>CM033277.1:34999561-35695113 GCA_019343175.1 Oedothorax gibbosus | reverse complement strand
AAAAAATTATTTATCGCCAAATCCAGAAAATTGCGCCAAGGGGGACCGTACAGTAAATCTGATACATATGCTTATCAATCATTTGTATACCATTTGAACATAATTAACAGCAAAAGTATAAATCTTAATTTTACCTTTAGTCCTCTAACATAGTCATCACTTATTTTACTCCACTCTTTCTGCTTGTCTGGCTGTGGTCTTTGATGTTTTAAAGTAGCAGTTTTAGCTCCAAAATACCAGGGAGCAGATGATATATACTGGGGTAAATGTGGATTAATGTCTCTAAAAAAAAAGGTAAAAATTCAATTAAATTAAAAATACAAAGTGTTTTATGCAGATGTAAGATCATATAATGGTATAAGTTTAGAGTTCGATGAAACAGTTTTTTTAAGTTCAGTAATGGAAATTTTCAAGTATGGCAAATATTTCATTCACAGATTGTGTTTCCTTTTTTACCCTTAAATTACAAACATTCAATAACACATAAGTAAACAAGCTATTATCAATACTATGAATAATATGGCTATTCCAAATAATCAGGCATTTCCATTATTTGCTTTAACGCTTTTGAAACAAAAACTTTTTGGCGATTCCCATGGAAAGAAATTATTGAAATTACAAACTATTTGAAATACCTTTTCTACAAATGTGCCTGAGGTTTTAAAGTACATACAGTTATTACCAGTTGACAGCCATCTTGGCATGTCTCATTTTTTTCAGAACACAATTAATGATCAAGATCTATCTATATTCGCAAATGAAGTTTTATAAAACTTATCGATTTTAATCTTTAGAAACTTTTGAGCCAGTTAAATAATATTATGATATGAACTTACTTTCCATCCTCATCAACTGCTGCAGGCGCATTACCTGCTTTTCGGGCTTCTTCTAACTCTTTAGCTTTCCTCCAATCTTCGCGACTTCTTTTCTTCGGTTCGTCAAGATCTTGGTTTTTGATTATTTCGGAAACTGGTCTACTGACAGAATTCATTATCGTCTTATAATATTGATCAAGTAAGTCGCACTTAGAAACGAACCAAGATCTTCATCGTCAACAGTCAACACAAACAAAAACAATAAGGTGCGTGCGATGCGATTTCACATCCAGTAGGTTACATGACGTCAGAGAGACGTAACCAAATGGTAAAAATCGTGGCGCCATCTATCATTTTAATAGCAAAACAGCTCCCCGGTCAGGCCAATGGTCAGGCAAGGCTAGCCGTCGCGCGTCGGGGTAAAACGAACTTATGATGATACCTTATCCTTAAAAACATATTTCCTTTTGCTAGATTACAGCCCTGTTATATTATATGTATACAATTTTATTTAAAAAATATATAATTGTGTTTTGAATTAAAATCTTGTGTACCATTTTTGCTTAAATGTTTTACACTATGCAGGAACAATGCTAGTCAAATTTAATGAGCCTTTTAACTTTATTTTTTAATTCAAATTCAAATTTTTATTTTTAAGAAGAAATGAAATGGCAATATTAAATTATTTTTTGTAAAGTACTAACTGTTTTATTCACTATATCTATAATAATAAAAGAAAGTCTGTGTGTGTGTCTGTGTGTTTGTATTCGGATCGTAAAAGACCTACTTATACTGCCCTCAGAAATTCGAAATTTTCGATATAGATTCCCTTTAATACCAACGTGTGCACCTGAGGCTTAGATTTTTCATATTTGTTCCATTTTTAGAGAAAATTCGAATTTTCTGAAAAAAATACACCACTTTCGCTCAAATCCGATCATTTTTTCTCTTTCCTGATGCCATCGGCTGAAAAAATTAAATAAAACTTTTAACGAAAACATTTGAAGGAGGCTAGAAATAGACAGCCGGAAACGATTACCTCACGAAAACATTTAAAATTCAAAATGTTTATTTTATTCTTTTGCCATTTCTTTCAGAAACTAAATTCATTATTTGAAAAATAATTGACATGTTTCAAGTGACGTAATTCCGCCAGTCTTCATTCCTGGATTTTATTGTGGGTTTATTTGATGATTTTTTCATTAATTTTTCTGTTGACTGCATGTATGCATATTTAAGCAATAAATGTATAGTTAAGCTATTACTGAACTATGATGGTTAATAAAGGCCATCGCACTAGAGCTATTAATGTTTTATGTCTTTATTTTTTCGCCAAAGACGGTGCCAAACTCGCTAAATTATTAACTAAAATTCGCCAAATAGGCGATTTCTTTTATAAATAATTTATAAGCTGGTCGGTTGTTCGAAGGTCATTGTGTTAGAGCTGTATAATGGGTGTGGGTAGCTATATCTATTTTCTCGCCAAATTATTTCTCAAAACGCGCCAAATGAGCTAAAAGGTTTTATGTATTTATGAGGGAATTGTGATGACATTTATGAGTGCATTTTATAGCGTATTTTTCATTTTGGAATTTTAAGGCAATGAAACGGGATTTTATAATTTATAACGAGTGGAAACAATAATAAGTTTATGATCCTATAACAGGGTATATGGTACACATATTTGGAATCTATTTGATATTTTTTTATTCCGTGCGAAGAACGGGTATAAATTTGCTAGTTTTAAATAAATGGAAGAATTAAAAAAATTATATTTGAGAGAGAGAAATTTGTAAAATGCTTCAAATTAATTTTAATATACTTTTAAGTACCTTCATTACAATATATTTTGATATGTTTTTAAAAACTTGTATTATAATAATTAAAGAATTTTTTTAAAAAAATCCAGTATTTTGTATAACTAGGGGGCGCGTAGAGTAGTCAGGGATTTGGCAAGACCGTCTGAAGACGACCTTGCATTTGGTCACTTCAGTCGTTTTCAGGGGTGTCTATTTTTTCAGTAATTTGTTTGAGTCGTTTTCATCTGAAAAGCAGTTTTTTTCGTGTATTTGAAGAATGAGCAAAATAAAATTTATTCTGAATATTTTCTTTCATAAAAATGATATTTTAACGGGTTTTTTTTGTTTAGAAAATTACTTGAAAGAATGTAAATATTTGTGAACGATATTAATAATTTTTCAAATTGCTAGATTGATTCGGCTCGTCATCAGAAGATGATCATTAGCGAACAATTAGAGTAAATAACAATACATATAAAGGCGTGATTGAAAAATAAATGAAGTTTACAAAGAGCAAAATTAACCATTCATATTTTTAGCTAAGGAAGCGCGTTTCAACAGCTAAACAGTATACAATTTTAAATATTAATGGGTTTTGTAAATAATAGTAATAATGTATATTTCACAGCTAATAATAAATATTATACTTACATGTCCTACTATACTTATACTTTGTATTCCCACTGTGTGAACCCTTTATACTAAGGCTTTTTGCGAAGTTGTATATAGTTATAGAGCCCCACAACCAGCTTGGATTTTTTTTTTAGATTTATACAAACATACAAACATTTTTTTATCCCGACTTGCGAAGCCCACTTTCCATAAATTACCACTTTTTTTTAATTATTTTTGTTATTTAATTAATATTAAAAAATTAATGGTTAAAAGTATTAAAGCTGAAACCATTTTGGGATCCTTCTATAAATTATTGTGGGAGGGGGAGGCTACCTTTCCACCCCTCTATAAGTTACGGCCCTGCTGACAAGTACTGGGAATCCGCAGACTCACTTTGAAGTCTATAGCTCTTTTTGTTTTTCAGTAATACCTATAAAACCACAAAGTCATATGGCTACTCTTTGCGCATGCGTGTTTTCACGAAAAACGCTTGCATTGCAACCCACTTGAAGTTTATATAGTTCTTTTAGTTTGAGAAGTAGAAAGGTTTTAGATGGCTGTCTGACAGACGTACCAATGTTGGAACTTACTTTTTTAGAATCAGCACCCTCCAAAACGTCCAGAAAACATAAAATCGTCATTTCATATATGTTCGACCCCATCGCAATACTTTGATTACCTTATATTTCATTATACAGGTATTAAAGTGCAAACTAATCAAAAAGGCTGAACACTGAATTCAAATTTTTTTTGCAATATTGGAGACTTATCTTTATACTTTTTGTTCATCGGTCTGTACGTGCGGATATCTATCTATCGGTCTGTCAACGGTCTACCCTAGTGGTTGGTATAATATTTTAATTGAAAGGACAAAAAAAAGTTTCTTTAATTAAAAAAATCTTTTTTTGCGATTTTTAAGTAGAATTGACCTAACCAATTTTACGAAACTATTCTTCGGATTATAAATTTAGAAAACTAGAAAGAATTTTAATTAATTTTAATTTCAATTGCTGTGTTATGCTATTTTTTTGCTGTGTTAGGCTATTTTTTTGCTGTGTTAGGCTATTATCGTGTAAATGTTGTGAGGATATATAATGTCACGTAAAATGTTGTGAGTAAAGAAAGTAGAATAGTTAATTTCTAACAATCATTTAATATGAAACGATAAATCCTCACCAACATCAAATACATTATACTATAACCTTTTTCTTTCTACTAAATATTAAATTGCAATTTAAAATTATTTCTTCCAACCATAAACTAGTTATTTTCATTCTATAAACAAAAATAACTGGATAGAAGAGTAATTATTACAATTGCTTTAGTGAATTGTTTACAGTAAAGGAAATACGCATCGAAAATTGGCACTTGATAAAATTTTAATAAATTTTTGGGGCAACTAATTATCCATATAATTACTCCACGAGTTCAGATGAATTACCAAAATTCAGAAGAAAGATCGCCGAAGCTATTACCTACAGAACTCGTTCAGGACAAGTTTTCCCATTTAGCTAGGCGACAGTATCGCTAGTTTGCTTGACTTTAAAGTATGATTAATTTTGATATTTTTAAAAAACATATTTGATTTGATCTTCGGAATTTTACTTTCAGATACTGTGCTGAATTTTTACCATATGATTGCAAGAAAATGTCACTAGACAATAGTAAAGAAACATTTTAAAATATTTTATATCTAGCAAGGGTATGCGGACGTACATAAATTACGTCACGCAAAATTTTGACTTTTTTGACCCCTCCCTCCCCCTATGTCATGCTGCGTCACGTTTGATCGACCCCCCCTCCCTAAAATTACGTCACGTTGTTGCACCCCCCCCCCCTTAAGGAAAAAAGTTAATTTTAATATTTCTCTGTTTCTGAAATTTAAAGAAAATGCATATTTTTATCTTTTAAAAAAAATTAATTTGGAAAAAAAAGATGTGAAATTTATCTTGGTTAAATAATTTATTCATAGGAATATACCAACATTGTATTTACATTTCCGTTGTCCAAGGTCTAACTAGCCCTTCGCTAATGTCTTCTAAAAAGGGAGGTCTGAGAGTAATCGGAACTGTCTAGTTCTGGGTTTTTTGGTGTTCGTCTAGGTTTGCCAGTCCTCTAATTGGTCAAGATAGTGTCGCAATTTTGCGTGTTACGAAGTACCGTTACGAAAAGGTCTGTAAAATATAGGAGACTAATAATGCCGATGTTGTTGCATAGAATAATCTCCCCATCCTCTTTCTGAAATAAATTGTTTCTTGTAAAAAAAAAGATTTCAAATTTTTCTCAAAAACTTTATTTTATGTAAAACAGTTTTTTCTTGCAAAATTGGAAATTTTCGAATCGTTACGTCACGCAAGCGATTACCCCTACCCCCCCCCCCATGTCACGATCCGTCACGTTGGAGCATACCCCTCCCTCCCCCCTCTGAGCGTGACGTAATTTATGTACGTCCCCTATGTGACTATCCATTAAAAAAATTTTTCTTAAAATCCATTAAAATATCTTCCAGTTCACAACATTATACTGCAAGAACAAAGGTTAATGTATACGCTCTTACGAAACAATTTAATAGTTTTTTCTTTTAAAACTCTAAGTATATAATTGCACTATTTAAATCACTAATACTTAATATATTTAAAATAATTTTATTTATACATAAAATGTAAAAAAGAACTCTGAAAGAAATATTTTTCAAATCAAGAAGATGAATCAAACAGAAGAACAAAACGGTCATTTCCTAATTTAGGCTCGTTTGGCGATTCCTACATTTAGCATCAAAACGTAATCAACCCCCCTTTCGACACTCGTCGTACTGGGCTGTGAAATAGCCACGGCGAAGAACGCAACGTGTTCCATTGACAAAACACTAAGAAAATACAAAATAAAAAAACACTCGCATGTCCCCCTGCTCGCACCCTCGGTTTTCTATGGAAAAAGTCCCCCCCCCCCCCTTGGCCCCCCTCACTTAAGACCACATGTGAAGCTCCCCCGTCCTTGATAACCTACTGAAGGGGAGGTTCCTGTAGGAGGCGTGGCTTTGCACAATTTTTTAGTACTTGTCTTCATATTTTAATCAATATCTCAAGTTCAAATTATCCAATTTCAAAGTTTAAAGTCAAATTTAAGACAGAAATGTTCAGTCTCGATATTGACTTATTCACTTTTTAAAAATCTTGTTCTCAATTTTAACAAAATAAAGTTAAAGTTAATTTTTACGTAATTTTTTTTTTACAAAACTTTAAACAAAAATAACAAAAGTGTAATGTATCATTAAAGTTAAATCTGTCTAACGACACAAACCGCTTGAAAATATTCCAATAATTTCTTGTGATATGCATTCGAAAACTGTCGCGATTTTACCATAGAGTTACTATTGAGGAACGACCGGTAGGTGGCGTCTGATGAAGACTCTTAAGGAACATGTCCGGCAATTTTTTCGCCAAGTTCGTATTATGGGAGCCTTTGGCCTCAAAAATCGAAAAGGATTGTATTTTAAGCGAATAATTATCAAATAGTTCAGTTTTTTTTCTATGTGTTTTCAGTTTTTTTTGTATGTATCCTGTTTGCATTAGAGAATTTATTTTGCTACTTTGTTTATAAGTTGATCCTGTCCATTTCTTTCATCGTTAAGAATTCTTAAATCGTATTAATATATTTAAAATATTATTAATCATTAATTATTAAAATAACTCAATTCTAAAATTATTTTTTGTGCACATTGTTTTTGAACTTGCAGCAAACAATTGAGTTCTGATTTTCTTATTTTAAAATATCGCTACGATCTACGATCGCAAATGCCACGATAATTTTTAATAAGGAAATCTTTTATGTTCTCTCAGCAGACAATTTCAGTTTTGAGCATCATTTTAAGTAACTATTTGTTGTCATTTCACAGACTTGGCAAACGCACGGTTTGTTGTCATTTTGACTAGGCGTCATTTTTCCACTGGCGCCAAATCCGGACATGGTCTTTTAGGTTAACGGCCTTTAGTATTCTTTTAAAATAAAATAATTACAAATTAATGCTTATAAATTAATGGTTATTATTGAGAAAATACTTCGCTGCTTGACTAAGATCCATTTGTAAATAAATTGGAAACCGTGCAGCCGTCAACGCTTAGAAACTATATTTAAAACCAATTTGAATTTTTCCTATTTTATTAACAATTGTGTTTTTTTAGTTTAGTCAATCGAAATTATAATTTAAATTTTCAAACATTAAACGTCCCTAATATTATGCATGTTTAAATTTAAACTTACTGATTCTATCCTAAAGTTTTTTTTAAAAAACTAATAACGAATCTTATATAATACGCTTAGAGTAAATCAAAATCAACTTCTCTTTACCGTAGTCGAAAGTGTAAACAAACTCGATTGTGTCGCCATTACAGAGTTAGAAATATAAGGAAATTTGGGTGCCGTATAAGAGAATTGTATATATAGAATAAAAAATAAAGATGTTTTTCTGCCGTATCGCGAACTATATTTTGTGCATAATATTTATAGTTATTTTTCCCTTGTTCAATCCATTCCTGAAGAATCACTTTTTTGTTGTTTTCAGTCGGCCATTTTGAAATTAGTAGTATTTTTGTTCACATTGATTGTTGCCATTCCAGAGATAGAAATATAAGGAAATTTGGGTGCCGTATAAGAGTATTACAAAGAGTTCTATAGTAGGGTAGAGACTGAACCTGGCAACAGCAACATGGACCAACACGGAGACAATATAGGGTGGCATGTGGGGCCCGATAGCCGAGTGGTTTGGATCGCAGGCCATAACGCTAGCAGTCCGCGCGCTGTAACAGGTGCGGGTTCGATTCCCGTCTTTGCCCTGGGTGTACTTCCTTTCTCAGTATCAAAATTATATATTAACTAGCACTTTTGCCACTCTATTCGGGCTCCGTAGTGAGCCATGGCTGCCGTTGGCAGCTCAGTACGAGTAGTTCCTCTACCCTACTATAGAACTCTCTGGAGTATTATATATATATAGATTTTCCGCATAAAAATATTTTACTTAAAAAAATAATTACAGAATTAAATCCTTCTTAAATTAACTAATATTGGAGAGTAGGTGTAAATATATGGAAATTTTTATATATTTTTTTTATCTATAGAATGTTTTAAGATACAACTGAATTAATTAGGCCAATTAAATAAAAAAATATGTTTCATTATAATCAGTTTTGACTTGTTTCTAATAAAAATTATCCTGTAATTGACATAATTATTAAACTCGAAAGAATATTGATAAGGTATAGACGAATTGAATTTTTTTTTTTTTAAGTATCTTTTATTTTAAATTGGACTTTTCAAATCGGTCTCTGCTTTACTATTGACGAGATAGATGACGCCCTCAATTTCGTCATTCCCTACGCCATATGACGTCATGTAACCTGCTGGATGTGAAATCACAAGCACCAAAAATAAAGTTCATAAAGTTTGACAAACTGCTGCCAACAAAAAACACCTAAAAATATATCCGAGTTGAAAGAATTTTGAATTCATAAACATTAAGAAGTTTTTTAAATAAATTAATTTGTACATTTGTATTATATTGAATAACTTTCTTGTAATGTAAGAAAATTTGAATGATTTGATCTTTAATATGAACGAGGGAATCACACCACACGCGAGGAAAAGCAGTAACCTAAAGGAGCTATGTCGCTGGATGAACATTCCTAGATCCCTAGACTCTTGACTAGCCGTCCGTGGCGATATTAAATTCGCGCTCTTTTGCAGTTTGCTCCTGCTCTACTCGCTCGACGTAGCACTAGCACGTGCGATCTGAGTTCTTAATTATTTGTTTTACTCCTTTATGAAGAAAAAAATGAAGTTATTAGGTATACTCATTCCTGTCGGGAAATCCACTCCGGGAAGCTGCTTGACTATTGAATGAGCAGTCCATTCTATTCTATTTGGGCCCGTTCTCATGCAGAGCAATCCGGCTATTTGCCGGCTTTCAGGGGAAAAAAATCCCTCTCTAGGGAAAATTGCGGTAAAGAAAACGTACCCGCCTCGTAGGTAGTAATGATTTTATGCCACCCCACCTCTGTATGCATTGCGGTTTGGTGATCAGCGGAATATTTGGCGTCAGTTCTCGGTTATCAAATGCAAAAAATTGTCAGTTGTATTAAGAGCAATTGTTTTAGAAAGCTAGAATGCATATAAAGCGAGTATGCTTTTATTTACTAAGGTTTAGTTAATTTTTCATTATATTGTGTTTCATATTGCTACACATTTAATCATTCCTTTGAAAATATTTATTCTTAAGATGCCTGGCAGGAGTTTATTTTATTATTAATCCTTTATTTTCAGAATTTTTGGTTAAAATTAAAAAAAAAATCTTTCAACTTAATTTAAACAAAAATATAATTCATTAAAAACTTTTGGTTATCATTGTAATTATGAAGTTAATTCTGCGGATCTAAAGCTAATCTTATTTGTGAGCATTTCTAATTTTTAATAGAATTTTTTTTTAAATATAATTGCCTAAAACGGCGAAGAGCAGCATCGTGTAGTAACCCTGATGTGACGTTAACGCTACGATGTCGCTTCCGCGATGCCGGCATTTGCATGTTTGCCGGCTCCTTTTCATTGTTCTTTTTAGAATTCCTTATGACTCCACTTTCTGTAAGTTCACTGGGCTCCTTTTTTCGATGTTATATGGATTAAATTCTTGCAGGTCGAGACTCGTTTACAGTACTTCATGATAGCAAATTAATTTTTCGTGCTCACGTAAGTCACTGTTTAAAAATTTTATCATAAGTTTATCCAACTCGCTTAATCTCTTGTTGGAAACAGTGTGCTTCACCACTATTTCTTCAGGTAATAAGGCAAATTTTCTCATTTCAGCCATGGATTAGTGAAAGGATGTCACTTAGCACGCTAGGAATCAGTATATTGAGAAAAAAACCATTCTGTATTATAATAATTTTCCGCTTTTTTTGTTAGTGAAAGCTTGCGAAGACACAATTTTCTTAAAGTAAACAAGTGTTTAGAGATACTCTTTTTCTGATGTGCTGTCAGAGGGATATTCCCTTTTAATGTATTCAGGCAGCATTAGCATATTGTTTTTATACATTGCTTATTCATCTTTTCAAGGAAATGGTTGATTAAATATTGAAGATGTTAATACACCTATACATATTTAGTTTGGAAAATATTTCTACATTATTGTTCGTAAAGTCCTATGGAGTCTTTCAACACATATAGTGCTGCATTATTAGTTGTTAAGAATGTTATGCCCTTCTGTTAAGTGACTAATTTATTTTAAATGATTTTTTTTTCATTTTACTAGACCAAATAGCATTTTGTGAGATTTAAACATTTCTGAAAAAAATTTAAATATTTTAAAGTAAAATAGTATTGAATTAGTATCCATGCCAGATAGCATCACTATTTCATGAGATTCAAACCAACGAAAAAATTAAAAATTTTATGACATAATTTATTTTTCTGAGTATCCATACAGATGGCAGAACTATTTCATAAAGTGGGGGAAAGAACATGTTCTTACAAAAAGAACAAAACTTAGTAACAACCGTTCCCTCAAAAGAACCGTTATTTTCAGCTGATAAATTCGGAGCATATCCAAACTGATATTTACCGATGATAATTTTATATTGTATCATCGATCTATACCATCATTATTATGCCCTGTGATGAATTTTAAGTGATAACGATTGCTTAGGTTGTTAATAACTGGTATACTTTAACTCTAGTTAAAGCTGAGAGCATTTTGGAGAATAAGAGACACGTGTAATAGCAACAAAGAATTTATTAAACTTATACATCATGCCTGTATATTTTCAGAAATATGACTAGACATTTATTCATCATTCATCTACGTAGTCGTGCGGTCCAGAAAAGAATGTTAGAAAGAAACGATTTTATGTAATTACATATAATACGTATAAAAATGAAAAAAAAGTAGTGATCTAGCTGTTAAAAAAAAGTATGTGGAAATGCAGCTCTAAACATCGCAAAAATATTCGGGTTTTTTTTATGTGGATGTCTAATATTAAACACAAATTCGTGAATATGCATAAAAATGTATATAAACATTATAATGCTACCTTATAGTGTGAAACTCAACATACTTTCGCGTAAATTTGAGCAAATTTCAATGATCAATAAAGTGTATTTCTACCTTGCATTAACACCAAGCCTTAAGCAAGAGATAAAATTACATCCATATAATGTATATTAAACGGAAGCCGTCTGAAATTTCAACATGTGGCCCACTACTTTTTGATAAATAAGTTGTGATTGATTATAACTTATTTTCTATCGCCACTGTAAAGGTTATTTAGAAGATATGCCCCAGTTAGCTGCATCCATTTGGCACCTCTGGGTTTTAGGCTGAGACTTCTTCGGACACCTTCTGGATTTCTTTCCAAGCATACTCCACGTCTGCCGAAGTTGTGAAGTTGGAGCACAGGGCGAAGCGGATTATGAATTGACCACGCACCTTGGTAGGTGTAATGTGGATCTTACGACGGGCATTCACTCTTTTCAATATTTCCTCGTTGATTTCGTTGGATCCCTGCAATAATGAGCATATTAACCTGACACTGATTTGAAAGGTTTTTTGCCAGTGGTGTACTGGAGGGTATACGGCGTATAACCTCCAATACACACTATGGTTTGCTTCAAAATGTAGAGGTTACACATTCAAAATTTGATATTTTGCAATATATTTTCAGACAAATATTCTTTGACTAGTTTCGACATTTTCATCTAAACTACCCGTCATCTTCCCTCTTAAATTTAAAATATATTTAAAGTGTATAATTTTTTTGTAAAATTTATGTACAGTAAACCTTATGCTACTTTTACGAATACTGAACTGAGCCTTACTGGTCCTGACCCCCCTATTAAATTGAGGCTTCTGAGTCGCTATATAAATAAATATAAGCTTGAAGATTACTATTATATTTTTTCACTACTTATTTATGTAATGGGTTATTTCTTATGACATTTTTGTACTGGTATTGATGTCTTCATTTTATTTCTTATTAAATTCATTTAGATTTCATTTTATTCTAAGTACTTATTAAAACGAGATAGTAACAGGAAGAATTTTTATAAAACAATAAATACTGAGTCAAAACAGTTAAAAGTTATGGTCTAAAATATCGGTGAAAACGATATTCAGAGAAAAGCGTTTTTTTTAAAAAACTTATTCATTACAGTATCCCATTAAGATTAGTATTTAGGCGTATATTTTCATTATATAGTGGGTTCAACTAAAGAATATTTTTCAAATAAAGTATTTTTGTTTAATTAAAAATTATAATTTATAAAATAAGCCAATTTTTGTTTCATAGCAGTCGGTTTTTCTTTAAAAAGATGGTTTGCGTACTGACCTTTCGCCTGAAGCAGACGAGTCCCAGATGTACTTCACCATAAATTTCAAATCGATCGTCCGAGTGCACCAACTTTTCAAATTCCTTTGCCAAATGAACATGCTGTAAACATGATACACATGAAGCAATAAAGCATAAGGAAGGATAACTAATCGATACATAAATAAGAACCTATAAATATGTTTGGTTTAAACGTTTCCATTTTTCAGAGATGAACTCCACAGCCGCGTACACCACATATAATTAATTTTAAACCCGTTATGAGAATCTGGACTCCACAGAGGTTTTCTTGGTTTAATTATCCTGATGGATGTGATTTAAGGGTGAATGAGCCCGCTGGACTCCAAACCAAAGTGCCTCTGATGTTAATCCACTGAGAAAAAAATATTTTCTGAGCCACATTTCTCCTGCAGTATTAAATATTTTTACAAGCAGGTTTTTTTATATGATAATAATTGTAGCAGACTTACATGTCCCGACAATACCACTTTTTGAAATTGGTTCGAATATTTTTTTGTAATTTTCAATAAATAATTTTACACAAAATATTCGAAGCTATTGCAAAAAATGGGATTATTGAGACCCGTAAGTTATCTACATTTAGCATTAAAAAACCGTTTGTAAAAATATTCAATACAGCCGGAAAAGGAGAAATCATATTTTTCTTTTAGTTTTTGAAAATTTCCACATTCTTACCATTATCTTTAACATTCGCAATGCAGCTTATAGGACGATATGGCAGGTAGCTTTGATCGAGATATTGAATGTGTTGATTCATTACCATGTGCCCAAGAAAGTCGAATAATTTAAATTGCGCTTTAATGAGACCATTTGATAATCTGCCCGAGAGTAGTTAACAAACATGAATACATTATATTTTATAATTTATATACTTACCTTTCGTATATGGTCTCTAAGTCCATTTACTCCGTACAACCTGAAGACAAACCAAAGTTTCAGCGAACGAAATCTTCTTCCAAGCGGTATCTGCCAGTGCTAAAGTAAACAACAATGTATTCACATGATTTAAGTTAAAATAAATGTGATTATGATATTTTATACTTACATAAATATTGCTGTATCTACGAGCCACATTTTGTCCATTAACTTTATTCGCTATAATTAAAGAAAAAACGCCCTACTCTGGTTTTTGGGTACAGATTGATCGGGCTTGTGGTTTTAAACGTAAATCATTAAAAAAAATATTAGTACCAAGTAGCTTTATGTTCTTGTAGCTTTACCTGTTTAATTTGGGCAAATAATAATTACTTGTTCTTTGAAACGCATTAAATTTGTGTAAAAACGACATTAGTGAAAAATGACTATACCGGTATTTTTCGAAATGTTCTTTCTAAAATATATTTTTTTAAACTATTAATGTTATTATCATTTGCGAAGCAAAACCTTTGCCTACTTACCCGATAGTCTGGAATCTGCCCTTCTTTGTCGTGTTTTAAATACGTTGGATTGACAGAAAAACATTCGGTGATTTCAGACCGATTCTTCACCCTAAAATTAAACAATATTTTACCATTACTATCTTTACTTCTATTTCAAGTTGTTACCCGTGTTTCATTAATTTGGCTGTGTTAATTGGAAGATTTCAGAAGAAATTGGGGACAACTTGTCAGATTCTTAACTGTTTAAAAAGTGTTTGCAGACTTTGAAGCACTGTCTCAAAGACTATTTGACGCATTGTATAGTCACAAACTTTTCATAGCCCAAACTACAAAGGGGTTGTTTCACGGAGGATCTGGGCATCTGGCAATAGCTCTGCGATTTGGTTTTCATGTCTCCCGAATTACTTTTGTTGATATTCGAAATTGAATTTTCTAAGAATAAGTTATTTTAGTTGTTATTTTTTAAAATTACAACTTTTTGCTGTGCTGTTGGTTGTTTTAATCATTTATCAAGGAAAACTTGCATTGAAAGAAGTTGGAATTTCAAAAAATTAACAACTAAAATATTCTCCTCGAAAACTCACTCCCGAATACCAAAACAACAGTAATTCGAGAGACATGAAAACAAAACCGCAGAGCTATTGCCAGATTTTCCGTGAAACAACCCCAATGCTACAGACAAATGTGATACTTAAAAAAAATTCAGCGCATCGAAATTAGAAGACATTGAAAATTCGAATTCGAAGTTCATTAATTATTAAAAAGCTACACAATTTAATACTCATTTCAAAATTTTCATACTCATTTTTCATGCCAAATAACTCATTTTTCATGCCAAAAATATCAGACCCGCGTATTTTTTCTGTTTTTTCAAATACCCCATAAAAAAGGAGAAAAATTAATTTTAAAATTAGGACGAAAAAATACGCCCGAAAACGCTTTGTGGCTGTCACGTGGTATCTATGACGTCACTAGTAACTATAAACAAACTTTGAAACACCATTTTGGAATCTACTTTAAGCGAATCTGAACTATCCGCTTCTGTAAAACCTGCTTCCATTGTCTATATAATTCTTATTTTAATAGTAAATTAGGTTAAATCCAGTTTAATTGCAAGCGCAAAAAAAAAACATCACACCGGTTTGTTTATAGATACTAGTGAAGTCAGCCAAATCGACGTGTTTGTGATCACGTGACGTACCGATGGAAAATAACCCATTTAAAAATGATTTTTATGAATTATTTAAAGATTTATTTTGCAGAAATATATATACGTTTGTTATTTTTGGGTTCAAACTATAATTAATTTAATATAGGAAGGTATTTTAGCGATACAGTCAAGTACCCTATTGAGTGGACTACGAAGATACAAATACATTCCCTTTATAGTATTTGTCGTATAATCCACGTTCCCCTATCCATATTTTTTCTTAATTTGTCCCAGCGTGCATATGCTTACAAGGTGTACGACAGGGACAACAGAGTGCTTCCGTAGAAGATCTCCCTGGTTTCTATCATTTTTACAACGTTATAGAGCGAGATATTGGAGAGAAAAAAACATCTTACCACATAGCAGAACAGTCGAAGTTCACCAAGAGCCACTTGTGAGGATTAAAGTTGAAACTATCAGCTAACTGAAACAAAATTAATTTAATACCAATTTAAAGCACTTATTACTCGTAATTCTTATATATACAGTCCCTGGACAAATTATTAGACGCACTGTATTTTTTAAAGTAATTTTATGTTTCTTAAGAGGTTTCATGCAATAGTGGTATATTTAAACTACAATATTATTGATTTTTATTTAAAAGAATTGTTGTAGACTAAAAAACTAAAAAAAACTCCTCGGCACAACAGCCCATTACTGGGCCAAGGCTTGCCGTGCTCATTTCAGCTTTCGTGACCTAAGGGCTCTGGGGTGCTAGGCATATGTCCCGGTAAGGTGGTCAGCCTCACGCGGAACCCCCAGTGTTTAGTTCCCAAGCATACTTGGTACCCATTTTATCGACCCACTCAAGGGATGAAAGGATGGGGCAACCTCGCCCAATCCGGGATTCGATCCCCGGACCTGTGGCGAGGCAATGCGAAGCACTACCACTAAGCCACTGGGCCTCCTACATAGACTACATATTGTAGACTACATATTTGTATTTATACAAATATGTAGTCTACAATAAACAAATACACTGCAAGATTAACACTACCTGCGTAAATACACTACCTGGACAAATTATTAGACGCACTGCAAGATTTCATGTAAAATATTAATTACCGGGTGATATTGTGCCTACATATTTGTATTTGGTAACCGTTTTTGAAGTTAAACAAAAATAAACATTTATTTTAATTAAAATTTAACTTCCAAATAATATGAGCAAAAATATTTTTTGTATAATATTACCTCTACTCCATCAAGAAAAGGTCTATACTCGAACAATCAATATACTTTTTTTTTATCTATTAGTACTTTATTATCCAATCCGATCACAGTATATAACTAAAATATTTAATTTCTTTTGAATTTTAAAAGTATACTGTTTTTTAACCAAATTATTTGGAGAAATATTTATCAAGTCGAATTATCTTTGTTGGCGGTGAACCTACGTTAATATTTTATGTGAAATTTATATCACGATTTTGATATGCTTGACTTTTCCATCTCGAGCATATTCATCCACAAAACACAAATGAACGTAGATAAATTTAGGTCAGTTTCGCGACATTCGATGGAGGGCTGAGACCTGCTGTGCCCATTTCGGATCACGAAATTGAGTATAGATATTTCGGTCAATTGGTCAGACTGAAAGATGAAATAGCCCACTGAAAGATGGAAAATAAGTGGTTCAACTGCATATGAGCTTGGTTCCGTCTTGCATTTTAACACGTTGACTGCCAACTACGAGATATTTCTCGAGCTGATTTCCGATTCACCGATAACAGCACATCCGGATAAAATTCATAATACCATTTTCCAACCGTTCTATGAGTTCAAATACTTTTGAAAATTCGATAAGCATAAGCTCGAAAAACCGTCCGTCCTCGGCGGTCAAAAATTCCTGGAGGACAAAGATTTTCTCGATACTGACGTCCTCGTGTACGCCGTACGGCCATTTCCCCATTAATGTTCGTGATAAATTTTTAATTTTTGTTATACTACAAGAGTAGTGCCTTACTTCTAAAATGACTCTCTAATCTATAAATCTTTTTAATTCGTTTGTCAGACCAAATGCGCATGCTCACGTAATCGGTAAACAAGAGAAAAGTTGCTCTGTGCACATGCATTTGGACTTCTAACTGGGGAATTAACAATTACGTACAAAACGCATTGCGCACTGGTCTTTAAACAAGAAGCGATAAACGCAATTATGAACATCTACCTAAATGGCAAAGCCCTTTCAGATTTCTGTGCAAAACCCTCTAAATCATTGACTTGATTGTAGAACTGGCAAACGTCATATATTCATTTAAAAAACGTAGTACCCTCGGACAAATTGACATTTTAGATAACTTGACCTTTGTCGTGTAAATTATTTCGTAAGAAAATACTTGGATACTATTAGTAACCTAGTAGCTGTTGGTTATTTTAATCATTTATTAAAGAAAACTTGCATAAAAAGAAAAGTTTCTTTTCATCTCAGTTTTCTTTAATAAAATAAAAGTCTATTTCCGCATTCTGATCGTTAATTAAAACCGAAACAACCAATGAAATCGTAGTACGGAAAGAAAACGAAATAACGAGTGAAATCGCAATACGCAGAGCGTGGCATCATAAGAAACATTCCCATTCTAGTGCATCATCAAAAAACATAATAAAAAAATGTATGTGTTTTTCCACGTCTTTATTCATAAGTAGTATTTTAGAAATTGCTAATATATTCCTCGTGTAACTCTAGAGTGACGTTAATTCAACCAATCGTCTTGCATTGACACACTTTTCAAAATGGAACCCAACCCTTCAAAAGTAGCCCATACTGCAGTCGATTTATGACGGTCATCAACTAAACCAAGAGCAATAAAACGAAAACAACTAAACTTATTCCGTCCGGTTTATGTACTGCAACTTTTTCCTCAATTTAGAACCGAAACTTTTAAAATTGCTAATATGATTTTCGAAAGAATATAGTTATGTGCAAGTCAGATATAATCATTTTTATGCAAATATTTTTAAACTTTCGTTGCAAATTTGCATGCGAGTTGTTTTAAACTATTTTTCTATATTTTAAACGATAAAAAAGCTTCTTACGAAGATAGAACGCCTAAATCAGCAGTTTGGTTTCACTAAGCCTTTCATTCTGGCGCGTGTCGGGTAAGAACTTCAAATAGACTGAATTTGTAAGCATGTTATTTGTTGCCTGAACAGTACAAACATAAAATATTACAATGAGTCACTCAAAAGTTTGGTATCCAGATATTTTAAAGTGTAGCGGCAAAGTTAAATCCAAATTCGTTAAAGTCTTTGAAAACTACGATGATGTAACTGTAATGAAATTGACTTCCAAAATTCTCAATAAAACTGAAAAAGTAGCTTTGTCGGGTGACGTTGATGGACTCAAAAACTTAAATTGGTTTGTGAACTACATAAGTAGTGTCAAAAAAGAAACTTTTTTGGATTATTTTACTGATTCGACCGATGTTCTTCAAAAACGAAACTTACTAATCTTGATGTGCAAGCATAACTATGCTGAATTCTTAGAGTATATATTTAGTGAAGAATGCATAGCGTTATTGTCTGTGCTGGTTAAACTTCAAATAGTTTCCCTAACTGCATCTGATGAAGAAACCCATAATGCAATTTACTATGCTGTGCGGTCAAACAATATTCAACTTCTTGATATTCTTATTCACAAATGGCCTAATGACTATTTCGATAACAATAAAGAAGAACTAGACAAGCTACTATCATCAGCATATGAAGAACTTAAATTGAAAAATGTACTTCTGACGGAGGAAATGCAAGCTTTTGTGGAAAATCTACTGATTGACCTTCGTTTCTTTCACAATTCCAACTCTAAACCTTTATTACTTTCCACCGAACTTATCAAAAGCCGAATTGAAGTATTGATAGAAAGCATTGAAAAGTTGAAAGCCTCTTCTATTGATAAAGTGGATGAGCGGTTTATTTATCTTTTAAAATTCATAGCTAGAAATGTGTATGTTTTAAAAAGGCAACTCAAATGCACCTATCTGACACTACCGTGGGAAGAGATAGAATTTTGCTTGATTGCTTTTGTCTGCTCACACACAACTGACGAAGACATAAATTTAATTTACTCTTCAGTGTTAAATAAAACAAAAGTCTTAGCCTACTTGGATCACTTTTCTTGTTGCCTTCTCGAAGAATTTAAACGAATTGAGACTGTAGAAATTAAACATCTACTCTGTTACCCTAAAATGAAGAGAGAAGATTTAATCAAAAATATTATCAGTACTTTTCCAGAGTTTGAACCTTTGTATACTGATTATAAGGCTATTAGAGACATTCATTCTTTAGAAATTGTCAAGAAGTATATTGAATTGTCTTTATCTGCCAACCCAAATAGCAAAGAAGGACAGTTGGTTGTTATAAGAGCATTGCAAGTTTGTGGTGAATACTTCAAGAATACTGTGGAATCTCCAAAACTATCAAGTTATACTTGTGAAATGCTGCTTTCTTTACTCCCAAGAAGTACCAGGCAGGTTATTATTGATTTACGCAATTCATTGTCTCATTCATATTCACTACAACAACGACTGAAAATTGAAGAATATTCTGATACAGATTTTTTCAAGAATATTCAAAATGATGTCAAAAAGATTGGTATTGCTATAACAGAAATTCTTTTTCGAAATAAAATCACAGTCATTAAGTTATTTTTGTCAAAAATTGATCAGAGTGACAATTTAGAACATATAAAACAAAATATTGAGGTTTTGTATGATTTGAAAATAGAAAATATTCTACCTAAAGAAAATTCCAACAATTTGTCAAAGGAAATTTCTGAGATTGAAAAATTAGTAAGGGAAGTGTACCTTAAAATTCCTCAGAAGACACATTATGAAACACAGTTATTGCAAGAATTAGAAGGTTTAATAAACCAGGAAAAAAGTAAATTTGAAAATTTTGAACAAAATTATCTATCTGGAATAATGTGTTGTATAACCTTCTTAAAACAGATTTTTAACTTCAATATTGAAAATGAAAAGGGATTAAGGTTAATAAAGAGTCATACTTCTCCAGTATTAAATAAACTGTCATTAAAAATTGAATCGGTAAATCTAGTAAGAATTTTACATATTTCTGTTGAGCTGCTAAAATGTATTTCTCTCAAAAAAGATATTGAAGAGCAAGATAAGCTTAGAAACTTATTATACAAAATTTGTTTTCTTGCAGAAACCCAAGTAGGAAATATGAAATGGATTACAGAATTGAGAGATAAATTAAACTATTTAAGAAATTCTGAGACTCATATTGTATCTTTTAACGATATTATTACTCCCAAAGATGAACAAATGAAACACTTAGTATCAAAAGTATCTGTTTTAGAAAAGGCATTGAGTAGAAATGATTTTAATGATCAGTTAGTTCATAAGTTTTCTACTTACAAGGGCAATAAAAATTTGCAAGTAGTTGTCGAAATGCTTTTGTTGGATATAATGTGTATTTTGGAAGACTCGAACAAAAATTTAACACACAACTTATTATTTTTAGATGAAATTTCACCTGTGTTAGTTGGAAGAAATTTACGCAATCATTTAGCCCATGGCAATGCATTATTTGATATTTTACAAAATGAAGCTTCTGTTGCTAGTATAGCTATAAATGCCAAAAAACTGATTTCTGAGAACATTGTTTTACACCAAAAGAATAAAATTGGTAAAGTAATAAATAATGACCCAATTAAATTAAAAAATAGGTATGAGCAGGAATTGAATTTTATAGATATCCAGAACTTATACTTTAATGCTTTACTAAATGGCAATTTTGAGGACATGAAGAAACGCATAAAAGACGGAGCAGATGTTCAAGCAAAAAGTTTACACTCATGGACATCCTTGCATTTTGCTTCGCAGGGTGGCAATGTAAAAATTTTTGCTTTTCTTCTTGGTCAAAAACTTAACGTTAATGCAAAAGACAAAAACGGCCAAACTCCTATTCACATAGCTTCTGTGTTTGGTCACAAAGACATTATCAAAGAACTCTTGGAAAATAATGCAAATATTGAAGCTAAAGATTCTCATCTGAAAACACCCTTACACCTTGCTGCCAAAAATGGCTATACAGATGTTATCAAACTTTTATTAAAATACAATGCTAGTGTAAGTGCTAAGGACTTGGTTAATGGCACTGCGATTCATTATGCCACTGTATACAATCACATAGAAGCAATAAAAATTCTTATTGCAAAACAGAACATTGATGCAGTTGTTATATTGACTGGTTATACATCCTTGCATGTGGCTGCTGATAATGGTCATCTGGAATTGGTTAATTTGTTTTTAAAACTCAAAGCAAATGTTAATGCTCAAACAGATGACCTTATAACTCCTTTGCATTTAGCTTCATTTAATGGATATCTAGACATAGTGAAAACTTTGATATTAGCCAAAGCTGAGATCAATGTTAAAACAGTGGAAGGTGGTACACCTTTACATTGTGCTGTAGAAAACAACCAAAAAGAAATAGCTGAACTTTTATTAGAACAAGGAGCTGATATTAATGCTGTTAATGGATACGGTTTGACACCCTTACATTTTGCAGCAGCGATGGGTAATTTAGATATCGTTGAACTTTTGGTAGAAAAAAAATGTAGCATTAATCTTGTGACTAATGAAAATATAACTTCTTTGTATTTTGCTGCTGAAAAAGGACATCCTGATGTAGTTAGTTTTCTTCTAAAAAGGAATGCATCTTTAAATACCAAATGTTATAGAGGTTTTTCTGCTTTGCATATAGCTGCAAACAATGGTCATAATGATGTTGTGAAACTTCTCATAGAAGGCGGATCAATAGTCAATGACAGAGATGTGCGTGATCAAACTCCATTACATTTAGCAACAATCAATAATAACCTTAAAGTGGTGGCAACTTTGATTTCTCTTGGGGCGGACATTGATATCAAAGACAAAGAAGGTTTAACAGCTCTTCATATAAGCTGTCAAAATGGACATGAATCTATTGCAGAACACCTAATTGCAAATGGAGCTAACTTAACTACTCAAAATAAAAATGGTGATATACCTATGTTTATGGCTGTTAAAAGTGGTAGCTTGTGTACTACAAAACTTTTGATTAAGAATGGGGCTGATATCACTTTTGTTAATAAATCAGGATTAACAGCATTACATGTTAGTGCTTTTTATGGTAATACAGATATATTGAAGCTTTTTCTTCAGCCTAATTCTGATATTAATGTGTTATGCGTGCTTGGATTGTCCCCTCTGCATTTTGCTGTTCAAGGTAACCACCGAAAAACTGTTAATTTTTTACTGAAAAAAGGAGCCAACATAAATGCCAAAGATCTATCGGGACATACTCCATTGTGTTTCGCTGTCCGAAATAACTGTATAGAAATTGTTAATGATTTGATTATGTTTGGTGCTGATACTAATATTGGCTGTCCATTACTTATTTCAATTGGACTAAATTATCCTGATATTGCTCAAGTTTTGATACATAATGAAAAATGTGATATTAGTGCTCCTGATGAAAATCGTACCAACTTAACACCCTTGCATATGGCAGCTTTAAAAGGACAAAGAAATGTTGTTAAAGCCTTATTAGTGAGGGGAGCTGATATTAATTCGAAGTCCAACAATCAGACAGCATTACATTATGCTGCTTCTGAAGGTCATAATAATGTAGTAAATGTTTTATTAACAAATAAGTCTTTAATGAATTTACAGACAGATGAGGGATATACCCCTTTGTTCATAGCTACTATGTCAGGTCATGAAAAAGTTGTGGAAACTTTACTTAATGGTGGAGCAGATCCTTACATTGCTGATTTCCAAAATCGAACATGCTTGGAAATGGCAGTTGCTAATAATGAATTAAAAGTACTTGAAATACTTTTGAGGCATTGCATTGTTAAAATTAATGATAAAGAAGAAAAGGGCATTACACTTTTACATATTGCTGCCTACAAAGGATTTTTGGACATTACTGAATTATTGGTTGCAAATGGTGCAGACATTAATGCAATAAATATCAGAGGTTTGAAACCCTTTCATCAGGCTGCATTAAGTGGTCATAAAAATATTGTGAAATTTTATCTGGAAAAAGAAAGTGAAGGTTTTGAAGATTCAAGCCAATTACCAGTGTTACATTGTGCAGCTCTTGGAGGTAATCTAGAAATTGTCAAATACTTAATTTCGAATAGAAAAATGGATGTCAATTTTTCAAACTATGCTGGGAATAGACCTCTACATGTAGCTGCATCTTTAGGTCATTGCGATATAATACATTTTTTATTAGAAAATGGTGCTTATCTCGATGCTATAAATTCACATAATTGTTCTGCTTTGGATATAACGAAATCAAGAGGTCATAAACAAGCTACAAAACTGCTAGAGATAACCAAGAAGTATTTTGATGCTGTGAAACAAAATAATATTTGTAAGACTGATGAGTATCTTAAAGAAGGTGCTGCAGTTAATGTAAAAAATAATTCAGGAGTAACTCCTCTGATCTATGCTTCTTGGAAAGGCTTTAACAACATTGTTACTATTTTGTTAACCTACAAAGCCAATCCCAATATTACAGGAAAAAGTGGTTGCTCACCTTTACATTATGCTTGTAAATTTAATCACCATAATATTGTAAAGTCTCTTTTATCCTATAAAGCCAGATATAACGTTTCTTGTTGCAATGGAAAAACACCTGTGGATTTTGCAACACATAAAGGCATAAAAGAAATATTAGGTTTCATAAATAAATCATTTCAATGTGTGCAAAATAAGGATGCAAGCATAATTTCTGAGCTAAATAATCTTAAGGATAAAGATGTGGTCAAAATAGTGATGAATGCATATAACAGAGATGATAAAACATTAATACTACTTGGAGTTCATTCTGGCTTTCCTAAAATAGAGCAGCTGAAAAAAATTCTTAATGATGGCATGTCTATTGAGCTGAAAGTAGCCGATGATTTATGTTATGAAGAAAGATATGAAGAAGCTTTAGTAGTATTTAAGGAAGTGCATGAAAAGAGAAAGTATTTGTTTGGACCAGATAATCCAGATACTTTAGAAATGCAACTTATGGTTGGTAAAGTGTTATTGAAGCTACAGAAATTTAATGAAGCTTTGGAAGTGTCTGAAGATGTCTGCCAAAAACAAAAAGAACTATTAGGGGAAGAGAATGAAGATACTATGAGGACTAAAAGACTGATAGCTTTAATTTTTTACATGCAAGGCAGAACTGAAGATGCTCTAGCTTTGTATGATGATTTCTTACCCAAACAAATAAAATTGTTAGGCCAAAATCATTCAGATGTACTAGATACTAGAAACGAATTTGCCCTGGTTTTATGTGCTCTTGGAAAATTTGAAGAAGCTCTAGAAGAAAATTATGACATTCTAAAAATACAAAAGAAAAAGTATGGCATTTCTCATCCTAAAGCATTAGTTACGCAAAACAATATAGGAATCGTTTTAAATGAGCAAGGTAAACATACTGAAGCTTTAGAAATGTTTCAACAAGTTTATGAAACCAGAAAAAGAGTGATGGGCCCTAATCATTCTGATACTTTAAGAGCATCCCACTGGATAGCGGGAATAACATCGCATACGAAACAAAATGACAACTTGTATCATGAAATTTTAGAGCACCAAAGAAAAGTTCTTGGTCCAGACCATCTGGATACTTTAACTACTCAACATAACCATGCCAATTTCCTGTTTTCGCAAGGTATGATAAAAGAATCTCTCAAAATTTACCTTGAAATAATCGATCGTCTAAAGGACATTTTAGGACCAAATCACTTGTATGTTACAGA
The DNA here is from genome assembly GCA_019343175.1 of Oedothorax gibbosus. NCBI lineage: Eukaryota > Metazoa > Arthropoda > Arachnida > Araneae > Linyphiidae > Oedothorax > Oedothorax gibbosus. The sequence goes on along the minus strand of CM033277.1, from coordinate 35,670,137 downwards.
TATAGAAAAAAAGATTGCTGCTATTAAATATGGAAAGACACTTGCAGGTGATACAAGTTCCGATTTTTCACAACCTAACTACAGTAGTGATTCGCCTATTGTTTCTGAATCTATGCAACATTTTACAAGAAAGAATAGTGAAAATTTTCAAGATGAAGCCATTTTAACTCAATCGCACCAAGATGCCAGTGAAGGAAATGAACAGCTTTTAGCAAGTAATTCGATTTTAAGTTTGATGAAAGTTGACGAACCAGGAACTATTAGGCAATTTAGCAACGAAAATGCTGCAAACGATCCAACAAAGTTTGGTGGTTCACAATTCTTACATAACCCTTTTGTACAAATATTTAAACAGCTTTTATCACCTGACACTGGAGAAAATTTTCTGACAATAGAAAGACCACAAATTTTCCTGAATTTTCCAGAGAAAGATATTTTTGGTCAAGATAAAACTAGCATATATCCTTTGCACTATGCAGCCAGTGTAGGAAACAAAGATCTTTTAACACGTTTATTAGATGCTGGAGCCGATGTAATGCGGGTGCCAATGTACGGCTACACACCTTTACACATAGCTGCTTCTAAAGGCTTCACTGATTTAGTTGGGATTTTGATCAAACATGTAGACAAATCTGCTAATTTAAAAGTACATGATTTTTTAAATGTTAAAACCAGATATGATGAAACAGCTGCTTTACATGTTGTTAGTGATATGGAAACGGCTGTTGTGTTATTAGCAAATGGAGCTGTTTATAATATAAGAAATAAAGAAGGCAAAACTCCCTTACAAGTTATTAAGAATAGAGACATTATTAATTTATTGTCTACAATTGAAGAAGGGTTTTCTGCTATTGAAAAGGGAAGTCGCCAAGCATTAAATCTATTAATGAGCATAAACGCTAGGCCTATTCATGAACGAGCTGCAATTCAATGTGCACAGAATTTAGAAGGTGAAAGAATTATGCTGAAAATAATGGATAAGTATGGAAATTTAACTTCAATGCTGATGAATGCAGTATTTAACTAGGTAAGTAGTATTCAATATATTTTGTTGAAACCTCAGTATGTAGTATTACCTCTTTATATATTTTTCTTTTATGTTCAGGCAAAAGTTTAGGAGTTAAGTTATATAGTAAACTGAATTTCAATTTTATAGCACATTCTTCAAGGAAAATATGGTTTATAAAAAATGACTCACAAAAAAATTTAACTGTTTTGAACTGTTAACAACTTGTTAAAAATCACAACAGTGCTTTAAAAAAAAAAAAAAAAAAAATTTTAATTATAGCAGTGTTTTTAAACCACATTTTTTAAAAATCGTAACAGCTTTTTTTTATAAATTAGTTTACTTTAAAAATGCTCAGGTTTCTTATTAAGCATCTTCTATTACCAAAAAACTATACTATATTGGCTTGGTAATTTTTTTTTACAGTAGACATTAATAATCTGACACATTCATTGAAAGTATACTAGTACAATCGAACCTCTTTAATGTGAAATCCCTACATAAAATTTTGCTTTTAAAATGAACTGAAAGCATTTCTCCTGTCTGTGAATTAATGTTCTCCTCCCGCTTTGAATTAATGTTTCGAAATGTGCTTAACATGAGTCACTTTACATGAAATCCTACTTAGCATAAACTAAAATTTCTATCATTTTTTCAATTTTTCTTTCAAGAAGTCGGTGAGGTGATGAACATTTGAAAAAAATAATGAAATTTTTAAACTCATAATTTGCATTTTTATATAAATTGTCTTCAAATTTTGGTGATCTAGACTATGTCTAAGCAAACAAAAAGTGAATATATTATCATGAAAAAAAAAATCTAGAAGTAGTTTTAATGAGTCATTCTGTTAGTCAGATTCTATGAGTCAAAATTTTCTTCTGCATTAACATAATGTAAATTCTGTTAACCTCAACAATTGAAGAGCTTAATGAAAGAACGTGCTAAGTGACATTTTTGAAAATATTGAGATAAGCTAGGATAATATAGTCTTGCATTCATAACCGGATTCTTTTTATTGTGTATTTCTCAGATGTACCGCCTTCCCGTGATGAAGAAAGTAGATTAAAAAAAATAATTCTGAGTTGTACTGTCTGTATACATGTTTAACCATATTATTGAGAAGATATATATTTCCTGAAGAAAACAATTGCGTAGATTATTGGCTCAAATATAGTTTATTAGTATAAATGTGCATGTTTCGGTGGGAACTTAATTGGCCCACCTTCTTCAGAATGGTACCCAGAAGTGCTCACCAATTTGGAAAAGCTTCATAGCAACAGAATAACTATTCTTTCCCACCCCCTTCCGGATATCATGTTTCACAACTTTGCGTCGTCAACGTGTTTAGTCTGTGTTGTGTATCATTATAAAGGCTAAAAGGTATTTTCTAGGTATTATAGTACCATTCTGAAATGCTTCAAAGGTAGAGGTGCCCTTAGCCCCCAAAATACCCTCACAAAAAGACAAGACTATTCTTAAGAAGGTGGGCCACCTGAGTTCCCACTGAAACATGTAAATTTGTTCTAATAAACTATTTGCGCCAATAATCTACGTTGTTTTCATCATGAATCTTCCCATATTGTGCACAAAGTTGAAGATATTTTCTGAATATATATTTATTGGTCGTTACAGCTCCTTGAGTTTCATGCTGGCTGTGCACCTGTCTGTCCACTACCAGTCTGTCGCTGAAATTTTGTCATTTTGACTTTTTTTTTCTGTCATTTTAACTGTAGCTTATTTTTAATGGAAAATCTGAAGCTCTGTATTAGAATTTGAAAATGTCTTATTAATATTGTTATAAACAAATTTTTGTTTAGATATTAACTTTGAAATTTAATAACAGTGTTTAATTTTTATGCTTTTTATTTTAAACAACGTTAAAAGTTTCTGCTTCTTGTTTTGGATCTATGCTAAATGACTTTCTGTCATTGAAATATTGTCATTTTAAATGATCATTTTTAATAGAAAATAGTTTTAATAATTTTTTAAATAAATTGAAATAAATTTTTAATAGATCATTTCTAATACAAAATTTAAAGTCCTGTTAATATTTTATTATAGCAGGTAATTTTTGTTCCACCAGCAACTGTATGTAGCAATATTAATTGTTATCCTAAAAAATTGTAAAATGTAGTACCGTCAACAAAAATGAAAAAAGTAATTTTTATACTCTGACTATAATTTTGTACAAAGTTCTTGAATATTGTTTTTTGAAAAATTATTGAATGCAAGTTTTCAGCACAAAAAAATAAATACTAAGCTCCTGTTTAAATATTAAATGTGTATTACTAAGGTTGGACAAAATTATTGACGCACTTTGCAACTTTTACATTTTTCATAAACTACTCAAAATATGTAAAATACATTTGACAACTTGTAACATGTGTTACGGAACACATTTTCGCTTAAAAATATAGTATTTTATGCAACTTATACGGCACGCAATTGGTCAAAAGATCTTTTAAAGAAATATTTACCTAAACAAAATCTAAAATTCTGTAAATGAGCTAACATTTATTTACAATAATTTAAGAGATATAGGAATTTCAAGAATATAGCAATCTTGCGGTTAACAGTAAACATAATATCATAATTTTTTTAATAAAATAAACAAGTTTCTGAACATTTGGCAAATTGTACAATTTTTAGCTTAAAAAATTTGACTTTAAAAGAAGTAATGAGTATCAATAGTTAATTGTTGAATTTCTGCTCATGCACACAGTAATTTAAAATTAATTGAATGATTATATACTACACAGTTTTGCCTATAAATTTATAGATTGTACTGTTCGGCATAAATTCTTTCAATTATTTTAAAGAAATACTTTGCGAAGGAGTAAAAAATGCGTAATTACTATAATTAAATTTGTATGAAATATATTTTATACAGTTTGTCAAATGACCAGAAAGTTTTGTTTATTTTATTAAAGTAAAAATAAGAACAATATTAACAGCAAGCATAAATTGTTCTTCTGTTTAACAGCCTGAATAGATTGTTGTTTTCATTAAAAATGCTTATATCTCTTAAAATATTCTATATATAAAAGTTAGTAACTATATATTGCTGTGAAATATTATATTCTATTAATGACGTTTGTTTATATTTTCTGTTTTTATCATTGTAATTATATGCTAGATGTTTTCTTTCTTTATATACATCAATAATTTTTTTCAAAAAACACATTTTAAGTATTTTTTCCTTGTCACTTTAGTACTTTGTGTGAGTAGTAATATTTTAAAATGTATATCGTATTATATTAGCTATGTAAAAGAACTCAAGTAAGTTTTTGCAATGCCTTTTTGTATGAATAAATATTGGTTCAGCAATTAGATTGTGTTTTATTTAAAAATAAATTATAGTTATAAAGTGACTTTCCTTCTATAACTTTATAAAGTGTGAATTATGTTTCTTCCTATGCACTAACCAATTTTCTACTTTCCATAAAATGTGTGTGATATTAAAATTAAATGCTGAACAGAGATTCGTAGATAAAATTTGTTTAAAAATCCTTCAAAAACTCTTTGTTATTTTTAGTCCAAAGAAAGTTAAACCAAGCGTGAAATAGTAGCGTATCCGCAAAAAGACAATTTTAAGTCGATAAATCTTTTAAGTTGTTAAATCGAAAACTTAAAAAGCATAAAACTATTGGTTTGAAATAGTATACATGAATTCTATCAGAATGTGCTGATAATTAATGAATCGAAAATCTGAAATTAATTTTTATGTTTTGGTTCAAACTTATGAATAAAATTGTATTATTTAAAATTACCTCTACTCCATCAAGAAAGGGTCTATACTCGGGACAAATAAATGAAGATCCAGCATATGCGGCGTCTATGTGCAACCATATTTTCTCTTCATTGCCTAATGAAATATTTAGAAAATAAATAATGGCAAAATGCAAGTCATATTTAATTAAACAATTTTTTCAAGAGTTTGTGAAGCAAAAATGCAGTAAATCTAAGTGAAAACGTTTATTTTAAAAAAAAGAAGCTAAAACTTGTTAATTTTTCTCTTGAAACTTTTTATCAGGGATTGGAGTAACGCGTTTCTTGTAACAGTTACTTTTTTGGAGTAACGCCGTTACATTTTTCAGAAAGTAACTGTAACTTAGTTACTTTTAGCGGTAACGAAAAATGTCGTTACTTTTCTGTTACTTTACGAAGGCTGTCTGATGCCAATTTTGAAATTCCACTCCTAAGAGAGAGAGAGAAGGAAACATTTCGCATTCCCGAAATACGAGCTTTTCTTGAGAGGGAAAAAAGCATATAATAGAATTGTCCACTTTGGCTGATAAGGGCGTGACGGTGGCTTTCAGACAGAATTGTTACAGTACGAATGTTCTTCCTTGTCTGTTTACCTTTCTAAGTATCACATTATAAGCCCCTCACAATTACAGGCATCTACGGACAAGAAGGGTTTTCTAATAAATCACGCTAACTGCCAAGCAGGTTGGATCCCTCAGTCCAAACCCCTTTGTGTTTTGCCTGAATGGGTTCTACAACAATGACCATGAACAACAAAAAAGTATTTCTCGTTTACAGGGGACTTGTTGTCTCCTGATTATCGGGGTAAAGGATTAAAATTAATTATAAAAAAATGTTTATTAATTATAATTTCAGTGTTTTGTTTGATGAGCTTATGATTCGTTTATCGTGGTTCTCTTTTAAAAATGGTAAGATGGCTAGATTTCAATTTTTCTTATAACTTGAAATTTCAAAAAGTAACTGTGATTCGTTACTTTTTTAAAAAGTAACTGTAACGCGTTACTTTTCATATTAAGTAACTGTAACAGAGTTACTTTTTTAATTAATTAACTGTAACTATAACAGTGTTACTTTTTAAAAGTAACTTTCCAATCCCTTCTTTTTATTACAATTTATAAGAGAGTGTAAGAAGAAACTTAAGTGATTTATTTCAAAATAGTTAATAGTCATTTTTTTTATATAGGTATTGCTTTTCCTTATTTTTTAGTTAGTAACTGGTCCCTAAACTGATTATCGTGTCATGGAAAAAATAAAGCAATCTCACTAAATTAACAAAAAATGATAACTCTATAAGTGTTATCTTGAAATTAGTAATAGAATTTTACATGCATCATTTTACAATATGTATTTATACTAAGAGAATTTTTTAAAATATCTTACAAACATGACCAATTTCTTTCAAGTTGTCAAACGCGCATGTATTCGTTGTTCCTAAAGTAGCCACCACCTACAACACAATAAGAATAATAATTAGAGGAAAAAAATCCAATTGAAAATTAAAATCTTGCAGATAAAATAGAATAGTATATGGGCGCTAATGAAATTCTATCTATATTCCTAAGCATTTTAAACTCCATTTCATTAAGATTTGCTTTTTATTCTTATTAACCTTTTTTTCTTCAGAATACAATTTTTATAAAAATATTTAAGTAATTTAGTTTTAACATAAAACTGAACTAGTTTTTAATGGTTTTAATCAAAGAAGATTTTGGATAGTCAATATTTCATTAAAAAATATAAAATCCTTTAATTTTATATTATACTATTTATTCTTTATTTAAAAAAAATCCTGGTTTTATGGTTTTACTAACGTAGACTATTTTATGGATCCGCTTTATTGGCAACCGCTTAAGACTGGTATTGAACCAATTTCCGAAGTAAGGGATTCAGAAAGAAAAATGCACCCCTCGGCAATGAATTTTGGTTAAAAATCTTCCATTATCTTCTTTGCTGCCACTTAATTGCCCAAACATGAAAGCAATAGCGCTTTGTAAAAATACTGCCACGCCTCCTAAGATCTGCTAACTTTAGTGTAAAATACACTCAGTCAGCACATGAATCAAATCAGACGCAACTATTAACATAGACCTTTTAACTATCTGGATTTCACTCGGTGAAAGCGGATTTGTAACTACTTTTTGAATTTCCGTTTCATTTACCGCCGTATTCACAAGTTCGAGTCAAGTAGCGAGATATCCCCAGAACATGAATCCTGAGAGGAAAGGACAACTTGAGGGTTATTTCAAATTCGTATTCACAACACGAGATTTATCTGGGTTTCACCTTTGAGTTTCTTCCCCAGGTTTCACTCATATTTTGTAACAGGACATATCATTGGTCAGCGAATCACGTGACGTTGTTTACTGAAGAGATATTTCGCACTTGTTCTATTTGCAGCGTGAGACAGATCGCAATCGCCTCTGGGGAGTCGGATGGTTCTATCTCACCCGTGTTAATTTCACTAACTTTAGAAACATTTTTCTCAGGAACTTGAATTTTTTAATAGTTTGTTACTTACATACAGCTCTTTAATTTAAACTAGGGATATTTCACAGTATAAAAAAAATACTTTCACTGTGATTTTTTTAAATATGTATTAAAAAAAACTCAAAAAATCCAATTTAAAGTTATATAACTTATTTTTAGCAGAGATATTTAAAATTGAGCAGAGAAATTTTAAAATTCCTCAGGTTAAATCAAAGAGCTATTAATGAGGAAGAAATAATAAAACAAAACACGCTGATATATTTTATAGTTCCAGAGAAAAATGTTCCTAAGTGTTGAAAAAACCCTATATTTCAGGAAACGCAAAAAAAAGCAAAATTAAGGTATTGGTAAGAACTGAAGTACACAGTTCCTGAAAAATGCTTATAAAAGAAAACTACTAAACAGAAATCTGATAAATCTTGGTCTTAAATTAAAGCTATAGATATGCAAATTAAAAATAAAAGAAACACAGAATCGACATTTTTGACCTCAAACAACGCAATCCAGACTCGTCCACTGTCAAAAAATGGCTGACAGCGAAGAAAAAAACTTTATGCAGATCGACTCTGGTAAGTATTAATAACAATTTAAAAATATTAAAGGAATACTTGAAAATAAGAAACGTAATGCCTTCTTAAATTATCATTATGCTATATGTATAAATGCAATTAATAAAGAACACAGAATCGACTTTTGACCCAAACACCATCGACTCCTAAAAATTGAGGAAGATAAACTTTATCCAGACGACTCTGAAGTTTTAAAAATTTAAAATAAAAGGATTGGAAAATAGAACTATGCTTATAATATCTAGTATATGTATAACTTAACACGAATTCCCTGTAATTATATTTCAGTGAATATGTATGGTAATATCTCTTTATGTATTTTAGTATAAGTTTGTAACATTTTTGTGCATAACTACCGCAGCACACATTTTTTAAAACAGTTTTTGTCAATTTAAAGATACGTTTTTAAATGGATTGTACAATAAAAATTATCATCGCATATCTCACGTAAAGTCTCTACGTAGAAATTTAGTGTCAATCTAAGTCATGTTGAAAATATATTTAACTTTCTATTGCTGTACTTCTACAATGAACAATCTTATAAAGATCAATTAATATGGATTACAACTAAATAATTATAAACACTAGTTTGAAAGAAGAACCCGATAAGCTATATTTGTTTTGATTTTGAACATTTTCTCAGAGATATTCCTCTGAAAACCCACCTATATTGGTGATATAACCCGCAGAGCAGATTCGGCTCCATATCTCTTCCTTTTGGCTTAACTCGCACTTGTGAATAAGGAATTTCACGAAACCCATCGATCTACCATCAGACGGGGGAAACCTGCGGGTGACTCGAACTTGTGAATACGGCCGTCATACCAATTGCCTGATTTTCGAACAAGGAATCTGGCGCCCAGAATCCAGATAATGTTACCGAGTTAAAGCTGGCAGGTTGGTTGATAAAATTACCGTCGCACCAGAACCACAATTGGCAAGTCTGTAAACACATAATCCACTCACTATAAAGGGAATGAGGCCTTTATCTCTGTCTTCTTTGATAGCCTTGGCTAGTGCGTCTCCTCTGAGGCTGAGATGTGCGTCCGTTGGCAAAAGGCGGATCTGCACTGCCCCAAGCAGGGCAGCCCTTTCCACTGAAGAGTGCGACTGAAAAGGAGGACATTTGTTAAGGGCGGTATTATTGGAGATAACAGCTTTACTTCTTCACCTGCACACTTTTTTGGTCAAAGAAGTGCTCGTAAATGTGATTAAAACTCAATTATAGAATGTGAATGAAACTCAATTATTAATTAAGTATGATTAAAACTCAATTATTAATTAAATATGATTTAAACTCAATTATCAATTAAATTTGATTTAAACTCAATTAAAACATCTACAATGAATATATGATGATATAAAAAAAAACATAAAAGATTCATAAAACAATTTATTTTTTAATTGAATATTAAAAAAAGCAGAAAAATAGCCTTTGTTCTATTTATCACAGCCAAGAGGCAGAGTCCTGTACTGGCAGTGTGTATGAGTTTAATGTGGATAATTAAAAAGAATGACAATAAGGAATGGGATTTAAGGAAGGAAGATGCCAATATGCATCGAAATTGAATATTTTAAATGCTATAGTTTATATTTTGTAAAATATCATAATTTTTATTATTAGTTACGAAAAAAATATTTTACCTGATCAGAAGCGTATGCAACCAACTTTTCGAGCTTCGCCCCTTCCGTTAGAGCTAAAGTTCGACTTCTTGCGGCTAAAAGTGCCACTAACGTTGCTTCACTTGCAGTTCCCTAAAATTCCGAAAAAATATTTTAATGATTTTTATTTCATTAAGAATAGATTAAAAAAAATTCTGATACTTTTTTCCCTTACTTTATTTATATTATCGCTTACTAACCTTATTTATCCATATTATCTTATTTAACCATATTATCTCTCAAAATATAGAAGAATGGTAGGAATAGCGGTAGCTAAACTGTAATGATGGGCCCATAAGCAGAGGGTAGTAAATAAATTACGATAATACGATTAGTTTTAACTGTTGAATCATTTTTAAGATAATTTTAACTAAAGTTTTCTTACGATATTAATGAAAACATCAGCTGGGTAAGGTACTAAAAAAAGAAAAGATAACAAGATCTCTATGTATAAAAGCTAAATGATTAACCAAAGAGTTAAACAGTAAATTAATAATAATTTGTTTCTATAAATATTTGGTTATTTAAATTGATATTTTTAAAATATAATTTTATTTAAAATATAATATTTTACGCAAATACAAAATATTTTCCATCATGGTTAACTACAAAATTTCGCGCAGTAAGAATATCAAAAAGTTCTAAAGAACTAAACTAGCTCACTTTCCTGTTATATTTACAAATATTCTTAGAATACAAACAAACAGATAAAAATTAGAAAAATTGTCTCGGATATTATACATTAACAAACAAAAGAAATAATTTTTTAAACTGTTCCTTTAGAACCTAAAATGTCATACTATTCAATTAAAATATATTCAAATCAGTCTGTTAAATCCGGTCAGAAAATTGAAATAGACCGTGGCAGACAGGTTATCAGACGTCTGTCCTAATGTACAGACGAACATACATAAAGTACAAAATATAGGTTGCTGATGTCATGCCTTTCAAATAAATAAAGCTTTTGAAATCTATCACTTACAAGTGAATCGAAAAAACTGACGGAAATCTCCACGGTGTCAATACCAACTTTCTATTCTTTTTTTTTTTTTAAATTTTAAGTATGCAAAAAAATATTGATATGAGGAAGAAATAAGCGAGAGTGTTACCTGTATAACTCCACCTCCGGGCCCCTCCGACTCGAACAAGAAATGAGCTGGCAGCTGCAGCATCTTCCCCAACCAGTCCATCATCACCATCTCCATCTCGGTGCACGCGGGACTCGAAATCTGCACCACACACACAATGAGGAAGTTGCAGGACCACACACACAATGAGAAAGTTCCATGACCACACACACAATGAGAAAGTTCCATGACCACACACAAACATGTTGCATGAAGTTCAAATTCATTTGTAAACAATAGTCCTTTTGAAAACTCATCGAATGGTATCATTTATACTAGTAAAAATTTAATTAAATTAGTCCGTGACTTTAAAATAAGCTAACAACACTCACAATCCTCTTGCAATGGCATGTGACATCAAGGTTTGGCTTTCTTGTCCATGGTTCTTGTCATTGTTCGTAGGTTTGTCATTGTACGTAGATCTATATCTGAAATATCTATGGGGCGGTCTAGTATGGTTTTAAAATAAGTCCAATATTTCGGGTAGGATGCAAGTTGTCCATTATAGGCCGAAGAAGTTCCGAAAGAACTAATTAACTCTTCATAATTCCTCTTACGTTAATGATGACAGAAGTTCTTATATTACGGATAGACAGACGAATAGACAAAAAGTATAAAAAAAAAGTACTCTGATGCATAAAAAAATAATTAAACTAAAAAGTTGAAAGAGACGGGAGGAAATCTTCCTCATTACCTACTTTTTTTTTAATTCTTTCGAATTGAATAGTATGAAAAACAAATCTTTGAAGAAATGCATGTGTCGAGAGCCAGTAATGGCTCGAAACAACCAAACATGGTTAGTCAATCGAGATTCACTTGAAGGAATAACTCGGGTCTGTTTTAACCTCTGCCATATGAACATAGATGGCAGCACCAAGTCTTTACTTTTTTGAAAAAAGAAATTATCGGTATCTTTGATGCTCAATCAATGTTTAAATTTGAACAGCAAACAATTAAAAAAAAAGAATGAGATTTGGTCTATTTTTTGCCTATTAACCGAGTATAAACAAACCTTAATGCTCTGACAGACAGTGCCTTTTTAGTAATTTAACCCCTGAAAAGTGACGCTTCCGTCCTTTTAACTCAATGGAAAAATCGTCTCTGTTTTAACTTGCTTTCTCGCGCCATATCAATAACATTAAGAAAATATTTGCATATTTTATTTATACTCGAAAAATTAAAATATTACATTAGACTTATCTTTAATTGTGTGAATTTAATATTCGAACATGTGCTTTTAAAAAACACTGATTTTGACGAGAAAACTTTTTAAGACTAAATAAAAAAAGTTTTATCTTTTTTTTTTAAATATTCTGCGATTGAACCAATTTTGTATAATTTTATGTTTTTTAAATAATTAAACGAATAATAAAAAAATGAAATGTTAGCTACAATTAAATATAATCGTTCTAAGCGATATAATATCGGATTTAAATCATAGAGATAGTGAAACCGTGCGCTATCGCCCACTATCTAGAGGAAAAACGGTGGGTCAAAATTTGTTTCCTTTGAATACTTCAACGTAGTGGCGAGTAGCGTAGAAAAAAAAACAGTACTTTTTTTTTTAGAAGCTGTTATCTCGGAGTCTATGGCTGGTAGCTCTTTGAAATTGTTTGTAGACGTGGATTGTACTTTTGTGATTCATGAATCAGAATAATTTTTTGGGTAGTACCATTTCTATTCAGTGAAATAAATTTCATGTCAGACTCAATTTTTCACAATAAACACTCATAAATGGCCATTAATTTAAATCTATCATTGTTTTTTACTTTCAATTTTCAAATAGGAATATAAAGTAATGAAAGTATTGGGATGGTTTGAAAATCCGAAATGGAGATTTTGTGTTTTCTATACGTTTTGGAGGGTGCTGATTCCGAAAAAGTAGTTTTTGGACATCGGCCCGTCTGTATGTCTGAAACAATTCTACGGATCGAACTAAAAAAGCTACGGACATCAAATTTGGCACACGAGTTCTCAGTACCTGTCGACCGCCAAAATAAGGTTTTCGAGAAAATAGCGCCTGCGCAAGTGGTAGCTTTCATTTTAGGTTTTAAAGGCATTGCTGAACCATTGCATTACCTTACCTTTTGTTTTACCTTTACCATTGCATTACCTTTGGTTTTAAAGGCATTGACATTACCTTACAACGTTTATACCTTTAAATGTGTTAAAAGGGAATACGTGTACCAAATTTGAAGGCCGTATATTTTTCGTTTTTCAGCGATGCTTTTAAAACAAAAAAAAATCTAAAAAGCAGCTTCCACTTGCGCATGAGCAATTTTCTCTGAAAACTTATTTTGACGGTCGACAGGTACTGGAAACTCGTGTGCCAAATTTGATGTCCGTTAGTTCGATCCGTAGAATTGTTTCAGACATACAGACGGGCCGATGTCCAAAAACTACTTTTTCGGAATCAGCACCCTCCAAAACGTATAGAAAACACAAAATCTCCATTTCGGATTTTCAAACCATCCCAATACCTTCATTACTTTATATTCCTATTAAAAAATTGAAAGTAAAAAACAATGATAGATTTAAATTACTGGCCATCTATGAGTGTTTATTGCGAAAGATTGAGTCTGACATTAAATTTATTTCACTGAAAAGAAATGTAACTACCCCAAAATTATCCTGATTAATGAATCACAAAAGTGCAATCCACATCTACAAAAAATTTCAAAGAGCTACCAGCCATAGACTCCGAGATTACAGTTTCTAAAAAGAGCGCAATTTTAGTACTGTTTTTTTTTACGCATTACTCACCGTCATGTTGAGGTTGTGCTTCGACACAAAATTCCCTCTTGTTTCTTCATTACGTTTCTCCTCTAGATAGTGGGCGATAGCGCACGGTTTTACTATCTCTATGATTTAAATAAACGCATATTTAAATACATTAAAACTACCACTTAAATCTCCAAATTTGTAAACGATATCTCGAATGAACCTTATAATTTTAATGAGCTACAATTTTTCATATCACATACATGTAGTTTTTATGGTTGGTAAAATTGACGGAAAGACAGAGCACTTACAAAACCTTGTACTTTTTTATATTATAAAAGTATTGAGAATTCTGAAACGTTGAACATAAACAATGAATCTTACCCATGTGAATCCAATGCAAGAGAGCGCGCTAATCAAAATGTCTCCACACATTGCTGGATAAGAGTTGGCAGTTGGGAAATAAGCATGAAAATGGGGTGAGTTCCAATGGGTCATCTGCAAAATGGATATACATTCAAACATATGACGCGGTGTTTAAGGGGGAATGGGCGCGCTGGACCGCGGGACTCCAAACTCAAATGCCTCAGTGTTAATCCAATGGCGAAAAAACTATTTTCTCTGCCCCATTGTATCTGCTGTATTGAATATTTTTACAAATGTTTTTTTTAAATAATAAATCTAGATAACTTGCAGGTCTCTATCTTCCCACTTTTTGAAATAGCTTCGAATATTTTGTGTAAAATTATTTATTGAAAATTAAAAAAAAATATTCGAACCAATTTCAAAAAGTGGGAAGGTCGGCCCCTGTAAGTCAGCTACATTTATCACATAAAAAAATCCACTTGTAAAAATATTCAATACAGCCGGAGAAATGTGGCAGAGAAAATATTTTTTTTTCTCCATAGGATTAACACCGATGCACTTTGCTTTGGAGACCCCCGGTCCAGCGCTCCCATTCCCCCTTAAGCTGGATTTTAGAATTATTTATCATTTTAGCTAAAATAAAAAACTGTTAACAAAGTTCTGGTTCACAATGTGTTCAAACACATTCAAAAATAATTTATTTTTACTAATATATATTCTTTTAGTTTAAGCTTACATTACTCTGCGATGCTTTTTTAATGTTCATGTTTTCAAAACATTTTTTTCAACTGCGATTTCTTTTCGCATTTTGATAAGAAAGCAATTATATTTAAATACTGATATAACAAAATGTAAAATCTCATCAAAAAATACAAAATCAGCTTGTTTCAATGATGTATTTCCTTCTAGCATTCATTCCTGCATTTCCTTTGATAGGTGCGATTGCTACTTTGTTACCAAGTGATATTGACTGACCGATCGAGGCTCGAGCAAGAATTTGTTTTCCTTCAGCACATCTGTTGCCACTCTAGACCTTAAACATGCCCATTATGTGCATTATTTTTTGGAGGAAAAAGCACGTGCGAAAATATATAAACTTATTTTCGTAGCATAATAGTTTAATGGGACGTGTTCTAGGTGTTGGGTGGCAACAGAAATTCTGAAAGAAAATAAATTCATTCTTGAGCCTTATTTGCACCTCCATTCTTCAAAGAATTTTAATAAACTTATGAATTGATTACGAATAAGTTTACCCATAATGAAATCCTAATTGATTCTATTTGCTGACTGGAAATTTTTTTGTAATTAATGTGTTTGATATGACTGAACGGCGGGTCAGTGGCTGAGAGGTTTAACGTATCCACCTCATAAGCCCAAGATCGCGTGTTCGAGCCCCGGCTGAGTCGTCGGTTTTTCTGGATGGAAAAATCTTGGGCACGCATGTCATATGATTATAGGCGCGTTCTCATGCACGCGAATTGGGAGGAATATACCGGGATTTAGGAACAAAAATCCCTCCGTTAGGGAAAATTGGGGGTTCAAATTCGTACCCGCATTCTTCCTAGTCATTGTACCGGCATTTATCCGTGATGCATTGCGGTTTTGAGAATCAAAACAAAACAAACATGGCGGACAGGTGGAGAGAGGAGGAAACGAAAATTTAACGTGTTTAACCTCCCTCTAATTTTTAATAGAAGGATAGTTTTAAGAATTTGCCGCGAAGCCATGGCGGCTTAAAAAATAAACAAACTCTACAACGTGACTGGAAGTAAACAGGATGTGACGTTAAACCATACGTCACTTCTGAAGTCCCGGTATATTCTGGGTACTCATGTGAACGGGTGTTTTTGGTTTCAGGAATTGAGCCGGCTTAATACCGGTACTTAGTCCGTGCATGTGAACGCGCCTTATGTGACATGTAAAAGATCCCTGGAGTATCCGTTTGAATTGGGTTTCACGGCAAAATTAAATCTCGGCATACTTTAACATCCAAAGAGAGCTAAGATTCATTGTAATCTGAGCGTCAAAATGGTAGCGAGAGTCGCCTAGATGGTGCCACATAAAAATGGCTCTTAGTTCTGGGGAATATGCCGAGTCTGCAAAGGCTTGACCGCAAGTATTGCAGCACCATTGGAGAAAAAAAATATTACTGAACCAGTGGCCGAGGGTGAAAAATGTATAGCAATTCTAGTTTTTTATGGCTTTCTTCTTTCTCTTTTTTTTTAAAAAATGTATTTTCTCTTTCAGTTCTCATAATATCAAAAGTGCTGATTTTAATTAAATCGTTTTTGTTGATAGAGCTTAAGTATCAACTTTGACTTGTTGACTTGTGCTCTTTTAGCAAAAAGCGTTTTGGTCATCATCAAAAATTTTCGTAAAAGTTATCTTAAAAGTAGAAATTGTTGTATATAAATCGCTCCCATATGACGTATTCGAAGAGCTATTCCTTTTTCTGAATCAAATTAAAATTTAATCTCAATGATAAAATTTCTCTTTAAAGACAAATTAAAGCACACTTTCTACATAAGAAAAAAAGTATTATTTGTTCCTCATCCTTATCAATTTCCTTGTAAAAAAAACACCTTAATTGAACATTTATTGGAAGTCTGTGAAAATAAAAATATCATTATTTAATTTGTTTAAGTACCGAACAATCTCTTCATTTACCACACTCCCAACACAATAAAACTTAAACCAATTTCTTTTTTAATTCTCAAGTTGAATTTTTTTATGTCATGAAAACCCTTAATCCCCAAAAGAAGACTTTTTAAATTTTCTTCTTCCTTGTATCGAAAAGTTCATAGAGTTAAGAAGAAGATGGAGATGTTTGGCGTTAAACAAAGTGAAGCCATCAGAAAGTAGCCAACCAACCCTAGTAATCCCAAACAAACCACTCATTTAATGTTAGTTCATGCTGAAAAGGGTCATTTTATTCCGTAAAAAGCATTAATTAAAAATAAAACAAGAAGTTCTTAAAGAACTAAAATAGCCTACTTTCCTGTTACTAAAATACTTACTGAAATTCTAATCGGGAAACAACTAGGTTCATAACAATAAATATCATCAACAATCGTTTCTACACTAGATTTACACACATTAGAAAAAAAATCGGTAAACACAGCATCCAGCTATAATTTAAACTTCTAAAAGCCAAAATCAACTATTCTTTCTCTTAAAAATATTCTTTTCACCAATTAATAATTATATTTATGTTGCCTCGATTTATTTTGTAGTTCCGAAGAAATAATTAAATATTTGTAATACATCAAAGTATGAAACTATAATGCTTAAAAAAATAAATGTTCAATGTAAAACTAAGCAGAATTGGGATAAACAAGAAGTTCATAAAGAACTAAAATAGCCTACTTTCCTGTTACTTAAATACTTACTGAAGTTCTAATCGGGAAAAAAACTAGGTTCCTAACAGTAAATATCATCAACAACCGTTTCTACACTAGATTTATACACATTAGAAAAAAAATCGAAACACAGCACCAGCTATAATTTAAACTTCTAAAAGCCAAAATCGACTATTTTCCTTATATTTTCCAATAACTAATTAATTCTCCGATTAAGTTAAGTTAATATTTATTTATTGCTTCCTGCTTAAAATGTAATTATTTGTTGAGTTCGAAAAAGAATATTAAATATTTATTAATAAAACATCCAAAGTAATAATAATTACTCACAACCTTCTACACTAAAAAATTAGAAAAAATGAAATGTTAATTAAATCTAAGCAACGTACTATTATTAGTAAGTTGCATAAAATATATTGTCTGCTCATATTAGTCGAAGAAATAAATATTTTATGAATAAAACCAAATTAAAAAATAGAAATGTAATAAAACAACAAATGATGCAAATTGTGCTGTACATTTGTGTATGACGGTCATTCCAAACTGATTCATGAAATATCATTTTGCTTCAAATATATTTAAATAAATAAAGTTTCTCATGTCATTGTTGATTTGGCAACAGTGATTTAAATGACTCATAATTGAATTGCAATGCTAATTCAATGGGAAATTCGCCGACAGATAGTAGATTTATGTCCGTCCGGACGTACAGACAGACGGACAAAAAGTATGAAAGTTGGGTATCTGAGGTAAAAGCTTTCTAACAAAAAAATAATTTTTAAGATCCGATGGATAGAACTGATATTGGAAGGGGGTACGGACAGACAGACGGACTGACAGACGGACAGACAGACATACGAACAGACAGACAGGCGGACATCGACCGCATTTCAATACCTACAGTGATTTAAATGACTCAAATATGAATTTCAATGCTAATTCAATGGGAAATTCGCCGACAAATTGTAGATTTATGTCCGTCCGGACGTACAGACAGACGGACAAAAAGTGTTAAAGTTGGGTATCTGAGGTCATAGCTTTCTAACAAAAAAAGATTTTTTAAGATCGGATGGATAGAACCGATTTTGGAAGGGGGATACGGACGGACAGACAGACGGACATCGACCGCATGTCAATACCTATTGTTTCATTTTTTAAAATTCTTTTGAATTAAAAAAGAAAAGTAGGCTAAAAAGGACTGTTTGCGCAGTTTCAGGCTGGAACACGGGACAGCGCCAAATATCTCACCGAGAGCGTTTGTTCAGGCTTACTACAGAGCGATCGATTGATTCACTTGGCGAACCGGTTTTCCTATTGGTTTTTCTCCAACAGCATCTCCATATTCTTCTTCCGAGTATCGAGAAGTTCTTGTCGCTTTTGACGTGTCTCTTCACTTCGCTTCATTCCGCAATCTCGTTAATGCATTCCGGGGGCCTGTCGCCTAGCAACACTCCACATCTCGATGATCCCCCTAGCAACGATTTGCGCCCCGAAAAGTTGTCGCCCACGCAACTAGGGCGTCAAAGAGCGATGATAGCCCTTTGCTTATCCGTCCGTACCTAAGGGACGGGCCACTCGTTGAAAATAAAATTGTTTTTAGGTCCCTGTGTTATGTTTTTGGATCAGTAATAGAAGAGTTTTATGTCTCTTTTATTTTGTCTCTCCAACAGCCAAGCTGCAGGAATTTAAAATTCATTTGCAAATAATATCAAGTAACTTGCCACAGGAATGACAATAACGAATAATTTATTCATCATGGCTTAAGGCATATTCAGCAGTGAAAGTTTCAATGTGGAATATTAAGACTCTGCATAACCAAACTTTTATCAAAAGTAAAAAACAAAATCTTAAATAAACCACACAAAATTAATATTTTAATAGCTATAAATTTAAGTATAGTGCTCCATTTTATTTTTCTTTCCAAATTCTGTTCTATAACATGTTTAAAAAATAATCGTTATTGTTTTGATATTGCGCTATTCAGTTGTTTCTAGAATACTCTTTATTAAATACATATAAACGCGATGTGTCGAATTAACAGTAACCGAGTTCTATTACAGTAATTTTAAAGCATACCCCCATGCTATAAGTACTACTTATTCAAATAAAGTGGACTGATGTAAAAAGTTTAATTTTTGTACAATTTCACTGCGTTATTATGAGATGCAAAAGGTCTTCCAGGTTCAAATTATGGGAACATCGGAATCAAATGATTAAAATTTGCATTAAACTCTTTCTTTTTTTAGAATTACAAAAAAAAATCGCTTTTTTACTTTTAAACGTAGAGCCAAGTTAAAGGGCGGCTTTGAAAAACTTATATTCTCCAAAATATAACTAAGATTTAGGTCCCACCCCGTTCATTGGCGAATTCGTCCAAATAAATTTATCATTGTTAAAAGCCGCCAATCAAAAGAACGGTATATCTTAGTTTTACTTTGGAGAATGTGAGTTTTGCAACTACACCCTACCCCTGTAGAAGTTGTTTTTCCTTACCTATTGTTTTGTTGTTAGAAAGCTTATGCAACGCGTTTAAGGAAATGTTGTTTTATATTATTTTTTGTGTATTTAACAGCAATTTTGTAAATGCAAAATATTAAATTAATTAGCATATTTGGTAAAATCTAAAAATATTTATTTTATAATTGCGTGAAACAAATCCGATTTTTACACGATAATTTTAATATCAGACGCATGCGAAAAGTTATACTTTTTAGAAACAGTGATAAACAAGAAGTTCATAAAGAACTAAAATAGCCTACTTTCCTGTTACTTAAATACTTACTGAAGTTCTAATCGGGAAAAAAAACTAGGTTCCTAAAGTAAATATCATCAACAGCCGTTTCTACACTAGATTTATACACATTAGAAAAAAAAAATCGAAACACAGCACCCAGCTATAATTTAAACTTCTAAAAGCCAAAATCAACTATTTTCCTTAATATTCTTTCGCAAATTAATTAAATATTATTTATCATCTGCTCGTGATTTAGTTGTAGTTCGAAGAATAATTAAATATTTATTAATAACAAAAGTAATGAAACTACTCCGAACTGCATTAAAAAATAAGAAATGTAAATTAAAACTAAGCATAATTGCATGCAAAAGTATGCCTTGCCGCTTTCTTGGTAGATAAATAATGAATAATGATAATGAATCAAATTGTGCTACATTTTATGACGTCTTTCCAAACTGATTCATGAAAATATAATTTTGCTTCAAATATGTTTAAATAAATAAAGTTTCTCATGCCATTGTTGATTTGGCAACAGTGATTTAAATGACTCCAAATTGAATTTCAACGCTAATTCAATGGAAAATTCGCCAAAAGATAGTAGATTTATGTCCGTCCGGACGTACAGACAGACGGACAAAAAGTATGAAAGTTGGGTATCTGAGGTCATAGCTTTCTAACAAAAAAAGAATTTTTAAGATCCGAGGATAGAACCGATTTTGGAAGAGGGTACGGACAGACAGACAAACGGACAGACAGACGACAGACAGACACAGACGGACAGACAACAGACGAACAGACAGACATACGAAACAAAGACAGACAGATGACATCAACCGCATTTCAATACCTACAGCGATTTAAATGACTCAAAATTGAATTTCAATGCTAATTCAATGGGAAATTCGCCGACAGATAGTAGATTTATGTCCGTCCGGACGTACAGACAGACGGACAAAAAGTATGAAAGTTGGGTATCTGAGGTCATAGCTTTCTAACAAAAAAGAATTTTTAAGATCCGATGATAGAACCGATTTTGGAAGGGGGGTACGACGACAGACAGACGGACGGACAGACAGACGACAGACAGACGGACAGACAGACAGACAGACAGAACGGAACAGACAGACGAAAACAGACAGACATAGAACAGACAGACAGATGGACATCAACCGCATTTCAATACCTACAGTGATTTAAATGACTCAAAATTGAATTTCAATGCTAATTCAATGGGAAATTCGCCGACAGATAGTAGATTTATGTCCGTCCGGACGTACAGAGAGACGGACAAAAAGTATGAAAGTTGGGTATCTGAGGTCATAGCTTTCTAACATTTTTTTTTTTAAGATCCGATGGATAGAACCGATTTTGGAAGGGGGGTACGGACAGACAGACAGACGGACGGACAGACAGACATACAGACAGACGGACAGACAGACATACAGACAGACGGAAAGACAGACAAACGGAAAGACAGACAGACGGAAAAACAGACAGACATAAGAACAGACAGACAGATTGACATCAACCGCATTTCAATACCTACAGTGATTTAAATGACTCAAAATTGAATTTCAATGCTAATTCAATGGGAAATTAGCCGACAGATAGTAGATTTATGTCCGTCCGGACGTACAGACAGACGGACAAAAAGTATGAAAGTTGGGTATCTGAGGTCATAGCTTTCTAACAAAAAAAGAATTTTTAAGATCCGATGGATAGAACCGATTTTGGAAGGGGGGTACGGACAGACGGACAGACAGACGGACATCGACCGCATGTCAATACCTACTTTTTCATTTTTTTAATTCTTTCGAATTAAAAGAAGAAAAGTAGGCTAAAAATTACCTTTTTTCACCCAAAAGCAGTGAAAAAAAGTACTTTTTTTCACTCTTTACATAAGATGCCAACATTTCAAGTAAAATTTCTATTTCATAATACTCATAAAATCCAGAAATTTATTGATCTGCTTTATTTATAAATATTATGCGCGTGAATGTTATTATGTTTTTATTTTTTAAGCAGTATCCATGTTCAAATGTTTGACTTTAATCTAAAAATAAGTTTGCCTTTTGTAGTTCCATAGATTTATCGATGCCTATCTTCTTTACGTAAAAAAAATAGCACGTGAATTATTTTTGAACCAATGAGATTCGATTTTTTTCACGTAATTATAAAAAAATAGTGTATGAAACACGTGTGAAAAGTAAACTTTTTAAAACACGTGTCTTTATTTCACTCGCTCGTACCTAGCTCGTGAAATAAAATCCACTAGTTTTAAAAAGTGTTACTTTTCACACTAGTTGCATAAATAACTATTTTAGTTTTCCGTCTAAAAGTGATGGCTGTTTCCATTAGGAAACAAGTTAAAATCGAAAAATGTTGATAAGAAATAATCTGATGTTAATTTTTTTAGAATCTTTAGAAAATACATGTAACTTAAATTTGTAAGTATCAAATATTTGTGAAAATTATTTTAAATATTTAATAAATTTTTTTATACAAGGATTCCTATTATTTTAGGATGTATAGTTCATGTTTATTGACTGTTTATTTTTGTTTAGTAATTGGGCTTAAATCACATTCAATAGTTGCTCGATTTTATTCATATTATTTGAAAGTAATAAAAAACCTTAAACTATTTTCTTTTCTCAACAAAAAATGTATGAGCAATGTTTTTGATAAGGAACAACTAATTAATCGAAAATCTATTTTCAGTTACAGAGACAGATTAGTGTTTATTAATTTGACGTGCTTATGTAGATGGAACGCATTTTTTTTATTAAATATTTTTAATTATTTTTAACCTTTTACTTTGTCATGCCAACCGTGAGTAACCAATAGAAAAATAATAAAAACTGCTTTTTTTGCTAATTTGCATGTAAACTATAAAGTCTAGTAATTCCAGAGCTGTGACTGCAAAGGATAAAAATTCCAATTTATCGTCTTCCTATCATTCAAGTTTGTACCAATAATTTTGACACACTCATATCCAGAATTCTATAGTTACTAGATGTATTAGCTATACTAACGTAGACAGCAGAGTTAGAAACATCTATTTTTTAAAAAAATATTTTCCGGGTCCAAAATTTTCCAGAAATTGCCTTGAGTGGTGAAACGAACGTTAACGTATATCTCTTCGCAACACCAAAGAGAAGAATATACTCACACCAGGCAAGACAACTTTCTCTATGTCTTTGATGACATCCTGCCACCGTTCCGGAGTATCCGGCGCCCTGTCCGGCAAGAGTTCCCTGATGTACCCCGGCTGGACATCCGGCAAGACGGACCTCTCCCGGATAGTCTCCAGGTAATTGGTGACGAAGTCGATCAGCTCCTTGCCGCACTTGCGAAACTCGTCCCCTTCCATGATGAAACTTTAGGTCTGCAATTTAATAAATTATCAAATATATCAATGAAAATTAACAGTTATCTGCATATTTAACACAACTGTATCAGATGTGCATGGACAATAGCAAATAACTTCATAAAGATAAAAAAAAATATCTAAATTATAAACCGAATATCATATTTACATGAAAAATATCAAGTATTTTTATAAAATTCAACAATTTCTATATTATAAACCAAATATAACATGAAAGTAAAAAATAGCAAATATATGCAATAATTATGACCAAAACCCCTCTAGGTATACATAAAACACACGGACAGACAGACAAGACGGACTGAACGATTATAATACCTTCCACTTTTTACGTTATAAACGTAGTGTGAAAGCTAAAAATCAAGTGCATATTTAAAAGTTAACAATTATCTGCATAATAAACCCAAATATATCAAATGTTACCTAACAGTAGCAAATATCTACATAAAATTCTAAAATTGTCTAGATTATAAACCGAATATCAGATGTACAAGAAAAACATTAAATACTTCTACATTATAAAAAAATATAATATGTAGGTGAAAAATAACAAATATCTTCATTAAAATCAATAAGATTATTAGATTATTAATCGATTACATGAAAACTATCCAATATTTTCATTGGATAAAAGATAGGAATAATCTATAGTAAAATATGGCACAAAATATCAAATCTTATTTCAATTTTTTTTGACATTTTTGCGTAAACATATTAGATTGCAGTCGATCAGTTTGATACGATGTAAGATGTATGGTATATTATATCGCATCACATACAGACAAGTTAAAATGTATTAATGTTATAAAGCAGAAAATACGACAATATTTAGAAGCTTTTTTATTTACAAAACGTTTTTTTTATTTAACTTTAAAACTGCTCCTTAAATCGGGATGAAGTAAGTGTTATTGATTTACGGAAAACATAAAAACATAGGAAATAACCCCCCGATAAGATTTCAGAAATACAACTAGCTTATTAACGAAGATTGGCAAAAAGAAATCGGAACGCGAAAATGAGCTTTCTGATTAAGTTTATCTAAAGAAACAAAATCTAAGACAAATGAAGCCCATAGTCCTGAATAGTATATGTACGACAAACTAAGTTAAACGAAAAAATAATTAAAAACAAGAAATTCTAAAAGAACTATAATAGCCTACTTTCCTGTTACTTAAATACTTACTGAAATTCTTATCGAGGAACAACTAGGTTCGTAACAGTAAGTGTCATCTACAACCGTTTCTACATAAAATTTATACACATTAGAATAAATTTCACTAAACACAGCTATAATTTATACATCCAGCTATAATTTAAAATTCTTAAAGCCAAAATCAACTATTTACATTAATTTTCTATCGCAACTAAAATTAATATTACTTATCGTCTGCTTAATTTATTTGTAGTTCTACGAATAATTAAATATTTATTTATAACAAAAAACATGAAACTACTCCAAAATGCCATTATAGTAAGAAATGTAAATTAAAACTAACCAGGATTATACGCAAAAAAATATGCCTTGCCACTTACTTAGTAAACAAATAATAAACAATCAAAAAATCACATTCCCGACGTCATTCCAAACTGATTTATAACCAAAATAAATTTTGCTTCAAATAATATTATTTTTAAATTAATAAAGTTTCTCATGCCATTGTTGAGTTGGCAAGAGCGATTCAAATGACTCGAAATTGAATTTCGATGCTAATTCAATGGGAAATTCGTCTACAAATAGTAGATTTATGTCCGTCCGATCGTACAGACAGACGGACAAAAGGTATGAAAGTTGGGTCGCTGAGGTCATACCTTTCTAACAAAAAAAAAGAATCTTTGAGATCGGATGGATAGAACCGATTTTGGAAGGGGGTACGGACAGACAGACCGACGGACATCGACCGCATGTCAATACCTACTTTTTCCTTTTTAAAAAAATTCTTTCGAATTAAAAAAAAAGAAAAGTAGGCTAAAAATATTAAGGTAAGGCTACGTCCTGACTACGCCACTTTTGCCACAAAGGCAACAAAAGCAACAAAAACCGGTCAACAACCACCGCCATTTGTACATGCATGCGTCAACGAAAACATTGCGCACGGTTACTGCACCTCAACTGCACGCACGGTGTTTTAGCTTATTAACGCATGCCTCAAATGTCTACGAGAATACTCTGATTCGGTGTGTCTTGCGCTATGGAAACTTGAGAGAGAAAAACCGAATTTATCATTTGGAACTTTTCAAATAACCAAATCGGAAGCCAAAAAAGCAATTAAAATTCCACTCTCGCCAAGTAACCCTGAAAAAAGTTGCAAGTAAAGAGATCCAACAACTTTGGCAACTTTTTTGCATTTAAAGCCATGTTAACTTGTTGTAGGGTTGCTATTGTCAATAAAAAAATAAAGAGAAAAAAATAATAAAAAAGGTAATTGAAGTAGAAGTACATAAACTACTTTTCAATCAATTGAATTAAAATTAAATTTTCAAGACTGTAAATTTCTGCATTTAGTTTGGGATTTGTGCAAAGTATTTTTGCTTGTGTTTTATTAATCCTTTTTTTAAACTTATGAGTGACTTAAATGTTATTTTGTTAACAGCGGAGCTTTAAAATAATATTTAAAATTAGGTGGACAAATTTAGATTTTGATATTTTGAAACATTTATTGATGATATTTTTTTTTTAATATATAGAGATTAGGTTTCATTTTATTAGCATTAATATTTTTATGACAATGTAGTAGCGGTACTTTAAGTACATTTTTAGAAATCTATTTAATACACAATAATATAATATTATTGGTATAAATTATTAGTAAACTTATTTACTCAGGTGTCGGCTCGTCACTTGACTGTGGTTCTAAAATACGACGCCCGTCGCCAATAGCCCTCGTGTAGCTCTAGTGCGACGATAATTCAAACTAAACTAAACTAAACAAACAAATATTTACTAGTAAAGATTATTTATTTTTATTTATTTATTAAAATATCATTTATATAATATTTTGAATAATTATTGTCTTTTATTAAAAAAAAATGTAGCACTTTTTTTTATATGACCTTTATTGATTCTGTGCTTGACTCAAAATGATTTTTTATTTAAAAAATTTAGCTGTAACACGTTTTTTTATTATAAGGCTTTTCATTTTTTTATATATAGAAAATTTTAATTTGTTATTTAATTCTTAATATAAAAATATTATGCACAATCCTCTGGCGTAGTGGTCAGCGCTTCTTGCCTCTTATTCCGTAAACCCGGGTTCGTATACGGGTCCGGTAGGTCATTAATATACTCAGCTCTTCATTTTGGGCAAACTTTAATTAGTATGAAAAATATAAAAAAATGAATAAAAAATCCTCAAAGTATTTCCAATTCAAATGTAATAAAAGTTAAAAATCTATGTTATTAAAACCAACAATTAAATTTGTTTACACTGAGTTTTAATATTACTAACCAAATTAAAAATTTTCATTTCTATGTTGAAATCGCTAAAGCAAGCGATGAAATATTTTCATCCCATTCTACGTTTCTAGCACAACACCAGCATCGGTTTAAATGTCCAGATAAAAGACATCCAGACGCATGCGTTTAAAAAAAACCTACGATTTGGCGAAAACACCGGCCGGTATTGCATCGCTTGGCGGTTGCCAAGTTTTGTTGCCTTTGTGGCGTTTAGCGTCGTAGTCAGGACATAGCCTAACGCAAAGTCGTCGTTAAAGGGTAAAGTTGGTTAAAATATTTCCATTATTTATTCTTTTACATATCGAAGTAAGAAATGTTGCCATTATAATTATTAAAAACATAAATTATTGTTGCTAATTATTCTTTAATATTAAAGTATAGGATGAAAAATATGTAATCTTAGAACACTAATCTTAAATACTAGAACCATATTTCTTTTGGAACAATCCGTTATTGTAGCCGATAAGAAAATGTAAAAAAAAAAGACAAGTTTCAAGAAAATTGTGCATTTCGCAGGCGTCTCCATTTCGCAAGCGCCAAAAATGTACAGCCACCGCCAAACGGAATATTTCCAATGGTAACCTATAACTGCGTATACTGTAATCCTTTATATGTGTACACTGTGTTTTATTGCCAGAAACATCCGTTTGTCACCAAACATTCCGTTTGGCGAGATAAGCTAACCAGCTAAATCGAAAATATAACCATTTTTTATATATGCCGTTAGGAGCCTAGTCAGTAATCCCATCCATAGGATTTATTCAAATGTCCCTATCTACATAAACGCGGACACCTTTTACAACCACTGACTGACCCACGAACCAATCAGTCTGCGAAAAAACTGTCTGTGTCCGCGCGGACAGAACAAGCCTTAGAACCAAGCTTGATCAAGCGGGGAATCAAAACCTATCTAATTATTTTCGGTATTCGGTTTGACTATTTTTCATATTTTGAGAACAAAAGCCTGATAATTTGTTCAACCATATACCGAAACTATGGTGAAGCATTTCTCGACACAGCCGTTGCAGCTACTAGGAACCATATTTTTGGTTAAAAAAAAGCTCCACATTTATAACAGTGTACATCTAATGAGTGAATGAATTGAATTTATATATTTAAGACAAACTTACTAGCCAAAACTCCTAGAAGCACTCTAACTGTTCTTAAAAGCAAGTTTCGCTTGTTACTTGAAGAGTCGAAACTAGTCCTCACGAGTAAGTCGAGTAAGTGTAGTAGAGATAAAGCTACGGCACTTAAAATTAATGGTGTGGATAAGCAATCAATTTTACGTCAGTAGATTATCAAGCGAAAATCTTGAATTTAGAGTATTTCAACTTAAGCCAATCTACCGGTTTAACTGGTAGTATTCATTTTGTTTTGTTAAATTAAAAGATAGGGATTAAATGTGTTAATCTGTGTTTCATTTATTTTTTCGATGGATCTTAAATGTTTTCTAAGATAATATATTTTTTAACAACATGTTTTTTAAAAGCTTTTCCTGTTTAAAATGTTTCGTAACTATTTTTAAATAATGAGATAGAATTATATTGATAAAACGCAAGTCATATCTGACCCTTAATAGTAAAAACACACACGTTTAATTGGATGTTTATTTCTATCTCAAAATTAAAACAATGCTATAAAATCTTGAATTTCAGAGTATTGGAATAAATTTAGCTGTTTTGTAATACATCATGCTGACAAAGGAAAAAAATATTTTTTAAAATATAATACTTTTTAAAATATATACTTATATACTGTCTAAATACTCTCTACTTAAAATATATACTTTTTAATTTGCTTTTGTAAACAAAATTTGTTATTTTATTTTTTACAACACATTCAAAGAAGCTTTTGCATAAACGATTTAAATGACTAAAAATTAAATTTCAATACTAATTCAATGGGTAACTCATCGACAGACCATAGGCAGATGTCGTATACCGACAGACAAAAAGTGTGAAAGATTGGTCTCTGATGGCATACTTTAAAAAAAAGAATATTTAAAATCCGACGTAAAGAACTAATTTTGAAAAGAGGTATTGACGGACAGACAGAAGGTCATTTTCAGCATGTCAATACCTACTTTTTCATTAAAAAAAAATTCTTTCGAATGAAAAAAAAGGAAAGTCGGCCACACAGAACTCTTTGTGTCTCTTTCTAAACAAACTAAACGAACCATCAAAGAATATCATACATATATTATGACATACATATATTACGAATATCGTGACATATATTATGACTTCATTTCACAAACTGACTTATATAACAAAACTAAATCTTCTTTAAAATTTTATTTAATATAAATAAAGTTAGAAATGGACCGTGCGAAAAATGTACAACCTTATCTTACCTAAATAAAGTTTCTCATGTGATTGTTGTGAGTAGCAGTGGTGATTTAATTCCATTAAAAAGGGCCTACTTATGCTTTTTAAATGAGCATTGAATTTTGCAGTTTTTATAATAATGAAGTTTTTCGGATTCAATTTTTTTATTGAGATTTTCAAATCTATATATCTATTTTTTTGATCCACTGATTTTTTTTGACGTATCACACTTGTCTTTGACATTTCTAGTTTGTGCTATAAAAGATCTATTTTGCACAATAATTGCTATAAAAACTACCAGTGTGATAAAAAAAACGCTATCATAAAATTAATTTTAAAAAAGTACTTTAATTTAACATTAAAAAAGTTTATAATTTTTTTATAATTTTCCTTATTATAAAAAATGAACAATTTAAAAAAAGTTATTATAAGCAATAGTGGCAAATTTAACTTAATCTCATTACAGATTTACGATATATTTATTCCAATTTCTTTTAATTAAAAAAAAGGAAAAAAATCAGTCCAAAACTAAATAAAACTCATTACAAGCTAATACAGAATAATAATTCCAAAAAGAAGAGAACAAGAGTTGGGCCTTACCTTTATTCCACAGTTCCCGTCAATTGAGTGCCAAGGAACAGTTGCCAAAAAGTCGCATGCGCAAAAGCAACTGGTGATTTGAGAGGGGAGTAGGGGAGGAATATTCTTAAAGAATGCAACTCTTCTTATTACTCGGCGCAATATTCCGTAAATGTGAGCTCGTTAAGTTACAGATTTTCTTTTGTGAACATCTGATCGTCTGGAGAATGAGCATTTTGCAAGTGTTTTTTTCTTTTTAGGAAACATTAAAAACACAAATGGATTTCCAAGCATAACATTATTTGCATATTTTATTTGTATGGTAAATTAAACCAAGATGATTTGAGATTTATTTTAAAAAAGGAAAATTTGGTGTCACTGTAGCTGTGTTTCTAAGCTCAAAATCCTCATAAAAGGAATTCATAAAAATTGCGACTTTTCCAATATATTACTACAACTTTTCGAATATATTATTAATTTATTATTATTGAATATATTATAGATTATATTATTGATATATTATTGAT
Organism: Oedothorax gibbosus; assembly: GCA_019343175.1. Lineage (NCBI taxonomy): Eukaryota > Metazoa > Arthropoda > Arachnida > Araneae > Linyphiidae > Oedothorax > Oedothorax gibbosus. The sequence continues at coordinate 35,640,060 of CM033277.1, read as the reverse complement.
TTTATTTTCATCAATCAGGAACAAAACTGTAAAATAAAAACTTTGACATCAAAAGTTTTAAATTCGTTTTTGCATACTACGGCTTAAATCAATAGCAGTGAAGCCCTATATTCTCTATCGAAATTTTTTATAATTAATTTATCTCTTTTTGAGGGATTCTTTCTCTTTAAGTCAGTAGCCTGTCTACTAAATGGTTAGTGAATCCCTCATTAGTTTGCTTTCCATAAAGCACTGAGTAGGGGAAACTAGGGACATTTGACCCATAAGGATACATGACCCAATGCCTTTTTCTCAGCAATGAAAAAGTTTTGTGAGTCGAAAGTGGCTTCACTTTTTTCGTTTCAGCCAGTTGATCACATGGTGAAAAAAACGAGCTGAATCATTGCGTATTTGTTAAGTTATGCGAAGAAATACGTTTTCATGCACTGAAAGTAAATTTTTGAGTCCGTAAGGTTTTCCGGTCTACATTTTTAGCCTACTTTTCTTTTTAATTCGAAAGAATTAAAAAAAAATGAAAAAAGTAGTATTGACATGCGGTCGAATGTCCGTCTGTCTGTCTGTCTGTCCGTAACCCCCTACCAAAATCGTTCTATCCATCGATCTTAAAATTCTATTTTGTTAGAAAGCAATGACAAGATGACAAATTTCAACTTTTTGTCCAGTCAGTTGACTCCATGGTGAAACAAACATAATCTCGTATTTGTTAGTAGCGAGAATATTTCATCATTGAAATAATTTTGAGTCAGGTTCTTAAACTACGCTTTGTAATTGAAAGCATAAAATGAATAGTATTGCATGCGTTCGTATGTCCTTCTGTCTTCAGTCTGTCTGTCTGTCCGTACCCCCCTTCCAAAATCGGTTCTATCCATCGGATCTTAAAAATTCTTTTTTGTTAGAAAGCTAGACCTCAGATACCCAACTTTCATACTTTTTGTCCGTCTGTCTGTACGTCCGGACGGACATAAATCTACTATCTGTCGGCGAATTTCCCATTGAATTAGATTGAAATTCAATTTTGAGTCATTTAAATCGCTGTAGGTATTGAAATGCGGTTGATGTCCATCTGTCTTCTGTTCGTATGTCTGTCTGTCTTACCGTCTGTCTGTCTGTCGTCTGTCCGTACCCCCCTCCAAAATCGGTTCTATCCATCGGATCTTAAAAAAAAAAATTGTTAGAAAGCTATGACCTCAGATACCCAACTTTCATACTTTTTGTCCGTCTGTCGTACGTCCGGACGGACATAAATCTACTATCTTTCGGCGAATTTCCCATTGAATTAGCATTGAAATTCAATTTTGAGTCATTTAAATCACTGTTGCCAAATCAACAATGGCATGAGAAACTTTATTTATTTAAACATATTGAAGCAAAATAATATTTTCATGAATCAGTTTGGAATGACGTCATAAAATGTAGCACAATTTGATTCTTTGATTATTCATTATTTATCTACCAAGAAAGCGCAAGGCATACTTTTGCATGCAATTATGCTTAGTTTTAATTTACATGTCTTATTTTTTAATGCAGTTCGGAGTAGTTTCATTACTTTTGTTATTAATAAATATTTAATTATTCTTCGAACTACAAATAAATCACGAGCAGATGATAAATAATATTTAATTAATTTGCGAAAGAATATTAAGGAAAATAGTTGATTTTGGCTTTTAGAAGTTTAAATTATAGCTGGGTGCTGTGTATCGATTTTTTTTTCTAATGTGTATAAATCTAGTGTAGAAACGGCTGTTGATGATATTTACTTTAGGAACCTAGTTTTTTTTCCCGATTATAACTTCAGTAAGTATTTAAGTAACAGGAAAGTAGGCTATTTTAGTTCTTTATGAACTTCTTGTTTGGTTTGAAAGAAAGATTTTTTCAATTAGTTATTTGTTTAGTTCATGCTATTAGCTATAGTTACATGCATAATAGTGCTAATGTAATTATTCGCAAATGACTTTGTTTTGGGGTTAAACAAAAAAAGTGCATCTAGGGATAAGTGACCCAAACCAATTAGGGATATGTGACCCAAGTAAACAACGCAAAAGTAGACAGAAGTAGACCAAGTAAATTTTTTAAAAACTCACGGGAGTCCCAAAAGTAAATGACTGGGTCCTTAACAAAGTATAAGGTTTGTTTGGAAGGTACAAGGGAATTTTTTTTAACGAGCTTACAATTCAATATGCAGAACAATCGATGGCCATGTTTTAAATGTCCGAAAATGGATAATACATCCCAAAATGATATTGATAAAATAGTAGCGATTCTTCAACCACATGTGTTTTCTCTGCAAAATAAAAGAAGTCCCAGTTTTGTATTTCGAGCAGAATTTACTTTTAAATTTGATTATTTCGTTAATATAAGCATAATTAATGAGATAAAAATAAAAAGTAATAATTTTGTCTGAAAATACTATAAAATCTATATAAACTTAATAATATGATATTAGTTTTGTTATTTGGTAAAAGTTTTTTTAATTATTTTAAGTTATACTACCACATTTTGGGGTTGGGTCACGTATCCCTAATAGGTGGGTCATGTATCCCTATGCATTGGGATACATGACCCAAAACTAAAGTTTTAAATAATTTATATTTTACTACTATTGCAGTTAATACTACAGGAAAATACTAATATATATTGTGTACTTATGAAGTATAAATTATCTGCATTTACACATTCATAAATAGTGTTTTTTAAAAGTTACAAGCAAAAAAACTTCGAGTGGGGTCATATGTCCCTGGTTCCCCCTACCGTCAGTTTAATTTCACCAATAAGCCCAAAAGTTAAAAAAAACCAGTAAAATGAGCTGCGTGGATTTATTACTTTCCTTACAATCCCCATGGTTAAGGTTAATTTTGCTTAATAATTGGAATTTTTTTCTATAAATATGTTTAAGTGGATTTTAAGGAGTAAAAAAATCAATTTTTATTAAACTGGAGTTAGTTTCAACACAAAAAAGACAGGAAAACATCGTGAATTTCCACACCGTCCGTTCTTTACCTTCCGTTCCTAACCGTCACAATGATCTAGGGATGGAAAACCGAAACCTGTTTTATCATATATTAATCCACTCTTTAGACGGCATAAAATACTCATATAAGTATTCCTTTTTCGAGAGAAAAAACTTATGAGAAAAGATTCTGTTTTTTTAGTGTGCTGTCGGAACGGAAAACGTCCTTCTTCGCTAATAGTCCCAATTTCCGTTTCCTCAAGAGTCTTTTCTGATCTTTCGCTAGGCGCCCTTTTCCAACCACAATTGGTTTTATTTTCAGATTTCTGCTTTTTAGCCCTTACCACAGTGATTTTTTATTGCACCGCTGGGTGAGATTTAATCCATAAACGACCTGTTTAAAATACTTAAAAAATATCGTATGGGGTGGGATGAAATCTCAACAAAAATTTATATTTAAATATTTTTTGTACTGGTGGTTTAGTGAAAAATAAACAAATTGTCAAAAAAATAATATATAATATCTAATTTTGTTTAATAAAGTAGAATAAGAAGCTTTAATGACAAAATGTACTTAACAAATAATATTGATTGTTTAGCTTATTAACACTATGTAATAAAATAGTTGATTGTGGTAGTATTTCTGTACTAAAGAAAGAGGAAAAACTTCGAAAGTAACTAATTAGAAAGTATCTTTAAATTACATTGATTTATATGAAATATAATGGTGGGTTGAAGCCTCCACAAAAATTTATATTTAAATATTTTTTTGTACTGGGGGTTTAGTGAAAAAAAAACAAATTATATAAAAACATTTATTATCTAATTTTGTATAATAAAAGTAGAATAAGAAGTTTATACAGGGGGGTTGAAGTGTAGACTAAATTTTTTTTAAAGACTATAAGAACTGGTAGTTTGATGAAAAATTTACAAACTTAAATTTTCTCAGAACTAATATTATATCTAGTTTTATAAAATAAAAGTAGAAGTTTTTATGACAAAATGATCTTAACATATAATATTAATTGCTTAGCATAATGACATCATGTACTAAAATAATTATTTGTGGTAGTATTTCTGTACCAGATAAAGAGAAAATTTTTCGAAAGTAGCTGATTAGAAATTCTATTAAAATTACTTAATTTATATAAAACTAGCTTTATAAACCCGGCGTTGCACAGGTGTACCCTTAATAACCCTAATTAGTAGTTTTTTTGACGTAAACTTTTATTTTATACCAATTAATTGATCTCCTCTCCAGTGGTCCCCTCCCCTCTCCAGGATATTATAATCTCCTCCTATTCTGATTTATCCAGGCCCTTCCAGGGGTTGGAGGGCTTTCCCATAGGCCCCTGCTCAAATTGCCAAAACAGCTATGATATAATGGCATGTTTCTATTTCACGATTTCAGGTGTCGGCTGGTCACTTTACTGTGGTTCTAAAATACGACGCCCGTCGCCAATAGCCCTCGTGTAGCTCTAGTGCGACGATAATTCAAACTAAACTATTTCACGATTAGCGCAATGAAACTGTCCAAATGTGGTAAACATTCCACTTCATATTTCATACAACTCGGGCTTGGGGACCCAGTCGGTAAAGACTTTCGCCTTGCATGCGGTAGGTCCCAGGTTCAGGTCCGGGCATAGCCAAAATAACTGCCGACCTATAAAGAGCTTGTTGCAGCCAAAAAATGTCCGAAAAATAAAACCCCGTGTAGAGAAAGGGCACTTTAAATATCATCCTAATTCCCGACGCTGCGTACGATGTCGCCTTTAAAAGTTGCATTGGGTACTTACTCATGTATCGGCTCGTAACTTGACTGTGGTTCTAAATTACGACTCCCGTTTCCAATAGCCCTCGAGTGTAGCTTTAGTGCGACGATAATTTAAACTAACCTTAACCCATACAACTGGATGGGAATAGCTACCCTACGTTAAATTTTCAACATCGCCAAAAGCCGCCAATGCCAAAATTCAATCGGCCATTAAGCCATCTTAACATCAAAAAACAAAACAGACATTCATCCTCTTGTATGGTTGGGAAAGTTTTATAAAGTACAAATTCCTTATTAATGCTGAAAATATTCCTTCATACTTTCATTTCTTACCATTTGTAAACATCAATTAAATTAAATTCGGAAACATAATTAAATTAAATTCGGAAACATAACTAAAATTAAATTCGGAAACATAATTAATAGTTGAGGAAATCTGATCTACCATAAAAAAAATCAAAAGATTTAAAATCAACAAATAAAATAAAATACTGATATTCAAATAACAATCCAAAAAATTAAACCCACGTGCTCTTTTTTTCTTTTCTTAATTTTCGTTCGCGCTAAACGCGTTGAAATTTCTTTAAATTGAAATAAAAAGTATAAATTCTAATCTTATAATGCTATTCCTATGAGGAAATCGGCTCTCGTTTTGCACTCCTACACCCGTTTGGGTTCGCATAAAAAGTATCCTATAGCCTATTTCTGGTTCTAAGCTACCTCTTCACCAATTCTCAGCCAAATCAGTTCAGCCTTTCTTGAGTTATAAATAGTGTAACTAACACGACTTTCTTTTATATATATACATACTAGCAAACTTATACCCGTTCTTCGCACGGAATAAAAAAAATATCAAATAGATTCCAAATATGTGTACCATGTACCCTGTTATAGGATCATAAACTTATTATTGTTTTCGCTCGTTATAAATTATAAAATCCCGTTTCATTGCCTTAAAATTCCAAAATGATAAATACGCTATAAAATGCACTCATAAATGTCATCACAATTCCCTCATAAATACATAAAGCCTTTTAGCTCATTTGGCGCGTTTGGGAAATAATTTGGCGAGGAAATAGATATAGCTACCCACACCCATTATACAGCTCTAACACAATGACCTTCGAACAACCGACCAGCTTATAAATTATTTATAAAAGAAATTGCCTATTTGGCGAATTTTAGTTAATAATTTGGCGAGTTTGGCAACGTATTTGGCGAAAAAATAAAGACGTAAAACACTAATAGCTCTAGAGCGATGGCCTTTATTAACCATCATAGTTCCAGTTTTAGCTTAACTGTACATTTATTGCTTAAATATGCATACATGCAGTCAACAGAAAAATCAATGAAAAAATCATCAAATAAACCCACAAAAAAATCCGGGAATGAAGACTGGCGGAATTACGTCACTTGAAATATGTCAATTATTTTTCAAATAATAAATTTAGTTTCTGAAGGTAATGGCAAAAGAATAAAATAAACATTTTTAATTTTAAATGTTTTCGTTAAAAGTTTTATTTAATTTTTTCAGCCGATGGCATCAGGAAAGAGAAAAAAACGACCGGATTTGAGCGAAAGTGGTGTATTTTTTTCAGAAAATTCGAATTTTCTCTAAAAATGTAACAAATATGAAAAAACTAAGCCTCTGGTGCACACGTTGGTATTAAAGGGAATCTACCTTAAAAATTTCGAATGTCTGAGGGTAGTATAAGTAGGTCTTTTACGATCCGAAGACAGACACACAGACAGACAGACTCTTTCTTTTATTATTATAGACATACATACATACATACATACATACATACATACATACATACGTACGTACGTACGTACGTATGTACACACACACACACACATACACACACACATACACACATACATACACACATACATACACACATACATACACACATACATACATACATACATACATACATACATACATACATACATACACACATATAAATATACATACATACATATACATACACACATATACACACATATATACACACATATACACACACACATATATACACACACACACACATATATATATATATTTAACAAATATTAAAAAAATAACCAAAATATTAAAAAAAAATAGATTTCAAGGATGTGATCAGTAAATTTATTGAAAAAGTCCTTGTTTTATATGCTTTATCACAGTTATGATTATAAATATCTACACTGTATTGTGGAAAATGATAAATAAATATTTTTAAAAATAAAACAAACTCAACTAAGACAAGTTTGTTAATAGTATATTTATTTATAATCACCAAGTTCTATTTAAATTTTATTACATTGTAACAAATTCTTAGAAGGTCAGTATAATCATGAAAAGTTCGAAAACTCTCGAACTTTTCATGATTTTATCTACTAGAAAAATAAATTCGCTAACAAGAAATCCCTTATATCAACGAAATTATCTTTGAAATGCAATCCCATAGATATCTTTAAGCGTTTTAATGAACAATCGCTTGAAAAGATCAGCCTCCCCATCTTCAAGTAATGAGAAAAAAAACCCTCCTCATTAGTAACAGAGCAAACTATCGAGTACTGTACCGTGGAAGAAAGATTGATATATTAAACTTTAAATATTTATTATAATAATGGGCCTGATCTAGGAAAACATAGGCACATTTTTATGTAAGATTTCCATTAATTATAATGCTAGTCGGCTGATTCATTGTGTTTTTCTATCATCTTCTTTATTACATTGATCAGACCAATCATGTTGAGTCAATGTCTCAGTTAAAGTCAACCTAAAAAAAAACAAGAAGTTCATAAAGAACTAAAATAGCCTACTTTCCTGTTACTTAAATACTTACTGAAGTTCTAATCGGGAAAAAAAACTAGGTTCCTAAAGTAAATATCATCAACAGCCGTTTCTACACTAGATTTATACACATTAGAAAAAAAATCGAAACACAGCACCCAGCTATAATTTAAACTTCTAAAAGCCAAAATCAACTATTTTCCTTAATATTCGTTCGCAAATTAATTAAATATTATTTATCATCTGCTCGTGATTTATTTGTAGTTCGAAGAATAAATATTTATTAATAACAAAAGTAATGAAACTACTCCGAACTGCATTAAAAAACAAGAAATGTAAATTAAAACTAAGCATAATTGCATGCAAAAGTATGCCTTGCCGCTTTCTTGGTAGATAATTAATGAATAATCAAAGAATCAAATTGAATACATTTTATGACGTCATTCCAAACTGATTCATGAAAATATTATTTTGCTTCAAATATGTTTAAATAAAGTTTCTCATGCCATTGTTGATTTGGCAACAGTGATTTAAATGACTCAAAATTGAATTTCAATGCTAATTCAATGGGAAATTCGCCGACAGATAGTAGATTTATGTCCGTCCGGACGTACAGACAGACGGACAAAAAGTATGAAAGTTGGGTATCTGAGGTCATAGCTTTCTAACAAAAAAAGAATTTTTAAGATCCGATGATTAGAACCGATTTTGGAAGGGGGGTACAGACAGACAGACAAACAGACAGACAGGCGGACAGACAGACGGACAGACATACGAACAGACAGACATACGAACAGACAGACAGATGGACAGACAGACAGATGGACAGACAGACAGATGGACAGACAGACAGATGGACATCAACCGCATTTCAATACCTACAGTGATTTAAATGACTCAAAATTGAATTTCAATGCTAATTCAATGGGAAATTCACCGACAGATAGTAGATTTATGTCCGTCCGGACGTACAGACAGACGGACAAAAAGTATGAAAGTTGGGTATCTGAGGTCATAGCTTTCTAACAAAAAAAAGAATTTTTAAGATCCGATGATTAGAACCGATTTTGGAAGGGGGGGTACAGACAGACAGACAAACGGACAGACAGGCGGACAGACAGACAGACAAACAGACAGACATACAAACAGACAGACAGATGGACAGACAGACAGTTGGACATCAACCGCATTTCAATACCTACAGTGATTTAAATGACTCAAAATTGAATTTCAATGCTAATTCAATGGGAAATTCGCCGACAGATAGTAGATTTATGTCCGTCCGGACGTACAGACAGACGGACAAAAAGTATGAAAGTTGGGTATCTGAGGTTATAGCTTTCTAACAAAAAAAGAATTTTTAAGATCCGATGATTAGAACCGATTTTGGAAGGGGGTACGGACGGACAGACGGACAGACGGACATCGACCGCATGTCAATACCTACTTTTTCATTTTTAGCCTACTTTTCTTTTTTTAATTCGAAAGAATTAAAAAAATGAAAAAGTAGGTATTGACATGCGGTCGATGTCCGTCTGTCCGTCCGTACCCCCCTTCCAAAATCGGTTCTAATCATCGGATCTTAAAAATTCTTTTTTTGTTAGAAAGCTATAACCTCAGATACCCAACTTTCATACTTTTTGTCCGTCTGTCTGTACGTCCGGACGGACATAAATCTACTATCTGTCGGCGAATTTCCCATTGAATTAGCATTGAAATTCAATTTTGAGTCATTTAAATCACTGCAGGTATTGAAATGCGGTTGATGTCCAACTGTATGTCTGTCCATCTGTCTGTCTGTTCGTATGTCTGTCTGTTCGTAAGTCTGTCCGTCTGTCTGTCCGCCTGTCTGTCCGTTTGTCTGTCTGTCTGTACCCCCCTTCCAAAATCGGTTCTAATCATCGGATCTTAAAAATTCCTTTTTTGTTAGAAAGCTATGACCTCAGATACCCAACTTTCATACTTTTTGTCCATCTGTCTGTACGTACGGACGGACATAAATCTACTATATGTCGGCGAATTTCCCATTGAATTAGCATTGAAATTCAATTTTGAGTAATTTAAATCACTGTAGGTATTGAAATGCGGTTGATGTCCAACTGTCTGTCTGTCCATCTGTCTGTCTGTTCGTATGTCTGTCTGTTCGTATGTCTGTCCGTCTGTCTGTCCGCCTGTCTGTCCGTTTGTCTGTCCGTTTGTCTGTCCGTTTGTCTGTCTGTCTGTACCTCCCTTCCAAAATCGGTTCTAATCATCGGATCTTAAAAATTCTTTTTTTGTTAGAAAGCTATGACCTCAGATACCCAACTTTCATACTTTTTGTCCGTCTGTCTGTACGTCCGGACGGACATAAATCTACTATCTGTCTGCGAATTTCCCATTGAATTAGCATTGAAATTCAATTTTGAGTCATTTAAGTCACTGTAGGTATTGAAATGCGGTTGATGTCCATCTGTCTGTCTGTTCGTATGTCTGTCTGTCTTTCCGTCTGTCTGTCCGTCCGTCTGTCTGTCTGTCCGTACCCCCCCCCCCCTTCCAAAATCGGTTCTATCCATCGGATCTTAAAAATTCTTTTTTTGTTAGAAAGCTATGACCTCAGATACCCAACTTTCATACTTTTTGTCCGTCTGTCTGTACGTCCGGACGGACATAAATCTACTATCTGTCGGCGAATTTCCCATTGAATTAGCATTGAAATTCAATTTTGAGTCATTTAAATCACTGTAGGTATTGAAATGCGGTTGATGTCCATCTGTCTGTCTGTTCTTATGTCTGTCTGTCTTTCCGTCTGTCTGTCTGTCTGTCTGTCCGTACCCCCCTTCCAAAATCGGTTCTATCCATCGGATCTTAAAAATTCTTTTTTTGTTAGAAAGCTATGACCTCAGATACCCAACTTTCATACTTTTTGTCCGTCTGTCTATCTGTACGTCCGGACGGACATAAATCTACTATCTGTCGGCGAATTTCCCATTGAATTAGCATTGAAATTCAATTTTGAGTCATTTAAATCACTGTTGCCAAATCAACAATGGCATGAGAAACTTTATTTAAACATATTTGAAGCAAAATAATATTTTCATGAATCAGTTTGGAATGACGTCATAAAATGTAGCACAATTTGATTCTTTGATTATTCATTAATTATCTAACAAGAAAGCGGCAAGGCATACTTTTGCATACAATTATGCTTAATTAGCCTACTTTTCTTTTTTTAATTCGAAAGAATTAAAAAAATGAAAAAGTAGGTATTGACATGCGGTCGATGTCCGTCTGTCTGTCTGTCCGTCTGTCCGTCCGTACCCCCCTTCCAAAATCAATTCTAATCATCGGATCTTAAAAATTCTTTTTTTGTTAGAAAGCTATAACCTCAGATACCCAACTTTCATACTTTTTGTCCGTCTGTCTGTACGTCCGGACGGACATAAATCTACTATCTGTCGGCGAATTTCCCATTGAATTAGCATTGAAATTCAATTTTGAGTCATTTAAATCACTGTAGGTATTGAAATGCGTTTGATGTCCAACTGTCTGTCTGTCCATCTGTCTGTCTGTTCGTATGTCTGTGTGTTCGTATGTCTGTCCGCCTGTCTGTCCGTTTGTCTGTCTGTCTGTACCCCCCTTCCAAAATCGGTTCTAATCATCGGATCTTAAAAATTCTTTTTTTGTTAGAAAGCTATGACCTCAGATACCCAACTTTCATACTTTTTGTCCGTCTGTCTGTACGTCCGGACGGACATAAATCTACTATCTGTCGGCGAATTTCCCATTGAATTAGCATTGAAATTCAATTTTGAGTCATTTAAATCACTGTAGGTATTGAAATGCGGTTGATGTCCATCTGTCTGTCTGTCCATCTGTCTGTCTGTTCGTATGTCTGTTCGTATGTCTGTCCGCCTGTCTGTCCGTTTGTCTGTCGGTCTGTACCCCCCTTCCAAAATCGGTTCTAATCATCGGATCTTAAAAATTCTTTTTTTGTTAGAAAGCTATGACCTCAGATACCCAACTTTCATACTTTTTGTCCGTCTGTCTGTACGTCCGGACGGACATAAATTTACTATCTGTCGGCGAATTTCCCATTGAATTAGCATTGAAATTCAATTTTGAGTCATTTAAATCACTGTTGCCAAATCAACAATGGCATGAGAAACTTTATTTAAACATATTTGAAGCAAAATAATAATTTCATGAATCAGTTTGGAATGACGTCATAAAATGTAGAACAATTTGATTCTTTGATTATTCATTAATTATCTACCAAGAAAGCGACAAGGCATACTTTTGCATGCAATTATGCTCAGTTTTAATTTACATTTCTTGTTTTTTAATGCAGTTCGGAGTAGTTTCATTACTTTTGTAATTAATAAATATTTATTCTTCGAACTACAAATAAATCACGAGCAGATGATAAATAATATTTAATTAATTTGCGAACGAATATTAAGGAAAATAGTTGATTTTGGCTTTTAGAAGTTTAAATTATAGCTGGGTGCTGTGTTTCGATTTTTTTTCTAATGTGTGTAAATCTAGTGTAGAAACGGCTGTTGATGATATTTACTTTAGGAACCTAGTTTTTTTCCCGATTAGAACTTCAGTAAGTATTTAAGTAACAGAAAAGTAGGCTATTTTAGTTCTTTATGAACTTCTTGTTTAATGCAGTTTGGAGTTTCATTACTTTTGTTATTAATAAATATTTAATTATTCCTCGAACTACAAATAAATCGCGAGCAGACGATAAATAATGTTTAATTGATTTGCGAAATAATAATAAGGAAAATAGTTGATTTTGGCTTTTAGAAGTTTAAATTATTAGCTGGATGCTGTGTTTCGATTTTTTTTCTAATATGTATAAATCTAGTGTAGAAACGGCTGTTGATGATATTTACTGTTAGAAACCTAGTTTTTTCCCGATTAGAACTTCAGTAAGTATTTAAGTAACAGGAAAGTAGGCTATTTTAGTTCTTTATGAACTTCTTGTTTTAATTCTTTCGAATTAAAAAAAAGAAAAGTAGGCTAAAAAGCAAAAAAGAAATTATAAAATCTACTAAAATTTTTTTTATTGAAATGATGATATTGACCTTGGTAATTTTTTAGCCTACTTTTCTTTTTTTAATTCGAAAGAATTAAAAAAATGAAAAAGTAAGTATTGACATGCGGTCGATGTCCGTCTGTCTGTCCGTACCCCCCTTCCAAAATCGGTTCTATCAATCGGATCTTAAAAATTCTTTTTTGTTAGAAAGATATGACATCAGAGACCTAACTTTCATACTTTTTGTCCGCCTGTCTGTACGTCCGGACGGACATAAATCTACTATCTGTCGGCGAATTTCCCATTGAATTAGCATTGAAATTCAATTATGAGTCATTTAAATCACTGTTGCCAAATAGACAATGGCATGAGAAACTTTATTTATTTAAAAATAGTAGGTATTGGCATGCGGTCGATGTCCGTCTGTCTGTCTGCCCGTACTGTTCTTCCAAAATCGGTTCTATCAATGAGATCTTAAAAATTCTATTTTTGTTAGAAAGCTATGACCTCAGAGACCTAACTTTCATACTTTTTGTCCGTCTGTCTGTACGTCCGGACGGACATATATCTACTATCTGTGAGCGAATTTCCCATTGAATTAGCATTAAAATTCAATTTTGAGTCATTTAAATCACTGTTGCCAAATCAACAATGGCATGAGAAACTTTATTTAAAAATATATGAAAAGCAAAATAATTGTTTCATGAATCAGTTTGGTGTGACGTCTTAAAATGTAGCAGAGTGTGATTCTTAGATTAATCATTAATTGTTGACTAAGAAAGCGGCAAGGCATATTTTTTGCATACAATTATGCTTAGTTTTAACTAGCTTTTCTTATTTTTAGCCTACTTTTCTTTTTTTAATTCGAAAGAATTAAAAAAATGAAAAAGTAGGTATTGACATGCGGTCGATGTCCGTCTGTCTGTCTGCCCGTACCCCCCTTCCAAAATCGGTTCTATCCATCGGATCTTAAAAATTCTTTTTTTGTTAGAAAGCTATGACCTCAGATACCGAACTTTCATACTTTTTGTCCGTCTGTCTGTACGTCCGGACGGACATAAATCTACTATCTGTCGGCGAATTTCCCATTGAATTAGCATTGAAATTCAATTTTGAGTCATTTAAATTACTGTTGCCAAATCAACAATGGCATGAGAAACTTTATTTATTTAAACATATTTGAAGCAAAAATAATTTGCATGAATCAGTTTGGAATGACGTCATAAAATGTAGCACAATTTGATTCTTTGATTGTTCATTAATTATCTAACAAGAAAGCGGCAAGGCATACTTTTGCATACAATTATGCTTAGTTTTAATTTACATTTCTTATTTTTTTTAATGCAGTTTGGAGTTTCATTACTTTTGTTATTAATAAATATTTAATTATTCTTCGAACTACAAATAAATCGCGAGCAGACGATAAATAATATTTAATTAATTTGCGAAATAATATTAAGGAAAATAGTTGATTTTGGCTTTTAGAAGTTTAAATTATTAGCTGGATGCTGTGTTTCGATTTTTTTTCTAATATGTATAAATCTAGTGTAGAAACGGCTGTTGATGATATGTACTGTTAGAAACCTAGTTTTTTCCCGATTAGAACTTCAGTAAGTATTTAAGTAACAGGAAAGTAAGCTATTTTAGTTCTTTATGAACTTCTTGTTATAACTTGATAAGATATTTCTACGACAAATTTAGTTATCTAATCTTTCTTATTTCTATCGACAAATGACTATGAGTGTGACATGTGCCCTATGAGTATGACATGTTTAATGGGTGGGAGTATATGAGTAATCGTTTCATTGCTAATCAATCAAAAATCAATCGCCAAGTACTTTTATTTTTACATTTTTTGGGGGGTCTACAACATTTAGCATAAAAGAAACTAAAATTTAGGGGCCCCTATTAGGCCCGGGCCTAACTGGCCTTATGGGAGGGGTATCGGTCTCGTCACTTGACCGCAGTTCAAAGTTTATGAAGAGCCTATGGCCAATAAGCATAGCTCCAATGTTACATTAATTCGAACAAGCAGTTAATTATTGTAATTCATTTACCGGAATTATATCCTCATTGTTTCAGATTCTATTCATGCTAGAAATCATCCAATAAATGGATTGTGTTAGACAAAATTAATTCCCGCTTAAGTAAAGCCGTATATATCGGACTGGTGCACGTGAAATCTATAATGATTCAAAGTCCTGAAACCGAGTACGATCATTATAAGGTTATGTTGTGTGCCAGCTCAGGTATCGGTCTTGTCACTTGATAGCGGTTTGAAAATTTATGAAAGTCCATCGTCAATAGATCTCGTCTAGCTCCATGGGGGTTGGGGAGCCCAGTCGGTTAAGGCGTTCGCCTTGCATGCGGAAGGTTCCAGGTTCGGGTCCGGGTATCACCAAAATAATGGCCGACCTATAAACGGCCCGTGCAGCCAAAAATGTCGGACGAATAATACCGTGTAGAGGCAGAGCACGTTAAATATGCTTCATAGTCCCAACGTCTTGTACAATGTCGCCGTTAGCGTTTGCGTTGGGTGCCTACTCAGGTGTCGGCACATCACTTGACTGGGATTCTAAATCACGACGCCCGTCGCAAATAGCTCTCGTGTAGCTCTAGTGCGACAATAAATCAAACTAAACTAGCTCCCATGCGATATTTATTCAACGAAAACCAAACTCTTATGTGGACCTTTTACATTAAAGGCTTTCCCCCATAAAATATTATTCGATATAAAACTACCATATATTTCCTGCAGGGGGGCCGCTTCTCTTCCTCGAGTACACTTTGATATGATATGCCAGGAAACACCTCATCCATCTTGAGAAAAGGGCAGATTCTCATTACGCTTCTAAGGAAATTATATGTTCTTTTTGTAGAGTAGATACTTGCCAATTTTGTGTGAAGAACACTACCCAGAATATCCCTCTGAGGGATAAAAACATATTTAAACCAGTCACCTGGCTGTCAGGTTTTCCAGCAACACACAATAAATTTAATAATTTTATTAAATTTTAAAAATTAAAGCATGAAAGAGTCATTTAAAACCATCTACTACAGAAATATAATTTTTTAAAAATTAAATTTTCAGTTGAAAATTTTAATTTAAATCTCATGCAGTGAAAATAAGTTTACATTTTAGCCAATTTGCTTATCACTCAGCGGGATATGTCGCAGTATCTTAGGAAAAAAAGTAAGCTTTTAATAGCTACTATGACTAAGAACTGCTGCCACAATATTTATGCACCTCCCAAAAAACAAAATTCGATCAAAACTGTAATATAATTCTAATTACAATTTTTATACATAAAATACGCTATTTAAATTTATATTCGTAAACAAATTGTATTGATATTCACTGTCATTATCGAATTATTTGTATTATTTGTAACAAAAAAATTTCTATGGCAGCTTTCATTTGCGCATGTGCGACTTTTCCAAAAACCAGAAAGAAAAAAAACTCTTTTAGTTTCAGCTGCAGAGGGGTTTTAATACATACAAATTGACCAACTTTCGAAACACTTTTTTAGAATTTACATCCTCCAAAACGTGTAGAAAACACAAAATCTTCATTTTGGATTTTCGACCCCTTCGCAATACTTTCATTACCTTATATTTCATATTAGGTTTTTGAAAGTAAAAGAGTAAATAAAGATGGTATTGAATAAGGACGTACGTTTTAATAGTTCTAGTTGTTCCTTTTGTCAAAGTTTATTCATTGCCTTTTTTTTTAAATGATACAGTTCACTCTCGCTTATCTGGTGCATTGGGTGCCAAAACAGTGTACGTTTCCCAAAACACTGGATAAAGAGTTTGGTTGGTAGGCTTTAAAACACGTCGCACCACAGCATACCTGTTTTATGTCCGAGTCTTTTCTATCTTCTTCGGACCTGTTTGTAGAGAGCGCTGGGATATTGATGACTCGGGATCTTTCCTGGAGGTTTGGTTCGTTTCGGATCATTTTAATTTGACACATATGTATAATTTCTTCGACAGATAATTTGTTTAATTTTAAAGTTTAAAAGTTTTATATAGAACTAAATGCCTTGTTTGGAGATCTTGTAGGTACATGAATTTTGTGAGGAAGAAGTTGTAAGTAACAGTTTCTGTTAACTACTTGTATTCTACCTATACTTGTTTATTTTATGCAACTCTTTTAAAATATAATGAAGCAGCAGTATAGAAAGTAGGATAGAAGCTATGGAGTGCTTGTAAGAAAGTTAAGACTAACAAAAGAATCGATCACAAAGTCTAAAGAAATTATTCATGTTATGCAATTCTTTTAGATCCAAAATCAAGCAACACCACAGAGAGAAGAAAAACCAAGGAGGGGCAGGCAAAAGAAATGAAATCAATTTAATGCATTTTTACAAACCCTAGTGAAGCAGCATCACCACAGAAAAAGAGAAGACAAGAAAAAATCTGTGAAAGAAATTTATTTAGTAGAATTCTTTTGCTCATCACAGACATCGCTCAGTAGTATCAACAATAGAAGAGAAAAAGGGATGGCGTAAAATAAATGTATTTTATGCAATTCTTTTACATACCTCAAAAGCAGTATCACCAACATCAGAAAAAGTGTCTTCAGAAATGTACAATTTAATGTATTTCCTTTACACATCCCAGTAAAACACTAAAACAGCATCACCGAAGAAAATTCCAAGACTTTTCTCAGTGGCTGTGAGGTATTACGTGTCCATCTCAGCCTAAGTGCTAGGGGTTCTAGCCCCGATTGAGTCATCAGATTTTTTGGATGGGAAAATTGTCTGTGCGCAATTGCGCATGTCATATGATTAAGTGGTAAGTAAAAGATCCCTTGAGTACCCATTTGGCTTGGGTTCTCTCAACAAAATTAAATCTCTGCATACTTTAACATCCACAAAGAGCTTATATGCATTGCTGGTTGGTTGGTAGACATATATATTCAGGTTTGTGTGCTTGGTCAGCGACCTGCTTATAAACCTTCGTCAAGTAAGACAGACACAACAGACAACACACACACATAAGTGGATCCATCTAATTTTTAGAGACAGAGGCCAACTAGAGGATCCCCAGAATTGGCTTGTCACCCCCAGAGGTATTGATTTGGTATGGGAACTTAGAGGACTTTCGGACCCAACAGATTTAACGAGCACGTACTCCGCATATACTCGGTAGGTCTTCAGTGGTACCGGGACTCGATCGCAGGACCTTCCGATCCCGAGACGCTGACCACTAGGCTCACTACGGCCCTTATATTCATTGCAATATTGGTAGCGAGAGCCACCTAGATGGTGCCACAAAAAAAAAAAATAGCTCTCAGTTCTGGGGAATATGTTGAGTCTGCAAAAGGCTTGACGGCCAAAAAGCAGTAAAAAAAAAGACTGAATGTCCAAAGAAATCTTATTATTTAGTACAGTTCTTTAACCCACAACTGTTGTGCAGGCCCCTAATCTAATAAATATACAAAAAGATTACTCTCATTTGTGCAACGTCGATAATTTGAAAATTTCTATTAAAGTAGAAATATTTCAATAAAACTGGGATAACATGATCTTAAATATTGTGTGGATGAGACATCATTGGCTCTCTATTGATGCTAATACCGGAATATCTCTGTATAGACTTGTGAGTATCAATATCATGCCAAGCGAAGGTGTACGAACAAAAGGTTTCTAAGTGAGGAAAGTTGGATGTAGTAAAGATAGTCTTAAGAGAAATTTGTGTTTGAAAATACAGATTAATCTACCTCACCAGGGCCGGCCCTAGACATTTTGGCGCTCCGGGCAAAATCCTAATTTTGCCCCCCCCCCCCCGTTTTTTTAAGTAAATCTCATGCTACCATATCAGAAAGTCAAGAAAACATTGACAAAAATCAGTAGAAGAACAGTATATTACTATAGTTAGGGGAGACCGGGGCTAGTTTTCCCATGGGGTAAGTTTTCCACCAGACCTTATACAAGAAATGAGCCATTAGGAGGCGCCAAATGGCTGCTTGGTTTATGAAGCAACCCGTTTTATGTCACCCACAAGAATTTTTGCTCAGTTGGTGTTGTAATATTTTCGTTACAGCTGTTTTTGTGTGTTAATTTTTTCAACGTTGCGTAAAATTTTCATGCTTGCATTCAAACCTAAATCAAACATACTTTTATTAAACTTATAGTTGTATTATTGCGTATTCTAAAAGGTGGCTCTTCTCTCTACGTAACCTATACATTCGTTTTCTAAATAATTTAAAATTCTACTCGTCAAGGTACTATTAAAGTCAAAATATGACGGCGGGGCATGTTTTCCAAAATTTCACAGGGCAAGTTTAGTTTTCCAACAATGCCTTGTAGAACTTGTATGCCTTGAAGCGTGCTTCAACCCTTTGTAAATTAATAAGCTTAATATTTCCAACACCAAATTATTTTTTATCGTATGAACACGTAATGGAAAAGTTTTGCTCCAGATTCAAAATTGTCTGCATAGTACTGAAAAAGGAAGCTAAATGAACTCGGTACTATTCTGAAACAATATATGTAACTCTAAAAACTTTCAGGCCACTGCCACTTGATTTATCCTCAGTTTATCAACTAACAGTTTTTTGCATATGGTAGTCCAGGATGTTTTTTAAGGATATGTTAGCAGGCACTTTTTTAATTAAATTTTTTTTTGATTAAAATTATTTTAATTAAAATTGATTTTTAAATTAATTTTCTATTGTAAATGCAGTTATAAAAATTTAAATCATCTAATTGCACAAATAATAATATTCAAGAAATGAGTAAATGTTACGGTACGGCTAAAGCCCGAATTCAGCCACTTCGCGAATTGGCCGGCCAAATTGCGAAGTTGCTAAAAACGCTGTAAATTAGCCAGTCAATGTCCAATCTTTAATTGATTGGAATCCTCGGAAAATATAGAATATTCACTGACCATTGCAATTACAAACTAACTAATAAAATTGATAGAACATATTTAAAAGTTTAAGCTGAACAAAAAAATACCAGTTAAATGATTTAATATTTAAAACTTAAAAGAAGCTAATTCACATGTTTAATTAAACTTTCGACGTCGTACATTCGAATCTCCGATGTGAAATAATTTAAAAAAATTGCATGCATTTATTCCGTTGTATAAAAAAACAAAAAGCAATGGACTTGTTTCAACACTTTGTCAAAGAAAACAAAACCAATGAAATCGTACATTCGGAGCGTGAGACATTATAAAAAACCAATGAGCTTGTTTTAATACTTTGTCAAAGAAAACAAAACAACCAATGAAATCACAGTATAGAGAGCGTGAAGTCATAAAAAAATCTTCCCATTAGTAATTATAAAACGCGCTTTAAATATAAAACAGCCATTAAAAAATGTAATAAAAACAGAACTGAACAGCCATTCTTAGATTTATGCTAAGCATTCAGATAAAAACAATAGAAAGATAGAAAAAATAGCGCCCAAGTTCATTACAAACATACGCATATCTTCAGATACTACTTTAGTATAGAAATTAAACTTACCTATATTTTGCTTATGACATCCAATCTCTATCTTAAAAAAAGAACACGTTAGAAAAGGCGCGCAAAAACTCCTAACTTGTAATCATAGATTTTTGTAATACACTGATTTTACTCATAAGCAAAATAAAAATCTTAAAAATAACACGATGAAAAAAAAGCTAATTCAAATAAATACGCCAGTATTTTATTTTATGTATTTTTTTATACTTTCTGTTTGAGAGTATAGTATAGTGGTCGTGGACGGTACATCGGCGCCTTTATTCCCAAAAAAGAAAATTACCCATAATAATAGCGTCTGTCTGGGTATCAGTTATATCATAATAAAATCTAATTCGCGTAAAAAAAATACTCTTTTTAAAAATAAATCCGCGGGGGGGGGGGGGGGGACAATTTTTGTTATTTCTTTTCTTTGACCTTTCTAATTTATGAGTGCACAATATGGCAACTCCGGCACTGAATGTAGAAAGCTTTATTAAAATTTTTTATTTAACTTTTATCATACATTAAGGCATTAAATTATGAAACGGTTCGATTTAAAAACCATTTTCGGCGATTTTGGAACTTTTGATTTTAGGGTAGCCTGTAACTTAATTTTTTTTATCAGTTTATTTTCATTTTCTATGATTTTGGCGCCCCTAGATCATTGCGCCCTTACCCTTGGGCCGGCCCTGACCTCACTCATTTTCTTTATTTTTAATTTTATACAACTAAAAAAAAAATTGTTATGTAAAAGCAACAAAATAGTTAGTAAATACCTAATAATAAAGGTAAATAATCAAAAAAAGATTAAAAAAAAAAAAAGGTCTATGGAAAAATAAGTTTTACTGCATTTAAAAATGAATGTTTAGCCCACCTGAAATGATACATTATCTATTTGAATTTTAAAATTTTATACAAAAAATAGCAGTACAATAATCTAAGTATTTTACAGGAAATTTCCAACAACTATCATTGAGTATTGTATACAATTGTCAATTAAGTATGGCTCATCATAAAACATAGGAGTAAATAAACAGTGTTTATAGCTATTGAGAAATGTAATCGAACAAAACGTAACAATGTTGTAAAAGTAGTAACAGGAATGAAATAATTTTTAGCATTACCCAACACCTTTTAAATACATCTAATGATTTAAACATCCTTCTGACTAAAGGCTTCATAAATATTAGCCGCAAAGTTGTTCAATGGTTCCAACTGAAGCAAAGTGTGTACAAGTGAGCCCTGCTCAGTGGGATTATGCTGACAAAACACATTGTGCATAATGGGAATCAGTTTAGCAAATGGGGCTGAATAGTCGTTAGGATTCACAAACTCATTCCTCCCATCGCTGAGGATCCCATAGCATTCCGCAAGGCGATCCATCAGCGAAGATATCCCACTGTCGATGCACAGCTGCAGAACTCGGGTGAAGTCCTGGCACTCAATTACATCTTTGGTCTCCAGAGATATGTTCTCCAGGAAGTCATCTTCGCTGGCACTGCTGGAAGATGCTGGCATCAAGTAGCAGGACACGTCCTGGAGCAGGTTGAAGTTTCCTGCGAAGATGGTGTTCTGAATGGACAGGATAAAGTTCTCCACTTCTTGGAGTTTGACGGAATGCTGAAGTTTGACAGGCTTCAGAGTCTTTTCCACGGCGTCCCTGACACGAGTCAGAAGCCTCGTGATGCCGTTCAACATGAAGTCCTCGATGCGAGACATGTACTTTTGCTGCTGCTCTGTAGCCGTGTTGTTGGTGCAGCGTGTCATGAAGACGTATCCACTCAGGATACTCATTTGCACCCTCAGTAATATACAAAGCATGCACTGGGCATACATTTCTCCGAGGGCTTGAGAGAACACCAGGATCTTCAGCTCTTCCCACAGCTGGATTTTGTTTGGGGGGTTGGTGCTCACCTGTTTGACGACTTGGTTGACGTCTATGTTTTTGCAGACGACTTGTCGTATTTGGGGGGCGCAGGTGAGGAATACGTTGTCACATGTCATCATCGTCCCCTCGAAGTGGCTCGACCTTTTGAGCTGATCGCCTATTTCTGCGGTTTTTTGGGCTTCCCATTCTATGAATTTTCGCTTCAAGTACGTGTTCATGATAGCAATACCCCCGACAACGCCGCCTAAGAAGAGCAGTTTCTTCTTGTGGCGGCGTAAACAAGGTGGTATAGACTTCCACATGATTGTACAGAAGATGATCTCGAATATTAAATTATTTTTTGTCAATGACAATTTACTGAATAGCAATGAATTTCAAACCTGAAAATTATGAGGAAGACTTTTCAGTGTTACAGTAAACAAAAACAAAGTAAAAACAAAACATTGCTATAACGTTAAGGATGCAGTTACAGTACCTACTCATATATTTTTTTTAAATATAAAGTTTACACACCAAAATATATAAAAAGCTTATTGTTATATTTAGCTCTGTATTTCATTGTAGCTAAAATTTCTAGTCCGATTAAAAATATTTTTGTCTGGCTTGTGTTAGCCACAACAGATATCAAGAATGTATATATTTATTTTAACGTTGGCAATTCCTTTAACTTCGTGATGTTGAATGTTTATATGCAAATTTTATTTAACTTTTAATTTTATTTTTGTTATTATTTTGGTATTTGCATGTTTGCTGACGTATGCCGATAATATTTGGTTGATAAAATAAAACACAATTTCCCTTATATGTTTTGATTTTTCAAGATTGACAACCTCGATTGTTTACATTTCAAGAAAGTTTAAAAATGAAACTAACAACATCTTAGTACATTTAACTTTTACACCAGTAAGTGTGTTTAAAAATATGATCACAAATTTTAAATTATCTCTTTCCTGGATTATAAAAAAACAAAGAATTAAAAAATAAAAATAGTGTACTATTATTTTACCAACATCATTCCCAAAGCTTTTTTTTAGCAATCTTTTCATTGAAGACTCTAGCATAAGTTATTTAGTTTTGGGGTATTTGGAACGTTTATTATGTCAACTTTTATCTGTTTAAATATGCGTAATATTCATTAATAAAGAATTCGCGCCAAAGTAAAAGGTCCCTAAATAGATAAGTTGGTTGTAAGGTTTGTTTGCGTGTATTTAATTAAAATGTAACTAAGTTAGAATTAGCCAACAGATCAATTTAATTTCTTTAAAAAAACAAAACAAATTAAGCTGCTTGCATTGCCTTATGTAACTAAATACTTCAGCAATTTAAAGAGCTCTTGTATATATCCAAAAGTGCTTAGTTAATGTTAGAGGTGTCATTTAGAAGAATGACTTAGTGAAATAAAACTGAAATATTTTGGTTTGGGGTTATTAATTTAATAAACTGTTAATTGTTCACAATGTGGCATTTTTTTTGTTTAACTAGATATTTATATATAGTCAATATTTATCTTTTTCAATTTAAGTGGAAAATTAAGTGTAAATGGTGGAAAATTATTTGTTCTTAATTATAGTATTTTCTCTTAAAGTTATAGTAAAGTTAAACTTCTCACTCCCGTGAAAATGATGTGGTGAGGTTGTTCTTGTTGGCTTTTCCTAGCAATTTCATTTTCTTTAAATTTCAAGCTAAAAACAAGTGAAAAATTAAAAATGTATATCTATTGTTCATACACATAGTTTTAGATAATTTTAAGGGATAAAAAATTGGCACTTTTATGATCGTTTTCTTAAATTATCTTATTGTTGAGGGGTTAATTTATTCAGTAAGAAGTTAAGCAAATTACAGCAATAAGGTTTACACAGGGCTTTACGAGTAAAAATATCTTAAACACCTTTGCAGTATGAAAGACGGAAAGATTGTATATGCTATATTATCTTTCTGTAAGGTGTTATATTTTCTTGTAATACGAAATATATACGCAACATATACATATATACGAAAGTGCTATATTATCTTTCATTTCAATAATAATCTGTTTCAGGTTCATGTTTTCTCCCGAATGAGATGTTCAATGCCTTGAAGAAGCTTGTGAGCAGTAACGATGTCTCCTCCAAAGGGCTCCCACCTCCCGGTGTGCAGACCATGGGCCTGTCACTGCAGAGGAAGTTTGCTAAAGGGGTGCAGTATAACAGTGAGTACAATCACTCAAAAGCTTTTTAGTATAGTCCTTCCGATTACAATGCAAGTTTTGAAAGCACTTTCTACGCCTACCCCTTAGTGTGGTTTCCACATAGATATCATAGTGACCTCCAATGCTAACGACGGGACGGGCATGGAGGGCAAAATGGCCAGTGTTGCTGCCACTTTAAGGAGAAAAATACCATTAAATTCTAAATTGAAAAAAAAAAAACTAGAAAAGGATTTAAAGTCACCAAAAAGATTCCAAAATGCAGCTGGTATTTTTACGATATTTTTTTGTAATTTTAGAATTAAATAGTATTTTTCTCCTTAAAGTGGCAGCAACACTGGCAATTTTGCCCTCGTAAAAAGCCTCCATGCGCGTCCCGTTGTTAGCATTGGAGGTCACGTGATCAGCCAATCTAATACTTTAACTATGATATCTATGGGTTTCCAGGAAATTGTATAAGTGTCTCTGCTTTTGTTTTCCCCACCCTACTTGGGTTTTGGCCGCTTAGAAAGCAAATGTAATTAACCTCACAGCAGAGCCTCAATCAAGGTAGGTTTAGAACAGTGACACTCGCGCCATTTCTTTCAAAACTACACGAGGGGGTAGGGGAGGAAAGTGCTTTCGAAGTTTGCATTGTAATCAGAACTACTATAGTCAGGGAGTAATTAAGGTTATTAAAATTATGATCTTACAAAATAAAAATTTATTTTATTTTAATTTTTTAGTGAAAATCATTATAAAAGGTGATAGAAATGTCGGAAAGTCCTGTTTGTTTGAAAGATTGCAAGGCAAGAAGTTTATTGAAGAATACTTACCAACAGAAGAAATACAAGTAATATCTCCCTTTTCTAGCTTACACTGCAGTAGTGACCATATTAACCGCACTAAAACGGAATAATTTTTGTTAAAAAAATGTATGCCTGGTTAAGATGAGTTTGTCTGAAATGTTTAACAGAATCCCATTTTTTTTTAAACTTAAAAATTGTAAATTATTTGTCTGGGGATAAAAGAAACTATAAAAGCATTTTATTAAATAACTAGACAAATGCAATTATTTTCCAATAAAACAGATAGGATTTGATAAATTGTTTTCAATTGTAGCATTTTGATTCCATTTTAACCATGTTAAAGTTAAAACCTTTAATTTTTGATGCTACATTGCATTATCGACTTTAGTTTCAGAATGTTTTCCTGTCTTCAAACAACTAATAGGGACTAAATTCATCTTTTTTAAACTGATCAGTCATTAATTTATATTAACTACTGTCTATTACCAACTTTTTTAACAACTACATGCAATGCGATATAAAATGTTCTTAATGTATTAAATTCTTTTTTTTTAAATGTTCCTAGGTAGCGAGCATTCAATGGAATTACAAAGCCACTGATGATGTGGTTAAGGTAGAAGTGTGGGATGTAGTTGATAAAGGAAAAAAGAGGAAAAAAATTGACGGACTTAAATTAGATAATTCAGGATCCCAGGTAAATAACATATCCTTAACCTTGTTTGTGCTTTAAATTAATTTACTTGTATTACACTTGCAGCAGAGAGCTAAGAATTTTCAGATTTGTAAAAATCTGTACAGTTTTTAGACATAAAAAAAAGTGCGAAATTATCTTTCGATAATAGCTGAGCTGTAACCCTTTAAGTACTAGAAGATACCCAAGTCCATCTTGAGTTTATCGGTTCAGGCATCTTCTAGTAAAAGGTTAACATCTTCACTCCCAAAAAAATCCTACGCATATGTTCTTGATATAAATATATATTTCAAACAAAAATATGTTTTGCAATTAATTTTGAAAAATTAACATTGATTTGCTGAGAGGCATGTTAGTTTAGTAGAATTTCAGGTTTTGAGTGGTAAAAGCCCGCAATTTAGTTTGCTACAGGGTGGCCCAGCGGGTAGTGTTTGAAACAAATGAAAAAATAAAAACAAATAAGAGGCATGAGAAGAATTTAATGACGTTTATTGAATGGACATATTGGGCAATTTATGATAAAGAGGTTTGAAGTGCCCGCCATCTTTAACAAGGACAGCAGTTAGGCGGTTCTCGAATCCAACCATACTCCATACCCATACCTTCCTCCATATTCCTGCCATACTCCTTTTGTTTGGCCAATTCTTTTTGTGGAACTTCTCACAAAAGCTAAAAAAAGCTTCCCACAAAAAGAATTGGTCAAACAAAAGGAGGAAGGTATTTGTAAGGAGTATGGAGTATTTTTGTATACTGCTGTCCTTGTTAAAGATGGCGGGCACTTCGAACCTCTTTATCATAAATTGCCCAATATGTCCATTCAATAAACGTCATTAAATTCTTCTCATGCCTCTTATTTGTTTTTATTTTTTCATTTGTTTCAAACACTATCCGCTGGGCCACCCTGTATGAATAAACAAACAAGCTCAGTCAGTTTTTTATAATTAATAGTCCATTCAAACATTTGTTTTAATGCAAAATGTCTGCTTAAGCCATTTTTTAATACAATTAATAAATCGGCTGCTTTGTTATCAATATTTTAAAAAAGCTTGAACATGTCTGTGTCGCTCTTGTATGTTTTAAAAAGCTTTACATTTGGTTATCCAAATTATTTGCATTCTTCGATGAGATTCTTTAAAATTCTGATTAATTTATTTGTGTATCTGATTCTGTAGCAGGTTCCAGAAGAAGCTGCTTTGGATGCTGAATTCATCGATGTTTATAAAGGCACAAATGGAGTGATAGTTGTGTTCGATATCACTAAACAATGGTAAGCATATCACTAAACTATAATTATGGGGGGCGATACATGTAAAATGGATTTTTTTTAAAAATTTCATAAATAGTTAAAATAACATCTAAAAAATATGCATGTAAATTTTTAGAATGAAATTCGCATTATTGATTAAAAACTCATTTAAATGCTTCACCTCAACTCGGCGCTTGAGGGCTTTGTCAAAACTTTAAGCACGTTTATCTCAAAACTACTTTTTTTAAATTGGCGGGCAAGATAACTCAAAAAGTTCTTAATTGATCCTCATAAAATTTGGTATATATCTTCTCTATAGTATTATCTTCTAGTTAAACTTCAAAAATGCCAAAAAAATTTAAAAATTACAGTTATTTTACCCAAAAACTTTTGAAAAAAGGGTAAAAAAATCTAACTTTTTTTATTCTGAGGCTTGCTGATTTACAATTTTAGAACTTTTTTGATTTTTTATTGGTTTAACTAGTATAGCTAGTTTAAAATGTAAGTTTTATGAACATTTTAATATAAAATTTTTTGATTTCAGATCAATTTTGGAATAGCTAGAATTACCGCCGATTGATACTTTTATCCGCGAGAGTCTCAGGAGATGAGTTTCTACACGGGGCCATTTTGAAAAAACTAAAACAAAAAAAATCTAATTTTTGTATTTTAATGAATAATGTATAAACATACTGAATTTTAAAACGATTCATGTATTTCTTCCCTTTTAATAATGTCTCTGAAAAAGGATCAAAATTCAGGTGGTTGCATGTATCGCCCCCCTTAACCGCATAGCAGAGATATTTCATGATATAGTAAAAGCCCTGCTTATTTAGAGTGCTTGGGGAATTATTCTTTTCTATGTGAATGGATTATTTAATGTTCCGTTTTGTACTGTTTGGGGATGCCAACTATATTGGTGAGTGTGATAAGTTTTATTTCTACATTTCACTTCACTATTTTATCAGGATTGGCAAATAGAAAAAAAAGTGTTAATTGGCTATCACTGCATGATACTTAATTTGAAACTTTCAACACTTACAATGTTCAACTTTTTTTAAAAAAATAAAATATTTGAATTATTTAGTAAATGATTTTTAAAAGACTCTTACTTATTGAAAATTTTACAAAATCATTAAAAAGATACGTGCATTAGAAAAATTAACATTTCCTATACAATATGTATGTGTATGTACATCAAAGTCCTTCAGGTGGATATTTTTTCCTTTTTTGTATTTCTAAATGCTAAGCATTGTTTTAATTTGTTTTTTTCTTTGCTTGGCCCAGGACCTTTGCTTACGTCCAGAGAGAACTTCCCCTCATTCCCAACCACATTCCCATTCTCGTATTAGCCAACCATCGGGACATGGGCCATCATCGCACCGTGACAGAAGATCAAGTCAGGTTCTTTGTTGAAGGATTAGAAAGGTACTTGAAGTTTTCTTTTAAATCTCTCTTTTTAAAAGTTTTTAAAAAAAACAATGCTAAAGAAACTGGTTTAAACCGGCCTAACGAAAATAACTATTTTTCAATGAAACCGAAGTCACAAAAAACGGTTTGTCTTAAAACTGGTTTGGTTTTCCATCCTTAGATCATTGTGACGAAAAAGGTGTAGATTCATGTTTTCGTCTTTTGTTGAAACTAAACTCCATTTATAAAAATGATTTTTACTCTTATATCCACTAAACTATTATAGAAAAATTTCAATTATCAAGCAAAAATTAACCTTAACCCTAGAGGACTGTAAGCAAAGCAATAAAGCCATGCAGCTCACTATACTGAGTTTTTTAAACTTTTGGCCTTATTGGTAAAGTATAACAAAAAAATTAAGCTACTAACTGAAATGCGAGTTTTCTGCAATACAGTTTTCATGATTGAAGAATCACTGTAGCTCCATCCAGTGCCTCTCTTCACCACTTTAGCAATGAGGTCAGTGAATGTACAAAAACCCAGGTACAAGGTTAGGAGAAGAGAAATACACATTATAAATATTAAAAGCCAAAATTTTATGGTAGGAATTTGTTAAGATATAGTATTAGTTCAATTCAAAATCCAAATGAATGTAATTTTTAGCTCAAAAATGTGTTAGTTTGAGCACTAAACTAAAAGTTTGACATTCGAGACGGTAAGGAATAAGTTCGGTAAGGAATAAGTTCGGTAAGGAATGTTCTGAATTGTTTTGTGACCTAAAATTTTTTTGGAGTTTCTTTGCTTTAAATTTCCGTAAATTATATAAGGACCAGTCTATTAGTATAATAAGAAAAAATTGAAAAGAAATATTAATTTTTTCAAAAGTTATGCCCAAGGGACATAAAATTCAAAATTATGGTAGAATTGCCCAGTAACCCAATCTAATCTATAAATGGTTGAAAAAAAATTTGGTTTCAGTAAACTTTGTAAGGTTAAATTATTTGGGTTTTTTTTTAACAGACAGAACTTATTATTAACAACAATTATTAGAGCAGTATTTATAACACACCTTAGACCTTTTATATAGGTAATGTTAACAAATTTTTTTTTTTTCATTTGATCAGTGAAAATGAAATTTCTAATTATTTTTTTTACTTTTAATAAATGAGAGGCAATATTTATTTTTGTTACTTAGTTGAAAAAAATCATGAAAAAAATCTTGTGAATATCTTAAAGAAAATCCACTCCCCCACATAATAAGTATCTAAATAATTTGTTAACAGTTGTTGGCTTTAAACAATGCATTTTGCTTGTATTATTACTTATAAAAGCTGGTTTGCATTTTTGTAGACCGAAAGATAGTGCTGAAATAAGATATGCAGAAGGATCAATGAGAAATGGCTTTGGTCTCAAATATCTACACAAATTTTTCAATCTTCCTTTTCTTCAACTGCAGGTAATTTTTGTTAATATTTTTGTTCACAAATGAAGAGTCATGGGGAAGAACCTCTTGATTGACTAGGAATCTTCCCGTCTTCAGGTTTGCTTGGCGGATATTGGCAACAGGGAACAGGTTTCTCCCTTGGTTTTTCCTCTCGGTACATGCGTTTCAGGGTTGCCACGAGAGAAGAACCAATGAGAAACCAGTTTCCTTACACAAGTTTAGGAGATGACTCGCTATGGTCGCCAAAGAGGCCCGATACAAAGGGGGATATCCAGTCAATGAAGCAAGGGGTTTCGCCCCTGGACTATTCAACTAATATTGCCAAATAAAACAAATTAAGAATATTTTACATTTATGGATAATATTGCAGAAAATTTTAACCAAAATCGGATGCTAGGCATCTCTTAGTTGAATCTTATTAATAAATAGATCTGTAAAATTATTAGTCTTATATTTGTGATTAAAAAATAGCTTTTAAAAACTTATTTATTTATTGAAAAATTAAAATTGTACAATATTGTAACGAATTTTTTAAAAAAAATGCATTTAAAAGCCATTAATAACTACACTAACAATAACAAAAAAAGGTTTTCTTTTGTATTTATAGTTAATATATAATTTAACATTTTCAGAGAGAAACTTTGTTGAAGCAACTTGAAATTAACAAAGGTGAAATTCAAGCTACAGTTGAAGAGTTAGATTGCTTATCTGAATCGGAAGAGCAAAATTATGATGTGTAGGTTTGGCTTTATTTTAAATCATTTCCTATTTGTTTTATTTTTATAAATATTAGTTAAGTAAATCATTAGAGTCATTTTTAAAAGCTCTCGTACTTTAAATGCTTGTAGTTTAACACAATGCAAATTTTGCTTTGTTTAAAATATACTATACAAGTTTTTACCCCCATTTTGATGAGATCCCAGTTGGTAGGGCATTGGGCCTCACGCCTTTAGGTCCTTGAATTGTGTATTACACAACTACACTTCTATTGTATAAACAGATGGTGTCTGCCAAAAAAATGCAAGGCAAATTTTTCATGTAAATGGAGCTGGTGCATGTTCAATATGTCTTTGTCCAATATCCTAAAACTAAATCTGTCTAAATAGTTTTAATTATTAATTATTATTTAATTATTAATTATTTAATTACTAATAAAATTGTTTTAATTTTAGATTTCTTGATAATCTAACCAATCGACGCCGACAAGTCGCAGAGCAACTTTCTCAAGTATCTGCATCGTCCATTGAGTCTGTGAATGCCTTTTCAGTACAACAAATGAATGGTACAAATGAAACCACTTCTCCAGTTACTCCAAGTAATTAATTTTTAATAATTTGGTATCTTTGTAGAAATCTTCTCTAGTTTTCTCTTCTTCTCTTCTTTTTGTAGATATCTATCTTTGTGTAACTGAATATTATTTCATTTAGTTGGAATAGTAATGAATTGATTTTAAGAGCAATTTACAAGTGTTGAAATTTTAAAAAATATTAATGTGGATCATATGGATTTTTTCCCCATTATCCCTTGTTGAAACCTTTTCAGTAAGTTAATTAAGTGCTTTACATTAACTGTACTTAATTTTTAAAGTTATTATTGCAAGAAATTGTAATTGCAGCTATGGGATAATTGTTGCTTTAATTTCGTTTTTCTTCTAGTTTAATATATAAAGCATCTTAATTTTTACAAATCATAACATATCATTAAAATGCAGTCAATTATTATTTTAATCTTTATGGGCAGTCTACATTCAGTGGATTCCAGTTAACTCTGCCAAGGCTTATTAAGGAAATATACTTGCTCTGATTCTATATCCAAAAATATGTTTGCTTAGGACAATTTGTTTCTTCTCAATTTGTCCTAATTAAACAGAATTATTATACCTACATTTACTATACTTACATTATTAGATAGAAAATTTACTGTGTAATTTGAAATGTTAAATTTATTTCTGTTGTGCAATTATTTTGTTTTAGCTAGTTGTCCTCCCCCACACCCAATATCTTCAAAAAGTGTGTCCATGCCAGCCAACTTATCTAAATCTGCTATTGAAAGTCCCTCTGATCCCCCTCCTATTGTTCATTTACCAGTTGTGCCTACAACACCAGCTACAACAAATAAGGTATATTATTTCTTGCATCAATTAAACCTTGATGGGTGTTGTATATATTTATTTTGTTGCTGTTATTGCATTGCAATGATTTAAATGAATAAAGAAGTGGGAATTTTTTTAAGAAACAGTATTTTTCTTTAACTTTTCAATTAATGCCTCAAACACTCTAACTCCAACCAATATATAAAAAAAACATCTCTTCCAAAGAACTCTTTTTAAATGTGCCTATAGTTAAGTTTGTCATTTTAATTGTTTTTACATTGAGAAGAGCGTGCAGTGAAAAATAAAAATATAAAACACGCAAATTAAAAATGTAATAATTTCAAAACAAATTCAAATATTTAAAAAGTGCAATGACCAGCAAGCATAAATACAATTATCTTACCTTTTACAAAAAATAAGACTTCAATGACCCTTATTGTGTGCTGTAGATCTCTTATACAAATACAAACTTTGACAAAATATATATCTAAAACTACAACTATCAAGGATAATTATGCTGCATCAGCCTATTCGGCAAAAGAATCCTTTATGAATGTGATAATAGTTATAGATTTGTCAACTTAATAGTTTTACATTAAGACTGTGAGAAGAGAGTGTGGCAAAAAGTTTCTTAGTGACAGCAATAACTTTTTTCTTAACATAAGAAAGTTATGGTTGACATTTCCTTTTACAAATATTCAAGATAAAAAGTTGTATGTCGTTATAAACTAGTTGCATTGTTACCAGCATTAACTGTATTTTTGTAACTTTGCAATTGCAAATCATTGTATATGAAAACTTTCTGTACATTTTGATATACTGAATCCTGAAAGGTTTACTGAAGTTTTTTTTTTTTCATCTTTTTGTTTTATGTTTAGGAAACACCAAAACAAGAATCTAGTTTTATGTCCAGGCTTTTTAACAAATCTTCAAGCCCAAGCTCTAAAGCATCTGAGCAAGACAAAAAGAAAGCAGGTAATCATCTTTACTTAAATTTGTATTTTTTCTTTTGCCAACAATTTTGTTTACCCCAGTTTTGTTTTGTTAATTTTTTGATTAGTTGAATGTTTTAAATTTATTTTATATTTATTTTAAAGCAATAATTCCAAACCCTGTCGGATCTCCTGCTGAGGATGTGACAAATGTGGATGACTTTGTTCCTGATGATGCTGATCACACTTTTAATTCTTTCTTGGAAGAATCACCAAAGAATACTGCACAAGAAAAGTCCAGTGACATGCCAGAAGAGTCCGACAGGTGAGTGACACATCATCTAAAATTTAGTGTTAATACTTTTCCTTCAAAATTGTGATATAATGAATTTATTTTTATAATAAAACAATATATGATCAGACCCACCAACTGTGGCTCTAGTGAGATGTTAATTCAACCAACCAACATGCCAACTCTTAGGATTCAACTCACTAATAACTATTTTCCTGGATTCCGAGTGCCAAGAGACAGTTAATGGCTTCCCCATTTGAAAGTCCGGAAATTGGTACATATGACACGAAAAATCGGAAAGTAGTTAAAAATCTGATATTGTCTGGTTAAATCCAGAGAGAGTTGGCAGGTCTGTATGAGGATTCCCCCTTTATTTGAAATAAAAGGGTATTTTTGTAAAAAATATTTTTTTTTTTACAAAAGGACATAGATATATAAAAAAATGTTCAGATATCTTTCTAATAAAAAATGCACTTTTAAAAAAAGTTCCATACATCATTTTATTATTATTTTAATGAACAAGAGCTAAAGTTTTAAATTGATGTAGTCAATGAGTATAATATCCTTTACGTTATAATCAATTTAATTAAAAAATAATCTTTTGTGTTTTAATTGATAAGTTTAAGGTAACGAAAACATGAAAACATTATGGGTGTAAAAAGTTGACTTTTACAGTGATGAGGATGCAGTCAACCCAATGGTGGCAGGCTTTAAAGAAGAGTTGGATCCTGAAGATGCTGTGGGAACTGTGCCAGACTATTCCGTTCAAGCAGTGGCGACTGTACACTCTGATCTTAGTAGCGAAGATGAGGCCCCTAAGTCACAGCAGTTAACTGGTACAATTTTAAGATAATATTGAATTATTAACCTTTTAAAGGACTTTTGGATAATTGTATTAGTGTGCCTTCCATGCCAAATAAAACTTAAATTTAAGTTCTTAAAATTTGCTATGAATGTAAATTCGTTCTACATAATTTTCACATTTCTCTTATGTTTTATTTGGATAAACTAACTCAGAAAACTTTTTTTTTTTTCAGGGAAAGTTTTCTTGCCAACGTTCTTTAATGTGTTGAAAAAAAAATTCAATAATATTCTTAATCTAGGATAATATTTCCTTAACTGTTAACTTTTACAAATTGTTTGTTTTACTTAATTATTTGTTTGGTTCAATCTTTAAACTGTGTAATCTAGATATATTATATTTTGATAATTTGATTTTCACTTTGTTGTTATTTAACTATGATTACATATTTATTGTCTATTTTAAAATGCTTATATTATTTTTTAGACAAAGCTACCAATCCTATCTTGCAATCTATGGTAAGATTCTCTTTTTTTATAAATCTAAATTGGTAACTTTAGTTTCAGTAATAATTTCAAGTAGAATTTCTTTTTCTTGCCTGCTAAACAATTCATTTTTTAAGAGTAAAGTATGAAATAAAGAGATTTTTAAGTGGGTCTTGAAACAGTTTTTATTACATTCAGGGCTGGACAAACCGCCCGTCCTCGACGGGCAAAAAATCCCCGAAGACAACTAATTTCTAGATTCCTACGCAAACGTGAACGGCCATTTCCCCATTAATGTTCGTGATACATTTTAATTTTTGTTATCTTACAAGAGTCTAGCGCCTCACTTCTAAAATTAGCTCTAATCTAGAAATCCTGTTGATTTCTTCTCCGACCAAATGAGCATGCTCAAGTAATCGGTAAACAAAAAAAAGTGACTCTATATATGTTCTTTTGAACTTGTAACGAAGGAATTAACAATTACGTACAAAACAAATTATGCACTGGTCTTAAACAAGAAGCATTAAATGCAATTATGAACATCTTCTTAAATGGAAAAGCCCTTTCAGATTTCTGTGCAAAAACCTCTGTAAATCATTAGCTTGGTTGTGGAACTGGCAAACGTCATATTTGCTTCATTAGAAAACGTAGTACCCTCGGATAAATAGACATTCCAGATAACTTGAACTTAGTCATTTGAATTATTTCATAAAAGAAATACTAGTAGGTTGCTATCATAGTTATCTAGTATATATTTTATTACTGTATAATATAATCTTAGTATCTACTAATACATTGTGCAATTCATATAAATGTTTATAATAAAAAAAAGAGAAAATGATACTTATATTTATTTAAAAAGTACTTATAAAAAATTAAAGTTTGATGGGTTAGTTTCAAAGGAGGGCAAGTGCATTGTTGGACAAGCTGTCCTTGTGGTCGGTAAAATTTCCGAGATTTTTCGAGCCCTGATTACATTATAGCTATATATAAGAAATGCTTTCTCAATTTAAAATATACTTTTTAGACAGTAATAGAAAAAGAGGATTCAGCGGAAGAAATTCCTGTTCCACCAGCTCCGGCAAATATGCTTATTTTAGAGGCAGAAGACTTAAACATTTTGGAAAATATGTATGATCATAAAAGAAAAACTTCTAGTGAAACGACCCAAAGCTGTAAGTCTTTAAAACAAATATTTCTTTTGAGTTTTTTTGTTGGAAACATATTTAGGAAATATTTACATAAAACAAGAAAATGTTTTTAAATCCTATTTTTAAAACAACTGCGCTGAAAATTATGTAAAATAGGTTGCTGCTGTTGGAAGGCATCTTTAGCTTTTGATGATAATTTATTCAGAATCATTTATAAAAACTGTTTAAATGTAATAATGTTCAATATATCACACTTCAAAGTGTTTGCCACAGCTTTTTTTTTAATATTAATTGATTAAATTTTTTTTCAGGAGAATTAAATTTAACAATTTTCTTTTCTTCAAAAATACTCATTTTTAACTGTTAAATCGGATTTGAACTTTGAAAAAACACTAGTTTATTTTTTTCTTTCCTTTTCATTTTTCATTGCCATCAACCCATGTATAGCTCTAGTGAGACATTAATCCAACCTTAATATTTTAGTTCGCAGTCGATCTTCTCCTAGTGCTACCCCAGAGGGTTCAGAAGCTGTTAGTGAAGACTCTAGCTCTACTAAAACTAAAAAGCACAAGCATAAAAGTAAAAACAAGGTAAGAAGCAATATAGTGATATCCAACTTTTTTTCTATAATAAATAATAAAGAATTAGTACTTTTTATATATGATTGATTTACAATTTACTTGTTATTTTAATTTTTAAATTTATTTTAAACTTTAATTGGTATGTTAAAATTTCTATTAATATCAAATGTTAAACAGCTCCATTTGTGGCACAAACAGATTATATTTACAATCAATTTATTTGGGAAAAAAGAACATCATGTTCTTGATCAGATCTTTCATGTGAATGAAAGCAATAACGTATTTCAGCTTGTTTATTCATTAACAACAATTTCCAAGAAAATTTGCTGATCGAAAATAAGGTTTCTGATTAAATTTTTAAAATAAACTATATATGACAAATAAAGATCATAGTACTAAACACTTTAGTGTAAATTAAGTTACACAAAAAACGAATTTTCAAAACGTGAAGTTAACTTTTTTTATTTAGTAAGGAAGGTGTTACTGGTCTTCACAAATGATTCATTAATGACATTGATTTTATGAATGATTCATTTCGATGGTTCATCCCATACCTTGTTTTAGCTTTAAAACAATGAAATACGAAAAAAATTGTACAATCCTTTAACTCTAAAACACCTCAACAATTTTTTAAAAATACAAATGCATCATTTTCAATATCAAATTATAATCTTTCATATAGGATGAATCCAGAAGTCATCGTAAATCCCACAAGCACAAAAAACACAAGGAAAAAGAAGCTGCCGCCCCAAGCAAGAAAGAAGCCGCTCCGAAAAAGAAACACCAAGCAGTGGGTGACCTCGACAGTTCTTCTGATGTTGACAAACTGGAAGAGTTTCTGGGAACAAACGACCAGGCCATTCCAAGCCAGCAATATGAAGTGTTTTAAGAAAACTTGCAAGGTGATTGCACGAGTTCATGGTTTACCAGAACTGTGTTCTCGGTTGTGATACACCCGGTTAAGGGGGATTGACCGCGGGTCTCCAAATCAAAGTGCCTCTATATTAATCCAATGGGAAAATGTAAGCCACATTTCTTCAGCTGTATTGAATATTTTTGCAAACAGTTTTGTTATATGATAAACAAAGCTGACTTAATACAGGACTTTATAATCCCTCTTTTTGAAATTGGTGCAAATATTTTTTAATAAATAATTTTACAACAAAATATTCAAACCAATTTTGGAAAGTGGGATTATAGAGCCCTGAAAGGCAGCTACATTTCATATAAAAAAATATTCCATGCAGCCGGTGAAATGTGGCTTAGAAAATCATTTCCCCCTCCCCATTAGATTAACACAGAGGCACTTTTATTTGGAGACCTGCGGTCATTCCCCCTTAATACAGCCAAACATTGCCTGTAAATCTATTTTGATGATGAACTGTGGACTCGTGTGTGGCCACCTTAGAGCTCATATTTCTAATTCTGGTAGTGGTGGTTGTACATTCTTGCGATTGCCTATTTTGTTGACTGCTTGGGAGAAAAGTCTTTGAATTTGTGCTCAAAATGCTTAATGTTTGAAGTGCTTTGGCTGTAATATACTAGATTCTACCATCCATTTTAAAGGTTTGTCATTAAAATATTGGTGTTTATAATTGAATGAATTTTAAGTTTTTTTAAAAACCAGATTTGTTGGTATGATAACATGTTTAGGTGATTTGAAATTATTTATTCAAACTATCTATGTAAATTGGTAAACATTTGTAAATTTGGATTATCAATAAAAAATACTATATGGATAAAAGTGGAACTCACTTTAATTGAAAATGGTATTCAAGAATAAGATTAAACTAAGTATTTTTATCTATAATAGTTTTAGGACAATATATTAAAATATGCGTTTGAAGAAAATCTTCTTACAAGTTAGATAAATTGTAAGTCTTGAAATTACCATCTAAAATTAATTTTTTTTTGTTTTGGTTCAACTAACATTACGCTAGAGACAGAGGCCATTGGTGGAATAGAAGCAATATATTTTGAACCTCTATAAGTGGGACCAAACATGACATTGGACTACAACAGATATGATGTGCGCCAGTCTCGTACACTTTTCGATTGGCGGGATATTTTTGGTGGTAAGTGGAACTGTTTAGGGGATAGTTAAACGGGCATAGAACCCTGGAACATATCCTCTATAGCATGAACCGTTTCCCACAATGACAAGTAGGTGCTTAACAATTCATACAAATAGGCATTACCCCTTATCTTGTTGGTCAAAAGTGGAAATTCGATGACTTATTTCGCAGGTCCAAATATGAAATTGCTAGTAATTGGCAAAGAACACTTATGTTTACTAGAGAAAGAATTCAAAGTTAATTGTTTAATCTTTTCAAAATATAATTCTAAAAAATATTCTTTGAGAAGTTTTTCTAGCCCTCTTCCCTCCTTAACATTTATGTGCATATAATTTAAAACATTCAACTACAAAAAAGTTTAGATTTTGAAATTCTTTGATTTTTTTTTAAAACTTATCCTTGCCTCCTCGAACTTTACACAAATCTTCTAGTCTCTGGGATTTGACTCAAAATTTTTGTATCAAATAAATGATATACTTTTAAGACATTCAATAAAATATAAGAATTTAATTTTAAACAACACTTAGTTAAAACCAAAGAGCTAATCAATACAAGATCAGTTAATATTTGACAAAAAAAAAAAAACCAACCAGAAAAAAAATATTTAAATAAAACTTGAGAAAACCCATTTTTAAGAAAATAGTTTCTAAGAATTGTTGATCAAAATCAAGGAGTTTTAAGAGTCTTTGAAATTAAAAACCAAAATCAAAGAGGACCTGTTGAGCTCTGAATTTGTTTTATAAACTTGTCAGTTATTTTCTTATCTCAGCAAATCATCTTTGAATCTTTAAAAAAAATATGCTAAGAAATATTTATATAAATTAATATTTATTGATCAAGATTGTATGAAAAATAAATAGAACATTGACTTTAACATAATACATGTTAACTAAATGCCATAAATAGATATCTAGAAAATATAGTAAAATATATGGATTTTAAAAAAATTAACAATGATATGTAAAAACAATTCAATATAGGAGATGCATGTGACCAATATTTTTATAATACACAGCGCAATACTTTGTGTGGCACACAAGTTTTTGAAAAAATAAATCTTTTTAATAATAAATTAAATTGATAATAAATAGTTAAACAATATAAGCTACCTAACTATATATTATTGTAAAAAAATTAATAAATATTTAACTAATGCTATTAAAATTAATTTCATGAACAAATAGATTTCTTTATGGATACAGATTAATAACCATATTTCATCAAACAATGACAACAATATTTTCTACTTTTCCCAACTTCAAGTTGTTTTTACAGAACGCAATAAATATCCTTTATTCTGTATGATTCCACGACATTTTACAACAATAGAGTACCGAACGATCCAATTTATTTTCCATTCTTTAGGTGTTGGTACTGCAGGTTCCAGTATTTTATGAAACATTGTGTCTGGCAATAATACTAAAAATAAAATATATCAATTGCTAACTGTGAATATAGCATTGATTGCAAACGAGCATACAACATCTAATAAACATTACTCTAACAGCTCTTATGTTCTTGTTTCATGTTTACAATAGCAGATAAACAATAAAAATTTATACTGCATTAATATTTCAAATTCTGTGAAATATAACCGGAGAAGAGTAATTAACAAATATACTTTTAATTTTAGTATGTCAATCAACTAAGAGAGTTCTTGTTAAAAAGTTGTTGATTTTTACTGATTCAATCCACTCTAAGCTTACTACTTCTGGGTAAAACTTATTAATAATCTTCAAATTATGCCCCAGGACATTTTTATTAATATCATATAAACTGAGTCATGCCAACATGTGCATGCTTTTATAATACACTATTAGTGAAAATTCCATAATCTTAATTCAATAAGAACATGTTTGCAGCATGCAATAAATATAAAGGTTGTAAATGTTATTGTTGTAAAACAGAAAAATACTTACTCTTTGAATCGTTGTGCGTCAATAATTGAATATCTTTTTCTTTGGCAAAAGCAATTAGCTCTGGTGGCATAACACAGCAAGATTCTAAATTTACTTGATTCACACTAGGCTTTATCTAAAAACATGAATAAAAAAATATTAATACATGTGCGTAACATATATGAATAACTAAAAAAACAGTAAGGTACACACAGATAGTAACCATTGTTATTTCAAACTTTTTTTAAAAAAAATTTCTTAACCCATTGCGGCCAGTAGCTATAATATAGGATGCTTGATTGTTTAAGTTTGGACAAATAAACAAAATATAAGACAAACGAAGGCCATAGTCATATGCATGACAAATTAAGTTACATGAAAAACGAATTTTAAAAGCTTAAAGTTAGCATTTTTATTCTGTAATGATGACATATAGGTATTCTGGCAAGAATGGATTAAATATTGATAAGATCATGGTTTGAGTTCAAAGCATAAAAAGTTCTTAGGTTATCATAAAGATGAAGAAACAAGCAAAAGAAGACTATATGCTGATTACATTCAAGGCATACATCACTAATAGTAAGAGAAACTTAGTGTAAAGTTTTTGGCTCCTTAACATTATGCTTCACAAAGTTCCACAACTTTTTGGGTCTTTTTAACTTCCTAATGCATTTGTTTTTATTGTTACTCCACAAAAATATATTTTAATCTTTGATGGTCACACATAAAGTAATTAAAAAAAACGATTTACACAGGAATTAAAAAATTTTTAAACTTTGCCAACACCATAAATGTTAGGGATGATGCATTAAATTTGGGAAATTTGTTTCCTTTTAATTGTATACAACATAAAACCTTTTTTTTTTAATGATTAACTTTTTCATTCTAACACATCAATATATCTTCCAATAGATGACAAATTGCTCAAGTTACTGAACATCAATAATATTTAAACGTCATTTAAAGTGGGTTTAAGTGTATGTTGCTAAATGGCATCAGTATGCATTAAATCATATATTAACTCTGTACAGCCCCCACAAATTAAAAATTGATATAAAACACAACCTATCGTATATACAGTGAAGTTTCAAAAGCATTTATTATTTGCGTTACTGTACTAAACTAGCTAACTATTTATAGGTGATTTTCCAATGATTAGAGTGCATATTTACATACCTTACCTCAGTCCAATTATAAAGTTCCGCTAGCTCATTTGCATCCAAGTCACTAATTCCTATAGTGACTACCTTTCCATCCTTGACAAGTTTCTCCAATTCACTCCAAAGTGGTTTGACTGGCCCCAAACTAAAACTTCCATCCTTGAAAGGTGGCAGAGCCAATACTAAAGAGTCAATTATTGTAATGTCCAGGTCACTCATCACTAAAAAGTAATAAAAAATATTTAAAGTGAATAATAAAAAACTATTCATTTAATAAATCTTAGTTGACTAATGTGTCTGCACAAAACTAATGCATAAGGCTCGGATGGCCTAGTAGTTTGGATCGCAGACCATCCAAAAAGCATTCACAGTGACAGGCTTGGCACAACAGCCTCCTGTATCAAGCCTATCTTCGCCTAAATTACCCATGATCATATACCCTCCTTCTACATAGACCATGCCTGAAATAGGTGGTGCTTGCTTACAAGGGGCTACAGAGAGCGTACCTGGTTGATTAATTACGCTAGCAGTCTGCGCGCTGTAACGCGTGCGGGTTCGATTCCTGCCTTTCCCCTGGGTGTACTTTTCTCTCTCTGTGTGACAGTATGAATGCTATCTGTGTCTGTCTTGCTTGATGAAGGTTTATAAGCGGGTCTCTGACCAAGCACACAAACCGAAATATATATGTGTACCAACCAACCTTAGTAATAAACCGGAATTTCTTTTATACTTTTTAACAGTCATAAAATTAAAGATCATTTTTTAAAAACAGTTTTTAACATTCTTTGAAAAATTCATTCTTTTGAATAATAATTTTTTGCAGAAACTTTTTAAATGCTTTACTACAATATATAATTAAATTTTTATGAAATCAAAAAGTGCTATTATTTATAAAGGAAAAGGTTTTGTATTTTTTAATTCTAAATACTTAATAGCTATTATTTTAATCAATAATTTCTATTATTGAATAAAATAATAACTACTTTACCTTGAGAAACAGAATTTTTCAAATCATTGGTATCCAAACTCTCCAGGAAAACTTTCACTAAGGAACAAAACAAAAATGTATACAATGAGAAATTTTAACAAATGACAGAGTATATTGAAAACATTTACAAATTCAAATCAAGTACAGGATCCTAAAACATACCTGAAATTTTAAGATTGGTACGATCCAAGTCATCTACTTTCATAGCATGAGAATTAGTACAACTTACAGAATTAATTCCCTGTAAAACAAATCTAACTTATTACAAAATACTGAACTCTTTTAGCATAGTTATTGTAGCACATGCATATAATCTCTCATAAAACAGGCCCACAAATATTTCTCTAAAATAGTCAATATTCTCATGTTATGTACTAACCTATAAAAATTTAATTTAAAATGTTGGTAACAAGTAATGCTCTAGACTGGGAATTTTTAATAGTAGCCAGTGGCTACCAGAGTGAAAAGAAATGGTAGCCACATTTGCATTTTTAGTAGCCAGTTATTCGTTCAGTATTTTCTCTAATAAATTTTGACGAGTTTTATTTTCATCTTCGATTTCTGAAGCGTAAATGTTTAAAATTTTCATCTCGTAATTAGCGTGCTTTTACGATTTCATTAAAAATGACACATTAATTTTTCCACCACGACCACATCCTCGATTCGGGTTCATTTTTCATGAAATTTTCTCATATCAGAATTTTTTAAATGAATAGTTGAGATTTTAATCAGCTGTAAATCAATCACCTGTAAATTGCTGAGATTGTAAAGCAAGATTTAAAAATCAAATTTGCATTTAAGCTTTTCGTCGCCCAGCCGTGTGGAGGGTAAAATCGCTCCATTTACGTCACATGGAGGCCGACTCAGTGACGTCACACGAAACACCGGCCAATGATGAGGGAAAAATTTCACCAATGAGCAACAACTGTCATCAAGTCTGTCTTCCTGACAGAATCGAATTGGAGCATTTTTTTTTTATTATTATTTTAGAAATGCAGTTCAGTATTAATTATTTGTTGAATAAAAAGGAAAAATTATGATCGCCACTTTTGGCGA
This sequence comes from Oedothorax gibbosus, assembly GCA_019343175.1. NCBI lineage: Eukaryota > Metazoa > Arthropoda > Arachnida > Araneae > Linyphiidae > Oedothorax > Oedothorax gibbosus. The sequence continues at coordinate 35,596,905 of CM033277.1, read as the reverse complement.
CTGGGGTTTGATTTTTAGGTAGCCACTTTCGATGTAATAGTCACTAGTTGGCGACTGGCGACCACTAATCTAGAGCTTTAGTAACAAGCATTATTTTCTAATTGAATTAAGTAGTAATCAAAAAAAATTCTTTGATAAAACTCAACTTACATTAACTGATCCATCTTCATAGTTTTTCAACCAAGAATGGAAAGTTGTGTTTAAACTATCATACACCTGGAAGAAAAAAAAATTATATTTTAAGGGAAATAAACGGAAAAAGCATAACAAACTTACTTTGCTTGTAACAATATTTAATTTGACATTTTTGCGATCAAAACTCATCAATCCAACAATTTAGAATTTGTCAGTAACAGTTCAAAGTCTGATTTAAAAAAAACATTTTACATGCAGATTTTTCCTGGGAAGTGCAAAAAAAGCTTAAGTTTACCATATTCCAAGCGTAAATCACCTGACAAATTTGTAGTAAATTATCAGGAAAGAAGTTTGATTTGAAATCCGATTAAATGAAGGTTATGTAAAACTTTGAACAATAAAGTCTTAAAAACTTGTCCATTTTCATGATAAATCCACTGTTTGAAGATAAACGTCAGATAAGAATGTTTGGCGACTCTTTAATACAAGTAGTATCTGCATTTTACAACAGGTTTTATTTTCGCATTACTTTTGACAGACATAATTTTCTCCCTACATGCAGATCCCTTTTATTGAGTGGTTGTTAAATATAAAATGGGGTCTCAAAACTTTTTTCTATTAGAGGTGAAATAAAAATGTTGTAACATTTATTAAAATACTATACTAACAAAAGCATGCCTTAAAAATAAGCATGATTTGACCTACAAGCCATGGTTTGGAGACTCTTCTTAATACACAAAATCTACTGTTTGGGGTCTTACACTCATTTGTTATGTCAAACTTGTGTGAAGTCAATGAGTTATTTTCAGGTTAAATTCCAATTTATTTTGGGAACCAAGATCATTAATTTTGTTTAATTTGTGGCTGTTGCTGTTTGATGATTTCTGGGTGGATTGCATTTCCTTCAAATAGCAATTGATGATTGTTGCAATGATCTTTTAATTCTATTTTATTTAACTTACACAAAAACTCAGTTACATGAAAAAAAAATTAATACCATAGTCAGGTCCCTCCTAAGCAAGAGGCCAGGTGCAACGGCACCTTTGACATGGCCTAAAGGTATCTCTGTATTTATGTAATAATCACAATCATAAAAAAATTGGATGCATTTATGTAATAAGATTTAAATAACTAACATTATTTTCTTTTAGTCTATTTATTCCAGATTTTAAAACCATTTACAAAAATTTAAATAGCCGCTACTATTTAGGAAAAACCTGAAAAACTTCTACCATTATTTCGGCGGGGGGTTAGGGTTCGATAGAAAGGTGTTGGCCTGTGAGTAGTCTAACCCCATTAATGCGAACTCGAAGGGAACACCGAAACATTTTGTATTAACCAAATTTCCTGTTAACAGTCAGGATTTTTTTTTACATTGAACAGTGATTTTTTCGAATTAGAAGACAATTTATTTTTATAAGGGGGCGTCCATAAATTACGTGACTTGTTTAAGGGGGGAGAGGGGGTCTGGGCGAATATCACCAAATATCACTTGGGGCGTTAAATATCACTTAATTTTTCCCAGTAAAAAATAATGTAAAATTGCGATAAAATTCCTGTAATTTTTTTTCTGGACTTAAATTTGATAACATCTTACATGATAATATTTAGCCTGGCTCTCCGAACTGTACTCAAAAGTTTTAGGGGAAAAGAACGATCACTTCTCTTAGATAGATTCGTTGGCGTTCGCTTCTTTCTGTTCTGGTTATTCGTTTCAATTCAGACCAAACGACACATGTTCAAGGTATTTTCACAATTCACAAAGAGGAAGTAGACAAAATGTGCGATTTTGTCCACTTCTCCATTGCGATTTTACCCATTACGAAGTACTTTCTCACCATCATCATACGATGCAGCTGCTGTTTAGTTTAGCCTATTAGAGATTTGAACTGTACGGTTCCCTTGGCGAACTTTCAAAATTCCCGGTACAAAATCCATAACTAAAAACACGTTGCAAAAAGAAAAGCGCTTGTTTGGGAATATTTACTCATGCAAAATCACCTGATAGGGTTGCCGAGTAAACCTCACGCGCTCAAGTCCTAGAATTCCGAATTTTTGTTAAAGTCAGACAGTTTGCAAAAATATAATTTTGCAAAATTCAACGAATCGACAGGGGGAGTACAAAATTATCACAGAAATTGTTTAAAACCAGACGGCAGAGGGTGGGGGTCATTACAGTTAATGCATCAATAGTCAGGATTCCAACATAATTTTAATAGGATCCCCCCTAAGTTCATGTGCTCATATTTTTAAAAAATGGTTTTTGGTCTTTTCATTTGTTCTTCGAAACTTTGAATTACCTACAAAGTAAAAAAAGTCAAATTCTGAATTTTTTTTCTTCGGGTTAAGCGTTTGCCTAAAGTGATTTCGCCTTAAGAGATTTTTTTAGCATTAGCTGAAGAAGCTGTATAGGCCAGGAAAATGTTTTCAGTTCATTTTAAGCAAAATTTGGTGTTAAGTGAGTTTACATTAACGAGGTTCGACTGTATATGTTAGAGTGAGCAAACTAGACAACAATTAGATTTTTTCTGGGAAAAGGTTAAGATTATAAAATTAAGAGAATTAATAAAAATAATTAACCCAATTTATTTTTCTTTAAAAAAATGAATAGAAATTTCACATTAAAGTTCTGGAAAGTCGTACCAGCCCCACAACACCTCTGCTAGGAGTCTTAAATAAATTTTAGGAGAAGTAAGCACTGTGTTACGGATCAGATTTACTGTACGGTCCCCCTTGGCGCGATTTTTTCAGATTTGGCGATAAATATTTTTTCTGGCAACCTGTCCTGTCTGACTTCGACTGAAGATTCGAATTCTACGAGTTCGCATCGATGACGTTTTCCGGCAACCCTTTCGGACCGTTGCTTGAGTTTTCATGAGAAATATTCCCATACGATCTTTTCTTTGAATCGTGGTTTTTAAAAAAAAGTCGCCAAAATACGGACTTTTGGCGCGATTTTTGAAAGTTCGCCAAGGGGGACCGTACAGTAAATCTCTACCCTGTGTTACTAATAATGGATTTATAAGTGAATGAATGAAAATAATTAACTATAAAAATAACACTTAATGAAAATATCACCTATTAAAAAAGAAATAATAGTTTAGTTATAGAGATTTCAAAAAGAGAAATGTATAAGCAATATAAACATAAGCTCAGTTTCCAAAAACCATTAAGTTTTGTTTTTAAATTGGTATAGATCTATCTAAATAAAATATAATCAAAGTATAAAATAACTAAAAGGACATACCTCTTCAGTTGGAGTTTGCATTGCTTTTGTTTTTAATTCCCTGGAACTTAATAAATTTCCAGAATTAATCATTACACAATTGATTTTTGAAGGTAACATTGCCGGGAAGTGTGTTAAATATCAATGATTTCTTTTTTTTATCTACAAAACTGTTTATTTATTGGTAATATTCGGAAAAGGCGCTTTGGCTTTCAGAAACTTGTGATTACCAAGGTTTATGAAATAAAAGTTAAGTAATATAAATAGTTAAGTAATACTACAAGCGATTTCTTCAAATTAAGACCATGAATTGAATGATGAAACAAGAAAAATAAACGTAAATACGCAATAAAAAAAAGACAAGTTAAAAAGTTGTAGTTAATAAAATATTGAATTTTGTTCCTGATTAGTTTTGGTTTTCTTATTTCCAAATATAACCAATAAAAAAAAATTCTTGATAAACATGAAACAAATATTAAAATTTAAATGATTTCATTTATTCAAAAATATTTTACTCATAATTTGGAGAAGAAATGTAACTGTAGATTAATAATTTATTAAATGTATTTGGTTTTATTTTCCGCTATGCGTGCGTGAAAAAAATGTTTAGGTGCATGACCGCCAGAATTTTCCCATTGGTCAAATTGAAGGTTACTATTTGGTGAGAATTTGTACACTTGGCCAATTTTGGAAAATAATTAGGAGAACTCAGCCAAGGACAAATCTAAGGTGTTTTTTTTATAAAACTTTTTTTTTGTTTTTCTCTGGAAGATCAGATCATCACCTTTTACGAATTTTAATTGTCCTGAAATTTTTTCGGCATTTTTAAAGTATTATTAATTTTAAAATTTCTAATTTTTTGAACTATTTTAAAAATGCCTAGAACTGGTGTTTTTTTGGAGAAAGCAAAATTGCTTGCGGCAGGGCCCAATCATGATTAATCGGGGCCCTGGGCACATACTTTTTTTTTGGGCCCCCAGAAAGTATCTGTATTTGTTTGAAGATAAAAAGCATTAGACTCATATGCTCTTACCCACATTTAATATGACACATGTACGCCCTCTCCTCTAATTGAAAATCAACGTATATTCGTGTCTACATACACATCCACTAATATGTTTACAAATCTATATGTCATTAATATATTACATACATTTAATTTTGCCAAATAAAAAAACATCACAATTACATAAATTTTTCCACTTTACTTTAAAGCTACACACAGGGCCGTCGCGAGTCCCCCCTCCCCCCCTCCCAGTTTTTTTAAAATGGTCATTCGGAAAAATTTTAGAAAAAGTTTTTTTTTTTCATTTTTATTTTGAAACCGAAGAGTATTTCAAATTTTTCAGATCAAAATCCGGACACAACGCAAATGCCGACTCACAAAACTCCTGACAAACCACCATAAAGTCATTCAGCAAATTTTAGAAATGTTTGTCATTTATATTTAAAAGCCGAACTGTGAAATTTTTTTAGTGAAATGTGTACACAGATCAAAATCCGAACACAACGTAAATGCCGACTCACAAAACTATGTCTGACATAGTCATTCGGCAAATTTTAGAAATGTTTGTCATTTGTATTTAAATGCCGAACTGTGAAATTTTTTTAGTGAAATGTGTACACAGATCAAAATCCGGACACAACGCAAATGCCGACTCACAAAACTCCTGACAAACCATAAAGTCATTCGGAAATTTTTAGAAATGTTTGTCATTTATATTTTAATACCGAACATGTGAATTTTTTTTGGTGAAAACTGAAATGTGTACGCAGATCAATATCCAGACCAGAACGCAATCACGGAAGGGGTTAATCAAGCCGGACACGGGGTTTAATCAAGAATTTGTTCATGAAATAGTTAAATTTCCTCAATTGCCGTAATATTTTCATATAACCTCCACTCTCCTACAATCTCGATTATCGTACCACTTGTCTTTTCAATTACATTTAATTTTATAATTAACGAATTTGTTCAATTTCCACTATTCACTCCGAGAAAAATGCGATTAGGTATGTAATTATGTGCATCAATTATAATTTAAGATCATTATATAAAGCGGCCAATTGAGCGAATAACAAAATTGTGGTGAAGGTGCAGCATTATGAACGTATGTGTTCTACAGAAATAATTCATTATAATCTGCTCTTTAATGTTCCGGCTAAATAGCTATACTAAAGCTTAAAATATATATTAATATACTTTAAAAATAAATGTTATAATTTTGTTATACATATTTTAGAAAACAATATAGTTTGCAGTTTTTCGTCAATCGCGCATGTATATAATAATTGTCTCCTCTCGAGATCTACAGTTGTAGTTAAACAACACAATATTGTGTATTGTTGCCCTCTTTTACACAATACTTGTTTTCCATTTGGGCTGTTTGAATGCAATTTTTTTTCTGAATGTGTTTCTGTATAAGGTTATTTCATGATAAAATTTTCATGCGAAATTTACCTCAACTAAAATTTTCATGCGAAATTTACCTCAACTAAAATTTTCATGCGAAATTACCTCAACTAAAATTTTCTCAACTAAAATTTTAAAAAAATAACAAGATTATTTAAAGATTTTTTATTCTATTTTTAAAGATGTGTATTCATTATTAGGAAAATGGACAATTCACATTGTATGTTTTAATAATTAATCGTGCTCGTATAATTTAATGCAAAAAAGTATGTTAATAGCAAAATTTTAGCTCTTGGTGTTTTTTTTAATTCGTTTGAAATAAGAGAAAAACTGAAATATAATAAACTGTTTTTATGACATTCAATTTGTAACAAATAGGGTATATAGCTATAACAACATTAATGCAACAAGAATATTAACACAAAATATTTGAAAGCTAGAGAAACTGGGTAAGGAGATTTTTTTTCCTTCAGCATGGATTCACCCCGAGGCCTTGGGTTCACTTACTCTTTTTCTCGGAACGTAGAAGGGGGCAAAAGTGCTGGGGGTCTTCGGTTTTATGGCCTGCACCATCTCATTCGGCACAAAACTAAGGTTCGAGCCTCAAGTTCCCGTCTTGTTTTACGTGAAATCTTTTTGTTGGGGTGCAGCCCCCCCCCCCCCCCTTTCCCTTACTTTAGCCAGTAGACCAGTCTCCCTGTGACTAACTAGAAAGCGCGTGGGGTTTTTTGGAAGCTAAACACATACACAAAGCAGCTCGTTCTGTATAGAGTCAGCCATTCTCGCACTTAAAGGCATAGAAAAATACAAGAGTTTAAAGCGCATTTCACCTCTATTTTTATCAAATAAATGATAATGATTTAAAATTAATTTAATGTAACCAAAAATTGCTCAATTCTTGCAAAATAAATCGCGGACCTCGATTAGGAAAGTCGTCACGAATTATGATGTAAGATGTAACTTGTAAGTGACGATTTGTTACATTTTATGTAATTCATATTTATTATTTGCATTTGTTTATTATTACCGTTTATGCATGTCATTTGTAGTAGCTATATGATGCAAAGCTTGTTTGTTAATTATCATCTTTTTTTGAAAAGGCAGCCTAAGATTTTCCCAAAACGTGAAATTTTTGTTAACTTATAATAAATCACTGACCAATAAGGGTTTAAAAGTGTTTTATTAATAGTTACTATAACTTTAAGTTAATCGTTAAGGAAGAAATTTGTCTTCCTGTGATAACATTAATTTTATTTAATTGTTTATTAATTTTAATTAATAATATTCATTAATTAGCTTTTTTAGTAACCAACTAAATTAATAATTAATTATAATTAAGTTTCTTTTAAACCGAGTAGGCAAGTTCGAGCTTTCGTCTTTTTTATTAGCAGCGAAACTCGTATTTTTTCTAAAATTTACGTGCTTTTATCTTGCATTTCAGCATTTTTTTTATGTTAATTTAATTTTTGACCGTTTAAAAAAAAATTGTTAAAAACTACAGGAAGTGTGTGCATATGATAGAGGACCATTTGAGTTTTATGAAAACATAGAAAAATGCTTTATAAAAAATAGCTTGTCTAATTTTTATTCATTCATAACGTAATTTGTTTTTATTCACCCCACATATTAATTTTTTTAATTCACACTTAAGTGTAAAGGGCGCTTCTGTTCTTCCGAATTATATAGAAATTATATGTAAATTGCAGGCAATAAACATAATTAAATAATAGCTAATAATTAAATTAATTAAAAATAATAAGTAAAAAATTATCAATAATCAAAAATAATTATATATAAGCAACTAAATTTTTATAAAAGTAATTAATAATCTAATTAATATCAGTTTAATTTCAAGTAATTAATAATTTTTAATTACTTTAACTGAATTAAAAGCAATTAAATTTAATTAAAAGTAATTAAATTTTAATTTTTTAAATCTATGAAAATAATAAAAAAATTACATTTTATTCGACAAAAGTGGCATACGCCCCCCCAAATCGATTTTTGTTAGCGACGGACCTGGCTACACAAGGTAAATTATAAGTCATACACAATGGTTATTATATGGAATTTGTGTGATCACTTTAAAAAAAAAACGCGGATTTGGAAAGACTTGGATACATTTTTACTCTTTTGGGCTATTTCTGTATTCTTCACACAAAAAAAATCGTGATGTTTACTTTTTTGGGGCCCCTTTAAAATCAGGGGGGCCTGAGCACAGGCCCCGTGTGCCAATGCGGTAATAGGGCCCTGGCTTGCGGCTCCAAACGAGTGTGTAAGCTTTTAGTTTTAATGGACTATACAACACTGCGCCATGTTGATGTTGATTACCGATGTTTTCTATAGAAAAAATAATTGTTTGGTGCCCAAAAAGAGCATTAAGAACTTTATGGTATTTAGTATAACTCTATGGTATTTAGTCTTCAGAATTATCTTTGCCACGAAATCGCCGTTATTCAAGTTAAATTGCCAAAATATCGAGTTTTTGCTAAATCTGGTAGTAAACCTTTAAGTTGCGCGCGCACATGTCGATTCTCACCAATAGGGGAATCTAGTCTGTCTTGTTCCTAGACATTCGTATGCGTGCGCTCCGAATGTTGTTGGTCTGCATGCAAACAAAATCATAACAATAAAGTTGAAATGAAGGATTTTTATTATGACAAGACAAGCTAAATTTAGATAGATAAGAGCCACTGTTTGAGGTATTATTCTTATGTTTTTTAATAAATCGTTTAATTATTATGATGTAAATAAAATTGTGTTGCTTGGAATCATCATAAAATACTTGCTTATTGATAAAAAAACATTTTTTCTTTCCGCAGATTTAGCTTCAAAAAGTATTGCTGATTTTTACTTTCTTTTATCTGAATGCCATATGGTTCTTTGTCATAATTTACCCAACGAAGATAGAAGAGGTTTAGGAACGATTTTTAACACAACAAGTTGACATGGGTTTCTGTCTGCAGCTAAAACTTTTGCTGTGGAAAAACTTCACTTTAAAAAAGCGAAAGCCAGTAAGTTGTAAATGCAGTAAAATACTTTAATTTTTTTTAATGTGTAATTTCTCTATATTTTTATTGAATCTTTCTAAAATATTTTCGTAATTGGTTTTAATTATATTTACTTTTAAAACGGATAATTAATATAGGGCTGCATTTACTTACTTCGATATATTTAATTGAAATGACTAAGTTAATTAAATATTATTTAAAAAAAAACCCTGAACCAACTATTTTTTTAAATTTAAAAACGTACTAGACTTCTATTTATACAGCTTTTCAATATTACAATAAAAAGTCCTTATTTTAATCATAGCTATTACTTATTGGATTCTAAATATTATGTTAAGAAAATTATCAACTTGTACTTCATAAATTACTTATTGTATGGTTCAGTTGCAAATATTTAATTTCTAGAATATATTTTTAATGTAAAACTGATTTAGTTATTTTTTCTTTTTTAGATTGTTCTGATATTTGAGTTATTTATACCATTGGTGCTTTTCTTTATACTTCTGGGTATTAGAAAGAAACAACCAGCATATCCTGTAAATTCATGTAAGATTTTTTTCCCCAGTATCGACTAAGTGTTTAAGTGCACAAGTAATAAAACTAGTTTGGCCTTGCTAGACTTTGTCTTTTTATAACAGGGATGTAGTTTTCTATAAATGAAATGTTTAATGAATCTTTGATTTCAATGAAAAATATTTGTTAATTTAAATAAGCAAAAGAAATGTAAATAGCAGGGATTGGAAAGTTACTTTTAAAAAGTAACTCTGTTACAGTTACAGTTACTTAATAAAAAAAGTAACTCTGTTACCTTACTTTTACTTAATTTGAAAAGTAACACGTTACAGTTACTTAGTACGAAAAGTAACGATTCACAGTTACTTTTTGAAATTTCAAGTTATGAGAAAAATTTTAATAAAATTGTAATTTAGCCATCTTACCACTTTTCAAAGAAAATCATTATTAACGAAACATAAGCACAAACAAAATATGCTGAAATTATAATTAATAATTTTTGTTATTTAATTTCAATCCTGGTCAATCCAAGAAATACGTGTGAACGTGCCCCCCCCCCCCCCCCGCTTCTTCAAGGGGAGATACTTTGTTGTTGGTCATTGCTGTAGAACCCATTCAGATTCAGGCAACACAAAGGGGTTTGCACTGGTCGAAACTTGCCGAACGACAACCTGCTTGACAATCAGCGTGATTTATTTCAAAACCCTTCTTTTCGGTAGAAACCTGTAATTACGGATCTTATAATGTGATACTTGGAAAGGTAAACAGACAAGGAGAAACATTTGTACTTTAACAATTCTGGCTGAAAACAGCCGTCACGATGATGGACAATGCTAGTTTGCTTTTTCCCTCCCAAGAAAAGCTCATATTTCGGGAATGCGAAATGTTCCCTTCTCTCTCTCTCTCTCTCTTAGGAGTGGAATTTATAAATAAGCATCAGACAGCCTTCGGAAGGAAAGTAACGGAAAAGTAACGCAATTTTTCGTTACTTCGTTACCGCTAAAAGTAACTAAGTTACAGTTACAGTTACTTTCCGAAAAATGTAACGGCGTTACCCGACGTTACCATAAAAAAGTAACTGTTACAAGTAACGGCGTTACAAGTAACGCGTTACTCCAATCCCTGGTAAATAGTAATAATTCAAAAACCTCTGGCATAAATATTTAAAAAGTATTTGCTTTTATTTGTTAAATTTTTTTACACAAATAAGGGTTCCAGTGTTTTAACAATTGCATATTTCATTGCATATAACTTCCAATTATTAACTCGTTTGCAAAATGTATGCATAAAAATTTGACCTTTGCTGATTTTAATTTTTTAAAGTAATTTTTCAATACAAAAAGTACCACAACAGTTTTTAAATTTTAGCTGAAAGAAAAATTGTGATTTTAAACTAAAAATTTCGTATTTTTAAAAAAAATGTAAACACTGTGTAGGAGGAGGAGGCTGCTTGGGAACCAAACACTGGGGGCCAAGCATACTTGGGAACTAAACACGGGGGGAGGGGGGGGGCATGTGAGATTGACCACCTAACCAGGACATATCCCTACACCCCAGAGCCATTTGCCATGTACGCTGAAATGGGCACGACAGGCTTTGACCTACTAATGGGCTGTTGCAGCGAGGAGTTTAGTTTTTTTTAAACACTGTGTAATATGCAGATAACTAATTATACTATTTTTTAGCTCGCTTCGCTGCATATCCACTGCCATCAGCTGGTGTAATTGCTGTTATGCAAGCTTTTTGTGATAATGGTATACGAGACAATGATGGTTTTTCAAGTTTTCCTAATAGCACGTAAGTTTTCAACAAAGTAATGACCTATTCGGTCACCTAAAATTTTAGGTAATAGTTTTTAGAAAGCAATACCTACTAAGGACAAATGCAACCAACAAGAAGCTCGATATACAACAATTTTGGTATCGTACTAAAATCATACAGAATTGTGCAAAGCAAGTAAAAGATTCTTTTAAAACAATTAACTTGTTAAAATAACTGGAAAATCAAATGCAAACTATGGTTATTGTCTTGAATAATAAAGTAAACTATGTTTTTAAAAACAAAACATTTCATAATTTTTATTTTCAATGCTGTTTTCATTTAAAAAGATACAGATCAGCTTAAACAAGACATTTTCAGTAAACATTCTTTAATTACCATTCCTTAAAATGCAAGCATTTGTAGCATTACTTATTTATAACATCCTAATGAACACTACCTTGAATGAGGCTATGACCAAGTAACACTGTACTATCATTAGGTAATTATTAGACACATAACAGTTTCTTTAAATGGAAGTTTTGCTTGTTACATATTGACTCTTCCTTAATTTTCTTTTGGTGTCTTAGGGTTACGGAATTCCTCTCCAAAATGAATAATATTTCCCAGAAGAACAATTTCTTCCAACCAGACTTTACCCCAAATGAAATGGATGAAATTCCGGTGATATACAAATCGATCATTGAGGATCCAGTAGCAGTCCATGACAGTTTTATCAAGGCAGCAGGTAACATATACGTAAAATGGCATATCATAAATCGAAAATCCACAAATGTTATCTTTTATTTGATATAAGATCAGGGATAAGATTCTTCTGATTGTAGCAAAATTTTGTTTTTTCTCTTTTTTTGCTTTTTGTCTAAAAATTCTGTTTTTTCCCAGAAACTTAATTTTTTTATTTTTCCTTTTTTTTATTTCCCCAAAATTTCAAAAAAAAAAAAAAATTCAAAATTGTCATTGTTTGTAAAAGATGACTCTTTTGATTAACTCTAAAAAAACTTTGCATCTTGCCAATAGTTAATAAGAATTATTATTGATTTTAAGTTCATTTTGTTTTCAATTGAACTTTGTTATGTTCTATTTTATTAATATTTTAATACCAATGTGTTGCTGTACCTATATATTTAAATCTATACCTCATCAGATGAGTTACTTCCGAATCTTTTGACCAAATAATGCAATATGTATTGTCTTCTTCTTATTTTTTTTGAAAAAGTTCACCTTATCAAAAGATGTTAAATTTTATGAGTTACATATACAAGAATTACTATTATATATTTAAAATAAGTATTTTTTTCTCATAGACATGCAAATTGGAGATTTGGTTTATAATAGGACTGACCTTATTGATATGTTGGTTTCCAACTTTTCACTGCCAAAAAATGATCTGGAAACTTTTCTCAACTCTTCTTTGGATGCTGAAAAGGTATAATCAGTTGAGATGTTCTTCCTGAATGGGCTCTTGTAAATCGCATTTTATTCTGTAAAACTTTTAAACAAGCTGTCTAGTTTGCTTTACAAATTTTTAATTTACAGCTTAGAATTATAATCTCAATTATCTGTTAAACTATAGAACATGCTTTTTTTTGCTTTTGGTTTAGAAAGTCGTATATATTTACATTAAAATTTCTTCAAAGCTGAAAGTAAGTTATAAATGTGTTTCTAACGTGATGAGTCCATAAGCAAATAGTTGTGTACATCTTTTTATGTAGCAGTAATTTAATTTACAATTCAGATTTGAGAGTGTTTTACAATTCAGATTTGATATGTTTTGTGTTTATTATTTATTCAAAAATCCTTTTTTTTGTAACAAATCCACAAAAACACCAAAATATATTTGTTTTAAACATTTTGAATGTTACTTAATTTTTAAAATGATTTCTATTGTATTCTTTACATGCATTTCAATGCTTTCTTATTGCTTTCAATTGTTTCTATATTCATCTAGCTCTATATTTTACTTTTTGGACGACTTCCCCAGAAAACTTCTGAAACAAACAGCATAACCCCTACCAAGAATTCAATTGAAACATCAGGCTTGTACTCAGCCAATATCCTCAACGATCCTCTAGTTATTTTCTCTGACTCCAGCTCATCTTTGAAACATTTGTATGAGTTACTTGACTATCTTGAGAAGAATAGAAAAAGATTTAAAGTTACTTGGAGCTTTATTGAAAGAATGTTTGACTCTCAATCAAACCTTGTCATAACTGAAAATGAAATGGGCGACATAGCCGAGGAGCTTAAAGTAAGTTATCAATTTGTTTTTAACCAAATGAGCCCATATGCAAATAGTTGTTTACGTTTTACATCCCCAGAGTAACTAAGCCTAATATATTTGACCTGTCAGGTTTTTCTCTTTACTGACTATTATATCTTTGTACCCTGAGTCCTTGGTTGCCTAGTTGTGCTGTATATATGTAATTTCAGTTAATCAATTTATCTTTTGAAAGGTGGTTAGTCACCATTATTACCATTTAATTTCTAGGTTAAAAAAAATCTAATAGTTTACATAATTAATAAATGTCAACTTTTGAATAAACTGCCAAATTTCTGCCCCTTGAAAATTTGCCAGTCTAGACTGCAGCCTATTGAGAATATACAGACCTGATTTGCAGGTGCATTTCAAGGGTTCTGAATACAAGTGAACCAAGTCCACTTTTGATCACTTTTGAGTTAGCAGTGCAATTGCATGTCCTAACTCTATGTAGAATTTCAGTGCAATAATGAATAATGTTGTATTTCAGATAATATCCGCTAGGCAGCAGCAATTAAAAAAATATATATATTAAGAGGTAATTTTGTTATAAAGCTTAAACTTTAAACCTCTGTAGCAGGAAGGAGCTTTTTATGGATGTGGTTCACTTGCATTTTGAGTCCTTCATTTGTACTCTAAATAGTCTGCAAAGAAAAGTGTCATCAATTTTTTTCAGGAAATTAAATGGAGACTCTCCTGGTTTCGTATATTCCTAGAATAACTAAGCCTAATATCTATGGGGTTCCAGTTCCCCCCCCCCCCCTCTTTGATGACTTTTGTACCCTTGAAGCTTGAGCTCTTGATTGCCTATAGTTATGCTACATGATCTTCCATTTTCAGCTAATCAATTTATCTCTATCTTGAAAGTTGCTGAGTAATCAATAGTCCTTACCACAAGGCTGTTTTCTAACCAAACTTTCTTTTAGATTAAGAGATTTGCCTTTTAAAATATCATGTATCCATTAGTGGGAAGGCTTGGATTTTGCTCATGTATGAAATGGTTTATTCAATGACTCAAATTATTTATAAAAAGTGTGTCTTGGCGGGAAAAAAATGTTTCAGCATTTAGCTCATTTTGGGATGTGCGTCCAGAAAGTTTTCTTTACAATTGATAAAAGTTGTACTGTACCATTGTAATGCCAAATGTAGTTTTATTTAATTTGTCTAAACAATTTTTTAAAAATTGCTTAGTAATAAAATCAGAATTGCTATCTTTAATAAAAAAAAATCCTAAATGTTCATTATGTCAATGACATTTTTAGCATTTGTCATAACTTTACTTTTTGTTTTGCCTAGATTTCTAAAATATTGAAAGATAATATTTAATCAGATTGTGGCAGATAAATCATATTTTATCTTGTTGAAGATATTTTATTTAAGAGAGCCTTGAAATATTTATTTTAATAAATAGTTTTACACACAATCATCTAATATTATCTCTTTAGTTTTACTGAATGACAAATTATATTTAGATTGAATTGTTTTTTTTTTTATATATTTTTTTATTTCGGGATTAGGAGTAAAAATTTTCTACATTTTTGAACAATCACTATGAGAAAATGATTAAATCTGTGATGTCAGTTGCTCATGTACGTAGATGAATTTTTTAAGTATTCAGATAAGGATATAGAATGGAAAATAGCTTTGTCAAAGGTTCACAATTCAGAATCATGATTTTTAATATGCATTTAATTTCCCATGACGTAATTTCTTTTAAATTATAACTCCTAAATCTGTATAATTATAGAAGTAAATGTTTCTTTTACAAAATCTAGACTTCTTCGATATTTCTTCACTGATTACTTTGGATTTTTACCACAACGTTGCATTGGACAATGCATGTTTTAATGACAGTTTTATTTAATAAATCGTTTTAATTACATTTTTCAAATTAAATACTTTTTTTGACAAATGTTAAAAAAAAGGTAACACCAAACATTCTAAACATATTAAAAATGTCTGAAATGTCTCTAAAGAAATTGTGCAAATTATCATAATATTTTAGTAGATTGAATATATTACAAATTTCTATTTAATCTTTTCTTACTTTTCTATTTAACCAGATGAGTTCCCAAGTGGTCTGGTCAGTCGGTTCAAAATATTTAGGGGGAATTGGAAAAGTATCTGGGTCTCCAAACCAAAGCTTTCTCTACATTAATCCAATGGAAAAAATAATTTCTAAGCCAAATACCTCCAGCTGTATTGAATATTTTTACAAACTGTTTTTTTATAGGATAAATGTAGCTGGATTACAGGGCTCTATACTTCCACTTTTTGAAATTGGTTTGAATATATTTTGTTGCAAAATTATTTATTGAAAATTTAAAAAGATATATTGGAACCAATTTCAAAAAGTGATATTATAGGGACGTTCAAGTCAGCTATATTTATCATATAAAAATAGTGTCTGTAAAAATATTCATAACAGCTGAAAAGTTATTCAACTTAGAAAGTTATTATTTTTTTTTTACATTGGATTAACGCAGGAAGAAGTTTTTGTAATGGAGCCCTGGCTACTGTTGCCATTCCCACTTAAAAAAAAAGTCTTTTCTAGAATCTTTTCTCTCGATTTATTGTTCTCAGTGAGAAATCTGTGTAAAAAATTTTATTTACAGATACAATATTATAAATATGCAATCTTTATTTAAGTAAAAGATATATGCACCTGTACATGTGGATATACTTTCAATGTAATAATATTTGATATTCATGGTTGGTTTTTGTATTTATTTTATTATACCACAAGTTCTAATACGCACATATCTTGTAGCATATTTTTCAAGATATAATTGAGTTAATGAGTTCAGCTTGCATTAAAGTTCCTTTGACCAGATCCAGTGCAAACTTGAAACATTGATAATTTCTTCTGTGTACTTTGTGTAAACTTTTATTATATTCAAATTTATTTCGACAAGAAATTTAAAATTTTCATTTTAATAAATCCTGGATTTGTCTGTTTTAGGGTGTTATTTTATCGCCAACTGGTCTGAAAAAGTTAATGTGTGATGGAAATGGACTCCTATCTGTTTTGAAGTCTGACAGTGAATTAATTGACAACAAAACTGTGAGTAAAACTTTTTTAAATTTTACAAACCTTTTAAAGACTATTTAAGGCTCACGTTCAGATTAAAGCGTAATTGAAAACATGCAAACGATTGTTTAAAAAAAAAACATAATTGAAAACCAGCAGATGATTGTGTAAAAAAGTATATTTGCTGTGGCATCAGTTCATAGAGAAATGGAATTTTTTTTTTCCAATTTGTAAGTTTATAAAGAAGTTATTCTTGATCATGTAAAATAAAGTTGTGAATGGAAGGAGATACATGTTTATTTTTTTTAAAGTTTACAGACTATAACTATTATAATATTGTTTTTTTCTTGTTTAGCTGGAACTCCAATCTGCATTTTGTAATCTTAATGAATCTGCATTAAATGGGCTATCTGACAATCTTCAAAAATATATAGATGTGGACAAACTAAGAGAAATTGTAAGTACCAGTTATTTAATACTTTCTACTGTTGGTAGCTCGTGATATTTAAGTTATATTTTGTTTATATTTGCTCTTGATCCTATATTTTCACTACTATAAGGCTTATAAGCTTATTTAAGAAATTTTTTAAATAAATATTATATATGGTATAATAAGAATTGACTGTCAACTTGAAATCCCGTTTCATTACAGCCTATTTTTAATTTTGATTTAATAGGATTATCTTTATATAGAAAAGCTATCAGTAATTTAAATATTGGGTTACAAATTCCGCTAAAAAATTATTTATTTAATTATTTCAGACTAGTGATCTGTTTTCTAATTAATCTTGACATATTTTGTGGTCAGTCATAGTTTTTGCTCAAACTCAACTTCTCCGAACCTCAACACTTTCAAGGAAAGTGCCACCGATTTGTTTGCAAATTGACACTATCTATTTCCCTCGTAGAATATCACATGTCTTCCCGTTTTAGATTTATATTGAAACTAGATATTTTAAAATTTTAATTTAAATTTTTAATAAAAAAATAATTAAAAGTATTTTTTTGCAATTTATGACTATGCAGTCAATTAAAAGCAAGGTAAAAAAGGATGTAATTCCCTATTGCAGCATCAACCAAATCTTGATTATTTCCTATTAGAAAACAAGAAATAAATTGATGCATTTATTATCAAAAATGTTTTTAAAATGGCTAAAACTTGAATTTTTTTTTATTACAGTTGCATTTAGATGATTGGAATATCACTTTGGCGCAACAAAGACTGAAGAAGCTATCAGATGATGTAAGGACTCTGTTAAAAGATTTAATTTAACTATTAAGTGTCAAAATATTTTAAAGCAAACACATTTTGCCTAGCACAAATATTCAATACATTATACAAGCAAAGTGTATAACTATATTTGAGCACAATTTTCCTAGATGTTAATACTTTTATATCTTTTAAAAGTTTTTAATATAAATGAAATCATCTGTAAAAGTTACTTTGACAAATAATTGAATTTCAACTGTTAATTTTAAAACATTACCTTCCATTTAAAAAAAAGTTATTTTTTTTTGCATGTCATCTGAAAAATAATTCTTTTTTCTAGTTGATCAAGTTCAATGAATTTGAGTTGGCTTTGAAACAACTGAGTGAAATTGCCTCTTCATTGCCACAAGATGCTTGTTCATCTATTAATGGAACAGCGTCAGTCAATGACACCCTTTTAGAAAATCCAGATGGAACTGTTATTGATCAGCCAAAAAAGGTAAATATAATTTGCAAGTCATTTTAATGATTTGCAAACTTTTTTTATGTAACAGTTCGCATTTACTGTTCTGAAAATTTTATTATTTTTTCTAATGATTCATTTTAATCAGTATTGTTCAGTTAATAAAAATTTCATTTATGAAGCTACATTTTTTTTCTGAAAAAAAAATCCTGAATTGTTTAATGAAATTGTAATGTTATATCCAACAAACTTATTCTTCATTAATTATGGTTTTCTTATTGTATATAATACATACCATTTTCCAATCTTCTAAGAACACTATGGTATCTTAGTAAAAACACTGTAGGCTTTGTAATATTAACGGTCACCTAGAACTGTTTTCTTATTGTATACAATGAATGCCCTGGACAAATATTCTAGAAACACCATGGTATAGTAGTACCGTGGCATATTAAAAATACACTAAGTTGGTAACAGTAACTGTCACCTAAAGCAGTTTCTACGCACGATTTATAAACCTTGATACAACATTGCCAATCACAGCATTTAATTTTAACTTATAGTCCCCAAAATTGCCTCTTGTTATTATTATTACCTTTCTTTCACAAATTCAATCGATTTTCTTTATCGTTTGGTAAATTAATTTGCTGCTTGAAGAATAACAATTTAGCAAAATTGTTCGTTCTAAATATAAGCAAAACTCCTTTTAACATTATTCTTTATAATGTTCTTTAACAAGGATTTGCAATTTTTCAACCAAAATCTATAAAATATATTTTTACTTCACATACTTATACATTAATAAACATAGTGTAGCTCAGCACTTGTCCAATAAATTGATAGTTTTATGCTTTACCGTTCATTTATAAAAAAAAAATCTACACAATTAGATTTGCCACACTGTTTGTAGTGTCATTTAAACAATCAGTTTTAAATTTCTATTAATCAATTGAATTCATATTGACGTTACTTAAATTTTTTATGCCAAAGTCTATCATTTGAAATTTCATTGAATCAACAGTACTGATCGGATCTCTAGGGAAGTACATTCTATCACTTGTTTTTCTTCTTTATTTACAGTCTGCAAAATCGAATCCCCAATATGGCTTGCTTCGAATTTGGCTGGGAATGCAGAAAACCATTTGTGGGAAAGTTGGCGATTTCCCTACCAGTTTACCTGATGATGGAGAAGAAGTGGATTTGGGTATTATTCATATTTATATACTTTATACATGACTTTTTTTATGTTGCAGTATTGCAACCGACAGAACTAACTTGCAAGCTGCTATGTAGTATAAATGTGAAAATACTGCATAATAATAACTGTCAAATTATTTTTTGAATGTTTTCTCTAATGTTTGTTGCCTATTATGCGATTATCATAAAAATATTTTTTATTTTGTAAAAAATCCATTTAAGTATACTGTTATGTTGTGGTTGATGTTATTTAAGTATATTTTAAAATTGTAAAGGAGCTGCTATTGAGGTTTAATATACTCACAAAATTGTTATATGTTTTAATTTTCTACACATTTTTTGGGTAGGTATTTTAAATATTCCACAAAATCCTTACAAAATTTCCCAAAAGTTGGGCTTTGCAATATGTCTTTAAAAAGACCCCTGATAATATTTGTTAGTTTTGAAATACAATGAAATTTTTTTTAATATACCGATGGATATTTTCCTTATATTTGGTGATTGCTTTCTATAGATAAACTTGGAATGTCGAAATACCAGCAGGAGCAAGTTGGTATCTTAGTCCATGTTTTATACAGCAATCCAAGGGTACTTTATGCTCCTAACAATACAGCAGCAGATGAAATTATTACAAAGGTAAGTAACAATATTTAATTTACAATTTGCAGACTCAATTGTAACGTTAAAATAATTCTTTTATAATTTATTTAATTTTATGCCTTTCCATCTTCCATCCGCCAATTTGTCTGAATTTGGATTTGTTCCTTTAATGTCTAAATCCTTGAAAAAAATTGAGTTCATTTAAAATATCATGTTTTGTTTTGTGAATCAATGGTAATGGAACCAATGAAGTTCAATTAAACTGTGGTTTCTGTACTATTATGATATAGTTTTTAGTTTTTATATGTACTTGTATAGTTACTATTATTGTGACAAAAGATACAATAATTTTTTAAAGTTATTTTAATTTAGAAGTAAGTAAAATACTTCTCTTTATTAGTCTTACACCTTAGGTTTAGAAAAAGGGCCTCAGTATTTGTTGTGAAAATGTCAAACATAGTCCTTTGACATGTTTAGTAAATGTAAATTGAGCCCAGTCCTTAAGGTCCTTGCCTTGCATTTGAAAGATCCCAGGTTTGGATCCAGCATTGCCAAAGCCAAAATAACTGCCGACCAATAAACAGTCTATGCAGCCAAAAAGTCCGACGAATACCAGTGTTGAGGAAATGCACAGTAAATATTCTCCAAAGTATGATGTCACCCTTAAAAAATTTTTTTGGGTGCCTAAACACGCTTGTCGCCAATAGCCCTCGTGTAACTCTAGTGTGACGATAATTCTATCTAACCCTAACCTTAGGCAATGTAAATAAATGTTATGTCATTCACATAATAACAATTTAACACAGTTAATTTTTTAAGATGGCTATTTTAGTGCATACTTTTATCAGGTTGGTGACAAAAGGGGTAAAATAGGACATTTTCCTGAGAATTCCTGGCAATCTCAGTAAATTCCACTGTTCTGCCACCACCTTGTTTACTGATAGTTACTATTTATATCTGCAGGCCAATGAAACTTTTGAGCTTTTGGATACTGTCACACAGTATGCACAGAAAATGTTAAACATATCAGAAGAAATCAGAATCTTCCTTGCTGAGAATAGTACAGATCATTCTCTCTCTATATTAAAACAGGTATTGGTATAAATAAGTTATTGTTATTATAATAGGGATATTTATGTGGTATATAACATTTAATATGCATTACATCTTTAGGAAAACTAATTGTTAACTTCTCCTTTTTATAAGGGGTGTCCCAGATACATTTTTCGCACTTACAACATTTGTTTATGACAATTATTTTTCTATGTTAATCCCAATTGTTTAAGACTTTAGAGGTAAGTTGGGAGCGGTAGCCGGGTTTCCAAACCAAAGTCTTCTCTCAGTATTAATTCAATTAGAAAAAAAAAAATTCTAAGCCAAATTGCTCCAACTTTAATGAAATCTTTTATAAACTGTTTTTATATATGATTATTTAAATGGCTTACAGTTCTCTATAATTCTACTTTTTTTCAAATATTTGTTTAATTTGCGATAAATAATTTTACAATAAAAATATTGCACTTTTTGATATTGGTTTGATATATAATATATGCAAACCAATATCAAAAAGTGCAATTATAAAGCCCTGTTAGCCAGCTACATTTATCATGTAAAAAGAAACAGTTCATAAAAATATTCAATACAGCTGGAGTAATTTGGCCTAGAATATGATTTTTTCAATGGATTAACACAGAGAGACGACTTCATTTTAGAGATCTGCTGGCTGCTACGCTTATTTCCCCAAAAAATAAATTGCTTAAAAAAAAAAAAATTTCCATTATTATTTTATCTTCCAGATTCAAGCAAACTTCCAAAAATACCCACTATTTCTCCAGCTGTTCCACAGTCTCCCACTTGAAGAATTTGCAGCCAACACAGTCATTATCGACAAAGAAGTTTTCCTTCAGCAACTTGACTCAATTGACAATGCTGCCTGCAGCTGGATTTCCCTCATGTCTGGACTCAGCCTTAACATGTTTCAAGGCTTTAAAGATGAAGATGACTTGCTAGACTATTTCAAGCATCAAGCTTACTTTGATAACGTCACTGTGCTTGCTAGTAAGTAGATTTGTAGTGAACTTATTTCATCACACTTTTTAAATATTTGGTGTATAGCTTTGTGACCACTTGAATACCTTTAGCTGTGATAAAAAAAATTTCATTATCTTTTTTTTTATAGATTATTTTGTGTCTTTTAAAGTGTTTTTTCTATTTTTTTTAAATACTATTTTTTTGTAATATATAATTTGGTAGCAATTCTTTGTCGCTTCACTTTATTGCATGAGAAGAATTATTTTTATTAAAAAGCATATTCTATGGCAAATTTATGCTGCTTTTTAGTGTTGATTTAATGAATACTTTATTACCTTTTTGTTCTATATTTATATTAAAATCGGCACTGTTAATATCCAAAACAATTTGCTTTAAAATCCAAGCAATTATTTCTTAAGAACAGTTTTACAATAAATTATAAATATTTTAGTTTTTGTAACTTTTTTTTTAAATTTCATTTCTGATTGAAAAGTTTTTCAAAAAAGATTTTCAATGTTAATGAAATTGGTAAAGGTTTATTTGTTTAAAAATGGCTTTTCGGTAGTTTACATTTTATAAGCAGTTTGCTACAAAGGTTTCAATTTTGTTTCTAGGTGTTATATTTAACATGACCGAAGATGGTTCAATGCCAAACCACATGACCTATAAAATTAGGCAGAATGCATCATTTACAACTACCACTAACCTTGTGCGAAGTCGATTTTGGTTTCCTGGTCCAAGAAATTGGGGTTATGGATACTATCAGTTTGGCTTTGTTTGGATTCAGGTACATTTCGATGTATTACGTTTTTTAATTATATTCTATAAAGAAATTACATCCACAGGGTTTGCATTATAATTAGGTACTGTATTATTGTCAATCTATTCTGATTTAGATTTTGGTTGCAGACCTCAAGTGCTAATTCAACCAGCCAAACGTTTTAACTGTAAAACCATTTTCAGGATTCCAAGCGCCAAAAGAAAGTTTAATGTTTCTCCCTTCGAAAATTTGGCAGTTGGTACCTGTGACACAGACATTCAGGAATAGTTAAAATGTGCTTGCCGTGTTAAATACGGAAGTTGGGCAGTCGATATTATAATTGCTAACTATCTTCCATTTCTGGCTTTAATATAATATTTAAGGATTGCAACCTTTATTTGTTATGTGTAGTTCTTCAATTTTTAAAATTTTCTTATTTATTTGTGCATAGGATGTATTGGAGAGAGCCATGATCAATATCTATGCTGGTAGAGATGTTACTGAGCCTGGGAGTTATATCCATCAATTTCCCTATCCATGCTATATACAAGATCAGTAAGTGGACATTAAACTAAAGATAGAAAATATGTTAAATGATTGTAGTTACAATTAACAAAATTTATAAAAATCAAATTAATTAAAATCTAAATTGTTCTCCTATGATCGGCATATTTTTTTATTAGTCTTTTAAAGTTTTCAAAGCTGTGTTTTCAAAGCAAATTGTGTACTTTCAGTCACATTTTCAGCAACTTACCCTTTTACCCTTGAATCATTAATGCTACACACCTAAAAATGTGGGGTTTTGACTGTCTTTCTTAACAACTTACCTAGCTGATAAATATTTTAAAACAATTAAATTTCATTTGAAATTTAAAACTAATGTCACCTTTTTCCCGTCATTTCTTCATTTTGCACAAAGAGAATAAAAGCAATTTTTGTTTTAAAAAAGTCTGGGAAAAAATTACTACATAGTTCTTCCTTTCAATGCATGTACAGCTATAAATGAATCCATATTTTTGTTAAGACATCTTAATGTAAATTTGCTGTTAACATGCTAATTTGATTTCTAGGTTCTTGTTTATGATTGAACATGTCATGCCTCTATGCTTAGCAATATCCTGGGTTTATTCAGTTTCAATGCTAGTTCAAAATATTGTTTATGAAAAAGAGCAAAGATTAAAAGAAGTGAGTTAAATTTCAAACAAAACATTTTTCAAAGTCTGTTATTTATATTTGTTATTAAAAGAAACTTTTCATAACTAATTTGTATTATTTTTTACATTAATAATATTACAAAAAAAATTATTCAATAAAATTCTTTTATTAATATTTAGTGTATGGAATAATAGTTCATAAAAAGACTTTTTGTGTGTTCATGCTAATACATTTAGAAAATAAATCTCTTCTACTCGTTTAAAAAAAAGCTTTGTTTTTAGCAGTTGGCAAAACTGATAAAAATAAAGCTATTTTAAATAAGAGAAATATGTTATTTTCTAAGCACATTAAATTATTCATAAAATAATAAATATCACATTTGTATTTTTAGGTTATGAAAACTATGGGTTTAAATAGCGCTGTACATTGGCTGGCATGGTTTATAACCAGCTTCCTCCAAATGACTATTACGGCTGTATTTTTAACAGTGATTCTCAAGTATGGTCTGGTTCTCACTTATAGCAATCCTCTACTTATATTTTTGATGCTAGAAATTTTTGTGGTTGCCAATATTGCATTCTCGTAAGTATATTTTGTTTAGTATTAACTTAATTCTTTTTCTTAAAAAAAATGTATAAAGCTGCCTTGAAATATATTTTAATTAAAAATATTGTTATTTTTTTTCAGTCATAGTTTGTAAATTATAACGCGATTATATTGATGTTTAATAAACTTACATGTATAAAAACTCTTTACAATTATGAAAATACATGAGCTTTACTTAAGTACTAACGTTTAAAACAAATCAAGTTCAAATTTGTCAAAATAATAAATTTTTGTTTATCACTTTATTAAACACAGTCATACTTATTTTAGATAAATTATAACTGAATTATTTTGTTGTTTAACATACTCAAATTTATAAAAATTGTAAACAAATGTAAACTTGATTTAAGTAATGTCTAAAATCAGTAAGGTTTGAATTTTTCAGAATTATATACTACCTTTGTTTATCACAATATTAAATCAAATAATATGTTCCTTATTATTGCATATTTTTTTTAGGTTTCTTGTGAGTGTTCTTTATTCAAAAGCTAAGTTGGCAGCAGCTTGTGCTGGCATAATATATTTCTTGACATATGTTCCCTACATGTACATAGCAGTTCGGGAAGAAGCAGCACATGACCATATTCCAGTTTGGCTAAAAAGCCTTGCTGTAAGTTTTATTGTGTACATTTAAAAAGCTTCAATCATTTATTCTTATTAACCTATTGACTCTTATGCCTCCCTCCATTCCTGGAGATATGTTAATATCTAGTACGTAATTTTAGTAGAGACTATGTAAAATATATGTTTTTGGGAAAAATTTATATCACTTGCTTCTACACAAAAACAAGTCCTTTCGTAACAAAATCTGTCACTTAGATGCTTACACACAACATTTGTGCTCAACAGGAAAAAATGCATGAAACACAGCATTTAATTCTACATTAAACATTTACATGCTAAATTTAGATGGTTTCATTTATTTTCTTTTGAAAATTCAATAATTATTCGTTATCACTTGCTAAATATATTTATATTTCAAGGAATAAATATGTAATATTCCTCGGTCTTAAATCAAAGCAAAACATTTCATATCATTATTAAAACAATATGTCACCTTAAAACTAACTACACTGAATGATTATAAAATATTTATTAAAAAACACGTAATAAAACTTTATCAAAAGGAATAAAAAGTATTAAAATATCATTAATCATTAAATAATGCCTAAATGTTAATGAAGATTGCTTTGAAAATTAAACCACTAAGATAACAGAGCACTAGAGCACACTAGTTCTCAAGGCACACATGAAGACATGCATTTTAAAACTAGTTTTATGTGACTTAGTGCAAATCAGAAAAACTAAAATTACATATAATGATTTGGTTACTTTAGCACCAAACAACATGTTAAAGATACTATGAAAAACATTAAATTTTAAAAATATTTTGGCTCAACTGATTGTGAAGTCTTTTATTTTATAAGCTGTTATTCCTGTGTTAAAAAGTTATTTTATTTGATTTTTTAGTTTAACATTTTATTGTTCTTTTTAGTCTGCAAAAAATTTATTTTTCTAAATACTATAAATTTTTGGTATTTTTATAATTTGCGCTTATAAATATCATCAAATCAAATCTTTGGCGACAAACAGAGTTTTCTGGTGACAAAACACAGTATACACAATTAAAGGTTACAGTTGGAAATATTCCAATGGTAATTGGCAACGGTTGTACATTTTTGGCGACTTAATCGGAAGCACCTAAGAGATGGTAAAGTACTCAATTTTGTATTATTAGTATTTTATTGATTGCTAACAAACTTTTATTTTCAAATTTATAAATCCTTGGCTCTTATCACTTTTTGTATTTCTTACAGTCTTTACTATCAACCACTGCATTTGGACTAGGTGCCAAGTACTTCGCTTTTTACGAGGAAGTAGGAGTTGGTGTGCAGTGGTCCAACATTGCAATTTCCCCAGTGGAAGACGACGATTACAGCCTCCTTAATGTCGCTGTCATGATGCTGTTTGATGCACTTTTATATTCTATTTTGGTGTGGTACATAGAGAATGTTCATCCAGGTAAGAAATACATATTTCCTATATGACCTGATAAGAATAACAAATGATAAACATTAATTAGTTGCTTATTACCTAATAAGTATTTAATTGGTTAACATTTGGATCATCATAGCCATAGTAAGCTAACTTTCTCTTAAGAGTTCAAAAATATATAAAATGCTAATGAAGTGTTAAAATATCTTAAAATAGCATACTACTGTTTCGGGATTTAAATGAAGTCCTGTCTTCAGTGCATTAAATTAGTGCAAATAAGAATAAAATTAAGTGAATTTTTTATGCACTGAAGAAAGGATTTAAGTCCCAAAACGGCTGTATGCTTTTTTTACGATTTTTAAATTTTTCATTTGCATTTTAAACGTTTTCACTTTTCGTTGCTTTTTAAACTGTTATTAATTTTGCAAAGGTGTTTTTTACCTATTTATAACTCACTCTTTACAGTTTTTAGTCCATGCATAAAATGAAGGCTCAGTGCTAGTTCACAGTGCTGTGTAAATACCTATGATTGTTAACGTAGTTAACTCTTGTTGACCCAAATCATGACTTGGAGTGCTCATTTTATGTATTAAATCAAAAATGCGAAAAAGTGAATAGCTTCACTCTGATTTATGATTGTCCTATACAAGTTTATAAATCTAATTATGTTTTATTAAAAGTTTAATATTTTAGGTGTTGCTTTGTAGTTATTTTTTTTAACGATGAGCTTTCTATTTTGCTACCTTTTAAAATTTTTATTCCTTTTGTTCTACCTACCTTTTTAAATTTTTTATTAAAGCACGATTTTATCTCCTTTTAATGTTTTAAAATATTTTTTACGAAATTGAAGTCAATTATATTGTCATTGCATTTTGAATAGTAACATTAAATTTCAATAATTTTCTATTGAATAATTAAAAATGCAAGTTACATAATCGAAATTTATTTTTAGGGTCCTACGGTTTACCAAAACCCTGGTATTTTCCTTTCACTAAAAGCTACTGGTTTGGTAGCTCAAAAAGCGAAATAGACTGCAGCTGTGCTTACAACTGTTGGAGATTTGTTCAGAACCACAAGTGGGGTTTATCTGTTATTGAAGATGATCAAGAATGCGCCATGAGTAATCGAATTAGTATGTTTACATTAATTTAGAAAAACACATTTCTCATTTTAATTGTAAGAAAGTAAGGTGCCTACTTTGCTTGTATTTAAATTTAATAAAACACTAAAAATTGATATTTTCATTCAATATTAAAAAATGTCTTGCTTTATTTTTTTAATTAATCTAATTATTCATGATTTTGTTTAATGCTTATAATTTTCTAGTTGTGACTATGTTTTTATTTCTCAAATTATATTTTTATGTATAAAAATTTGTATATACTTTTTTGATTTTTAAATTTTATTGTATAGGTGATTCAAAGTATTTCGAACCTGATCCTACAGATCTTCCATTAGGAGTATGCATAGAGAACTTAGTAAAGGTAATGTTAAACTGAAAATTAATTTAATATATGCTTAATTTATAAAATTTAAGCATATTTATGCTTTTTATCAGAATATTACAAACTCAAAACTTAGAAATTTTGTAATTATGTTTTTTTCTTAAGCCTTATGATGTTATTGTAATTAAGAGAAAATATTATTTTAATATTTTTTACATATTGAAATTAATGTATTGCATAGTTTTGATTTAATATTTATTGAAATGTTGTAAATTTACATTTGTGCTTGATACAGGCATATAAATCAGGAAATAAAGTAGCAGTAAACAGGCTTTGTTTAAATTTGTATGAAAATCAGATAACATCATTCCTTGGCCACAATGGTGCTGGAAAAACAACAACAATGTAAGTAGCAGTTTGAAATAGCCCTTCATCTCCACACAGAATCTTGCAGTAATGCCCAGAATTTTTTAGATTAATTTATACCGAAAGTAAATAGGACTATTTTTAAGTTATGTTTTTGCATTGTTAGAGTTATGCATGTATAAACTTAAAAATATCTCTAAATGTGTATCCTCCACCATCTAATCATGGTTTGGTTTCATTTTATCTAGCATGTGCATCAATTTAGTAAAACTTTTTATAAAAATATATATTTTCATAAAATCATGCGTATCCATATCCTTTAAATGAATCTTTGATATCTAAGTAATTCATTTTTCGATATAGCCATGTTCTTTAATAGTCAAACTCTTAAAAAGTATTTAAATCAGGATTGGAATAGAATAGAATTTCCAGGTCTACCCCCTAAAGAATGGTCAACCAAAAAAAATTTAGAAAAATTATTTTTGAATTTATTTCATTGAATATAACTTCCTAAATATATTTTGTATTGATCTTTTAGGTCCATTTTAACTGGCCTTTTTCCTCCTTCATCTGGCTATGCTACCATCTATGGACATGATATCAGAAGGGAAATGGATTTTATTCGACAAAGCATGGGGATGTGTCCCCAACACAATGTGTTGTTTGAAGAGTAAATACCGCTATTTTTCAGTTTTATAATTTGTACATTAAACTGTGTTGTAACCACATGATAGTTTCATATGTAAGTTTTGTATGTTTAATCCCGTTTTCAGTACCACATTTTGCAGTGAATGTTACTTCCAAGTTTTTATTTTGTTTACTGAATGAGTGTTTGAGTTTCGAAGCTTTGTTTCACAAACTTCCATTTACAATTTTAAAAGTAATTGAACTTCAAATTTAACTTCATTTTAAAATAAAAATGTGTATGTGTATCCTAATAGGTTCACAGATTTTTAGTTTGCAATTATAAAAACCCTAAGTGTAAAATTGAGTTTATTTATTTTCTAGTTTACTAATGCATAATTATTGATAACATTTTATGGTTTCCAATCATTTTATAATAAGCAGCTGCTACAAAACTTCCATTCCGTTTTTGTATTTTTTAGTTTAACTGTCGAAGAGCATCTTTGGTTCTATGCTAGTTTGAAAGCAACAGAAGAAACTAATTTAACAGAAGACATAAATAAGTAAGTTTTCCACATTATTGCAACCTCTATTTAAATTTAACAATATCTGAAATATTAGAAATCATCAACTCAACTTTTTCTTTCTTTATGAATAAGTTACATAATTTTTATAGATGTCAAGTAATATAATCAGTAAAATTCGAATGATTGCAATAAATAATAAAAACGCTGGATTTAATTATTTTTATTTTAACAGAATGATACAGGATTTAAACCTTCCTCTGAAACGACACAGCAAGGTCAATGTATTATCCGGCGGTATGAAGCGCAAACTCTCTGTGGCCATTGCTTTTGTCGGGGGCTCGAGAACTGTCATTTTGGATGAGCCCACCGCTGGGGTGGATCCTTATTCAAGAAGAGCTATTTGGGATTTGATTCTAAAGTATAAGCATGGTAAGAGTGAGTGCATTTTAAAAAAGTACATCAACGTAGGAAACACAGCTACTCGACACTTTGGTCATTTGAAAAAATTAAAACCGATTTTTTGTATAAAAGCTATTCGAATAGTTCCACAATGAATTTTGATCAATTTCTACAGAACAATGATGAGTAATAAAAACGGAAGAGTGAATTTTGCTCTGAATTTTAACAACTAATCAAACAATATTAAGAAATTTCATTTTATGTACGTCCACACTAAACATTTTAACTGCTACCAGCAACAACAAAAAATTTGACGTATACTATTATTTTACTATTTTAAACTGTCATTGAATGAAGTATGGTAATAGTTTAGCTTTGAAAAGTTAAGTAGTTAAGAAGTGCATCGGAATGATGATTAGTTAAATTTGTGTAGCAAAACATTACGAAAAATATATACTGGTAAATTTGCAAAAAATTACCAGGACAAATTTGGGGCTATACTTGGCAATTTATCAGTAAAACGGTTTATTAGTGTTCCAATCCCTAGTTTAAACAAAAGAATTACTGTAATAGTTAAGGGATGGATCCAACACGACAAAAAGCTTAAGTAATTTTTTATGTTTGTTTTAAATTTTAGGACGTACCATATTGTTATCCACTCACCACATGGATGAAGCTGATATTCTTGGTGACCGGATAGCTATAATTTCTAATGGACAGCTACAGTGTTGTGGCACACCTCTGTTTCTAAAGAACAACCTAGGAGAAGGGTATCATTTATACGTTGTGAAAAATCAAGATGAAATTAATGCTGGTAGGTAACCTTTCTTCATTTTTAAGCACCTTTACTTTACTAATTTTTTTTAAATTGCCATAAATATTTGGTTCATTGAAAAAATATAAAATATGGAAAGTTGGTATTGACATGTTTAGATTTCTGTTCCTCCACCTATTTGTATTCCCCTTTCAATGTCTGTTATAACCAACAGATTTTTTTTAAATAAAATTTTTAAGGTATGATATCAAGGACATATATTTTTGTCTATCTGTCTGTAAGTTCTTCAGTCTATCTTTCTGATGATAGTCTGTTTCTTTAACTTCCGATTTACAAAATTCTTTTATGGACATTTGATATTTTTTCTAGTTTTTTTCACGTCTGTCTTTATTATACTAATTTATGCTAGTATTAAAGCAACCAAAAAGTATGCTATTTTAGTTCTTTTAGAACTTCTTAGTACCCATGGCTTTATATTGTTCAACAACTTAAAAAATTAGTTTACAATTCACTTACGGCCTAAATGAATGGGCTTGTTTCACGGAGGATCTGGCAATAGCTATGCGGATTTGTTTGCATGTCTATTTTGAAGTCTTCCAACAGTATTGCCACCAGTTTTAGGAGAAAAACTACGAAAAAATACCATTTAATTCTAAAATTACAAAAACATTCCATAAAAATACTAGCGAAGCGTTTCACGTTTTTTTAAAGTCACTAAAAAGATTCCAAAATGCAGCTAGTATCTTTACGATATTTTTTTGTAATTTTAGAATAATTCTAAAATAAATTCTAAAATTACAAAAAAATATCGTAAAAATACTAGCTGCATTTTGGAATCTTTTTAGTGACTTTAAAAAAACGTGAAACGCTTTGCTAATATTTTTATGGAATGTTTTTGTAATTTTAGAATTAAATGGTATTTTTTCGTAGTTTTCTCCTAAAACTGGTGGCAATACTGTTGGAAGACATCAAAATACATGCAAACAAGCATAGATATTATTGCCAGAGCCTCCGTGAAACAACCCATTGCAAATATTAAAGTGTAAAATAAATCACTTATGAATCGTGCTGATTTCATTTAAAGGTATATGTACTAACAATATATTTCAACATATTCCGATTTTATTTCCAGAAAGTATTGCTAGTGTTGTGACATCATTTATTGTCAAGCATGTAAGCACTGCATATCTCGTCTCTGAGAGCAAACGAGAACTGCACTACATCCTGCCTATCAGTGAACTTCGAAAGGGGAGTTTTGAGAAACTATTTACAGCTTTAGAAACTAATCTGACAAGCTTGGGTATTGGGAGCTATGGAATTAAAAACACGACATTGGAGGAAGTTTTCTTAAAAGTTGCTGAAAATACCCAAAGTGAAGGTAAAGAAAAATATTTATTTATGATATTTAATATCACTATAGCATTATAGCTGTTTATTCTTCTATTAATTACATATACAAGAACCTTTAAAATAATAATACTAATTTCATGTATATTTAGTTATGAATAATTTCATTTGTAAGTTGTGCATACAGTGGGCTCCTTCTTAACCAGAATCCATTTAATCTAATTTTGGCTTTAACCGGCTGAATTATTTTACCCTTAAAATTTTAAAATGACTTTTTCATTAGCGATCTCCCAACTATTTGATGCTGATGCAAAAAAATGGTGAAACTATGTGGCAAGTCTCCGATTTTCTAGTCTTCGATAAAAAAAAGTTACTGATTTTTTTATGGTATGTTACTTACAATATTTTAGGGCATGGAATAAAATGGCTAAGATTTTAGTTGTGTATTTATAAGACATATATCATTAATATATAAATGTGCAATCAATTGTACATCCAAAACTTTATTAACACTTTACTGACCGGTAGCGGTTTGAACATACTATGCCCCTTCACCGTCGTCAAAGGGCGTACTATGCCCTTTCACCGGTCGTGGATCGAGGCCTAGACTGAACACAGCCTAACCTAATCAAATCTAACAGAAAGATCAAAAGTCGATTAATCGACGACCTGTCGGTAAGCGCTGGGGAGCAAACGTCGAATAATCGACGGCCGGTTGGTATGCGCTGAGAACAAAACGTCAATTAATCGTCAGCTGGTCGGTAAAGTGTTAATTGAACTTTTTCAGTGTAACCGGATTTTTGTTTAACCAGCTTGTCTTAAGCTGGTTAAGTGGGTGTCTACTGTATTTGAAATTATTGAAAATATTCCAATATTTTTTTTCATTAATACATTTTAGTGTAGTCACATAGCTGAATAACACTGTTTAAAAGTGTGTGAATTTATAAAACATTTGCTATTTAAAAAATATTGCTCTTTTATTTGCTTCTTCTAAGACCATTAAAAGTCCTATCATTTCCATAAACTTGTCAACTATGTATTGCCCCTAGATATGCCTATACTTATCGATAACACTTCAAAAGGGGCAAACCTATACGATCCTGCCCCAACCTGTAGCAATGAAAATTCCGAAGCCGACAAACAGCAAAATGTTACTGGTGAGGCCGAGATTCCAAGTTCAAATTCGTCGACCCTAAACAATCGGAAAAAATCTGCAGATGATGGAAAAGCAGACTACATCCAACTGCAGTCTAATCATATATCTAAGGACCAAGAGGGTATGAAATGGGTACTGGATGCATGCGTTTTTAATCCACTGCCATACATGCATGTTACCTAGCTGAAGAAGTTTTGAGTTAGTATTTTTTTTCTAGAATAAGTATATTGGACTTGCATGTGGCCAGAGGACCTTGTTTGTAATGCCTTTAATATTCTAGGTGTATTTGGTGTTGTTTATTTAACCATACATTCAAGCGCTGAATGTATCTAAAAATATATGATAATCCTTTAAAAAAAGTTGATAGCATTTATTTGTAATTAACATTTTTAGATGCCTTTTGTCATTTTTTCTATGAAATACTTTGCTGTTACAGTTGCATGCCTTTAACATTTATATTTTAACATTTTTTATTTTAACCTTTTTGTACTAATTTCTGCTTTGTTCTAACCCTTTTTTTCCAGTTTTTTATTAGCCTATTTAATAATGCAATCTTAATTCTGCTCATGATTAATTAAAAATTAGCAGTATAAAGCTCTTAAGATTTGTTTTTATTATTAAAAAAATTATTGTTGATTAATCAAAATTAATCGGTATTTAAAATAAACTTTACTAGAAAATTCTTGTTTAAGGTATTGAATATAGTCCTTAAGAATAAACTATAAATGATCTTATTCATTTTTCAAAAAAATATTTATTGCCAAATTTATGCTTAGAATTTCAAAAATTATTCCATCACTAATCCCTTCACAATCTATTTCCAGAATCTGGAGTCAACCATGCTCATTTAGGCCTAGTAGAAGGAGCAGGCAGCTACAAAGTAGAAGGGAAAATGCTTCTTGTTCAGCAATTCACGACGATTCTCCTAAAGAGGTTTTACTGCACCAAACGCAACCGGAAAGGTCTCTTCTCCCAAATCCTGCTGCCAGCTTTTTTCGTGAGCATCGCCATGTCTGTTGCCCTTACAGCGCCGAAAGTTGAGGACCTCCCGCCACTTGTTCTCAGTACATCACAGTATTATAACTACACACAACCAAAAGGGAACGTCATTCCGTATTCTAACAATAGGCTGGATATGGATTCTGGGAATTATCAGTGAGTAAATTCTGATTAATTTAAAGGTTAAAGTAAGCTTTAGGTCCCGAATTTGGCGACATTTCAAAATTTGTCGCCAAGTCAAAATGACAACAAACCTGACGTAAGCCAAGTCTGTTGCCACCTTGAAATGACAACAAATACTCGCCGAAAATTCTAATGAGACCGAATATATCCGACCAAAACGATTAAAGGAACCGGAAAAATGCCATTAACTAAACAATAATCTGGCATAAACGACCGAAGCGATATTTTGAAAAAAAAATCGGAAATTAACCATTTGTTGCATGATCAAAACTAAGCTAAAAATAATAACAGGTTCTAAAGAAATGTATGATTATTTTAAATAATATTAATGCTATTTAAAAATTATTAATGAAGAAAACGCTCAAGATTAACTAATAAACTAGTAGGATAGAACTGTAACTTAATTCTCAATTCAATAGCAAACAAAATATTTATTTAAATAAAATAAATGTAGAATGTCTACAAATTATTATAAAAAAATACATTTTTGAAAAATGAAACGTTTGATGAACATTACATACCAGGAAATTAACCGACATATCCTGATCCTACCACGCTAAAAAAAACGTGGATCAAAATGCCGCAAATTCCGAATAAAAATAATGACTTAAAACTGTTAAATATATAATTAAAAATAGATCGATAACAAAAAATCTTTACTTTTAATTAAAAACAATTAAGATTTAAATAGATTGATATTTAGATCCACGCATCCAGCCATCCACGAAAATAAGCACTGCTACTGCTTCGTGAAAAAATAAAAATAAGAATGGTTGCCGAACTTGGACCAGATTTTTTAGCCAATACACAGTGGAAAGGTTGCCAAAATTGGCGAATTTGGCTTGAAGCACGATATTTGGCGATCTCGCCAATTTTTTGTAGCCAAGGGTTACCATAAAACAGATTTGGTGGGGTTGCCAGATTGGTGACTTTATTGCCGGGGCCTATAACTTACTTTAGCCAATTTGGTATAATAGTATGGTCTTTTGACTTGTTTGCTCATATGACACTACAGACAATGCTTTTACTCGAATGACATTACTCTGCCATGGGCTGGTAAACTACTGTATCTAGAGTAATGACTGTCAATTGTTGTAAGAACTCAATGACTTTAATTTACAAGAAAGTATTTTAAATGACTGGTGATTTCAGGGCAAAAATGGTCCAATTATTTGAATATATATTGTATGTTTATAATGTTTTAAATTTTAGATAAAACAAGTTATACTGCAGAAAATTATAACTACAATTCAATCTTGGCCTTTTAGTTATTTTTTTTAAAGAATAAGGAAAGCAAAATGTTTTATAAATTTAATAGGCATAAGGTTGCCACATATTTTCTTAATATATTGTAGATATATATTTTTTTATATTAGTTCTTGTATTGATTTAACAATATAGCTCTAACTCTTTCAATTTAGTTTTGAAACTTGAATGAAACAATAAATTCTTTTACAGGTGGTCTAAAGATGCGAATTCTGAAAAAGTGTTTGGAACATTGTACATGCCTTCTGGCGTTGGTGCTACGTGTGTTTTTAAATCTCCTTTCAACAACAGCTTTGATGTAAAAATGAATTTTTCTGCCAGAAACTATGACCTACTTTCTGCCTACTTCGAACCGTCGTGTGAAAGTGTTTTTGTGCCCGGTCTTCCTTTTGGTAACTTTGTACCACCCCCACCTACGAACAGTCCTCAAGTTGGAAATCTTTTGGCTAACTTTACAACTATCAGGACTACTGGTTAGTGTTTTATTTTCTATAGTTTTTGGTGTGTGTCTTTAAACATAATTCCTTTGTAATTTGTTGTTTCAATTAAAAACTAAACTCCTCGGTGCAACAGGCTGTTAGTGGGCCTGCCATGTCCATTTCAGCTTATAAGACCAAGGGCTCTTTGGTGCTAAGCATATGTCCTGGTTAGGTGGTCAACCTCAGGTGGAACCCACAGTTATTAGTTCCCAAGCATGCTTGGTCATCAGTTCATTGACCCATTAAAAGGATGAGTCAACCTAGCCCAATCCGGGACTTTATCCACGGACCAGTGGTGTGGCAAGCACTACCACTACGCCACTGGGCCTTCTACATTCAATTACCCAAAATGAAATATAATTTAACAAGTATTGCGATGGGTTCGAAATTCCGAATAGCAGATTTTGTGTTCTATTGTTTTGGAGGGTGCTTATAGAAAAAAGTGGTTTTTAAACATTGGTCTGTCTGTCTGAAACCACTCTATAGCTCTAACCAATAGAGCTATAGACTTCAAACTCTATCTGTCAGATGTCAAAATAAGGTTCCTTGGGAAAATCGTGCATGCCCAAATTTTAGGCTATAAAACGTTTTAGGTATTGAGGCTATTAGAATTACCTTATAGAATATATGATTACCTTTAAATATACATTTATTGAGCGGTTATTGAAAGTTGCATAGTGTTACACACTCCAAGTTTTTTTTTGCTCGGGTAAATATAGTTTTTATTACAGTAACCATTATATTTTATTAACAAATTGAATTGACAGTTTCAATAAGTGAACACTTTCAGTTGGGACAACATTGTACTTGAATTCTTCTTCCAACTTCAGATAAATTATATTTGTATTGACACTAAATGATTTTTAAAGGCAACCGGGACTACTAACATACTGATATTATACAAATGAAGTTTTTAACTGACTTTGTAATAAATTTATATATTAAATTCATTTTGTTAAAATTTTTATTCAGCCAACATAGTATCGTAATGCATGTTAGTAATTGTTTAATATTCTTTACAGAATCTCCTACTAAGTATTATCCAAGTTGCCATTGTTCCGATGATAAAACTGGGTATGTGTGTGATGAATATTACACTGATCCACCCTCCTTCAAAGTTGTCACCAGTGACATTTTACTGGATATTAGTGGGCAGAACGAACATGAGTATTTCCTGTACACAACTGGATTGTATAGATTAAGGAGGTAATAATATTTGATAGTTTTGTTTCTTAATAATATTATTTTGATAGAATTTAATGTTTTCTTGAATTAATTATTATTTTTTAAAATTTTTTTTCTTTTTTATTCTTTCTTTGATCAAAAGTAGTTTTAATTTTTGAAATATTTTAATAAATTAATTTGTTGAGATTTTAAAGTTCTGTGTACATAAAATTTACATCCAAACACATAGTTATTAAGGTTCATAAATGCAGATAACAAAATTATTGATGTATAGTTTTTTTTCTCTGATCATATTGTGATATTTTTTCAAAAATGATTTTAATAAAATTGAATGCAACTTGTTTCTCTAATGATTAAATTACATAAAGAGTCATTAAAACTTTGATGATAATTAATTTTCTCTAATGTACTAAAGAAATATTTTTAGTGATACTATCAACTTTGCAAAATACCAACATCATTTTTTAATATAATTATTGAAAATACGACGCCTGTCGCCAATAGCTCTCGTGTAGCTCTAGTGCGACGATAATTCAAACTAAAACTAAAACTAATATAATTATTGCTCAATTGTAATATTTGCTCAATTGAATTTCAGGTATGGTGCATTTTCCTTTGGTTTGGTGAGAGAATATGTTCCTCATAACTTTGGAAAAAATGCTCCACCGCTTTTCCGAAAAATTGCTGTGAGGAACATTGCAAAAGTATGAATTCAACTGAGTATTAAGTTTTTTTTATAGAATTATTTATTGTATCATTTTAAATTTTTCTTCTTTTTAATTGGCAGACTTGGTACAACAATAAAGGTTACCATGCTATGCCCACATATGTAAATAGCTTAAATAATGCCATTTTGAGAGCAAATATTCCTAAGTCCAAAGGCTATCCATCTGCATATGGTAATTATTTTGAATTTTTTTTACTTGAAATGTTTCATAGTATTTTAGTTGTTAATGTGATTATATTATTAATTCTGTTCAATTTGATAATAAATGCTATTTTTAAAAATTTAGTATCTAATTATTATTAAAAATAATCAATCATAGCATAATGGTTACTTTTAACCAAAACCTTTTTTTCTATACATTTTGTTATTATTTCTTTTATACATAACTAATTTATTTTATAAAACATAAAGCCAATTTATTATTTAAAAAATTAAACTTGTAATTGTTTTAAATCTTCAAATAAATTATAAATTGCTATTCTAAAAGTATTTTTTATGAATAATTTTTACAATTGAAAACAAAGCGTTCAAATATAAGCCTAGATTTAGACAAATCATTTTCTTTTCTCATTATTTTTCTATGTTCAATACTCAATTTTAACTTCACAGTTCTTAACATATTTATTTTGTACTGCATCTTAAAAAATATTTGTTTTCAGGTATTACCGTAATTAATCATCCCATGACAGATACTTCATACTTATTGTCGAAAGACCAAATGTAAGTGTTTTTAATGTATACGATCTACATTTGTGAGTAACATGACATCATTGAATATTTTTTTGTAATTGAAAGAACTAAATGTAAATTTTAAAATAGTATTTGTTTGTGTGTATTTAGTAAAGTACTATTTTATTTTAAAAAAGGTCATTTATACTTAAAAAAGATAAAAAGGTGCTGTGACGGATATAACAATAAACATACATGATTTTGAGTGATGTCTGTTATATAATTTAATGCGTAAAAATTGGGACTCATTTGAATTTTAAACAGTCCTAATGAAAAAAAAATTCTTTAGTATGGTAAAAAAATTCCAAACTTTTATAAAGAAAGAACTTTTAACCTTTTTTTCTATGAGACATCAAAATTAACTAAATTATTTAGTTATTGGCCTTTTAAACACTTGATTTATCCCCTCTTTTCCATGAAATTGAATTTGGTGCAAATATAAATTAATAATGTTGCCTTTTTTTATTAATATAGTTTAAATTAGAAAAAAAACATTTATGAAAGTTTTTTTATTAAAGATTATTTCAGTTGATTGCAAATTCAATTTTATGTCTGTATTCATATGCACCATAAAGCTGGGGTAGGTACATATTATATTCCGGCTTGTGTGCTTGATCAGAGACCCGCTTGTATAAGCCTTCGTAAAGTAAGACAGACACAGAAAGGATTTTTACTGTCACTGAGAAAGGAAAGTAGTACACCCAGGCGAAGGTGGGAATCGAACCCGCACCTGTTACAGCGCGCAGACTGCTAGTGTAATCGTCCAAACCACTTGGCCATCCGGGCCCCCCATAAAGCTGTGGCGGTCGGCACGAAATACCCAAAACTAGCCCTCGCAACAGAGTAATTACTTTGTCGCATATGGTTCAGTTTATTGCTCTCATGTAAGAGGGGCTGGGATCAAAACAAGGTCAGACTGTTGTACCACTTCAAAGCACAAGACAGCTGTAACTATGTTGTGCGTTCTGTAAGGGATTTGTGGTTTTGTTGTGGTACTAACAATAACTGTCATGCAATTAAGCAAAAGTTTAAAAAAATACTTTAAATATTTAATTTAACTAATTTCTTTTGCTAAATTGGACATTTTTAGAATAACATTTCTGTTTTATTTTAGTTTGCAGGGTACCGATGTTCTCATTGCCATATTCATTATTGTCGCCATGTCCTTTGTTCCTGCCAGTTTTGTACTGTTCTTAGTTTATGAGCGCTACACCAAAGCAAAACACCTACAGTTTGTTTCTGGTGTGGATGCTGTGATATATTGGGTGGCCAACTACTTTTGGGATATGGTATGTTTTTGATCTATTTATTTACTTTATGCAAATTATTTATTAGTTTTATAGGTTTAAATTTGATTTCTTAGCTGTAGATTCTGTGAATTAAAAAAATCCATTAAACAGTTGTCAGTCAAATAAATGTAATATTTATTCTGGTAAACGATTAGTTACTACTGTATATATTCAATTTTTAATAATTCGTTAAAGGAAGAACAGTTCTAATTTATTATATGTATAATATAATGTAATTGAAAAAGCAGTAAAATAGTTTCATAAATATGTATTATAAAATAGTTTCATAAATATGTATTACTTCTTTTTTTTAAAAATATAGTGCAGCTATGTTGTTCCTGCAACCTGTTGTGTTCTTATTCTTCTTATCTTTGATATCCCTGCATATACTTCACACAAAAATTTTCCTGCTGTCGTTTCCCTGTTTTTAATTTATGGGTAAGCTTTAAAAATTAAATTTTAGCTTGATTTTCTTATACTTTTTCATTTGGAGTGCATTTAATAAACTTCCCAATTTAAAATTTCTGTTTCAATCTTTAACCCTACGGGGAATACAACTTAACGGGGGATATAAACTTGTAATCTGAATGTCAGGTTTTGGAGCAACGCACATGATTTTAAAAAAAATTAAATTCAACTAAACTTTAAAATTTAAAGTGTGAAAAAGTCATTATCTGCTGCTATAGAAATAAAGTTTTATATAAAAAAAACTTTCAGTTCAAAATTAAAATTTAAACTCATACAGTGGAAACAAATTCACGCTTATCCTGAGAGGGTTAAGACAAAAATCATTCATTCAGAAAAGAAAAATCTTTTTAATATTTGTGAAACGACCACAAATTCGTGCTAATCCAATGCCATTTAATTGTTAATTAATAATTATTTTCAGTTGAATAATAATAATAATTGTATTTTTAAACTTAGATATAAGTATTTTCTTGTAACTTTAACCTTTAGTTCATGGATATTTTAATTCTTGGCTTTTTTGTCTTATTTTTAGGTGGTCTATCACACCTGTCATGTATCCAGTTTCTTTTCTATTCAAAGAGCCAAGCACAGCATATATATTTCTCATTGTGATTAATTTATTTGTTGGTATCACTTGTATTGTAACTTCATTTTTGTTGGAAGTGTTTTCATATGATGCAGTAAGTACTTTTCCTTTGGCTTAAATTTATATGGGTGTATATTTTTGTTTTAGGTTTTCTAACATCGTTTAGCAATAAATATCTAACTTGTTTAGATAAACTTACTATATGTATCTTCTTTGACAGAATAAACATGCATCTAGAAAATGTATATATTAATTAATTAAATAAATAAAACTTTTAGACATATAATCAATAAAAAGAATAAAAGAAACATATAATTAATAAAAGAGCTTTTATGAATTCATTTAAATGCAACTTAAAATAACTTCATTTATATTGATATACTTCACTTTTATATCAATTTTAGCTTCCACACTATGTT
Organism: Oedothorax gibbosus; assembly: GCA_019343175.1. Lineage (NCBI taxonomy): Eukaryota > Metazoa > Arthropoda > Arachnida > Araneae > Linyphiidae > Oedothorax > Oedothorax gibbosus. The sequence goes on along the minus strand of CM033277.1, from coordinate 35,555,554 downwards.
TATAACGTAAAAAGTGTAAGGTATTATAACCGTTCAGTCCCTCTGTCTGTCCGTCACCCATTTTCATAGCCCAAACTACAAATGCTACTGACAAGTGTGATACGTCAAAAAATTCAGCGCATCAAAATTAGAATACATTGAAAATTTCAGTAAAGAATTTGAATTCCAAGTACTTCATTTATTTAAAAATCTGCAAAATTTAATGCTCATTTAAAAAGCATAGGAAGCCATTTTTATTAGAATTAAATCATCATTGCCATTCGCAACAATCACTCGAGAAACTTTAATTCTTTTAGACAATAAATTAAAATAAATTTATTTTTGCAACATCGATCAGTTTGAAATGACTTCAAATATATTTCACTACGAGATTCTTTGTATGTTAATATGAAATGTTTTAATTCTATTTAAAAGCGAGGAATATTACATATTTATTCTTTGAAATATAAATTAATTTTTGCAAACGATAAGTAGTAATTATTGAATTTTCGAAATAAAATAAATGAAACTAGCCAAATTTAGCATGTAAATGTTTAATATAGAATATTAATGCTGTGTTTGTCGCCTTTTTACCTGTTAAACATAACTGTTGTGTGGAAGCGAGTTAAGTGGGCAGATTCTGTTACAAACCTACTTGTTTAGTTTAATCATATTCTTGACCTCTAAATGAATACAATAATTGAATAATATAAATATTAATATCTGTATTACATAATTTGTCTGCAGTCTAAATCTGTTTATTATTTCATTCTTATTGGATCAGTTTAATTTAGGAGTTTGATTTATCTCTAGTATCTTGGTGAAGTGCACAAAATGTTGAAGATGACATTCCTCTTGTTTCCAAATTACTGCTTAGGAAGAGGTCTTATGGATATTGCATTTAATGAATATCAGAACTTTTTTCTCTTCAAGACAGGTATGAAATTATAATTTGATTATTCAACAACATTTTCTGAATAAAGTAATTCAGATTAAGAAGTTTATTCCCCTTTTAAACTGTAAATTTTTGATATCAGCAGAATTACTAAATTATCAGATTTTTTATTGGCTAAATCTTCTTGAGTACATATAATATTTGAAGAGCTTAGTGGAAGAACGTGCTAAGTGACAAAAAGGTGAAAACGAGATAATGAGCTTCAAAGTTTTTAGTTTGCAACTTTTCTGTCATTCACAAAATCACAGGTTTTTTTTGCATGATATTTTAGTTTGGTTCTTCAAAATGCTTGGTGGCTTTTGGCTTAGCCGTAATTTACGTCATAACACATCATTTACAAAACGCGCTTGACACCTCATGCACTTGGCACGTTCTTCCTCCGAAGTGCTTCAGATTTTGGCTAGTCGCTTAGTGGAAGAACGTGCTAAGTGACATTTTTTAGGTAAATTTGATCCATAAGTGTTTCATAATTTCTGTACTAACCTTCCGATTTTCAAAATTCTTTTTCTGTTTGGAAGATAGGACTTCACAGATCTCTTTTATACTTATTAATCGTTTGCCTGTCCGTCCATCATTTTGTCCGTCCGTCCATATGCCTTTCAATTTCCGATCCAAAGCGCCTGATTTTGAAAATTATTTTTTTGGTTCGAAAGTAAAAAACTTAGATGACTACAATGTATAGTGTTTGGCCACCTGCCTGCACGTCTGTTATTTTGTTTATGTCTGTACGTCCTACTACTCCCCCCCCCCACTCTTCGCAGAACTTCCTTTGTACCCGTCCAATTTTTAAAGTTATTACTTTCAATTACCTAATATAAAATATACGGTAATAAAACTATTGCGATGGGGGTCAATAATCCAAAATGAAGATTTTGTGCTTTCTACACGTTTTGGAGGGTGCTCATTCTAAAAAATTAGTTTTTTTTACATTGATCCGTCTGTCTGTCTGAAACTACTTTACAGTTCGAAATAAAAGAGCCACGGGTTAATAGTTCCTGTTGGACGTCATAATAAGGTTTCCTAGAAAATTGCGCATGCGCAAGTAGAAGCTGCTATAAACTTTTTTTGGTTTTAAAGGTATTGCTGAACAACGAAAATAAATACAGACTTCTAATTTGATACCTGTGTTCCCTGTACTAGTCGGACGTCAAAATAAAGTTTTCTACAATATTGTGCATGCGCAAGGAGTAGCTGCCATAGAACTTTTTAGGTTTGAAAGTTATTGAAAATACTTTATAAGATATATATAACTTTTAAATGAGCGTATTGATATATAGTGTTACACATCCCTAGTTTTTTTAAAGATATTATTCCCCTATCTTATACTTTTATCTCGTCCGTCTGTCCCTACTATAAGGATTTCTTTGAGTATTTAAGTTAAAAGAAAGTAGGTTATATAAGTTATTTTAGAACTTCTTGCTTAATGTTAGATGAGTAAGTTTTTGATTGAAAATATTTTTAAAAAAATACCATTATCACTGAAATTATAAACTAAATATTTTGAAGAATAATAAGACAAACCAACTTAATAAAAAGTATACAAAAAAGATAGTAAAAGATACACAAATGCATTTGAATTTAATAAATATTAAATTTAAAAGACTTATAAAAATAGATTATAATGCAAGATGTAAGTTTTCGCAAAATAAATTTTTAAATAGTTTTTAGATAAGAATAATCAAATTTAAAAACAAACTTTGATATTAAAAAAAAGTAAAAATAAGTTGTATGGCAAGATATAGATCCTAAGGTTATTTATGTTTTCCTTTCTCCTTTTCAATTAAGGGTTTAATCAATTTTAAGAAAGCTACTTTAATTTACAGCATTTCTACAACGGTCGAACATGATCGTTTAAACAATTTATTTTTACAATCGTGATGCATAGTACTTTTTTAAAGTCATCGATATTTTAATAATTATTAAGAACTTATAACGTTTTATACTTTGTCACTTTATTTTTACATCAATTATTATAAAAATATTTTAGTTTTACATAACAAAGCAATCTCTTGATTAAATTTGTACTTACCGTATAAGCTGCAATTCACACTTTCAAGCAAAAATTCAGCTTTCCGCTTGCTTCTTAATTCCATTTTAATAATATTAGGAGTTTAGGACATTGCACAAAATGCGTTCGATAGCTTTAGAGATCAAACGTAAAATGGCTTTAAAACGTTTTTTGTACCCATAATTCATTTTTTTAAACAAACCAGATGCTTTGAATGTTTGGTGCAATGTTGTTTTAACGCCAACTGCGATCTCCCTAGAGCAGGTGCAACTTTGTTTTAATTATACCATCTGTTCGCTGCTAAATTATCTATGTTTTGTTTATTACAATAAAAGTCAGACGACATTCAAAGTAGATGATATTTTATAAAATGTTAAAACCTTTAACTCCGTTTAAATTTAAAATCAAAATGCATTTATTTCCTATTTTGCTAAATGCACTCAAAACCCAGTTTTACGCATTATAAATTTTATTTCATTGATTATATTTAATAATTAAAGTTAATTAAGAAATATAAATTACATTTTGTTGAATTCTTTTTGATTAAAACCACAAAAGAACCATTTGTTTTGCTATTAATGCAAGCGAAAGTCTGAAAATTTTCCGCAAACGTGTCACTTAGCACGTTCTTCCACTAAACGAACGTTCAGGAATCGGACGATTTCGGTGGAAGAACATGCCAAGGCTCCTTAGCACGTTCTTCCATTGAAAAAGTGACGAAAACGCGTGCACCTACCAACTTCGTATGCGAAAAATATACGAAATCGAATGTTTTCTAAAAAATTGAAAGCTGTTATGTTTAAAGCAGGTAATAACATGATCATTGACACAAAAATCTCAATTTTTTGAAAAATGTCACTTAGCACGTTCTTCCACTCAGCTCTTCATTTGAAGAATTAATTGTAATCGTTGTTAAATTTCAATTAAGAAAATACTTTTATTGCAGTTAAAAATATTGTGTTACAGTATTAAACCTTTATTTGAAAACTTTATAGCATTATAATGTGTCTACATTTTATTTATTTTTGTTTTAAACTTCTTAATTTGTACTAAGGTCCCTCTGAATTTTAGTGATTTAGATTTTTTAATTGTTTTTTTGAATGATTTTTTTTTGTCAGCATTATAATATCATAAATACCAATAGCTTGAGTCTTGTAACATGAAATATAAACTAATTTCCTTTTTTAAGAAACTTAACTTCAGCCCCTTTATTATGTGTTATACTTAGTTGATAAAAATATAAATGATATCATTTTAAATATTCAGGTCAGTATGACAAAATGAAGTCTCCTTTTGCTTGGGAACTAGTCACAAGAAATTTAGTGGCGATGGCCTTTTCTGGCCTAGTATTTTTCTTCATTACATTGCTGTGTGAATTCAACTTTCTCAGGAAACCAAAGTAAGAAATGATTAGCTTCAATTCAATTGCATAATTACAGACCTGCCAACTCTCCATATTTATCCCAGCAATACCAGATTTTTAACCATTTTCTGGATTTCCAGGGAAAATGCTGGATTTTCAAGAAGGTTAGAAATTTGAAAATAGAATTGCTAGAATGATAGATTTAATATTAAAATAGTTTTTAGGCCGAAATATTCAAATATCTATTAGATGCAGAGAGATTGAAATTTGTATTTCTCCATTACAATCTGCCACTTCTCCTAAAAAAAAATATTCACTATGTGTTTCACAAAGATATAATTTGGCTTTCTTTTATATGTTTTTTCAGACATTAAGATGTTGTAGGGATAACCATGATAAATATATTGCAGGAATAGGGAAATTTTGAGGTTGGCAGGTCTGTAATTGTTTTTGTCATCCTGTTTCAGAATGAGTTGTTAAGTAGTAGTTTTGCCATTTTAACATACTTTTTATTTAGAAACACTCAGGTACCAGTATATACAATGGATTCAGAAGATGAGGATGTTGCAGAAGAAAGAAAGAGAGTATTGACAGGACAGGCCAATAACGATGTTCTTCATTTGATTGATTTAACTAAGGTATCAGTAACTTTCATTTTTTCTTCAATTTTTTCCGCAAATAGTCTATCAAAACATCTTTTGCTTGAAAGTTTAACCAATCTATCTATTGGTTTGTACTGTTTTTAAGAAATAAAAAATGATTTTAATATCTTTACTTATGCTCCTGTACTTATTATAGGTTTATAATTCAAAGAATATGAGGAGAAAACTCATTGCTGTCAATAAACTGTGCTTGGGCATACCTGAAGGAGAGGTAAAAAATATTGTTACTCTCTATTTTCTAAATCCATGCATCAGTTCATTACCAGCAATTGCATAATAATACAAATTATGTTCAATAACTTTTCATTAGTGTCTGGGTCTGCTTGGCGTCAATGGAGCTGGAAAATCAACAACTTTTAAGATGTTGACTGGCGACACCAATGTCACTGCTGGCGATGCTTTCCTCAATGGTCTCAGGTATTGTTTTTATTATATTTTTCTATTGTAGCTTCCATTAAAAAAAATTTATATTTCTTTACACAGAAGTACTTGTCTTGTACATATTTGTCGTGGCTTTATTTTTTAAGTTTTATCCTAAAAGGGTCATTTATTGGTAACTAGTAAACATTTAACTATCACAAAAATTAGTATCTTTATATTTCTCACCTAGCATAAGATTGTCAGTTGCTTATAACAGTGCATTAATAAAAACAGTGTGTAAAAGAATGCTTAAAAGTTAAATTTACAAAAAGTGTTAAAGACTCTTAAACTATAGTAAATAATATAAGTTTTTGGGGCTAAAAAAAAATCTGAGCTTAAATTTCAAATCACCTTGTAAGAAATTTAAACTTTAACTGGTGAATCTAAATAATTTTGAAACTTTATATTTTATGACCAAATTAGAAAAATATAATTAAATTTGCTTTAAAAACTAAGTGATATTTATAGATTGGGAATATTATGCGAAATGAAGCCAAAAAAGCCCTTAATTATTTATTAAAATTAAAATCAAATCATTAATAAGGTCTTCTTGTCAAAGCTTAGGCAATAAATATATTACAGGTTGTATCCATGTCATCTTGTTTTTCTATTTGAAGCATTTTATTCCAACTGTAACATGTGTGAAACTTTTAGTATTAGGAGAGATCTTCAAAAAGTGCAACAATACATTGGATATTGCCCTCAATTCGATGCACTCTATGATGAACTAACAGCTAGAGAGCATTTAAAGCTGTATTCAAGGTTTCGTGGGATTCCTCTCAAAGAAGAAGAAAAAGTAAGTGGGTTAATTATTAGTCAAGGGAATTTTGAGGTTATAGATAATTGCATATTTTGTGTTAAATTCCACCTTCTTTTAGAATTACTTTCTTTTGTTATATATCAACAAATATAGTTAATAAAAATACAGTTTTATACACATAGTAAATTGTTCTTTAAAAAAAAATGCCAAAAATTATACTAGTATTTTGTTATATAATATCACTTTTAATAATTAGAAATGTTGGATTTTTGAATTTTGAAAATACAAAAAAGAGCTATTTTCACATTATAACAAATATATGTTGAAAATTTTAGTCATTCACCTTAATTTAAGAACTATTTTTTTAATAGATATATTTAATTTACTGAGATAATTTTTTTAATAGAAATACTAGAGAATTAAGTGAAAATAAATATAAGTTTTTTAAAATTAGTTTTGTAGCTCCTGTTATTCTCAAATCATCTTTTAAAAAGTTGTTTTAAACCTTTAACTATGAATTTTAAAAATGATTTTTTTTGTCTTTCTGAGACATTACAATGAGTTTCTAAGTGGTTTTCACCCCATTAGTAATTTTTAAATATTTCTTGGGACAAATTAGCCCCGTTATTAGCCAAAGGGCTAATTTTACTTAGTACAATTTTACTTGCTTTGTAGGTCATTGAATGGGCTCTGAAGAAGTTAGACTTGGTAAACTATGCTGATCGTGTGACTGGGACATACAGTGGTGGAAACAAGCGAAAGCTTTCCACAGCTATCGCCCTCTTGGGAGCTCCACCTGTTATTTTCTTGGTATATTCCATTATATTTTGTACAAAAGTAGCTAAATTAGCTACAATTTATTTATTTGCTTTAAATGTTTTTTCATTTTTTAGAAATCTAGTTTTTTAAACTTGATTTCAGTGTTTATTTTAAGTTCATTACAATGTAAGGATTTTTAAAAATCTTTTGTGAAATGTTTTTATAAACCTTTAAACATACAGTAAAGAATAATTATATTTTCTAGATAAAAAAAAATTATATCAATATTATTTTCAGTACATTAAATTAAATGCCGGAATTAAAAGTTATAATGGAAAGAACTTTCTTTGTTATTTAATAGATTAAACTTTTCAAATTTAATGATTCCTTTTTTACAATGCATGATATTTCATACTGTTTTATCGTTCAGTCTAAAACACATAATTAATGTTTCAATGTAGTTTTTAGAATATAGTATGCTATTCCTAGACATGTTACTACTATCACTGTGTTTTTGTTTGTAGGATGAGCCAACTACAGGAATGGATCCTTACACCCGACGATTTCTGTGGAATTTAATAATCGAACTTGTACAAAGTAATCGATCAGTGGTGCTGACTTCCCATAGGTAAAATTAAGATTTTTTAAAAAATTACTTTCTTATCACATTTGTTGGTTAAGTATCGCTTCTGTAATTTGTTCATTTATTTTGATTTTAATATCAACCATTTTCCTTTCAAAGTAGTTAAAATAACATACCATGAAACTAAAAAATATATATTGTTGGCTTAGCACTGAAAAATGTTAAGTGCATAAAATGTGTTTGAGTAAAAAAAAAAGATAATTACTTTTAACTGAAGAAACCTAACATTGTAACTCTTGTATTTTTTTTGTCTAACTTGAAAAACACGTAATCCTAGTTGAAAATTACAGACAAATAATGATTGAGTTAAAAAAAAATCTAAAAAAGACTACTATTACTACTTGATAGCTGATCATGCTGTCACAATGCCTCGTAATTTAATGTTTCAAAAATTAAAAATAACCTTCCTTTTTGAACTTGTTTATCCATAATTAGGGAAGAGAGGAGCACATTGGAGGAATCGCTTTTTTTGTATTAATTTATTTTAATCCCCATCTCCCTTATCTATAAAATACTCCATGTATGTGTCAGACAGTAGCGCCTTAAAAAAAACAAGCCCAAAGGTAGAAAATGAAACAAAAGGGTAGAAAAAGTGTTGTCTTAGTAAGCGTTAGTGTTTCGACTTTGGTGTGTTCGAACTATCTCCAATTCACTTTAAAAAGTTTCGGGGCTAAGCCAACAATATACTTTTTTGAATGTTTTACAGAAATTATAACTAAGTTCAAAAAGTACTTTCAACACATCCTTTTTTATAATATTTTATATCTTATTTAAAATCATGTACCTTATCTCAATTGTTACACAAATTTTAAAGTTTAAATATTTTATTAAACTTAATTTTTTCAGATTCATCTGTATTGGTGTTCATCTTTCTAAAGAGTACAAAATAAAAATATTCATGTATTTTTTTAATACTCATTTCTTTTTAATTATTTTTAGCATGGAAGAATGTGAAGCACTGTGTTCAAGACTTGCTATTATGGTAAATGGCCATTTCAAATGTTTAGGAAGTATACAGCACTTAAAGAATAGATTCGGGGAGGGCTACTATATCACAGTACGAACTGAACTGGGTGAACATGAAACTATAAAGAGATGGTTTCGAAAAACTTTTACAGATGTCAAAATGAAGGTTTGTAATTATTCAGAAGTGTATGTAGTATTTAATTTATATGTGTGTGTGTAAATTTATGCCAAAACATCTTATTTTTAATGTATTGTAGGTGAATGTAGCATATCGTCACTTAAGTTCCCACAGGTGCTATCTCATTTTCTCAACTTTTCAGGAGAGCCGAAAAACGTGTTTGCTCATTTAACACTGGCAGTTCGGACTTTTTCTTGTTGCATAATATCAGTCTACATAATATGTAAACCGATATTATGTAACAAGAAAAAGTCCAAACAGCCGGTGTAAAATGAACAAACACGTTTTTCGGCTCTCCTGAAAAGTTGAGAAAATGAGATAGCACATGTGGGAACTTAAGTGACGATATATAATATATAGTTATATGAAGGTTGTGTAAGTGGTAGTTAAGTTAGAAAGATATGTAGCATAGAAATATGTAGTATGCATATGTAGTTAGTGAAAATAAATTCCATCCTGTTATTATTGAGTGAAATTATTTAAAGTTTGAAAGCAAAGGCAGGGCTATCTTATACTTTAATATTGCATCTTTCAAAGTGTGTATAGTTATAGATAATTAGGATTACTACTGTGAATTCACTTGAATGAGTATAACAAGCAATATAATAATGAAAATCAGTCTTTTGATAATTAAGGGAGAATGGGCGTGCTGAACCGCTGTTTTCCAAACTCAAGTGCCTCAGTGTTAATCCAATGGCGAAAAACTATTTTCTCTGCCAAATTTCTCCGGCTATATTGAATATTTTTACAAACGTTTTTTTTTTTAAATAAATGTAGATAACTGGCAGGTCTCTATCTTCCCACTTTTTGAAATTTATTCGAATATTTTGTGAAATTTTTTATTGAAAATTAAAAAAATATTCGAACCAATTTCAAAAAGTGGAAAAGTTTTTCTCCATAGGATTAACACTGATGCACTTTGCTATGGAAACCCCGGTTCCAGCGCGCCCATTCTCCCTTAAGAATAGGGGATATATAACTGAGAATGCAAGAAATGTTGCATTTAAATCTTGTCAATCAATTGTCAAAGTTTTATAATGTTAATGTATTCGATTTTTTACAAAAACTTGTTTAATTTAAAGTATCATAAAAAATGAAACTGAATAATAAAAAGCAGTGTAAAAGTTGAATTATTAAAGACACTTTCCACTGTGTCTGTATTGAAATATTTATAACTTTAATTTTGTCCATTCATATATATCCCCCCTCATGTTTACCCAAATGTATCATATTAAATAATTTTCCATTGATTTTTTAATTGTAAGTTTTCTCTAATCACTCTGCTTAAATTTTGTTATTTTTTAAGCTATTTTCTTTCAATATTGTGCCTTGGTAATATAATTAACATTTTCTTATAGGAACAACATTACAACTTATTGCAATTTGAGCTTAAATCAGGATGCATATCTTTAGCTTATGTGTTTTCAAAAATGGAGTCGGCTCTTCAAGAACTGCCCATTGAAGAATACTCTGTATGTCAGAATACATTAGATAATGTAAGAAAACTATTTGCTTTTCACTAGTTGATCTACCACTCAGAACAGAACTTTCACTAAAACCTTTTAAATTTTGCAGATTTTTTAATGTATTGTACCTATGTTATCAGCTTAAAATTAGAATTGATTATAACCTGATTTAACAGTGATAACTTATTACATCAGTATAGTAGATAGAGTAGTAGATCAGTAGTAGTTATAGAGCTTCTGCATTTTTTTTATTGTACAATTATTATGGAAGAAATTAACGGTTAACACAAGTATCTCAACAAAAATATTAGAAGGGAAATACAGAGAAGTTTTATTTATAAATAAAACATTAAATAACTAAACATTTTGTGGGAACAATAAAAAAAATATTTAAAACTTGTTAATTTCCTAATTTTTAATTCATGAAATTATCCAGATTTCAAACGTACAAAATTTGAATTTTATTTGTTATTATTTTTATATGTAAATTCATTTAATTACTAGTATAAACATCTTTGTTGAATATATAAAGCAATGCCAATTATTTTTTGTCTCCTGTTTAATATGCCATTACTGCATACAGTAATTAAAACTCGTACATCAGTACTTGAATATTTATATATATGTTTTTAAGTATTCTTTAAATTATAGGTATTTATCAATTTTGTGAAGCAACAATCAGATGGAGTGCGGGATCCTACCATTAATCCAAATGCATTTTGCCCTGTTCTTTCTGAACTGGAAGATGTGCTAGATGACTCTCATGATATATCATCTTTAACAAGATCACAAGTGAGTTAACGCTTAAAATCTTTTTATAATATTTAAAAAAAAAATCAAGGAAGTAAATTTTTTAAAAAAGGGCAACTAATTTCCTGTGGTATTTAAACTTTGATATTTTTGCCTGTAACATTTTTAATGCCATATATTTTACACAAAACTAGGTGCTTGCTTACTAATTTCATTAAAAAAATATCAAGCAGTAAGTAATAAGTTATTTTGAGATTTACTCAATGGTATATCTTCTATTAACTTATATGGACTCTATAATCCGTACTATTACAACACAAGCTTGGCTTCCCCCACCACCCAGTGTGGTTTTCCAAGAAACAGCGTGAGTGTCGTTTTCTAAACCTACCTTGCTTGAGGCTCTGGTGTGAGGTGAATCGCAACTGCTCTGAAAACCCAAGTAGGGTACGGGAAAAAGAAAAGATTGCCCCTCGCACCGTTTCCTTGAAAACCAAATGAGGGGGGTAGGGGAAGCAGGCTTGCATTCTAATCGTAAGGACTATAAGAAGTTACTCTTAAATACTATTCTATTTCATAACTAATTTAAACTACCAAAGGGTTTTTACCATGCGACAAAATTTTAGTTATTTATTTTATTGGAATAACCATTGGTGAAGGTTATTAATTAGTTCTTACGAAAGGAAAATTCATAACTGTTTCCTGTCTCAATATGGAAGGAAAGGGAATTTCGATGGTTTTATTTATTTTCTTATCTCTATAAGCAAAACAGTTTTGATTTAATTTTAAAATATTTTAATCGCATAAACCTCATGATTTCTGAATTTTTTTTACAGGCAGGTATTTAATGCAAGATTTCTTTTTAGGCTTGTCGTATAACCTGTTCTGGAAATGAGCCAATAGTTTATTGTTGGGGTCAAGGGACCTCAATCTAAGTCTGATTGTCTTGTCAGTTTTCCACACATTATTTTGGTAGGCAAATAAATGCCTGAGAAAAAAAGCTTTTTTGAAAATTGCATGCATGTTCTTTGCAAACTGTAGGAGTTAGATGCACCATAGACACTTAGTTTGCATTGAATTTTTACTAACACCCTTCATCAGCAAAATTGATAGATTCTGTTGTTTACAAAAATATTATATTTATTTAATAGTTTCAAGTTATTAAAAATATATTCAATAACTTCTTCAGGAAATCAATGATGATTAAAGAAAGTAGTAAATTTACAGGATGCAAACAAAACTTATTAGTAATGATAAGAAAATATGAACGGCAACAAATCGGCTGTTGTCATTTTCAGTTAGGTAAGAATTTTTAGCGATGCATTGGTTTGTATGTTGGTTTATTAATCGAAACTACATACAAATAAGTGCATTGCTAACTTCTTAACTGACAAAGTACTAATCTTTAAATAAATGAAATTTAAAGCTCAGTTACAATGAATGCACAATACTAATTACTTACAGCTGTTACATCCGCTACAAGATTTTCCCTGCTTGCCATAAATTTTACTTGACACTTTTTACATAACAATAGTTAAATATATTTAAGAACTTGTATAATGCATGTTGATGAGCCTGAACTTATAGAATTTCAACAAATGATGCAGATAAAGCTTAAGTGCATGACTAATTAAATAATAATATAATAATATTTGAGGTTTAAAAATAATCAGGGCCTGATCCAGACTTCTCAGTACAAAGTAGCTGACTAAAACATAACTAATTTTCTTATTTTCGCTACAGTCATTTCATAAAGGTGAATTAGGATTCTATGAACATCGGACTGTTATGGACTCTATTAGTACAAATTAAAACAAAAATCCAATCATCTAATCAATGTCTGCTCATCTTAAAATAAATGGACTGAACCAAATTTTGAGGACCGTAAAATTTGAAAGTGTCTGTCTATGCCTTTTCAGTGGTCGGGCCCTGAAATTTATTAAATGACATTAACAGTAATATGCTGTTTTTACTATTGTATACTTTCAGAGTCGTCTTGCGTTCATCACGGATGAAGACTGCTAAAAATGTGGGTGCTTTTGTTCCTCTAAGAAAAGTAATGTTGTGAAGTCCGACTCTTCGCAACAGGATATCATGCACGTAGAATTGCTTATTAGACTTTGTTCCTATTTATCATCTGCATTTATATCTTTTTTTGTGCACAGAATTTGCTCTCTGGGAAAGAAGTTTTATTATTGTTAAACGGAGGATTGTTATTTTTCAATCGTAATTTTGACTTAATTAGTAATTTTTGATGTTTGACAAGTAAATGCTTTAGGATTGTCCGTTTTGCATTTGCCCTGTGTGTGTCTGCAGTACATATGCTTTTTCAAACTATATTTTTTATTCAATAGCAGCTGTTTAAATGTGTATGGATGTAGCTAAAAATCACTAGTTTGAAATACTTATTTGCTATTTAATTTATAATTTTTATGAAATGACTATGTGTTTTGGTATGTATTGGGAGCATGACCGGCTTAATTTATTTACATAGGTTTTGACTTGTCTGGTGATTTTTTTGCATATTGACAAAGTAGAAAGACTAATTTTGTTTTTAGCATTATATGACGTTTTGCACATTCATATTTTTACACTAATTATCATTAGTAATATTACTTATATAATTACAATAGGTACATAATTTCATATTATGTAAATATATCTAAAAAAACTATTTTCAAGTACTTATATTCTTTTATTTGTCTCAAAGTTGAGGGTGTACCACAAGGTATTTGCATGGTGAGTTTTTGAAGATTTAAAAAAGTTTTTAAATACAATGCACATCACATGGATGGAAATACTGTGCCAGTGTACCAAAATTGGTATTCAGTGCTAATTGTAATTTTTTAGTAATTGGAGTTCAGTGTTGCTCCACTATTTTTGCTCCAAAAATTGCTACAAACTCAATCCCCGTCCTTGAAAATGTTATAATGCAAATTCTTATCTATAATTTAAAAAAATAAATGAAATTTTAAAAGCCAAATTGAAATATAATTTAAAGTGATTTTAAAAGATCAGGTACCAAATAGTGTGTTATATAAGTGAGGTTCACAATTTAGTATCAGTCTAATTTTGTGATAAACAATGATTGCTTAGTAAAATGTCATTTTTGTTGAGTTTGTTTGGTTATTATTTCATAGTATTTTTTAAAAATGTTATAATCTGTCCTGGTGCAAACTATGATGCTAAATTAGTGTATCAAATATATTTCATTTTTACATTTGGTGTATTCTATCAGAATCTGCAATACTAACCATGCATACCTTAAAAAAATCCTTATACTATTGCAAAGTACACAATCAATTTTTCATGAAGTACATTAACTTATTTTAGAGCATTTACTAATAATCATATCTGTAAATTGAATGAATTTTGAGTGAGATTTTGTTCAAGTGTAAATAAGACAATGTATGTTATTGTATATGAATGACTTAAAGCTATAATAACATGAGCTAAGTATTACCTCCCTCCAAGTAAAATTTCGAATTTTAACTGTAAAGTGGTTTGTATATTTATAGATAGTTCTGATTATCTACTTATGTAATCGTCCATTGCATAAAAGCATGTTTTCACATTTGTAAATTGCATAAATCATGCAATAAGTTTATTTATATGATGATATGCATATAAGTTGAAAATTAATATGGTTTGATCTTATGAATTAGTTAAATAGTTAATTTTTGTGAAAAATCTTGCTTGCAATTTGTTTTATGTATGATAATTGCTTATTATTTCAAAGCTGGCACATAATACTGCAATATTCAATTATAATTTTTTATTATTTTTATTTTACTATAAACATTATGCAAGTTCTTCTGACTATAAACTCATGGAAAAAAAAATCGAGTGATATCCTTAATTCAGAAGAAAAGCTCTATAATTGCTCAATAAACTTTTGTGAAATTATTAATTGGAATTTAAAGATCAAAAAGTTTTAATTGCTTTTTGTAGTTACGCCTAATAATAATTTATGCAGTATATATTTTTAATTTCTCTGTAACAACTTAATATATTTTTTAAAAATTGATTCTGCTATGAGTGAAAATTTTAGCTGTCTTAAGTCATTCCACCCAAACTTACTATGTATCTACTTTTTATAAGTATTGAAATTATATGAAATTCTGTAAGTATTTAAGTTTTGGTTGATCAAAAAGTTGAATTTTAACTGAATATTGATCAGGTAATCTGAGCTGCATGCTATTTTCCAATCATCCTATATCAGTCATCAGTATTAAGGAAATATGTGAATAAAAAGTTTTGAAAAATTATAAAAATTTCTGAAAAGAATTACTTATTGGCAGTATTAGTCATTAAAAAATATACTTTTTCATATTTTGACCCAATTTTTATTAGAATAATCAGCATAATTTACTATAAAAAACATAAAAATATATACAATTGAAAATAATTTAAGAAATCTATTGTAACATCCATAGTTTATTTAGAAATGGCAATTTTTCTGTATTGCCATTTACAGTTGTGCATAAAAAGCTACATAAACGTTGCATTATAAAACAAATTAAACTCCGACTTCCCCCAATGACACTAAATTTTTTAGTGATGTAAAACTATATCTAGTCAGTATTCGGTCAATATTCAGTTTTCATGAAATATTACTTTACAAATTTTGTAATACAGCTTTGTTTAGTGTGATGTTAATTTAACCAAAGCCAAAGTAAATTTTTAAAAATAAGTAAAAAAAAATCAATGTTTAGTTACAGCCACTGCAGAATTTAGATGTAAATATTTGGTGTGATATATGTTATTTCTCTAGTTTTGTTTGGCAAGGCACGTTTTTTTTTTTGGATGAAGCTAGAATTCAAACATTTCTTCTATCTGTAATTACTGTCACATGAAAATCAGCTCAAATGTTGTCTCAAAGTACTAGGATGTAGAATATAAAATAGATCAATGTTTATAAATTTCTTAGATAAAAATGTGACGTTGGTCCAGAAAATGTGTAGAAAATTGACCAATCTGCTTTTTTTGTAGCTCAACTGTCGGGTGTAGTTGAAAAACTCATATTCTCCAAAGTATATGTCTGTTTATCAGAGATTTTTGATAATGGTCAATTTAATTGGACGAACTCAAAAATAAATGAATCGGACCTTAAGAGTATGAAAGTTTAAATTTCTTATATGTTAAATTAGCAATGTACACTGAAATCTGATATTGGTACAGGCAATGTGTAGAAAAAAGCCCAATATATATGACATATTATAACTTAACCCCCTCAAAATCTTATATTTTTAACCCCAATTAAACTTAATAACCTAAATTACCTTTTTAACATATCCTTAATATCTTTAACATCCCAACAACAGCATCATCTAGTCGCACCAAATTACCGTTCCCACAGAAACTGTTTAGTCAGCAAATATTTTACTGTGACCTTAAACCTCTCTCGTCATTGATGCTGAACCCTGATTGGTCAATCGAAGAAAAAGCAATAATAATCTGTAGCTGTGAATCGCATTTTAACTAGACTCCGACATGTAAAGTTGTGTGCTTTTGGCGGGCCGAGCTCCGGCTCCGAACTCCGTCCCATTAACTACTCTAAATGATCTCTTTACAATAATTTATCTTGGACGTCCAAGCTATCTCCTTTTATTAGAATGAACTAAATAATAATTATACTCTCATGTGTAGTAGATGTTATTCTATTACATATATCTTAGTTACTCTTTGGAAAATGCGATTTTTGCAACTACACTCTCCAAATATTGTAGAATCAATTTTAAACATATATATCTATCTATAGGACTTGGAATGTTTAAATATTTAATTTAACTCGAAAAGGTATTTTTCAGTTACTTCGCTTTTGTGTCCACAGTAATATGAATTGAATATATTATTGATTTATCTAATACTGAAAACGTGTATAAATGAAATACTTTTGAATAGCTAAAAATCAAAATATAAGTTCTCCAAAAGTCAAATTTCCCCTTAGAGGTAAAAACCAATGGTGGCATTAGTACTTTTTTTTATTGAAATTACAGACCTTAAGCCAGACTAGAAAAATCTATATGTGACTACTATTTAATAATATAATAAAGTATGAAAAAGTTATAAAACTGAAATGAATGTAAATTCGAATTCTAACTTCTCAACAAAATTTATAAGATAATGAATTTACTAAATGAAAATTTGTGTGTTCATGACAACTATTTACTTTTAGAAGTTCCTTGGAAAACTTCTGATAAAATTGTTCTTTCATTATCAGGTGTCGGGTGTTTACTTAAGGCATTCCATTTTTTATTGACATTCCTTTATTTTTATTGATATTCTAATTGATATTGTATATTCGAGTTTTACTATTATTTCTTTATGCTTAAATTAATGCTACATTTGTTTTCTTTTGTGTCTAACTGTTACTGTTTTTCTTGCTTTTTAGAGTGGCATTATTATTATTATTATTATTATTATTAATACTTCTAATCCTCTTACTGTACCTTAAACGAGTTTTTAAAGTTTAATTGTGTTGTTTTCACAATTAATCTAGATAACAAGTAGTTTTACTATTAGTGCATAATTATTTGCTGTTATAAAATTTATTATTTTTAGTTTGATGTATTTTTTTACTGTGCTTATGCATATTCAAAGTGTTTTTATTCAACAAATAATTTCCAATTTTTTTTTTCAAATTTGTATAATATGAAAAGAGTACAATTTATAATTTACTACCCAATTCAGCTAGGGTTTCAAGTTAAATGCAATGATTAGTTACTTCATAAGGTGCTTACTATTAATATTTCAAAACATAAGTCCTAAGATATTGTAAATAAGTAGTTAACTTTTGGCTCATTTTATAATTTTTAATGCTTTTTTTAAAAACTAAAATGAAGTATTAGTAACAATTTCATTATCAATCAGAGTATGCAATACTTTTAAACAAATCAGAGAGTATATGCTATTTTTATTGACAAACCTAACAATACTGTTCAATATATTCTACAATGCAGGTTTGATGTGAACACTGCAAAGTTATTTTCAACATTCAAAAGATAGTATGGTTTATATTTTCTCTTTCCCTTACCAAAAAGGAAATTAAGTTTATAAATCAGCACTTTTTAAAGGTTTACTTTGTATTTCCAATACAATTATTGAGAAAAGGTATTATTATAACTATTTTTACCTTATTTAAAATTTCTTATGAAGCTATCAATAGTGACTAAGAACCCAAACTTTGAATATGCATTAAATTTATTCAATTAAATTCCTGATTGTGATATTATTGATAATTTATTCGCAATATTTTCAAGTGTGTGTGTGTGTACCAAAGCTTTATAAAATAAAATATGTTGTTGATTTGATTCGTGTTGGTAATTTACCTTTTATTATGTT
The DNA here is from genome assembly GCA_019343175.1 of Oedothorax gibbosus. Classification (NCBI taxonomy): domain Eukaryota; kingdom Metazoa; phylum Arthropoda; class Arachnida; order Araneae; family Linyphiidae; genus Oedothorax; species Oedothorax gibbosus. The sequence continues at coordinate 35,537,304 of CM033277.1, read as the reverse complement.
AGGTGTTAGTTATAATTCACATAGTTTAGATATAACATAATATAACCAATACAAGCACCAATTTAATAACTGCGCTGACTCTGGTAATAGTTTATTTGTATACTTGCCCTCAAAGTTCAACATGTATCTCTTTTTATAAATTGTCCAAATTATAAAGCCTACTTTATTAATAATTAATAATAATTGAGTACAAAATGTAGGGTTAGCTTCTAGTTGAAAGTTAAGCCAACAGATGGCAGCACCAAGATTTATGTTATTTTTGCGTTCTATGAAAAAGTTAGTAATTGGTAAGGAGTAGGAAGAAACTTGTTCAGTTGGTTTTCGAAACAATACATGCTGAATCGTATCGCCGTACATTATGTGTGTATATTAACGTATTCAAATTAAAGGGACTGCTTAAACAACCAGAAAAAAATACTCGTATCTTATGACATTCGTTTATTAACACATCAACCCATTAAACTAAAAGAAACTTTATAACATAACAATAAACGATAAATAGAAAAGTTGGTCGAAAGAGTTCACAAAGAAATCAGAACAGTGCTTTGGAGAGAAAACAATGAGGAATCGGTATAGTATACACCTACAAGTGTTCACATAGAACTAACTTTCAATAGCACGAAGGTGGCTTTCGCTAAATGCAAGATCTCAAGTAGTTGGAATTTGAGCTGAAACTTTATTTGAAGTCTCTCTGAGGAAATAAAAGACGATTAAAAAAAGCATTGTTTTTGTTCACTATAGCTAAGATGGAAGGCCGAGAAATATTTCGGAAACTAAAGCTTTGACATGTTTTTTTTTTATTTATACTGTATTGTCGGTCAAATGATAAAACCACGAATGTGCAAAAACACAAAGATGGAAAACAGGTTACTGTTAAGCTCACAGTTTTCAAAATCCGCCAATTCCTATAGAATTTGCACAATCGGGGTTTGGTCATTTGATTGACGATATTATACAAGCGTTTTGGTTTGGAATACAATATAACTTTATATTAGTTGATAACTTTCTAACGTGGCAACGTAAATTAACTCAATTTCGGTGATTTGATTCACTAATGACCAAAAGTTAAAATTCGGTCTTCGGGCCTACCGCCGAGACGCATTTTATAAAACATCAGAAACTCAGAACTCCTGATCAATGTTAAACTAAGGGTCTTTAACACCCATTCACAGAAGTTAACGAAACCAATTATAAAACCAAAATAGTCCTAATGGCTTAATAAATCCCAGAGTCTCCATATAAATGCTCCAGCGCAATTCCACCATTTACTCTCCCAGGCAGACAGTTCTGACAATAACCTCCGACACACTATAAGGGTCGCAATTGGAAGAAGGCCTCCTGTCCTCCAGGTACCCCTTCTTCTCTTCAGCAACCTGCCTGGGTATGCGGATGCTGGCACCGCGATTCGCGACTCCAGCACTGAAGTCGTGGATGCTGGAGGTTTCGTGATGGCCAGTCAGGCGGCGCTCGTTGTCTTTGCCCTGTTTGGGGTCGTAGGCCTGGATGTGGCGGTCGTGGTGTTTGGAGAGGCGCTCGATCGCTTTTTCGATCTCCCTGACGAAATAAAATATCATGTTTAGCACCTTATTGTTATCGCTACTTATAAAGTCGTTATTTAATTTTTAACATAAAAATTATCTACAAAAATATTAATTGATGTACTTTATTTAATGCTTCCAGGCGCAGGTCTTCATATAGGATAACATAGATTATAGGCGCAAAAAAATTACGTGTCCCCTAAGGGAACTTTTGTGAATGATGGCTAGTTAAGTATATTGTTCAATGTCTAAATCAAAAGCTTACAAATTTGAAAATAATCATTTACTTTAATTCATTTTAATTTTATTTTATTGCATTTTAAGGCTTTTTATTTCCTATCTCTAAAAATAATGCGGAGCTACAAAAGGAAACAATTTAATGAAGTTTCAGGGACAACACAATTTAACATGAAAATCACTAAAATTTGGAGGCCCTAGTCTCGGGCCTTGTAGAATATTAGGCGTTGCTTCTAGGTGAATTTCCAACCCTGTTAAGAAGTTTAACAACCATAATTTCAAGATCCGGTTGGGTTGGACATTCAAAAGGATGCAAAGTTCCATGTTATAACAATTTCATAAAATTAAAGAGTTTAAAATTAAAAGAGATATTGGGTAGTAAAGCAATTACACATTAAGGCTTCATTCTACGCTCGTATCTGGTGCCAAGGCTAATATGTGCAGCGTTTTAAAAGCCGAGTGGCTCGCATATTTACCAACGTGATTAGTGATGTATAGTTCACGCATTGAAATAAAACGAACCGTTCTGATTTTAAGCACACAACGCAGTCGTTTGATTTTAACAATCAATTATTTAAACAAAAACTATAACTATTTGAACCCACCAAAATATTTGAAACTATCTTAAAATTTTCTTTCTCATTTTAAATAACTTAAGTATCTGATGTGATACTGTTGTGGCTATTCTTCCCTAATCATTCACCAAGCGTGTGCATAAATGAATCATTGCTTCACTTGACAACCGGGTTTTCTATTGTTTTTCTCACGGCAACACCTCCATCTTCATTAGCCTTCACATTCTGCCTAATTTAGATAAGCGGAACCACTGTTCTGTACTCACTTGAGTCCGCCCTCCTCCCTCATGGCCTTCGTGCTGAAGTTGGTGTGCGCCCCTGCCCCGTTCCAGTCCCCGGGGATGGGCTTCGGGTCGTAGGTCACCACCAGGCCGAAGTCCTCCGCAACTCTCTGCAGGATGAAGCGGGCCATCCACAGATCATCTCCGATCAGCACACCTTCGCTAGGGCCCACCTGCATATTAGAAAGAGAAGTTTCGTTAAGATCTATTGATATGCCTTGTCAAATGTTGGAAAGGTGCATATGGTTGGGTTTGAGACATAACCCGACAGGGCCGAGAAGCCAAAATCCCGAAAGGCCATAAACCCGGTAGCAAAAAATGCAAAAATTATTAATTAAAATTGCCCTTAATTAAGCATAACTGCGTTAATTTATTGATTTGTTAGGATTTCGACCCTGTCAGAATTGTGTAACTGTCAGAATTATTTCCTTTTATGTTCTGTCGGAATTTCGTCCCTATCGGGCTTATTACCTTGTCGGATTGATGTCCTGTTGGCATGACGGTTGTCGGGTTTCTGGCATGTAGGGATTTCGGCTGTAGAGATTATGTCCGGAACCCCATATGGTTACGAAGAAACGTAGCTGCTTTTGGTCTATCCTGATACAAGCTGTTGTTCAAAACATGACTAGTAGGCAAAATAAGACATGCGTATTCCCGTTTATTTCTATTTTCTATAATTTATTTTACTCAAGGCATAAGGATGGAAAATGGTAACCGAATATATTGCTTTGTTCTTGGCAAAAGAAAACCCATTACTATGTTTTTCTATGGTTTTTCGGAATACCTCCTATAAAGATTGCATTTTACGCTCAACCCATTGACGAATTTGTGAACACCATTAAAACACCTTCATTTCCGAACAAAAAACGTTAGCCGTGAGTTTTCTGAATTCGTTTTTCGTTAAATTAAATTTGCCTTATATAAATTGTTCAGGACTATTGCCTTCATCTGTCTTATATTTTGTTTATTTAGATAAAGTAAAGCAGAAAACTCCTTTTTGCGAGACAAATTTTCTTACAAACCGTCGTTAATGGGTAAATATGACATGCTTTTAAACATACTTCCTCACTTTTAATCATATCAATCAAAGTCCGAAAATTAAGAACTTTAGTTTGGAGTACTGTAGGACCCCAACTCATCGGTTATGTTACAAAACGTTCACCACCTCAGTTCCCAACTAAGCAAACCTAAATTAATAGAAATATAATCAGAGCCTGATTCCCGGAAGGGCAAACAGGGCACGTGTCTAGGGTCCCCATTTCAACGGCGCCTCTGAATTTGCTTAACAAAGAACAATATTGAGGGGGGAAATGTGCCAAAATACAAAAAAAAATCTATAAATATAATGCCAAGTACCATTAATTTTCAAAAGCGAGCCACAACAATTATTATATCTATAAAATATACCCTGTCCATGTGAATAAAAATTATGCATGTATTTAAACTATGACATAATATAATTAGTCTATAATATCATATCTTATGTATGTAATAATTAAAATTTAAAAATTAAGTAAAATATGCAATGCTACCACGTTATATGTTATTTATTTGTACAAATTAAAAAAAAAAATCACATTCATAGATCTATTAATGCATGTTACGGGGGTCCCAAAAGTTGTAAGTCGGCTCCTCAATATAGTTTTTTTATATAGTTAAGTGATAACCAGGTTACCTGGAACTCCCACTGTGCGGGCATGACTTCTGCGTTGGTGCCGCTGATGGGGATGCCGGCGTAGAGGCACGCGCGGTAGTGCGCCTCCACCACGTCGCGACCGTACACCTTGTCAGAGCCCACGCCGCAGTAGTACGGACCTGGTGGGAAAGAATTGTTAAATGGTGGTTGGAAATTCAAATATTTATTGTTTGATGAGCCTCGTTTTTTTTCTAGCCTAGAAGATAGATTAACGTGATCGAAAAAAATCAATGTGTTTCATCAATTGAACTGGGAACTTAGTCTGCTCAGGTCTCCTGAATTCGAAACTCGTATTAAGTAGCAGATGCCATTTAAAGACTTGTGAGGATCGAAATGTTTATGCACAGCTATATTTAAATTTACAGAAAAATGTTTAGTTTTAACCTAAACCCTTAACGATGAATTTGTGAATACCATAAATCCCTTTATTTCCGAATAAAAACGTTAAGTTTAATTATTTAAAAAAAATTCTTCATGTGTAACTTAATTGGCCTACATAAATAGTTTTTAAATACGGTCTTCATTTGTCTTATATTTTGTTTATTTAGATAAACTAAGCCAAAAAGCTCCTTTTCGTGTGGAAAATGTTCTTGCTAATCATCTTCAAGGGTTAAACAGAGATTTAAGGTTTGGGTTAGTGAAGAGTAGTCATTTTATCTCATCGCTTGCACAAATAACAATTAACACAAATGCTTAGAATTGTAAATTCTAAAATACGCGGTTTAAAGAAAAAAAATCTTTTAAGATTTTATGTAAGGCTACTCTCATTAAAACACCTAAAGCAATATATTTAGCAGTTTTCATTAATAAGTTACCTTGGGGTCCTGGGAATCCATTCTTAGGCCATCCAAAAGGATGTTTATCACAGTCTAAAAGGGTATATTCTTGTTCGATTCCGAACCACGGTTTTTGATCTTTGGCTTTGTTCATCGCCTCGATACAGGTGTGGCGCTTGTTGGATTCTGCACAAAGAAACACAAATTGCGATGGAAAAAAATAAGTATAAAGCAATGTTAATAGAACTCCAATTATTCAAGTTCCGACTATACAAATTCTAAAGGTATCATTCCATTCCATCCATATGCTTAAACAGTAAAAGTGTTACTTTTCATTAATTACAAGCGTTTTTTTTTCTTTTAAAAATAGTTGTTTCCATTTCTAAGCTATAATTACTGTACACAACAATTATAATAATGTAATACAGTAACGTTATAAATGCAAATATAATTATTGTATACTTTAATTATATAAATTCAAATATAATTATTGTATACAGTAATTATATAAAAGTAATAATCTTATATAAAAGGTTCTTTTTCGAAAAAAAATTCAATTATCTGAATTTTGATTTTCTTAATGGGGACCGGCCCCTGCATATTGATTCAGATTACTGTAGTTATGCCGTACTAATAAGAGATCTGACATATTATATAATATATATTATTTAATTAAACTCAAGGCCCAATCCAGACTTCAACACAATGGAAGAAGCATTTGATCCTAGACCCAATTACAATGCCGCAGTCCAATAATGCATAACTAAATATAAAATTTAGGTATATTTAGTTTTTAAAAGAACCCTGGTGAATGAGCATTTTTAGAACACCACACTATTTTGTGTCCAATTCGAACTTAATCTTCAAACACAAAATAAAAATAATTTCAATATATAATTACAATTGATACCAGGATCCAGATTTATAAGGTTCCTTGAAAACTGGTAGAGTAAGCTTTATCTTTTCGGCTCTTTAGTAGTCGAGGCCTTTATTGAAATAAGATTTAAATATAAATATAATTTTTTTGGCAATGTCTATTTCAGTTGTGATTAATGTTTAGAAACACAACACCTTATACCAGGGTTTTCTTCCTCACCTTGTACGAGTTGGTCCTTTAATACTTAAACGAAACTTCATTAGAAATTTTTAGTAATAAGTGAAAAATGATGTTCTTTACCTGTTGGTTTTTTGTTGAACTTGTAGGTTTCGCATAACACCAATTTGTTGTTACCGCCACGAAATGGATCATTGTAGAGAGCCACAGGATGAAGGTAAATATCTGAGTTGGAACCTTCTGCCTGATACGTACTAGAACCATCGAAATTCCATATGGGGAGATCTAAGAAAAAATATTTCCTCGTTAATAAATTGTTAATTATTTTACAGGGCGGCAATTTGAAATGAGGCTTCAAAACGCAATTGATTATTTGTTATGGGGCCTCATTTAAAATTGCCACTCCGTACTTTAAGGGTCTTGTATGGTAACAAATCTCTATACAATTCCAATGGGGACCCTGTTTTTTTTAAAAATAATACGACATGTACTCACGAAAAAATACAGAAGAAAGTTATTTTGCCATTAAAATAATTAATAAGTATAATTTTAAAGATATTAATTAGTTATAATTAAAACAAAATTTTAGTAATTATTCACAAACTACAGATGGCAGCACTAACGGGATGTAAATATCTAAACAAAGTTTTTTGTTTAAATTATAACTAATTAACATCTTTAAAATTATACTTATTAATTATTTTAATGGCAAAATAACTTTCTTCTGTATTTTTTGGTAAGTTTTCGTGAGTGCATGTCGTATTCTTTTTTTTAAAAAACAGGATCAAAAGTTTCCCCATTGGAATTGCATAGAGATCTGTTACCATACAAGACCCTTAATGTTAGATAAAATGGTACAAAGTATAACAGATCGATGAACAACTGAAATTTTAATTAATATTCAAGAAAAAAATGTAGATTACAATGAAATAAATAAAATTAAATTGTTATTTATACTTAATATTTGTTAGTATAATTTGGTAACTTTTTTGTTTTCCTCACTTTTAATGTATTTTTTGAAATCGAAGGCCGATTTTGTGAAACTAATTCCTTTTTTTTATATAAAAGCGTAGTACAATCAATGGAAAAATTTCTTTAATAAAAATAATTAATTTTTGTATAAGCATGTTGTCCTTGAGCAAAGAACAATTTTAGCTTTTGAATAGTGTTGTAATGACAATAACCACCATACAAAGTACAAATTCATAAAACATAATGCCTCGAAACACACTCGTAAGCATTCATCAGCGAAATGTGAACGTAAATTAAAAATTGTGGTTTAGGTAGCTGTCAACATAGCTGATAGTTATTTCTCACGAAGTATTACCAAAGGAGAAATAAAGTATTGTCCACTGTCACGACACAATTAGTAATTTGTGCTTTGTGGTCGCTGACATATTTTGGAATTTCTCGGTAAACAGATAAAGCGTTCAGTATATTAATGCATAATATAGTGTTTATTAGGGGCAATAAATTGAATAAAAAATAGCCGGCTGAAATACCTTTTTTGAACATGTACTTATAGTAAATCTGTCTCAATAGAGTGTGAGAGTTTCTCACAGACACTATAAAATATAACATTCAAACTCGTCCATATTTTGAATAAACTATTATAATTTCATATGTAAACTAGTAATCAAAAAGAATTTTTAAAATAGTAATAGGCAAGGTTTGTACAGGGACTCTCCCCTATCTCCTACATCTGAAAAAGCCAACGCACGTTTATATATTTTTTATGCATTGATCATATTTGTCTTACAAAAAATACACATTTCAATAAGGCGTTATTTTATTCATTGTATCAACGCATAACAAGTTACACATCATTAAAAAAATCAGTAACTTTTTTTGTTGAAACACAGTAGTTCGTTAATAATTGGTCGCCTAGCTTCGCCATTTTTAAGAGCATCATATCAACGTGAGATCAATAGCAAAAAAAGCTGTTTTTTAGCTAATTTTTTTCACTTCATATCTGTCACTTTAGGGATAAAATAGTTCGGCAGCTTAAATCAGAGATACGATTAAACAGAGTTCGGTTAAGAGGTCTATCTCTTATTTTGAGGAAAAGGTAGGCGAAAATTAGCCGACAATCAAACCCAAGTAAGATCGTTCACAAAATTCCTCTGGAGGGCCTACTTTCGATAGAAAATCTTGGACTCGTCCTTTTAAAGCTGCCGTGAGCAGGTAAACTGCAGTATCTAGACTAATGACTTGGACCATTGTTGTAAGAACTCAATAACTCTAACTTACGTAATAAAGTATACGAAATGAATGATTATTTTAGAGCAAAACTGGGCCAATTTATTGTTGTGGTTACAGCAGTTTACCTGACCACGGCAGAAAGAGTGTAAATAGCCTAAATAAGGTCCCATACCTTCCGCCTTCTTGGGCACAAAGTCCAGGGTCCTAGTCTTGGCCCTGAGTTGCTCTCCCGTGCCGTCGATCCACACATACATGACCTGGACCTTGTCCTCGGGCTGAGGGAGATTCAGGTACTTGAGGGTGGTCTGCTTGTTCAGCAAGCAGCCACTACTGGATACACAGTTGCTGGTAGACATCTCGCGAAGGGTTACCTGCAAGCACGAATGAAGGTCGTATTTTACTAGTGGTTTAAGGTAGTACAGTATCAACTCGATATATCGCGCCTATTACACTAAAAAACTTGTTGACTTTCAATACAAAAAATTAGGTTTTTCTCATCAGTTATTACAAGTTGTGTTGAGATAATTAAAAAAATTCTATTGCGACTAAAGAATAATAAATAAACACAAAACACATCCTCCAAGCGTTTGCTTTACTAAAAGTAAATACCTGTTCATCTTTTAATCAACATAAAAATCAATCGAAAAAAATTAAAGCGATATTTCCATTGTGTCAAAAGGGATTTTGATATAGTGAATCGAAATTTTTTTAAAACACATATTTGTCTCCTCATTACTTAAAGGTCAATCGAACTGAGCTTATGTTAAAGTTTGAAACCGAAAAGCATGGTTAGCACAAAAATTGTGTTGAAGGCACAGCATGCATGTATTCTTCCGAAATGTAGTTTTATTTTATTTATGTCCTCATTCATTCCTTATTTATCAACCCATAACTAAAAATAATATTTCTAGAATGCTTTTAGTACCTTCTGCCTTTAGTTATCAGCCACTTTAGGCCTACAAGTCAAATACATAATCCAGACCGGTTTTTGATTTTGAGATATATTTTTATAATTTACAAATTCTTTTACTATTCTTTAACGCAATTTCTGTTATAAATTCTACTTGTTGTTTTCTTTTAGACACAGAAATTTGATTTCCAGCATAAAAAATCGAAAAATAAACTTTCCATCTTCAAACTTCACTATAAGCCCTGTTTGATTACCTTTAAGTAATGAGGAGATAAATAAATGGAAAAAGAACTTTTCGATATACTAAATCCCTTTTGACACTGATGAAAATTCGATTCTCGATTCGAATTTTTCTATTATTTTTTAAGTCGATTAAATTAGTAGGTTTTTACCCTTAATGGATCGAAAGCATGAATAAAAGTGTTTTGTGTTATAGAGATTCGAAATACTACAATAAACTTTAATGTTTCTAAACTATGATTCTTTTTTAGCTTACTATATGAGATAAATTTTATTAAAAAATTTTATGCCTAAAAATGTTAACAAAAAAATCCATTCATGAAACACTAATAAGTCGAACATCGTCAACGTAAACTCAAAAGAATCGCCGAAGTACTTTACGTTAACCGAATTTCATGTTAACCGTCAGAAAATATTTTCCGTTTCATTAATGAACGCAAAAAATGTATTAAAAAATAATAGTTATTATTTTTAATACTATTACACTGTTAAAAGAATTAAAATGGTATTGAGGAACAACTATTGAATATAGTGGATAAAAATACAAAGTAACTTCTTAATTTTTAAAAAACGTTTTTTACTGATTTATTTACAAATGTTTTAGTTCACGCTAAGAGAGATTGTTCGTCTTTAGCAAAATGCTTTGTTAAACAGGTTCAGTTTCAATAATCATAGAACACAAAACTACTAACACGATATTTCCGCATTTCCACTGTTTTTCTGTTGTCAACTGCCAAGGGAATCCACTCAACTGCCACTCAACATAAACATTGCCAAACACTATCCTTGAAATCTGCCATTCACTCGTCACAAATAACAATGCACCAATCATTTCAATGCCTGCATTTAACAATGAACACTTTCGTAACGCTAAAACTCGGACTCATACGGACCCTTACTGAAATGTTGCAATCGCGATAAGTGCTTCCCTGCATTAAAACTGCCCGCGCAGTAAAACAGGATTTACAGATTAATAAAAATTTCGTGTGACTTGGAAGAAACAACCTTGCACAGTTATCAGGGTTAAAATAAAACATTGCCAAACAACCGTACACGGTTATTTTGGGTTTTAAAGAAAGCGTAGCATAGTGATGTTTAAATTAGGTGTTATTCATATTGAGGTATTTTTAGTATATTTTGTTGTGAAAAAGCTGAAATGATATCTACAATTGTGGTTAATTAAAAAAAACAATATAAAGTTGTAAAAGACTGTTAGAACTTTTTACTACTTTTTAAGCCACGCTACGTTTAGTTATATATGATCAATTATTCAATAAAAAAAATCGGCATCAATTTTCTTTTATTAAAAGCAAAACCGAAGACCGAATTACTCTATGAATGCAGTTTTTTCGGTTCAGTGTTTCTTTGTAACAGATTCTAATTTTTATTTGAAATTTAATAATTATTGTGTGCTAAATTTAACATTAACCCGAAATTTAAATATTAAAGTGTTAAAACGTTTGATTATTTTACGTTTCCCAAAACAAAGGTAACTAGTATAATATTATACCTCACTGAATGAATTGTGAAACAAAAATTTTGTTTTCTCTTGATATTTGTTAAAGCTTCTTTCGCAAATATAATTAACAAAAAAATTATAAAAAATCTAACTAACATCAGTGCACAAAAGCAAAGGCTTAAATTGTATAAATTTTGGATGAATGCTATCGATATTGATTATTCACATGTAGAACTAAAACACATAAATACAGTATTATTCAAATTAGTAATATCTTAATAGAAGTTCATCAATTACTATGATTATTTCACGCATTGCAAGCCTATTCTTAAATTTAGTTCCAAGCTTTAGTTACCTCCAATAAAAACTATTTAATTTTTTTTATAGTTTTGTAAAATCTTGCACAAGTTACAAGATTTCAAACAACTATATTTAAAGTTTTAGTCGAAGAATTAATGTCAACGTTAACTGGAATGCGAATCGCTATTTTTAAACATTAACTAAAGCTTTAGGAAGAGACCTTTTCATGAAGAGAGATGGCGAAAAGCAAAAGGGAATCCAGAATGTGTTTACATTATACCTTGCTAAAAGGACAGAAAAATACCGTTTTAGCTTTTGCCCTAGAAACAGAATTTTTTTCTCCTTTGAATCTAAAAATATGTTTCGTGACCGTCACAAGAAAATAAACTCTGGTAATGGTAATTTTTAGTGTTAAATAAATATACCCACAGAGTTCAAGACAAAAAACTTCCCTTGTTTTGCTTTAGAAAATAAGTGTACACAATAAATGAAAAGCTAATTAAATTTAGCTAAAGATTAAGTAAAATCAGCCAGCTTATCAAATTATTATTGTTGTCTTTGTTTATTATTATAATTATTGTTATCATTTTAAACCGTAAAACAATTTAAATTTTTCTATTCAAACTTTATTTTAAAAGATAAAACCACTCAAAAATAAATTTAAAAACTGGTGACGTGATTTAGAAAATTGTATTGTAGCTTTTAAAGCAGTTAAATGGCATAAAAAGATTTTTCAGTTTATATAAACTTTTAAAAGAGAGGAGGGAACATGGACACAATTAGGCATTAGCAAAGTTAATTATCCAGGAAAAAAAATCTAATGAAGTTGCTAGAACAAATACAAATACAGAAATTTGAAAGATTATAATTATATTAATGTAACAGCTCTCTGAAATACATTCTATAGCAGTAAAATAAGGGGTACTTACGAAATTTTCAACTTCTAATAATAATCGTTGTGTTCTTTACCAGAAAAAAAAACCCGCGCAAATAACACAGACTGACCCATATAACTTTGTTTTGAAGTATTTATAAGGTAATTCATACCAAAATTAATCATGAAAGTTTTTCAATCGCTCGTAGAATCGTATGTATAATTTTTCGTAAAACATCCCAGTTACTAATTACAAGAAAAATGAAGTGACACGTTCAGGAAATTCATCATTGTTTACGTTATGAATTACACATCAGAACATAAATTATCGTAAATGCAAAGGTCGCATGATTTTAAAAGTGATGCATAAAAATGAACGTCAAATTGTAATGATACAGAAGACTACGTGTTTTCCGATATAAATCGTATATACTTATTCCAAATTATCACTGCCTTGTTAAAATAGTTTTTACTATTTTTATAGCATATTTAATGTTTCTTTTATTCTGTGTAGCATATATTCAACTTTTTTTTAAATTGATTTTTTTATTTAACAAACTATTTTTTTGCAATGCATAAAAAACCCTATAATAAAGTATCGGACACCCAAACACATAAACAGTTAGGTAATTTAAAATTAAAATTTTTGTACCATTCCATCAAAATTAAGCAAATTGCCAAATCTTTAACATTGAATTCTTTAAAACAAAAAAAAATTCCGATAAAAATATGTTGATCAAACTTTTCTCAGAAACTGAATTTACCCAATCTCGAAGAAACATTTATTTGTCAAGAAATAGTTTTAAAAATAAAATGAAAACAATCCACCCTGAAAAAAAAAAACCATTTTAAAAACAGTTCTTCGGAAAACCTTTCTCCTTCCAACGACCTTGCAACTACTTCCATCCAAACAAAATACAAAGTGTCGTAAAATTTATACAAAGAGGCAATAGTTGGGAAATTCGTTGGGCCTGTTGTGACACACAACTAGGAAATCCCCATTACATTGACAGGTAAAAGAAATTTGGAGGAAAAACACTTTCCATGTCTTGCGGTTTCATAAAACAGCATGTTAAATGCGATTAGTTTTTACTTTTAATTATCTAATATGAAATATAAGGTAATGAAACGGCGTATTGCGATGGAGTCGAAAATCCAAAATGGAGATTTTGTGTTTTCTACACGTTTCGGAAGGTGCTGATTCTAAACAAGTAAGTTTGTTACAGAATCTGTCACTTAAACCGCTTCCACACAGTATTTGTGCTCAATAAAAAACGCACTATTTATATACCTCAAAAAGAAATTCGCCAAACAGGGCCTTTAGCTAATAATTTATTTCTAATTCAAACTTTTAAACGACAAAAACTATTTTCATAATTCTTCTTTCGCAAACTAATAATTACTCATTATCGTTTGCTGAATTTGTTTGAAATTCGAAAAATAATGATGCAACTTTTTGTAATAAAAATCTTTTAGTTGCCACAATTTCCTATATTCATTAACATTCTTTCGAAAAAGAGAATAATAAATAATTAGTAAAATTGATGCATTAAAAATAAAAAAATAAAAGCGAACTTTCGCTTATTTTTTTATTCAAAGTTAGAATTCTCTATGCATCCTTTCTGATACATATATAATGAACCATCAAAAGAACTCTATTGTGATATTACAACAATCCAAACTAAATTATATCACATAAATATTCTTTCAAGAGTTTTATTTTTATTTTAAATAAAGTTTCTCTTACGTTTGACTAATCTGATTTTTTGCTTCAAAATGACGTATCCCACTTGTCTGTGGGACTTGTGGATGGCAATAGTGAAAATATTGAATAAAAATAGAATTTGCATGTTATTTCAATGTGGATTAAATTTTTAGTTTTTTAAATATTAAATATACTTTGAATTTAAATTTTTTAATGAAATTTGGGATGTAGCCTAACCTGATTTTTTGCTTCAAAATGACGTGTCCCACTTGTTTGTGCGACTTGCGGTTCGTTCTGTGAAAGTGCGACACACGGACGGACTGAACGATTATAATACCTTCCACTTTTTTTGCTATAAACGTAGTGTGGAAGCTAAAATAAGTGTGAAACCACTCTACAACTCAAACTAAAAAGCTAAAGTCTTAAAATTTTATACACTTGTTCCTAGTATATGTCAGATTCAATGATAAGGTTTTCGAGAAAATGCACACGCGCAAAGAGTAGTCGTTATAGAACTTTTTTTGTTTTAAAGGTATTGTCGTAAATTTATAGAAAGAGGCAATAGTTGGGAAAAATTTTGTTCTTGTTGTGACTTCAACTAGGATATTCCCATTACATTGACAGGTAAAATAAATTTGGAAGAAAAACACTTTCCGTATCTGTTGGTTTCTTAAAATAACCGCTATAGGAGATTAGTTTTCAGCTTCCACACTACGTTTATAACGTAAAAAGTGGAAGGTATTATAATCGTTCAGTCCGTCCGTCTGTCTGTCACCCACTTTCACAGAAAGAACCGCAAGTCCCACAGACAAGTGGGATACGTCATTTTGAAGCAAAAAATCAGATTAGGCTACATTCCAAATTTCATTTAAAAAATTTAAATTAGAAGTTTCTCTCTATATAAAAAAAAGTAAGCTCTTTTAAAGTGTCAGCAGCCATAACATGATGAAATATTGATGTTAGAAATCCAAATTTTTTTGTGAAGGTGTGTCTCTCTTATACCTCGACCTAAATGTTTTGGTTTTTCAAATTTCCAATTAGTTTTTTAATTAAAAATAAAAATTAATTTTTCTCTATGTTAAAGTATAGGATTTGAAAGTTTCAGTAGCCATAACATGATGAAATATTGATGTCAGAAACCCAAATTTTTTTGGGAAGGTGTATCTTCCTTATGCCTCGATGCCCACTTATTTGTTTTTCAAATTTCCAATAAGTTTTTTAATTAAAAATTACAATAAGTCAGCCACAAAAAAAAACTTATTCCTTTTCTGCAAATAACGGCCACAGAAAATCACCAGAAATGTGTGATTTTGTTACGTTCTTTTTAAAGATTAGTTGCTCTCTTTTCTGTTCTTTTAAAAAGAACAGTTCTTTAACTTGTTCTTTTTACTTTGGTTTTGTGTTTATATATAGAAAAGGTTTACAGATTTTTTTAAAAAATGAGTTGGCCTTAAAATATATTATAGCAAGATAGAAGGTTTATAGATTAAAATTATGTAAAAAAAGATACTAAAAAATTATGACAAAACTATTTTAAATAAACATTTAACATAAAAATTATTCTGAAAAATTTTATTAGGTTAATTCTGCTAAACTGGAATAAAATGTTTTAATTTTTTTTATAAAAAGAACAAAAAGTTTTTTTTTTATTTTCGGAACAGGTTACAACTATCACGTAATTTTATCTTTTTCGTGCAACTGGCCAAAAAGATCGCGTTGTTCTTCTTTATTTCTTTTCTTCAGCTGGCAGGTGGCTTTCTTTTTTATTTAATCTCTTGGTTTTTTTTAGATTTTATTATTCGTTCGCAGCAAAACCGCGGTAAAAGATTTATTTTATTTATTTTATTATTATCCTAAAACTTTTTTATTTATCCTTTACTTTGGGCAAATTTAGAAAGAAACGCTTGTTAAACATTGTTTTATGATTTGTTGTATAGCCAACATATTAAGCGAAATGTTTTTTAGCTTCCACACTACGTTTATAACGTAAAAAGTGGAAGGTATTATAATCGTTCAATTCGTCTGTCTGTCACCCACCTTCACAGAACGAACCGCAAGTCGAACAAACGATGATACATCGTTTTAAAGCAAAAATCAGCAAGGTTACATCCCAAATTTCATTAAAATATTTATTTATGTGATATGATTCAGTTTGGATTGTTGTAATATCACAATAGAGTGAGATGAGAGTAATAATGAGTGAGAGTGATAATGAGTAAACATTAACTTGCGAAAGAAGATTAATGAAAATAGTCAATTTTGGCGTTTAAAAGTTTGAATTAGAAATAAATTATAAGCTGAAGGCCTGTTTGGGAGAATTTCTTTCTGAGGTGTATAAATAGTGCGTTTTGTGTTGAGCACAAATATTGTGTGGAAGCGGTTTAAGTGACAGATTCTGTAACAAACCTACTTTTTAGTTTTATTTTTCGTTGTGAGATGCGTTTTTGCAAGGATCTCCCTACGTGTTACGTTTCACCATTTTTTGTTTACGTAAATGATAGTGTTTTTGTCTTTACGTATCTGTCCATGGTCTACTCAACTTTAAGGTCACCGAAGCTCTTTAGACGTCATGCAATCCGACCGGTCCGAAATGTAAGCAATTTCAAAGGAAAAGTACGAAACCTATTTGCGCATGGCCAATTATATATACTTATATGGTTGCGAACAGGTTCGTTTTTCTCTTTCGGAACAGCCAACAACCTGAAAAAAATTAATTTGGCGAGCGATAGCGAGCAGGGGCGTGCCCCCTGCATGCCGCGAAGCGTCCAATGGGATTATTACTTAAAAAAGTCATACAACTTTTTAAGTGAGCCATTGGGTTTTTAAAAAGAACCTAAGAGTAAAAACAGGCAAGGTTAATTCTGCGAAATTAACGGGGGTTGGCGAAAAATTATTGAAAACAGTAATACAATATTAATATATTTTTTTAAGTAATATAACATAGCGACCGCGAAGCGGTCCAATGGAATTGCGCAGCAATTACCGTGGGTTTGGAGCGATAGCGAGCAGAGGAAGAATCCAAGAATGCAAGCTTGCATCCCAATGAGATTGCGCAGAAATATCCAAGGCTGCGAGCTTGCGGCTGAATATAACTATATTACCAAGGCTCGACATAATTTTGTCATAGATACAGATCTGGATGGCAAAATATGCATAGGCCTGTGCAAAGTTGGATTAGAAAAGTTACGTTCACAGCGAGCTGGCTGCGAAGCGGCTTATGGGAAACCGGGGGTTGGTAAGCCATTGCGAGCAGGGGGCGGAGCCCCCTAGTATTTAAAATTTAAATAACTAAATTTTTTTTTATCTACATTGAAATAACATGCAAATTCCATTTTTATTCATATTTTCATTATTGCCATCCACAAGTCCCACAGACAAGTGGGATACGTCATTTTGAAGCAAAAAATCAGATTAGGCTACATTCCAAATTTCATTAAAAAATTTAAATTAGAAGTTTATTTAAAATTTAAATAACTAAAAATTTAATCTACATTGAAATAACATGCAAATTCTATTTTTATTCAATATTTTCACTGTTGCCATTTCGTTAAACGTACGAGAAACTTTATTTAAAATAAAAATAAACACTTTTGAAAGAATATTTATTTATGCGATATAATTCAGTTTGGATTGTTGTAATATCACAATAGAGTTCTTTTGATGGTTTATTATATATGTATGAAGAAAGATGCATAGAGAATTCTAACTTGGCATAAAACAAAATATGCAAAGTTTCGCTTTTATTTTTAAAGCATCAATTGCACTAATTATATATTTTTCGAACTGTAAATTAATTTAACAAACGATAAATGACTGAATTTTCGAAAGAAATGTAAATGGTAAATTTTGGCAACACAAAGATATTTATTAAAAAAGATTACATTATTATTCTTCGAACTTCAAACAAATTAAGCAAACGATAAAGTATAATTATTAAATCTGAGAAAGAAGATTAAGGAAAATAATTAATTTTATCGTTTAAATTAAATGTTTAATTACAACTAGCTAAAGGCTCTGTTTGGCGAATTTCTTTCTGAGGTGTATAAATAGTTTGTTTCCTGTTGAGCACAAATGTTGTGTGGAAGCGGTTTAAGTGACAGATTCTGTAACAAACCGACTTGTTTTATTATAAAATAACAATAAAGTACCTAACGTTTAAACTTAATTTTTAATTTTCGAATGAAACTGCTTGCATTTGAAACAAACATATAATATTAATATTTTTGTTTCAGTTTAGAAACTTTTAAAAGAAAGTATTTTTTTTTAAACTTTCAAAAGTAATATACTGAAGAAATAACGGCAACTGAAGTCTACTGTTATCTAAAAGGCACTTAAATAATATCATTTTTCCAGACACAGTTGTGTCTCATCTATAAGCAGTTGAGCACCGGTTTTCGCCATAAACAGGATGAATTACGCATAGGAAACAAAAGGATTCTATAACACTTCCTAGAATCCAAAGATAATAAAAAGAAACAAATGCAAACTGCTGCTAGACTAAAGTAACCTTGAAAGTCATATTCTCTCAGTTAAAACAGTTAAACTCGAATTTTCTTATATTTAATTAAAAACTTACTTAAAGATTGTGCAAATTTAACTGTAATAAAAAAAATCTTAATGAATGTGACTTAACACTTTTTTGCAGCTCATGTTTTAGCACGGTATTGAATGTCTAACTATTGCACGTTGGGCTAAAATTACACGTGAAGCATGTAAAACTACTTGTCAAAAAATAATATAATAATAAACCATAGGAAAAAGTATGAACTATTAGTGTACAGTCCTTGGACAAATTATTAGACGCACTGCAAGATTTCATGTAAAATAGTGTTGCCAAAACACAGTGTTGCCATAAGTTAAAAATAAATACAAATATGTAGTCTAGAACAATTCTTTTAAATAAAAATCAATAATATTGTAGTTTAAATTTACCATTATTGCATAAAAACTCTTAAGAAACGTAAAATTACCAAAAAAAAAATACAATGCGTCTAATAATTTGTCCAGGGACTGTAATTAAAAAGATTCATATAAACTTGTTTTCTATATGCGTTATCAAGTTAAATTTTCAATAAAATTTTTTTTAGAAAAAAATATATATTTAAAATTAAACTTCAAAATTGTTCCCGGGGGCCTTAAAATTTACAAGCACCAATTCACAGTCGATGTGTACTGTTAAAAAAGTAATATATTCTTATTAAAACTTTTGCTTACATTAGAACAAAACAAATTATTGTATCATGTGTCGGTACAAATTATTATATCATGTGTGTTGTTAGAAAAACGAACAAATACCTTACCTTACCCAGGCATGAAAGTGCAAACTAACCAAAAAGGCTGAACACTGAATTCATTTTTTTTTGCACTATCGGCGTAACGACATGCAAACCAATCGAAAATTTAGTTATATTAGTTCCTATAAAATGCATACATAGAAAAAAAATGCTTGAATAATATAGTTTAGTTTTACTTTAAATCTGTATATCGATGTCATATTAAATCATATTTAATAAAAAAAAAATCTGATAACTAATGAATTACTCTTACTAGATAATTATAAAATTAGTTGCAGTTGATTAATTTTGTTTAGCCGCATAGCTTAACAATACACTGATAATTTTTTTATGAATTGTCTATGTGTGTGAACATTTTTAGCTGTTCATTTGGTGTATTACCAACAAGTTTTGGTCGATGGCAGTACCATAAGGCTAAATATCTTGGCGCCGGGACTTGGAAAAAAAATTGCCTCGTTGGGATTGAAATCCCTAACTTTTGGTCTTTCAATACATATCCTTAGTAACATAGTTCATTCAAAGTTAGAAAAAAATTCAAGCACTTTTCCAAAAAAATTCAAGGACACGAAATTCACTAACAGCCTAAATATATAAAGCGTGTATAAGTGGACACTCCCTTTTTTTTTAAACAAAAAATTGTCTAAATTCAAAAACCCCAGCATAGGCCGAAGTAGGAAAAAAAAGGTTCAAACGTAAACAAAAAGTATTTTTTTCATTCAAGCTGTTCTTGTGATTCCGATTCACGGATACCGTGATTCATACACTTAATAAGAAAATATTCTGGTTGCTCGACTTGGCCTAAACTGGAGCTACAAAAATTACGAGATACACTTCTGATCACGCAGAGCCAGATAACTGTCAATCATTCTGTGCAACGTGACGTCATCGGTAGATTGTGAAAATTACTAGGTAGCAAAATAAGTAAATATCCAAGGCTAACCGATATTTGAAGACATCTGAGTGAAATCTAATCTTAATTCATCTTCAAATTTTAATTATATTTTTTATCTTTATTATTAAAATTTATTATTTAAACTTGTTCTTCATTGAAATTTAAGTTAAGTTTTCATTCATATGAACCGAGAATGGAGGAAACTATTTTGTTGGTTTGCTGGCCGATAATTAAAGAAAACTTACTATAATCTAATCTTAATTCATCTTCACATTTTAATTAAATTTTTTATTTTTATTATTAGAACCGGTTATTTGAACTTATTGTTTATTGAAATTTAAGTTTAGTTTTACCGAATTACGGTGCGAAGAAAAAGTAAAAAAATTACCTCTCCTTAAAACTTTTGTCTAGATTAACATACATAAATTTTCCAAGGAGTAAAAGTAACCTCAATAAAAAAAATCTATAAGAACACTAACGTAACTTTAGCTTCTTATTGACACCAGATGGCAGTAATAGTAACCATGTAGTTTTCTCGATCCTTCTCCATCATTCTCTTTAAACTGTTTCTCCATCTTCCGAAATAATTAAATAGTCGCTTAAACAAAATAGCAGTTTTTTTTTAACGACAGCTACGTTGTTGTTGGATTTAATTATTTTTATGATCTGGTTGTTATTCGGTAAACAATAAAATGAAGTGGAAGTTCGGCTCAATGATTTTTTTTAATCATCAAACAAGGAATAAAATGATTCTTTAAAAATACATTAGAAATAACTATAATATTACGAACAATTGTAATATAATTATTATATAATAATAATATTACGACGATATTTTGTAACAAGAAGCACGGCCTACTCAACTACTAAGGCCAAAGAAGCTATCCCTAATACGCTCGCGGACGGAAATTTTGACGTCATAGTTCCGATTGACGTTGTTCCGAAGATGAAATAACCCGTCTCGAACCTGTTCGGAACCACTCGTCCACGGCTGACCACATTTTTAGGTTCCGAATGCGCCCGAACTAGCCTCTCGATCTTCGGCACTCGAACAGTGACGTCAAAAATTCCGTCTACGCTCATGTTTGGGAAAGCTTCTCTGGCCTTTTTATTGAAGTTGCCGTGCAAGAAGTCGAAGTTTAAATTTACATGTTTTTGTTAGTTTGCCTACGTTTTGACATCGTTTCTTTTTTTTTAATAATCAAAAAAATGTCTAAAAAGAAAAATACTGAGTTAGTATCAAGTGAATTATTAATATCATGTGAATCATATCATTTGAATAAAATAAGTATTATGTTAAGTGCTAAGGGAATGATGTACATTATTTAACTTAATGAACGTACTCTATGTATTTATACTAAATACTAAGAAATGATTTTTTTTTTATGGACAATCCTAATAGGTAATTACTGTTTTGTCCTGATTATAATATTTAACATCATAATATTTACAACCAAGGAATAATAAAATAATAATAATAATTTATATTAATGTTATGATATTTTGTGCCCTTGGTTACGTACGCTAAAATGGGCACGGCAGACCTTGACCCACTAATGGGCTGCTGCGCCGAGGAGTTTAGTTTATCATATTTTGTTTCAAAAGCATAACAGACAGCAAAAACAGTTTAAATATAAATCTATTTCCCAAACCATTTAAAACCTTCATTGTATTATTCATAAAACATCTATCGCTTTAAAGTGTCATAATTTGAAAATTTCATACGCCATTTTAAAGTGTTAGCGTTTTTTTAATAAAAAAAAACAACTATTTTTAAACTGACACTTCACACTCAAAATTCGAACATTTTAAAGTGTTATCATTATCTCAATTAAAGTAACACCCATTTTTAAACAGACACTTCGCACTCAAAATTCGAACATTTTAAAGTGTTATCATTTTCTCAATAAAAATAACCCCTATTTTTAAACCGAAACTTCGCACTCAAAATTCGAACATTTTAAAAAGTGTTATCATTTTCTTTATAAAAACAACACCTATTTTTAAACTGACTCTTCACTCTCAAAGTTCGATCATTTAAACAATTCTTTAAAAATCTTTTGATCCCAAAACCACTTGATGCACTTCCATCCAACGACAACCAAATCAACAACAAACAAACACGAAACAAATACTGTATCCCATTCCTTTAATATTATTTTACCTGATTCCTGGGTCCAGAGGGGGTTTATACTTGAAAGGAGAGGGCGTCCTGTCTTTAAATAAAGAGGAAGAAATAATGAGGAAGAGAAGAGCTCCTTTATTCATAGATTTGTCGTGCACTGACCGAATGTTCGCTGCTGACTGCGGGAGCATCGCTTATATGCGCCAGCCAATATGGAACGATGTTAAAGAAGAGAGAGGCGTTTTCTTTTTTTCACTTGTTTCTCATGATTTTGGTTTTTGGGTGAACGATGTCGCACTATAGAGCTGTCATTTTTTTCTTTGTTTTAAATTTTAAAATAGGTTTTAAAATGTTATTTTCTTACGGAAACAGCAAAGATTGTCAAAAGCCTGTTTAGTTAGAAACTTTGTTTAGTTTTCTTCTTTTATACTCTCTTCTGAGTATTTATCCTATTGGGTAATTAGTAACTAAATTTAACTCAAAATGACACATGCATTAATTTTTTGGCGTAACGTGTGGTAGGTCAATTCTCAAAAATGAACGAAAACTAGTAAAGAAACTGTTTAGTAAAGAAACTGTTAGCCCTTTCTAGTTCAGTTTAATTTTATTATTATTTTTATTTTAATAATAAATCACAAACATATAATCTAAATTTTATTTATTAACGTGTTCAAATAAACTATATAATTTTGAGTAAAACAATACTTGTTTCCTACACTAGTTTAAGTGTTCGAATTTTTAACTGGTTATATGTCTTGCCACAGTATTTTTTAGTATATTTGCGGTTTTATTACGGCGTTTTATTTATCTGTATTTTGCTTTAATTTTTCTGCACTACTGTAATCGGATTCTTTTATCTATGGTGTGGGAATTTTCTAAATTAATAAATAAATTTACAAGTTAAGCTTCCGAACGGCTTGGAAATGGACAAAAAAAAGCACTATTGTTTTCTCTGCATAAATTTCACTGAATTTTTTTAATAATATATTTGTTCTGGCAATCAGGATTAGATTTATTTTTGAAAAGATGATCCTAAAATCATTTTCAAATTGGAAAAAAAAATACCAATAAGAATTCAATCTATGTGAAACTTTGAAACCTACAGATTTCATTAAGAAGATTGGTGAATAAATTTACAAAGTTAGTAAGTAATAAAACACTTGATTTATAACATTGTATAATTTTATTTAATGCTATAAATCAAGTCTTTTATTACTTAAGTATGATGACGACCATACAAAGAACGAATAAGAAATTAATCTTAAATAATAGTAAATAACAGGAGCAGAGAGCAACTTTTGGTTAAGAAGACTTGCGTGTGTGACAGTGATCACGTGATCGCCGTTCCGTTATTCGCTGGAGAAATCGAGGTTCCGCGTGATGCCGATGTTGCTGAGAGCTTTTCTCCCCGACTTCTTCGATTTTTAGCCCTTTCTCTACTCTATTTTGGCGAGGGATATTCACGGGAAATTTCATTAATAAGTGTGCGTGTGTATTCTTAACGTAATGCTATAACTTAGTGTTTCTTTGTGTAATACATGTTATGTTTCTTAATGATATCTAATTATAGAAGCTTTATAATCGTAGTTTATTCAGAAAATATCTTCAATTTAAAGCATGAGAGGATTCAAGAAAAGAACTTGGATTATTGGCGCAGATAGTTTATTAGTACAATTTTTACTAATAAACTATTTGTGCCAATAATCAATACAATGTTTTCTTGACGAATCTTCTCAATTAGTTTAACTAACTGACCGTTGGGAAATTATTCGCCAAATTAAGTTGTTTCATAAAAAAAAAGAATAGTTTTTTTAAAAATATATTTTTAACACTTAAGAAAACTATAAGGTAAGGTGACTACACATTCAAAATTTAAAGCGACTATTCCGATGTGAGAAGCAACGTGAACAATACTTTTCAGGCATAGTTTCTAGGTGTTGTTTTAATTAGAAAGAATAAAAAATAGAAAGTAGGTATTGACATGATGGAGATTTTGGTGTCCGTCCTCCTATATCCCCTTCCGAATTCCGTTATAACCGTCCGTTTTGATTTTTTTAATTGGAAAGAATGACATTATAGATCATACTTTCTGTTCATCTATCTGTATGATAGTTTGGTCGTCAGTCCATCTGTCTTTAAATATTATGTTTAAATTTCTGTTCACAACGATTGTTTTTAAAATTGTGGACGGGCAGACAATTTGTTTCCTTCTCTAAAGAATTTCTAAAAAAAAATTAAACGGCAACTAAAACTTTGTAGCATTGAAAAGTATCGATATTGTTGTTGAAAATATTAAGTATTTCTGTAGATACGCGAAATCTCAAGAATTGAGAATACATCCTTAATCGGATAAAAACTAAAAGAACTACTAACTAAAAGAACGAAAACTAAAAAAGTTCTAAAAGAACTAAAATAGCATACTTTCCTGTAATTTTTAGCATGTCAATACTTACAACATTTTTTTTCTAATTAATAAAATGGGCAAAAAAATCAGACTTAAAGGATAGTTTATAATGACAATTTAAAAAATGCATAATTATTTATTTGTAATACTTACTTGTAACTTCTGCTGGTAAAGTTTTAAAAATGATTTTTTTTTACCTTTAAGTTATCTTTTTATTTTATAAACTTGTGAAACGTGTAGACCTAGACAAAAACATGTTAAAAACAGTGTTACGTTAATCATGGTTGGATGGCTAATTTATATTTGTAGTTACTGGTTTTTCTAGCAACAAATGGTTAATTTTTATTACTTTGTATAATGCACTTGAGTTGTATATTTCACAAACAACGTAAACAGTTATTGAGGTTGACTCCTGCGAAAAAAAATATAGATTTTACGCTGTTTGCAGCAATTGGGAAATTTCCTCTTTTGCATGTTCCAGGGTGTTGTTACAATTGATTAGCATTGATTATTATGATCATGATTATTATTATTATTATTATTATTATTATTATTATTATTATTTATTATTACTATTATTACTACTATTATTACTATTATTTATTATTATTATCATCATCATCATTATCATCATCATCATCATCCGTCTCATCATCATCATCATCATCATCATCATCACCATCACTCACATCATCATCATCAGCATCATTATTATTATTATTATTAAAAAAAACCTCTGAGGGATAAAGACCCGTCACCCGTCACCTGACTGTCAGGTTTTCCAACAACATACATAATGGTTTAAAAATATTTTTTTAAAAAACATATTTACTAAATTTTAAAATTCAAAGTAGGAAGTAAGTAATTTATGATTATTTGCTGATGAAATAAATTTTTTACAATTTTAAGAAAGTTTCGGTTAAAATTTTAAATTTTAATCTCGTGCAGTGAAAACAAGATCACCTTTTAACCAAACTTAACATAAAAGTTCACAATCCGTTATTTGACTAAATACGTTAAAAAATGAAAACTTAATGATTTTGATGATTTTTGGGTACGGAGTTATTAGATACTTCACAATTCACATACAATTGAAATTTATTTATCTTCATTTTGGAATTGAAAGTGGATTTTAATATTGTTTAAATTTCCTCTCATACTTGTTAATAGAACTGAATAGTTTTAATTGAAGATTGGATATTATTTTGTATAGATTTTAAAAAAAATTCATGCTTAAGAGTTTATTTGGTAACATTAAAACTCCAATAAGTTTTAAAAACTAATTTCATGAAAAAGGAGTTAACCTGGTTTTTTTTATCTGCTTAGCGTTATACTTTTGTCTTTTTTATTGCAATAAAATATATTCTTTTACCTTTATTATGCACTTAGGCGATAATTTTTAATGACCAAATGTTTGTTTAACCCGTTTTTATACTTACAAAAGGTTTTATCCATCTCATAACACATTGTGTAAAACTTACAATTATTTTTTTTTCTTTTTAAAACTGTCATCTGAATGACATGATTCAACTTTTGTGACAAATACCAATACGACATCAAATATTCCTAAATAGGAAAATAAGTGTACAATTATAACTATATTTCTTCTATTTGATGACTTATTAATTTTTTTATTATAACTATTTTTCTGACAATCCGCATGTATCATGTGACGTAGCATCATTACTGCTTTCATTACAGGATGTCATTGGTGGTTTCTCTGATTAGTATGGTATGACACGGTAAGCTTCACCCAGTGCATTGATTAACCAATCAAAGCCTAATTTCTATTCCTGCTTAACAGTTGCCACACAAGAAGTGAAACTTGCCAAATAGTTTTTTAAGTTTTGACTATGTTTAGTTCCTTTATTGTTTGTATAAATTTTTTTATTCCTTTTGTCAGTGTTCTTTATTTATCAATCATAATAATATTTTAAAAATATGTTCGATAGATTTTCAAAGACACTTTTCATCACATCGATAGTGTTTTTCCTGCCCAAGTCATTTATTTTAATTTATTTGATGATGAATAAACACTGATATTTAAAAGCTTTAATGCAACGAAAACGTTGCATAAGAGGATCAATCAAAACTCAATCAGGAATTGTTGAATTATAAAATTGACTAAAATATGAAAATTCCATATTTATATGCATTATAGTTTTCTCTAGTAAGTTGTTTAGTTTGTTGTTATTACTTGCATGACGACTTATTCAAATGTATTTTATAAATAAAAACGTTTGTTTGTAAATTACAAATCATATATCTTATCAACAAACTATGATTTAATGTATTCTGACTTAGGCAATTTGTTGAAATGACTCGACAGTATATTTCAAAATAAGTTTCTTAGAGTGATATCGTCATTCTTTGAAAATAGCAAATTAAATATTTCGTAATAATAATTAATAACGTATTTTCTCGTTCAGCGCACTTTTTCCTTTCTTCCTGCAAAATTTTTCCGTATTATCTCTATTCATTAAATTTTTAGTGGCTATCTTAATTAATGGAACTTTAAGTTAATCCGTTTTTAGCTTCCACACTACGTTTATAACGTAAAAAGTGGAAGGTGTTATATGATAATTATATTATAATCTTTATATAAACTACAAATGCTACAGGCAAGTATGATTGATCAAAAAATTCAGCGCATCGAAATTAGAAGTCTTTAAAAATCTCAGGAAAAAAATTCGAATTCGAAGTATTTCAATGGGCTTGTTTCAACACTTTGTCAAAGAAAACAAAACAACCAATGAAATTGCAGTATGAGCGTGACATCATAAGAAATATTTCCATTATAAAAAAAATCACTACAACAATGGGAATATTTCTTATGATGTCACGTTCTCCATACTGCGATTTCATTGGTTGTTTTGTTTTCTTTGACAAAGTGTTGGAACAAGCTCATTAATGCTTATTTAAAAAGCATAAGAAGCCATTTTTATGCGAATTAAATCCCCATTGGCATTCACAACAATCGCTTGGGAAACTTTAGTTCTTTTAAATAATAAATTTAAAAATATATATTTTTGCGACATAAATCAATTTGAAATGACGTCAAATATATTCCACAAAGAGATTCTTTGAAAATGATTGAAATGATTTGCTTCTATTTAAAAGCGAGGAATATTATTCTTTGAATATAAATTGATTTAGCAAGTGATAAAAAATAATTAGTTAATTTTCGAAGGAAAATAAATGAAACTAGCCAAGTTTAGCGTATAAATATTTAATATCGAATTAATACTGTTATTGGCGCCTATTTTTCCCTGTTGAACATAAATGTTGTGTGGAAGCGGGCAAAGTGACAGAATCTGTTACAAACATACTTGTTTTAATATCTCATTAAACCACACTCTTTAATACTTTCCACAAGTCTAGCAATATTTATATAACCACATTTTTCGAATAAAACTTTTTCATTGTGCCCGATTCTAATGTTTGTTTCGTTGGTAAATAAAAAGGCGAAATGAGTTTAACGCATCCAGCAATTTCGAACCCTTAAAGTACATTAAGATAATTTTTTCATGTCACCATTAATTTTATGATCCAATACAAACGTGGTAAAAATATTTTTCACAGAATTCTTTTATATTTCCTGTAATAAAGTAAATAAATTAAGGTAACTTTTGTAAAGAAAAACGTATGTATTTTTTGTGTGTATCCGTCATGTAGACGTTTTGTGTGACGTCATGTAGGAATGTATGTTGAAGTTTAGACGAATTAGCTGCTGGGTGGTTTGTTTGTGGGATGTAAGACAACGTTTGACGTAGATGTGACGTCACTGTAGGCGTGGCCGTTCCACTCGTCCATTGACACTCTACAAAATATGTAAAAAGCACACGAGTTCCTATTACACGTCGGACGTAACCGAATCGGCCGGCGTATTAAATACCTATTATTGGGTGGTAATTGAAAGTCTTTGTCGCCGCGTGGTGTTTCACATCCCTGTGTTTGTGTGGTGTCCCCCCCCCCTTTTATAAAATTATGTTAGAACTAGAACCAAAAATATAAACGAGCACATTAAGATAAATTTTGCATATGACCATTAGTTTTATGATCCAATTCAAACTTCGTAAAAAAAAAATCACGGAATTCTTATACATTTCCAGTGATAAGGAAAATTAATTTTATCTGAAATTAATATCTTTCTGCGGTAACAAACAACTTAACATTGTCATTTGAATGACGAATGAGTTCACCGATAAACATATATTTTTTTATTTAACTTTTATTGATCCCTCTTGGGATAGGAATATATTGAGTGGTAATGGATAAGTTGCATGAATCGCGAAATTCAGAATATATATGTTTTTCTGGTAGATTAGAAGTTGCAGATTCCGAATATAAGCTTAAATATTCACAAATATGTTTAATTTCAGCAAAAAATACATTTGAAAATTGCCGAAATGCAGGTTTTATCCATCTCATAACACATTGTGTAAAACTTACAATTTTTTTTTTCTTTTTAAAACTGTCATCTGAATGACATGATTCATCTTTTGTGACAAATACCAATACGACATCAAATATTCCTAAATGGAAAATAAGTGTACAATTATAACTATTTTTCTATTTGATGACTTATTAATTTTTTTATTATAACTATTTTTCTGACAATCCGCATGTATCATGTGACGTAGCATCATTACTGCTTTCATTACAGGATGTCATTGGTGGTTTCTCTGATTAGTATGGTATGACACGGTAAGCTTCACCCAGTGCATTGATTAACCAATCAAAGCCTAATTTCTATTCCTGCTTAACAGTTGCCACACAAGAAGTGAAACTTGCCAAATAGTTTTTTAAGTTTTGACTATGTTTAGGTTCCTTTATTGTTTGTATAAACTTTTTTTATTCCTTTTGTCAGTGTTCTTTATTTATCAATCATAATAATATTTTAAAAATATGTTCGATAGATTTTCAAAGACACTTTTCATCACATCGATAGTGTTTTTCCTGCCCAAGTCATTTATTTTAATTTATTTGATGATGAATAAACACTGATATTTAAAAGCTTTAATGCAACGAAAACGTTGCATAAGAGGATCAATCAAAACTCAATCAGGAATTGTTGAATTATAAAAATGACTAAAATAAGAAAATTCAATATTTATATGCATTATAGTTTTCTCTAGTAATTTGTTTAGTTTGTTGTTATTACTTGCATGACGACTTATTCAAATGTATTTTATAAATAAAAACGTTTGTTTGTAAATTACAAATCATATATCTTATCAACAAACTATGATTTAATGTATTCTGACTTAGGCAATTTGTTGAAATGACATGGCAGTATATTTCAAATTAAGTTTCTTAGAGTGATATCGTCATTCTTTGAAAATAGCAAGTTAAATATTTCGTTATAATAATTAATAATGTATTTTCTAGTTCAGCGTACTTTTTCCTTTCTTCCAGCAAAATTTTTCCGTATTATCTCTATTCATTAAATTTTTAGTGGCTATCTTAATTAATGGAACTTTAAGTTAAATCGTTTTTAGCTTCCACACTACGTTTATAACGTAAAAAGTGGAAGGTGTTATATGATAATTATATTATAATCTTTATATAAACTACAAATGCTACAGGCAAGAATGATTGATCAAAAAAATCAGCGCATCGAAATTAGAAGTCTTTAAAAATCTCAGGAAAAAAAATCGAATTCGAAGTATTTCAATGGGCTTGTTTCAACACTTTGTCAAAGAAAACAAAACAACCAATGAAATCGCAGTATGAGCGTGACATCATAAGAAATATTTCCATTATAAAAAAAAACACTACAACAATGGGAATATTTCTTATGATGTCACGTTCTCCATACTGCCATTTCATTGGTTGTTTTGTTTTCTTTGACAAAGTGTTGGAACAAGCTCATTAATGCTTATTTAAAAAGCATAAGAAGCCATTTTTATGCGAATTAAATCCCCATTGGCATTCACAACAATCGCTTGGGAAACTTTAGTTCTTTTAAATAATAAATTTAAAAATATATATTTTTGCGACATAAATCAATTTGAAATGACGTCAAATATATTCCACAAAGAGATTCTTTGAAAATGATTGAAATGATTTGCTTCTATTTAAAAGCGAGGAATATTAAACTTTGAATATAAATTGATTTAGCAAGTGATAAAAAATAATTAGTTAATTTTCGAAGGAAAATAAATGAAACTAGCCAAGTTTAGCGTATAAATATTTAATATCGAATTAATACTGTTATTGGCGCCTATTTTCCCCTGTTGAACATAAATGTTGTGTGGAAGCGGGCAAAGTGACAGAATCGGTTACAAACATACTTGTTTTAATATCTCATTAAACCACACTCTTTAATACTTTCCACAAGTCTAGCAATATTTATATAACCACATTTTTCGAATAAAACTTTTTCATTGTGCCGATTCTAATGTTTGTTTCGTTGGTAAATAAAAAGGCGAAATGAGTTTAACGCATCCAGCAATTTCGAACCCATAAAAGTACATTAAGATAATTTTTTCATGTCACCATTAATTTTATGATCCAATACAAACGTGGTAAAAATATTTTTCACAGAATTCTTTTATATTTCCTGTAATAAAGTAAATAAATTAAGGTAACTTTTGTAAAGAAAAACGTATGTATTTTTTGTGTGTATCCTTCATGTAGGCGTTTTGTGTGACGTCATGTAGGAATGTATGTTGAAGTTAAGACGAATTAGCTGCTGGGTGGTTTGTTTGTGGGATGTAAGACAACGTTTGACGTAGATGTGACGTCACTGTAGGCGTGGCCGTTCCACTCGTCCATTGACACTCTACAAAATATGTAAAAAGCACACGAGTTCCTATTACACGTCGGACGTAACCGAATCGGCCGGCGTATTAAATACCTATTATTGGGTGGTAATTGAAAGTCTTTGTCGCCGCGTGGTGTTTCACATCCCTGTGTTTGTGTGGTGTCCCCCCCCCCCTTTTATAAAATTATGTTAGAACTAGAACGAAAACATAAACGAGCACATTAAGATAAATTTTGCATATGACCATTAGTTTTATGATCCAATTCAAACTTCGTAAAAAAAAATCACGGAATTCTTTTACATTTCCAGTGATAAGGAAAATTAATTTTATCTGAAATTAATATCTTTCTGCGGTAACAAACAACTTAACATTGTCATTTGAATGACGAATGAGTTCACCGATAAACATATATTTTTTTATTTAACTTTTAGTGATCCCTCTTGGGATAGGAATATATTGAGTGGTAATGGATAAGTTGCATGAATCGCGAAATTCAGAATATATATGTTTTTCTGGTAGATTAGAAGTTGCAGATTCCGAATATAAGCTTAAATATTCACAAATATGTTTAATTTCAGCAAAAAATACATTTGAAAATTGCCGAAAATGCACGTCAATGAAAACAGCACTGACATCAAATGCTATGATTTTGGCGATGTTTTAATCAATGTCGTAATCTTTTAATACACTTTATAATATAGTAAACCTTACAATTTCTGCTAAACCTCATTAAAAGAAGAACAAAATATTATTTTTAACCAGTTCCTATCTAGAAATTTAAACAGCTTGTTCCAAGTTTATTTGTTAGTAAAATACACACATTTGAGCGTGTATTAGCTATTGCAGAACTATTGACTGATGGATGTGATCGGAATAGTCTGGTGAAATCGTTGAACGTTTTAAGAAATTAGCTGAAATGAACATGACATGTTTCTGTAAAATAGCATAACTTTTTTAAGAGTTTGATAAAGATTAACGCATCTTTCACAGTTTCAAAAATGATACAGTGAAACGTTATATAAAATAACACACCAAGAACAAAAAAGCCAAACACGACGTCATTTGTTATGCCAAGAGAGGTTTAACGGAAGTGACGTATCGCTAACTTTTAAAATAAATTTTAAAATAAATGCATCTTAAAAATCAGAAATACTTCAGTTTTAGAGGTTTCTGGATGTGCTTAATCGAATAAATATGTTTGTGGAAAACGCTGTAATTGTAAATGAAAGTAACAAAAAAATAAGGTGACAGAAAATCATTTTAAAAGTACGGGAATTTTTTTTAAAGGAAACATTTATATCTCTCTCTATATTTTTTGTAATTCAGCATTACTCTACAGGCCAACAGATATTCGGACAGATGAAACAATGTTCAAAAACCATTTTTTCGGAATGAGCACCCTCCAAATTGCGTAAAAAATGCACGAGTTCCTATTAAACGTCGGACATGACCAGATCGGCCGGCGCGGCGTATCAAACTTCTATTCTGCAGTGGGCAGGTAAACTGTAGTATCTATAATAATAAAAATGAAGTTTTGTTTGTGTGTTTGTTCCTTATAGACTCTTAAACAAGACTTTTGTTTGACTCGTAACTTGGCACAAATGCGTAGTTCATACTTAGGTTATGATTTTTGAACTTTCAGGTTTCAAAATGTTCTATTTTTTGGAAAAAATTCGAATTATCTGAAAAAATACACTACTTTCGCTCGAATCCTATCAAAATTTGTCTTTTGCGTTGCCATTCGTCAGAATAAATTAAAATAAACACAACAAATAATTGAAATTGAAAATGCTCTTATTCTGTTGCCATTAGCTACAGAAACTAATTAACTACAGAAATGAAAAATAATTGACATGCTATCTTTGACGTAAATTGGTCCAGACTTCATTCTAACAATTTTGTTTAGGGTTTAGATGATGAATTTTTTCATTGGATGGTTGCGGGCTGGGGAGCCCAGTCGGTTAGGCATTCGCCTAGCATGCGAAAGGTCCTAGGTTCGGGTCCGGGCATCGTCAAAATAACTGCCGACCTATAAAACGGCCCGTGCATCCAAAAATGTCCGACGAATAATACCCCGTGTGGAGGGAGTGTACGTTGAATATTATTCAAAGTCCTAGCGCTGTGTACGATGTCGCCCTTAACGGTTGCGTTGGGTGCCTACTCAGGTGTCGGCTCGTCACTTGACTGTGGTTCTAAAATACGACTCCCGTCGCCAATAGCCCTCGTGTAGCTCTAGTGCGACGATAATTCAAACTAAACTAAACATTGATGTTTCTGTTTACGGCATATAGGCATATTTAAGCTATTTTATTGAATTATAACTATGATGGTTGTTCAAGACCATCGCACTAGAGCTGCATAATAGGGTTTTATGTTTTTCATTTTTTCGCCAAATAAGTTGCCTAACGCGCCAAATGAGCAAAAAAAAAAAAAAATTAAAAAATATTTTTTTAATCTAGTAGGCTGTTTGTAGATCATCGCCCTAGAGCTGTATAATGGCGATGTTTTTAGTTATATCTATTTTCTCGCCATATTATTACCAAAATCGCACCAAATGAGCTAAAAGGTTTTATGCATTTATGAGGGAAATTACGGTGACATTTATACATGCACAGCCTATTTATAGCTCATTTTTATTTTGGAATTTTAAGGAAATAAAACGGGATTTTATACTTATATAATAGCGAGGGGGAACAATAGCATAGGCTCATTGTCCTATAACAGATTAAATGACATATACAGGGTGGTTATAAAATAACGCTCGCTATTCGGAGAGGTCTGTAGCTTGAATTAATTATCCGAATGCAACAAACTTCGAGACACTTGCTAATCAAGAAGGGGGAAAAAGAATGGAATCATAAAAAAACACACCCTCGTCTCTTGACCAGGGGTCTAAATTACGAGGCGAAATTGGCTGTGTTAAAGCTCCTAAAGGAGGCTATAAATAGGCAGCCGGAATCGATTACATTACATTAATGCAAGAAATGACCGCTTCTTGGTTTTGCCAATGCTTACTTTATTGTGTTTGCATTGGCAGCGCCATCTGTCGGTGATTATTGTAACTATTTCTTTTTTAATGTAATGTAATCGAGTCCGGCTGTCTATTTCTAGCCTCCTTTAGGAGCTTTAACACAGCCAATTACGCCTTGTAATTTAGAACCCTGGTCAAGAGACGAGGGTGTTTTTTTTATGATTCCATTCTTTTCCCCCTTCTTGATTAGTAAGTGTCTCGAAGTTTGTTGCAATCGGATTATTCATTCAAGCTACAGACCTCTCCGAATAGCGAGCGTTATTTTATAACCACCCGGTATACTAGGATCGATTTGATATTTTTTAGTCCAGGCGAAGAACTGGTATTTATTTGCTAGTCTAGACTAATGATTTGGTGATTTGGACTATTGTTGTAAGAACTCAATAACTTTCACCTACGAGAAAATATACGAAATGACTGATTTTTTCAGTGCAAAAATGGTCCAGTTCACTGTCGTGGTTACTGCAGTTTACCTACCCACCTATACGCAGTATTGAGTAGTAGTTGAAAGTCGTCGCCTTGTGGTGTTTCACTCTCTCCTGAGTTTAACAGTGTGTCGATAGTCTTATAAAATCCTTACCTCTGGGGACGGGAAGAAATCGAAGTACTTGGTGGTCTCCGTGGGTGTGGGCGACTTGGTGGGCGACAGGCCCATAGTGACGCACTCGTCCAGAAGGCTGGACGAGGGGAAGGCGGACTTGAGCTCCACGACTCGCATGGCCCGGGCGGAGGAGTTCTCCGGATACTGCGAGTTGAAGTGCTTGTGCATGGTCGAGAAGTGCCTAGGGATGGTATTGGAATAATAGAATTAATGGCAAATGAGACCGAAAGAATGTCTCGAAACTCAAATGATCAAATTTTTATAGCTAAAGTTTCATTGCGACAAAGTTCCATTGCAATCATCGATGTCTCTATTGATATTTTCCCAACAAAATTCCGTGGTACTTTCCAAATTTATGATCCAAATTTAAGATCATTAATGATCAAAAGTACTCGTTTTCTCTACTGCCGTTTTTTAATCAAGACTTTAGTTAAGACCATCCGGTATGTGCAATGGATAAAAACTCAAATTTAATTAACCATTGTAACCTCGAAGAAAAAGCAGTTTTTAAGAAAAAATATTTTAAAAGCTTATCTATCGAAAAAATATTAAAAAATAAAAAGTTTTCACCAATATGAATTTCTTTAACGTTTATCTCCGCAATTTGAACGTGTCAAATGAATCTTTGAATTAAATATATTCAAAAGTTTTTTTTAATAAATTTAACTTATGAGATAAAATAATTAAAATATGCTTACATGAACGCAAAACAAATCGGCGAGTAAATGGTTGGTGAGTGTATACGCCAACCTTTTAGCTTATTTCTAGCTATATTTAAAAAAAAATATCTTTTAATGGAATAGTGAATGCAGTGTTAGAATTTTTGGTGCAAGATTGCACCTGAACCCTGGAACTTTCTAGCTACTACCACTAATTGGAGCGTCGATTTACCAATTTTGCAGTAGAACCGTAACTATGATGGACCAAAAAAATGGTAAATCAACGCTCCAAATAGTGGTAGTAGCTAGAAAGTTCCAGGATTCAGGTGTGTGTGTGATTTCTTGCTCCAAAATTTCTAACTGTTTAGCAGTAAACGTTTTTTTTGCAATTCATTTAATTTATTAAAAAAACATTTTAAAACATATCGACGCATAAACAAATCGGCGTATAAATATGAGTTAGGTAGCATATCGCCTTAGGGAGTAAATGTGGCAACTCTTTAGCTTATTTCTACAAAACTTGAGCTGAATAGAAAGTGTGTGTAGTACCTCCTGAGGTTGCTCTTCTTGGAGATGGCTACGGTGGCGTGGCAGATGAGGCAGGTGCATTTCCCGTTGGCCATGGTGAAGAGGAACTCGCTCTCCCACTCGTAGTGGAACCGGTAGTTCTTGGGCTTCTTGCGCTTCTGCACCTCCTCCACGAACGTCATCAGCACTGCACACATACACAAGATTAGGTTAGGCCCAAACCCACTCTTAACCCATAGGTGAATACCATAAACCTTTTTATTATCGAATGAAAACGTTAACTTAATTTGTCCTACATTTCAGAACTATGGTCTTTAATTGTCTTATATTTTGTTTGTTAAGACAAACATTATAAAAATAAATTCAAGTGAATATTTTGTGAGTATGTACAAGTATTTTTACAGTGGACAAAAAACAAACAAGCTTCCTTTATTTTAGCGACTGGGCATAAGTGGGTAAAAGTATGCTTTTGATATGGAAATAAGGCCCACTAAAATACCAAGATCAGATTCCATCCAACATCCAACTTAATATATGTATTACTAATAACCTCAACTTTATAAGATAACATTACGTGAATATAGGCGAATTATTATGTGGAAAACACCAAACTAGTACGGCTTCAATTCGCTTGAAAAAACAGTTACGTAATTTAGAAAAGTCGCCGAAATGGAATTAAATTTGCCAACAATTGCTACTATTTCCCATTGTTTAGATTAAATATGAAAATGGTAACCTTGGAAAGAACGTGTTGAATAGCGTTTGTTGAATATATGTATTTGACGACTAAATAATACAACAGTAACTGCATCACCCCATTGAACCCCCCTGATTTTAATGCCCTCAAATCAGAATAATTAAAAGTCCATTAATGTCAAATAAAAATCATTCTATAAGTCATTTCATTTGACAGAAATAGGTTTG
Source organism: Oedothorax gibbosus (assembly GCA_019343175.1). Taxonomy (NCBI): domain Eukaryota; kingdom Metazoa; phylum Arthropoda; class Arachnida; order Araneae; family Linyphiidae; genus Oedothorax; species Oedothorax gibbosus. Next base: position 35,500,229 of record CM033277.1, on the reverse strand, counting down.
TAGGAGACATATTTGTCTTATTAAAACTGGCAGTGTAAACTCAAGTCTCGAGGGCCTATTCGTTAATTATCTTCGATGATAAATAACATTATGATAGGTAGGTTTATTTAGTGTATTTTTAAATTATCAAGTCCTATATCCAATACTGTAAAAAACACTTGAACATTCTGCAATTAGAGATAATTTTATTTTGTTAAAAGTATTTATATTACACAGACATACATTCAACTTGAAACTTTATATACTATACTGTAAAACGGTTTTCCTTGTTTGAGATAATAGCTTGCAGCAAAAACACTTACGGTGCTTGTTAATGCGAATGGTCCTTGGCTTTTATTGTATTAAATTTTTGAGTTTGTTCTCGCAGTATTGTTTGTGTTTTAAGATGTTGAAATTAAATGAACTAAAATTTTAAACTATGGAACTTCTTGGTATTATTATTATTACTATTATTATAATAATAATTATTATTATTACATAATAATAATAATATTATAATAATAATAATTATTATTACATCATCATCATCATCATCATCATTATCATCATTATTATTATTTATTATTATTATTATTATTATTATTATTATTATTATTATTATTATTATTATTATTATTATTATTATTATTATTATTATTATTATTATTATTATTATTATTATTATTATTATTATTCAGCATAGTAATAGGAACACTTGAAATTTCTTACATTGGGAGAAGTGTTATTTTTAACATTATCTACCGACTTTCGTTCATCAGGAAGTTTTTTTTATATAAATGTCTCCCATGTACACTGTTCCAAAACGGTTTGATAATCTAACAGAATAATAGTACTTGCATGTAACATTTAAAATGTTTCAAAGTATACTTACTTCTAGAAGATCGTGAATCTTTATCCGACCCTAGTCTACTGAACTTAGAGGATGGCGGTGAATCACTGAGATCCCTAAAAGAATTGTAAATATATGAGTTTACATTATTCATTATTTAACTTTTTTCTCCGATAAATTCAGAATAATATAGTTTGCGAAACCCAGAATTGTCCTCCTTTGTACATTGTAAAAAAACCGAGAAAGAAAAATAGCAAAAAATTCTTTAAATATTTTTTTTAGCCTAAAATAGTTTTAAAATGAATAAAAATAATTTTAGCTACACAATACGAATTAGCATTATATTTTTAGCTTCTACACTACGTTTATAACGTAAAAAGTGGAAGGTTTTATAATCGTTCAGTCCGTCTGTCTGTCCGTCCGTCCGTCACCCACTTTCACAGAAAGAAACACAAGTCCCACAGACAAGTGGGATACGTCATTTTGAAGCAAATAATCATATTAGGCTACATTCCAAATTTCATTAAAAAATTTAAATTAGAAGTTTATTTAAAATTTAATTAACTAAAAATTTAATCTAAATTGAAATAACATGCAAATTACATTTTTATTCAATATTTTCACTGTTGCCATCCACAAGTCCCACAGACAAGTGGGATACGTCATTTTGAAGCAAATCAGATTAGACTACAGTCCAAATTTCATTGAAAACTTTTAATTAGAAGTTTATTTAAAATTTAGATAACTCAAAATTTAATCTACATTGAAATAACATGCAAATTCCATTTTTATGCAATATTTTCACGGTTGCCATTTTGTTAAACGTACGAGAAACTTTATTTAAAATAAAAATAAATCTATAATAATAAAAATGAAGTTTTGTGTGTTTGTGTGTATGTGTCTCATACTCTCTTGAACTAGGTATCTGTTTGACTCGTAACTTGGCACAAATGCGTAGTTCATACTTAGATTATGAATTTTGAACTTTCAGGTTTCAAAATATTCTATTTTTAGAGAAAATTCGAATTTTCTGAAAAAACTACACCACTTTGGCTCAAATCCGATCATTTTTGTCCTTTCCTGATGCCATCCTCTGAAAAAATTAAATAAAAATTTTAACGAAATTAATTAAAATTGAAAATTTTTATTTTATTCTGTTGCCATTACCTTCAATAACTAAATTCATTATTTGAAAAATAATTGACATGTTTCAAGTGACGTAATTCCTCCAGTCTCCATTCCCGTATTTTATTGTGGGTTTATTTGATGATTTTTTAATAGATTTTTCTGCTGACTGCATGTATGCATATTTAAGCAATAAATGTATAGTTAAGCTATTACTGAACTATGATGGTTAATAAAGGCCATCGCACTAGAGCTGCATATTAGGGTTGGTCGGTAGACATATATATTCAGGTTTGTGTGCTTGGTCAGAGACCCGCTTATAAACCTTCGTCAAGTATGACAGACACAACAGACAACACACACACACACACACATAAGTGGATCCATCTAATTTTTAGAGACAGAGGCCAACTAGAGGATCCCCAGAATTGGCTTGTCACCCCCAGAGGTATTGATTTGGTATGGGAACTTGTAGAAATTTCGGACCCAACAGATTTAACGAGCACGTACTCCGCATATACTCGACAAACACAAACATCCATGCCTTACCGGGATTCGAACCCGAACCCAGAGGCTCCAAAGGCTAGCGCCCTAACCGTTGCGCCACCGGGTCGGCGCATATTAAGGTTTTATGTCTTCATTTTTTCGCCAAGAACGTTGCCAAATTATTTACTAATACACACCAAATTCGCAATTTCTTTTTTAAATAATTTAAAAGCTGGTTGGTTGTTCGAAGGTCATTGTGTTAGAGCTGTATAATGGGTGTGTTTGTAGCTATGTCTATTTTCTCGCTAAATTATTTCCCAAAACGCGCCAAATGAGCAAAAAGGTTTTATATATTTATGAGGGAATTGTATGACATTTATGAGTGCATTTTATAGCGTATTTTTCATTTTGGAATTTTAAGGCCATCGCATTAGAGCTGCATATTAGGGTTTTATGTCTTAATTTTTTCGCCAAATTAACTAAAACTCGCCAAATGGGCAATTTCTTTTATAAATAATGTATAAGCTGGTTGGTAGTTCGAAGGTCTTTGTGTTAGAGCTGTATAATGGGTGTGTTTGTAGCTATGTCTATTTTCTCGCCAAATTTTTTCCCAAATGAGCAAAAAGGTTTTATGTATTTATGAGGGAATTGTGATGACATTTATGAGTGCATTTTATAGCGTATTTTTCATTTTGGAATTTTAAAGCAATGAAACGGGATTTTATACTTCATAACGAGAGGGAACAATAACATAAGTTTATAATCCTATAACAGGTTATATGGTACACATACTTGGATCGATTTGATATTTTTTTTAATCCGTGCGAAGAACGGGTATAAATTTGCTAGTAAGATATAATTCAGTTTGGATTGTTGTAATATCACAATAGAGTTCTTTTGTTGGTTCATTACATATGTATGAAGAAAGATGCATAAAGAATTCTAACTTGGCGTAAAAAAAATATGCAAAGTTTCGCTTTTGTTTTTAAAGCATCAATTGTACTAATTATATATTTTTTGAACTGTAAATTAATTTAACAAACTATAAATAAGTGAATTTTCGAAAGAAATGTAAATGAGAAATTGTGGCGACCCATTATTAAAAAAGATTACATCACTATTCTTCGAACTTCAAACAAATTTAGCAAACGATAAAGTCTAATTATTAAATCTGACAAAGAATTAGATTAATGAAAATAGTTAATTTTAGCGTTTAAAAGTTTGAATTACAAATAGCTAAAGGCCCTGTTTGTTATTAGAATTAAATTACCATTGCCATTCGCAACAATCGCCCGAGAAACTTAAATCTTTTAGACAATGAATTAAAATAAATTTATTTTTGCGACATCGATCAGTTTGAAATGACGTCAAATATATTTTACTACGAGATTCTTTGTATGTTGATATGAAATATTTTCATTCTATTTAAAAGCGAGGAATATTACATATTTATTCTTTGAAATATAAATTAATTTTTGCAAACGATAAGTAATAATTATTGAATTTTCGAAATAAAATAAATAAAACTAGCCAAATTTAGCATGTAAATGTTTAATATAGAATTAATGCTGTGTTTGGCGCCTATTTACCTGTTTAACACAACTTTTGTGTGGAAGCGGGTTAAGTGACAGATTCTGTTACAAACCTACTTTTTTTTTAGTTCTGATATGGTTGAAACAAATGATCGGCATGGAAAAATGTGAATACTTTATAAGCATTACTTAAAATATAAAGGTCTTGTGAAATGTTTTTTTATTGACCCACTCACACGACGACTTTGTGAACACCATTTACATATCCATTTCTTAAAACAAAATGCTAACTTTAGTTTCATTAAATGAGTTTTTTTGGGTCACTTAATTTGTCCTTTATGCATTGTTCACGACAATGGTCTTCATTTGCTTTATATTTTGTTTATTTAGATAAACGTAAGTAGAAAGCTCATATGCGCGCGCTTGGCAAATTTTCTTGACAACCGTAATTCATGAGTTAAACTCGATAAAGTATTTCGCTTTTTGAATTTCCTTCACGATCACTAAAACTATTTGGGAATGTATAGCAAAATTCTAATGATTTTTTCAAATAACTGTTATTTTTTTTAATAGTTTAGTTTTAAATATTAAAAAAAATTAAAATATTGAAAAAAAGCGTTTTATTTTTACTATAGAAAATCTTAAGAAGAAGCACCAATAAAATATTAATTAAAATTTCAAAACTAATTATAAAAAATTTTATACACAAAAATAGATATAACATCGAAACGTGCATTTTCAAAAAATTCTTTTTTGCCTTTTCGGTTACTACAAATAAAGCCATCATCAAATGAAAATAAAATTCACTTGCATTCCCCAATACCCTTATCAAAATTACCATACTCTAACCCAATGTTATTTTTCTTTTAAATCCTTTATTTCCAAAATAACAATTAGCTTATATTTTTATTCCAATAACGCAATTTAAGAGAATAGTTATAAAAATAATTTCAAAAATTTCTCCAAAATGGTTGAAGTGGAAAGTGTGCAAACCCAAGCAAAATCAGTGTTTTGCAGTAGACTGTGCTCCTAATCGGACTGGTTTCGGGTGTGAGTGGATAAATATCCCGTTTTGGGTCACGTCCCTCTCCTAATACAGATTTATTTCCCGTTTGTTTACCTTTCATCGCGAGCACGTCACTTTCCACGAAATTCTGGACTCTCAGTGACGCACTGCATTGTCCCGATTGACTATATTGACTACAATTTTGGCTCTTAATAGTCACTTTGGCTCATGTATACAAACCTGGATCAAATAATAGTCGCTTGCCCGGCGACTTTAGGAGCAGGGCCGGATTTAAAGATTTGCCGCTTGTAGGCTACGATTGATTTGCCGCCCTGTTACAATATTCTCCCCCGGGGAAAGTTAGCTGGTTAGCTGCAAAATAGGGTCGTATGTGTTATTTAAAACTAGCAAATTTATACCCGTTCTTCGCACGGAATAAAAAAAATATCAAATAGATTCCAAATATGTGTACCATATACCCTGTTATAGGATCATAAACTTATTATTGTTTCCGCTCGTTATAAATTATAATATCTCGTTGCATTGCCTTAAAATTCAAAAATGAAAAATACGCTATAAAATGCACTCATAAATGTTATCACAATTCCCTCTTAAATACATAAAAACCTTTTAGCTCATTTGGCGCGTTTTGGGAAATAATTTGGCGAGAAAATAGATATAGCTACCCACACCCATTATACAGCTCTAACACAATGACCTTTGAACAACCGACCAGCTTATAAATTATTTATAAAAGAAATTGCCTATTTGGCGAATTTTAGTTGGTTAATTTTAGGTTAGTTGGTTAGTTTAGTTAATTTTTAGTTGATTGCCAGAAAAAGTAAATTATTACTCCGTAAAACTCGCCATATTTTATAGACTGTCCAACGACTATGGTTTTACCAAAACTACGCCCATGCGTGTCGTTACTCTACAAAACTGGAGCCAGCACTTGCTTCTACCAGCTGTATGGTGTAAAGTTCTGATTTTTAAAACGTCACTTCATAAAACTGGTAAAACGTTACACCACAATATAAAGGAGTAACGTTACACTTAATTCATAGAGTAATGTTACGAAAAAGTTTACTTTAAGTCCGACAGATACCAGGAACTTATGTACGAAATTTAAAGTCTGTATTTCTTTTCGTTTCTCAGCACTACCTTTGAAGCCAAAAAGTTATAAGGCAGCTACCTTTTGGTCCTACGCAATTTTATAGAAAACCTTATTAGAACGTTTAACAGAAACTGCAAACTCGTGTATAAAATTAAGTCCGTAGCTCTTTTAGTTTGAGATTTAGAGTGGTTTCAGACCGAAGAACTACTGTTCAAAAACAATTTTTTTAATCAGCACTCTCTACAAAATATTTCGAAAACACAAAAATCTCCATTTCGTCATTTTAACCCCATTGCAATATTTTCCTAACCTTATATTCTATTTCATATAAGGCAATTGAAAGTAATAAATTTAAGCATGTGATTCCGCCTTGTCACTAGTTAAATTGCGTGACATTGCATGTATGAGTAGTGAGTTGTATAGTTAAAGAGTTAGTGAAAAAAAGGTTCACTGAGTTAATAATCTTAGGGTAGTCGTATAGATTATAAACACGAAATTTTGTCGAACTGCACATTTTTTTTAGTTATCTAAAAGCGCAATTCATTGGCTTCATAAATCAGCGAAAATTCGACCTGACAAGTTTCCTGAAAAGTGCTAGTTTAAATACTTAAAAAGTACAGATTTATTGCATATGAAACATTAAATATGGTCTAAAAATGTATTTGTATATTTATTGACGTATTAAAAGAGTTAACTGTAATAAGTTTATCATAAGATTTGTATGTTTTTACTTTATTGCAAAACACATTTTCTTGAAAACTATCCCTTCAAATTGTTTCAATTTTTTTTTTGTACTCTGAAAGTAAATGAATATTTTGAACCTTGGTCAAAGCTATATATTGTAATAATTGATTTTGTCTGCATTTGAAATTTAATTGCAGCTTTTTTAATAGCTGATGAACTTGATTTTTTTTTACTTTAAATGCTAATGGAGTAAGTAAGTTATATGACACACTTATCTGAGAGTGGTTCTTGACCTAACACACTTATTTGTTTCTAGTTTCCATTTTACAGAATTTAACTATCTCAGTAAAATTATTAAGTTAAGTGTTGTTTTGATAGGCTTATTTAGGAAAAATTATAATTAAATACTTAAAAAAAATTATGAATAAAAATTTTAAATTTTATTCTTTTGTCCATTTTACAACTTTTAAACTGAAAACGATAACATAGAAGCTATTAAAAGTTTATTTATCCATTTTAAAAAAAACTAGGCCTTCAAAGATATACGGCTACCTTAAGTAATTAATAAAAGGCCGATCTCAGGAGTAACGAAAAGAGCTTGTGGCATTTTCTGATTAACAAGCAAGTTTAAGGGAACTTAAATAAAACAATGAAAGAAGTTCCATTAAAACACTGTGTTGACGAAGACATATTTTCTAAACCACAATCTGGCAACATTCAATTTATCAAAATATTTAGCATTATTATAACTTATAAGACAAGTTATGGTTTCAAGCCATTTTCTTTACATAATTAAGATATTTATTGCGCAAACTAAATGGTTCCACTCAGGGAAAAACAGTATTCAGCTTTCAGATAAAAGGATTATGATTATAAAGCCGCATGCTTTATCAACAAGCATCATAACATAAATATTTAGTATTTAAAAAAAATTAGCTTATTTCGATCAAAGTATAAAACTAATTGATGCGTAGTTAACATTGTTCAATATAATTTTTGTAAATGCTTAATATCTTACCAAGAAAACCTGTTTATAAGCTCCTGATACTTTTTGTAACAGTTTATGGGTTATTATTATTATTATTTTTTTGTATTTACATATGAATCATTTTTTTCAGAAAACCATTAGTTACAACTTTTTAAAAAATTGAGTTTTTGGTGTTAATCAATTAATCCTCTGTTTTAGCTTCCACACTACGTTTATAACGTAAAAAGTGGAAGGTATTATAATCGTTCAGTCCGTCTGTCTATCCGTCCGTCATCCACTTTCATAGACCAAACTACAAATGCTACAAACAAGTGTGATACGTCAAAAAATTCAACGCATCGAAATTAGAATACATTGAAAATTTCAGAAAAGAATGCGAAGTACTTCAATTATTTAAAAAAACTGCAAAATCTAATGCTCATTTAAAAAGCACAGGAAGCCATTTTTATTAGAATTAAATCACCATTGCCATTCGCAACAATCACTCGAGAAACTTTAATTCTTTTAGACAATAAATTAAAATAAATTTATTTTTGCGACATCGATCAGTTTGAAATGACGTCAAATATATTTCACTACGAGATTCTTAGTACGTCGATATGAAATATTTTCATTCTTTTTAAAAGCGAGAAATATTACATATTTTTTTATTTGAAATGTTAATTAATTTTTGCAAACGATAAGTAATAATTATTGAATTTTCGAAATAAAATAAATGAAACTATCCAAAATTAACATGTAAATGTTTAATATAGAATTAATGCTGTGTTTGGCGCCTTTTTATCTGTTAAATACAACTGTTGTGTGGAAGCGGGTTAAGTGCGGATTCTGTTACAAACCTAGTTGTTTTGAATTGAAACACTTTTTTTTTGTGCAGATATCCCACAAGTCCAAAAACTTTAAAAATAATTTTCAATGTTAAATAATGTTTTTTGAAATATTTTTTTTAGTTGTAATGATGCATCTGGCTTTTTTTGTTCAGTAATTTCGATTAAAGGTTGATGTTAAAATACGGTTTTTTTTCAATTTCTCGAAAATTATGGTTCATGGACTTGTGGGGTTTCTGAAAAAATTGATTGAAATATTTTACTGTGATTGCACGGGAATGCGTCAGAGAGAAGCGCCAAATGCTGGAATCTATCAAGAACGACAATAAAAAGACGATCAAGTATTTGCATAGGTCCTTAGTGGTTGAACTAGATAATCGAACTGCTTCTCAACAAAAAGGTTTTCGGCTCTGAAACAACCATTATATAACATATCATATACTTTAGATACAAGAGGAAGAGACAATAGACATGTCAAAAAATTCTAATAGACCAAAAATGCAATATTTTTTAAATCATATTATTTGTCAAAGTAGTGCTTTAAAATCTAAGCATTTTTTTCCATTGTGTGAAAATAGTAAGGTATGCCGGAAGTTAGTTTTCCTATGAGGCAGATTTTACATCCACCTTTATTTTACAAATTGGCCTCTAAATAACGTCATTGGTTGAACTGGCATCCCACTATACATCATCTGACCAAAGAAGCTGTCACGTTGTCGAAAGACCTGATTTTGGTTTTGTTAATTTGGTGATTGTTAATTTTTCAATCATGAGTAGGTTTCAGTTCTTTATTTGAAACTTAAAATATGCTTCGTTGTATTAAATTAATGGTTCCAATATTGTTTGTCCTTAATGCAATTAGGAACTTGTTTTTCAAATAATTTACATAGCTACTCGTTGGGCAGTGTCAAAGCTCTAATATCGTCGGTGAAATGACAAAACCGCGAATGTGCAATTCCAGGGATGGACGGTTTTCGAAAAGTAAAACCGCTTCTCGGTTCAACCGGTTCTTTTTTTTTCTCCGGTTTTAACCGGTACCAGTTAAAAGTTACTAAACACCGTTTCTTTGAAAAACCGGTTTTGGTAGGTTGATCCATTCCGTCTGTCTATTTCTATAACTTCTGTGAGAAGCTTTAACACAGTCAATTCGGGTAGGTAGGTTGATGGATGGATGGATGTTCAGGTTTAATGGCGCAAGGGCATCACAGGCATACTGCGCCGGTAGGTAGGTTGAACATTTCCAGCCATCTATTTTTGGCCTCTTTGAAAAACTTTACCCCATCCAATTACGACTGGTAATTTCCGGTTTAGTAGTTTTTACATCATTTTATTATAAAACAAGAAGTTCATAAAGAACTAAAATAGCCTACTTTCCTGTTACTTAAATACTTACTGAAGTTCTAATCGGGAAAAAAACTAGGTTCCTAAAGTAAATATCATCAACAGCCGTTTCTACACTAGATTTATACACATTAGAAAAAAAAAATCGAAACACAGCACCCAGCTATAATTTAAACTTCTAAAAGCCAAAATCAACTATTTTCCTTAATATTCGTTCGCAAATTAATTAAATATTATTTATCATCTGCTCGTGATTTATTTGTAGTTCGAAGAATAAATATTTATTAATAACAAAAGTAATGAAACTACTCCGAACTGCATTAAAAAACAAGAAATGTAAATTAAAACTAAGCATAATTGCATGCAAAAGTATGCCTTGCCGCTTTCTTGGTAGATAATTAATGAATAATCAAAGAATCAAATTATTCTACATTTTATGACGTCATTCCAAACTGATTCATGAAAATATTATTTTGCTTCAAATATGTTTAAATAAAGTTTCTCATGCCATTGTTGATTTGGCAACAGTGATTTAAATGACTCAAAATTGAATTTCAATGCTAATTCAATGGGAAATTCGCCGACATATAGTAGATTTATGTCCGTCCGGTCGTACAGACAGACGGACAAAAAGTATGAAAGTTGGGTATCTGAGGTCATAGCTTTCTAACAAAAAAAGAATTTTTAAGATTCGATGATTAGAACCGATTTTGGAAGGGGGGTACAGACAGACAGACAAACGGACAGACAGGCGGACAGACAGACGGACAGACATACGAACAGACAGACAGATGGACATCAACCGCATTTCAATACCTACAGTGATTTAAATGACTCAAAATTGAATTTCAATGCTAATTCAATGGGAAATTCGCCGACAGATAGTAGATTTATGTCCGTCCGGACGTACAGACAGACGGACAAAAAGTATGAAAGTTGGGTATCTGAGGTCATAGCTTTCTAACAAAAAAGAATTTTTAAGATCCGATGATTAGAACCGATTTTGGAAGGGGGGTACAGACAGACAGACAAACGGACAGACAGGCGGACAGACAGACGGACAGACATACGAACAGACAGACATACGAACAGACAGACAGATGGACATCAACCGCATTTCAATACCTACAGTGATTTAAATGACTCAAAATTGAATTTCAATGCTAATTCAATGGGAAATTCGCCGACAGATAGTAGATTTATGTCCGTCCGGACGTACAGACAGACGGACAAAAAGTATGAAAGTTGGGTATCTGAGGTCATAGCTTTCTAACAAAAAAAGAATTTTTAAGATCCGATGATTAGAACCGATTTTGGAAGGGGGGTACAGACAGACAGACAAACGGACAGACAGGCGGACAGACAGACGGACAGACATACGAACAGACAGACAAACGAACAGACATACGAACAGACAGACAAACGAACAGACAGACAGATGGACAGACAGACAGTTGGACATCAACCGCATTTCAATACCTACAGTGATTTAAATGACTCAAAATTGAAATTCAATGCTAATTCAATGGGAAATTCGCCGACAGATAGTAGATTTATGTCCGTCCGGACGTACAGACAGACGGACAAAAAGTATGAAAGTTGGGTATCTGAGGTTATAGCTTTCTAACAAAAAAAGAATTTTTAAGATCCGATGATTAGAACCGATTTTGGAAGGGGGGTACGGACGGACAGACAGACGGACAGACGGACAGACGGACAGACGGACATCGACCGCATGTCAATACCTACTTTTTCATTTTTTTAATTCTTTCGAATTAAAAAAAGAAAAGTAGGCTAAAAACGGTTACAGTGTTTTAAATTGTTGTGTGCGTTTTTACGGATAGCGCTTAAAAATTTCGTTTGTCTCTTATTATTCCATATAATTGATTAAAGCTCCTATTTTAACACTCTGATCCTGTTTTCCTTATAAAAATTATTATTTTAATTTTAACGACGTTTTCTACCTTTTCATTTCGGTTTTTGAATTTTTCCACATTAATCTTCGACTTTTTTTTTAAATATTTCAATGGCTGTTTTTGATTAAACTAAGCAAAAAATACATTTAAATTATGTTTTACATAACCTACTTCTACTTTTTACACATCCTTCTTCTCAATTTCAATGATTTGCAATGCGATAAATAATAATTAATAAATTACTCGCCCAAAAATTTAAGCAAAAATTGTCCTATCAACATTTAAAACTTTGGTGTCCAAGAAGAGGAACTTCTATGTTAATTACGTAATGACGTAATAGCCAGCCAGCCCGCCAATAGACTTTCAAGCTGATTGTCTTATCTCGTTTTGTAATCTTGTTTTGTTATCAGATTTTGATGGTTTGCTCTGAATAAAAGTTACGTTCAGTTTTTAAACTATTTGTTGAATTCATAGCAAATTCTGGCGACGAAGATGCTCGATTAAATTATTTAAAAGTAAAAAACAATTGAAAGTTTAAAAATAATTGAAATTTTGAGCAACGAAAGACAAAATGTCCCGACCGACGAAGACCGTTTATCCGACTGACTGACCGACCAAGACAGACTACCCGTCCAAAACCGACAACCCGACCAAGACCGACGACTCTTCCAACCAAGACCAACAACCCGAAAGACCGACGAACACCGGTCGGTCGGGTTGTCGGTCTTGGTAGGTCGGATTGTCAGACTTGGTCGGATTGTCGGTCTTGGTTGGGTAGTCGGTCTTGGTCGGTTGGTCAGGTAGTCGGTCTTGGTCACTTGGTCGGGTAGTCGGTCTAGGTCGATTGGTCTGTTGTCGGTCTCGGTCGGGTTGTCGGTCGATTGGTCGGTTTGTCGGACTTGGTGGGTCGGTTTGTCGGACTTGGTGGGTCGGGTTGTCGGTCTCGGTTGGATGGTTTGTTGGGTTGTCGGACTTGGTCGGTCGGATTTCGGTCTTGGTCGATTGGTCGGTCGGGTCGTCGGTCTTGGTCGGTCGGGTTGTCGGTAACTGTTTCATAAAAAAACTAAAAAAGTTAATTGCAATTAATTTAATTGCAATTACTTTTACAATTGACAATTGATTAATCGAATGCCCAACACTGCTCCAGACAAGCCGAAGGATAAGACGATCGACGAACTAGTACTCTAAAGAAGCAGTTGGATCCTCCGCCCTTGACTATAGCTGAGAGATTCCGATTCCACCAAAGACATCACAAAAACAAAAAATCATTAACTATTTATCTATTTAAAATATCTCAGAGGTGCTATTTTCGAATATCCTGAAAAACAGAAAAATCGCACCACAAAAAACACCTTATCGAAAGGAATAATTTATATTACGACACCATTTTACATTCATAAACGCTGACCATTAAATCATAAGTTGTGTGTGTTTTTTAAACTAAAAAAGTGGTACTTCCTGTGCCCCTTTCTGATATGTCGCAATGTCGCTGCTTAATATGTCATAGGACATGATTTTTGTTGCCTCGTATTATGTCTTAGGAATTATTTTTACCGATCCATATCATTCAAACCCATTGTGATATATTTTATGACGTCAGAATCAATTGATTTATCTAACAGCTTTAAATTTTTCCTCCAGTTTAACCGATTAAGATTTTCATTCCAATCGGTTCTGCAGTTTTAACCGGTTCACCTAAAAACGTTTTTTCCCCTTTTAACCGAAGCCAAAAACCGGTTTAAAGTTGAACGGTTTTCCATCCCTTGCACATTTCTGTTTTTGCACATTCGTGGTTTTGTCATTTTACCGACGATATAATAACCGTGGACAATTTTCCTAAATGCATTTGGGACACTTATTCCAACACTGTTATTGTTCAAAAAAATTTCGAGGTCTAAATAAGCTAGTTTTAATTAAAAATAGGCTTTTTGTGTTATAAAAACAGATAATTAACAAAAAAGATTATAAGTTCAAAACTGTGCAGCTGTTGATTAAAAATCATCATCAATTATAAAAATAAGTCAGAAGTGACTCGTTCGCTCCTGGAGTAATAAATGCCGCACTAGTTATTATTCAAGAGGTGTTGTGCTGTCAGAAAATCCACTAGACTCTAAAACATTTATGAGTACATACTAAATAGGTTGGAAAACTTGTCCCTGCATGCAGGACACATTTTATAACTCAAATGCATAAAATTAATCATTTGCTGTCGAAACCTATATTCACTTTTTTGAAAAAATTTCATGCTATTTTGAAGAATAAGGCAAGTTGAAATATCAGATATTCATTATTGATAGATATACATAAAAATAAGTAATGTAATTTGAAAAAAAAAATGCTGGAAACTATAGTCCCTGCCCCCCTTAACAAAAGAAATGTGAAGAGAAAATGTCATACAGTTATGTCGTAGTTATTAATTTTTAAAGTTTCACCATTTGTCATTAAATTATGAATATTATTAAATCGACATAAATAGAGTAAAATATTTAATAACGAAGTGATATGAAGCTATTCAAATTTTTAAAAAAATAATTTTAAACAAAAAATATATCGGTACTATACATTTAAAATCGTGATACTTTTCTAAATCCACTAACGAAATTAACTAACCTAATAAGAAAAGTTTTTAGCTCGTCTGTTTTATAAATGAATGTAATTAATTATTCACGCACATTACAAATTCTGCAGCCAAAATAGCACATTCATTTTAATTAGTAGTCTTTAAACTAAGGTATGGTTTCAAAAATCTACGTTTTAATTAAATTATTATTTTTTTCTAAACCCAATAGCGCCTAACATAAAATAGACGAATTGAGTTTATCTTGAAATGTATTAAATTAAAGAAACTGAAGTGTTTCAAAATAAACTTAACCAAAGGAGACAGTTTATGCAAATTCAATTAAGGGTTATTTTCCTTCTTGCCATGAATAAAAGACATTAAAGAAAAGTTAATTCATGTTTTGTAAAATTATCTATTGACTTTTATTAAAACTAAATTAAATGATGGCGCTACGTTAAAAATTGCGTTTTTTAAATGAAAAATTCACTTAACCTTTATTTTGATTAAATTTGAACAGTCAATTGTTATTAATTTTAATTTAATAATATTTTTAAGAACATATTAAATTACTTTGTTTAGCAATAAAGATGATTATGTAAACATAATATAAATTTGTAGCAAATATAACAACCTTCTAAAGACAAAAGAGTTTTTTAGTACATTAAAATAAAATCAACTACGCAAATCAACAATATTAAAACAAAAAGATATTAATTAGTATTATGATTTTTTTTAAAAATGTATTTGGTATTATTATTTTTTAATGTATCTATTATTTACCCATTTTTTTAAGTGTTAAATTTTTTTATGTTACCAAAATATCTCAAATTATATATTTTTTTTACTTGTAGGTTTGGTAATGCATTAAATTATTCATAACACTTTGAACTACCAGTCTAGAATTTTTTTGCTGTTGTACTTTAAACCTATTCATCTAAAATGGCAACGAAAAAATTCAGACTCTTTCTTGCTTCCTATTTTATTTGTATATTTATATTATAAAAATATTACAGAATAGCATTTTAAAATTACCATATGGTCACTCTTTCATCCTTCACGTATTAATTTCATCAGGAATGTTTCTTCCAATGTGGAATGTTTAACGAAGTTAATTCCATATTGGAAGTTAATACATTTTGTAGAATATTCGATTAATTTTTAATCACTTTAAAGACACAGACGCAAAAACCCGTCAACTAACAGTCAGGTTATCCTACAGCATACGTATTTTTTTAATTATAATTTCAATAAATGTTTAAATTTTAATAATTTTTTTTAAAATATGTATAGAGGTGACATTTTAAACTATTTTTATAAGAATGACATTTTTGAAATATCATAATAATAATAATCATAATATAAGTTTAAAAGAATGTAATTATAAGTTGAAAATTTAACTTTAAAATTGTTGCAGTGAAAACACATTTACACTCTGGACATGAGTATCTTCGGAGGGTTAGAGTTAGCATTTGTATGTATCGTCATCTTTATAATTGATTTGTAAATTGCAAGCCAAATAAATTGTGCATTAAAAATTGTAACGTTTTAAATTTTGCACGTATGAAGAGCCGTGACCATATCGTTGCGGGTCAAATTTCCTAAATATGACATCTGGATTAAAAAAAAATGAATTTTCCTACTCTATTAATTAATATTATTATTTTTTTTAAAAAATTAATCATTATTAATATTAAAGTGAAAAAAATGAAATTAAAAAACATGAAAATTTATTTAATTATCCGAAGATTAAAGTAATTCACAAAAATTAACAAATTGCTAACACATTGTTTGCACACAAAAACACATTATTTCCCTTTAAACCAATCAGCTGTTCGAAAAACGCGTTTGTGACGTCACGCCAGGAAGTTCGAAACAGAAACCGCGCTAACCCTAACAAAAGAGAACGAACACCGGCCATATTGAACCTCAGCTCAACCCTGCGGGCGAAAAAAACCTCGGGGCAAACAATTTCCATAAATTCTTTCAAAACTATTTTTAAAAATATTCAAATTCCAACTTACATGATATTTCCAAACGATATTTCAAGATAGAAGATGCTATTTCAGAACATTCGAGGATTCGGTGTTGTGGGTCGATCGCGGTCGACGCATAGGGGAAGTGGCGCGTCCTAGTGACGTAATAATCCCGGGGACCAGTGGGGGAGCTCTGACCGATTTTCCCGCGTTCGGTGAGTCGTCTGCTAGGGTCCACCACTGCACGGGGCTGACCCGAAATAAGCCACTCTGGAAGGGGAGGTTCCACAAGGGGCGCCGCTCAATAACGGGCGACCCTTCGCAATGCACGGATTTCGCATACAGGCAAACAGAGAAGGAGCCCTTAGTAATTCCAAGCCATTGTACAAACGTTACCACGAGGCGCTTACAATTTAGAATTTGATAATTATTTTATAATTTTTTCTCTTCCTTCATTATACGTCCCATTAAAAAAAATTATGTTAATAATAATAATAATAAATTTTATTATCACAAAAAACAACAACAACAAATTAAATCAAACGAACGCCAAGGGGAAACATGGAATCCCGTATAGGCGAGATAGAAAAAATGTTATATAATTTGAACATACACACACACACAAATAACATAAAAATACACACATAATCAAAATGAAAATTACAAAACATTGAATAAAATTAAAACAAATGGTAACTCATCCGCATTTTTAAAAAAAGTTTTAAGTAAATATAAGAACCCACTCAAAGCGCGAGGCCCTACGCAAAAAGCACATTTCTCATATACCTGAAGCTGAGGACAGGCAAGAAGCAGTTCCGCCCTTTTAAGTTTAGTTTAGTTTAGTTTGAATTATCGTCGCACTAGAGCTACACGAGGGCTATTGGCGACGGGCGTCGTATTTTAGAACCACAGTCAAGTGAACCCCCGCCCTTTTAAGATGCGAGGCCATGTGCCCCTATAAAAGCAGTAAATTGCGTGTTAAAATGGTTATGAAATTTCTTTGACTGCCTATATGTGGTCATTGTCTTAAAATATTACGTTCAAATAAAATGCCGTTTATCAGACAAAATTCAACTGTGGTAAAGTACGTCTTAAAAGGATTATGGACATACATTGACTGTCTTTATGGTAATTATCGAAAAAAAAATCGAAATAAAATTTATCTTTCTGATAAAATTCGACAGTAGTAAATATGTCTTGAGAAATGGGTATGAAAATACTATGACTGGTTATGTGTTCATTGTTTAAAAATATTTAGTATTATTAAATGCTATTTATCAGACAGAATTCGACAGTTGTAAAATATGTCTTGAGAAATGGGTATGAAAATACTATGACTGGTTTGTTCATTGTTAAAAATATTTAGTATTATTAATGCTATTTATCAGACAGAATTCGACAGTTGTAAATATGTCTTGAGAAATGGGTATGAAAATACTATGACTGGTTATGTGTTCATTGTTTAAAAATATTTAGTATTATTAAATGCTATTTATCAGACAGAATTCGACAGTTGTAAAATACGTTTTGAATGATTACAAAATTACTTGACCGGCATTTTGTCAAAATTAGGGTGCTTAAGATTCCTCTTCTAGATAAATACTCGTTATTTACCTGTGCGAAGTACTAGTTCCTTCTTTAATTTAGACTCACTAGTTAAAATGCCTTAAAACAAAAATTGAAATAAAATGCCATCTTGATCTCTCAGACTAAATTTGGTAGGTTTTTTTTTTAGAAATTCTGCCTTAAAGTATCTGGACTATCTAGATTAATCAAAAACTAAATAAAAAATAAAAAGGATTTATCAATGGCTTCAAACAAAAGATGTCTAAATATTATTATTCCGGAAAACTGTTATTTTCCAGCAAATTTTACAAAGTTGATCGACGTTAGTAAATTATTTCCTTGAAATGTGTACACTCTCCTTCAAAAATATTTCTAGAGTTTCCACAAACCCTAATCGCTAATTCGAACATTTAAATTATTTTAAACATTTTATATAAGCTCTAATAATAGTTGTCGATTTACTTATCGTTTAGCATAATTGTTCAAGAAGAAAGCTAACACCTACACCCTCTTATCCAAAGAATAAATTATTCCTTACACTATAATATTGAGGATTCAGAACACTGACAGTGAATGTATCTTCCGTTATTTTTTTAATGGGATGTTAGTTTCATATTTATTTCCACATGTATATTTAATTATTTACAAAAACAACTCAAAACAAAATTTCTGGTTTTATTAATATAGCATATTCTGATTCCGCATTTAGTGAACATCTATCTTAATTACAAATTACAAGTTTGGACAGTAGGTCGAATCCGTGGGTTTCGAAGAAAGAGCAAACGCACACACTAGTCTTTTATCAAAGATACGACAAAGGACCAATGAAATCTTCAAGAAAGTTAAATACATTTTTTGTCGATTTATTAATATATTCTCATTCTTTTAATCTGAATATTATATTTATAAAATTCCTAATTGAAAATGGTTTGATATTTAATACATGATTACATTTATATTTACTAATGCATTGATATATGTCAGTATTTCGTGCAGTTATAAATTAAATTAAACTAATTAAATTAAAAAGTGAATTTAATATAAATTTGTCCTAGATCAGATCTAATTACAAAATAATTTTAAGAAAGTATGTATCATCCTATGATTGCATAATAGTTATTAAGCAACTAGTGCCGAAAATAATATTTTATTAAGCGAGTGGATTTTATTTCACGAGACCGTAGGTCGAGTGAAATAATGACAAGAGCTTAATAAAGTATTTTTTGGCACGTGCTTGCTTACAATATTTTTTATAATAACGTGCAAAAAAGTATACGTGTTAAGTGTTACTATAAATATGCATGTTAAATGAAAGTATTGTTTGGCGTGAAATTTGTGTTCTTACTTTTGTCTTATTTAATTCCTTTAATAATTTTTGTAGTACTTGTAGTTTCCATGGAGATATTAGAAAATGCAAAAGTAATGAACCAATAGAAATAAGTGAGTTTCATGACATCATTTAGTTTCCATGGAGATATTCATGACATCATTTAAATGACCGAAAGTACTACTTTCGGCACTGTCTGTGACGTAAGCACGTAAAGTGTCATTTTCGAAACGATTTATGAATGAATATGATATAAAAAAGTGAACTTTTTTGCACGTTGTTATAAAAATAATTTTAAATAAATTTGTTTTAATTTATTATTAGGAACTGTTTTGCTGACACGCAATAATTGTAATTCTCTAACAAAAATATCTTCAATTTTTATACTTTATAAAACTTTAAAAACAATATTATATATCTACTTTGAAATGTATGGTTACAGAAACTTAGCACATTAAACAAACGATTTCATACACATCTTTGTTACCTCTGGAATGTTTTATGAAAAATTCATAGAAATGCGTAAGAATTCTAAACTTTAAAAAATAAACTATTACGTTTTAACGTCTTAATTCAACACATCTTGTGTGAACTAAATAATTCAGTAAATAGTTATTCTAAATATAAACTTTGGCATACATTTACAAAAAAGAATTCACTTTAAAATTGATTTCAAAGCAAGTTCGGATGTCTGGTCAGTGGCTAACCATAATAAATCAATTTACACATACGCTCCATTAAACGAATCGCAGTAACCTCATATAAATTTGAAACCTAAATCGATAAAGCGGACTTTTCTATATATCGAAATCGAAAGAAATATAAATATGTCTGGAACAATGAAGGGTGGTTTATATTTAATCATTAAGTAATGTGACAATTTTTGAATTTTTTTTGAAATTTAATTTTAAAAATTTAATAATATATATATATATATATAGTATATATATATATTATATATAATATATATATATAATAAAATATAAGTAATATATAAATATATTATATATATAAATATATATATATTATATGATATTTATATTATATATTATATATAGGCGTTGATTTTATAAGTCTCGAGGAGATACGAATTTAGTATATGTCATAGAATTCCACGCGAACACAATCTGCCATATGATCCGATTTAAAAGTTAGTGGCTTAAAAAATTACATAAAATTTAAGATTTTTTTTAAAAAAAAGAGTACAGTGGAACTCCGATGTAAAAGTTTTCGAAATTTAAAAGCTATTTCGCTGCAAAAATAGTTTTCACCCGGTATTAATTGAAATATACATTTTTCCTTTTATGGGAAAAATCTGTTTATCCTAGTTATGATTTTCCGAATGGAAACCAGCCCCGATAATTGGAGTTGCACTGTCCCTACTTCGAAAACATATTTAAAACGAAATGGGCTATGGACTTCAAACTTAGAACACGAATTCCTATTACGTATAGGATGTGACCATAAAGGTTTTCTTCTAAATCTGTGGACTGAATTCTTGTAAAAAACCTTATCCGAATTGTAACGAATAAAATATATATTTATTGAGTGGCTATAAAAAATCGTGTAGTGTTTCACATCCCTAATTTTATATTGCATTGATATTATAGAAAAACAAACAGGTTATATCTATGAAGAAAAGGCAAGATCATTTCCACTGCTACGCAATCATATATAACCATTGAATAAAACATGAACATCAACATGCGCATAATTGGTACTTGCCAAATAATGGAAAAGAAAGCAGGTCTTTCGAATCATAGTAATTTAATCGGGAATTTTTTACTGGACAGGGAATACCCGCTAGCACACTTTCGCCAAAATTTCCTTAATTGCAGTCCTAGCGTAACATAATTGTCGCAGAGAAAGTTTTCTCTCTATGAAAGACTCTTTTTTTTATTACTTTTGCATTAATTGCTGACTTCTTTCCACAAACATAGCAATAAGTTTCTTTCACAATTTATTCCTGATTTTAGTTTTAAAGAAAAACCCATGGCATGTAAAATATATTCTTCTGCCGGTTTTCTCTGTTTAATTTAAGAAAACGTTCTTTAATGAAAGCATTTAATTATTTTTAAGTGCATTGTGAGAAATTGCGCAAGTGAGAAGTTATTAAGAATGGTAAAGGTTGAGCCAAGTTTTCCGTTAAAGGCCGCAATTAGACCAAATAACATTAAAATAATAAAATATAAAATAAAGGGTACTTTTCTATTTCGTGGGCGCAAGCGATAAAGTCACCAAAAAATGTACAACCGCATCCAAACGCAATATATCCAAAGGTAACCATTGGGCATTGACTGTGTATACTGTGGTCCATTAATTGCAACAAAAATGCCACCATGAGTGTACACTGTGTTTTGTCACTTGAAAATTCAGTTTTTCTTCAATGATGATTCCGTTTGGCGAGATTTGTCCTTGCCAAATGGAAGAGTACAAAATGGAAATATTTCAAAAAACTTTTTTTTATTATTTCAGTGCAAACGAGCAAGCAACACAAACATATACACACAGATGAAATTCACATTTGTTGAAGAGGTCATTCACGTAAATATCTAAATAAAACCAACAATAAATCTAAACTCAGTTTAAAAGCGCCAAACTGACATGTTTTAACATTTATGATCCCAAAATACCGGCTCCCATCCAAAACCATAAACAACTCGATTTAGAAAAAGAGAATTCTCAACAGTTTATTACTTGGAGATTTTTCTTGGGATGTAAATCCATCGCATCGGAAAGCTAAAGAGGTACTTCAAAATAAATGTATTAAAAGCAACTCGTTTGAATACACTTCATAAAGATTAATGTTTTAATTTATAAAAATGTTAATATGATTATATTTAGATCGCATTAAAATTGTTACTCCCCCTCCAATTGTAAAATACTTCTTGTTTCGTAACTCTTACCCATAACCCACAATAACTTAATGTTGGACGTAACAAAACAAAAACTAATAAAAAAAATTAATTAAAAAGGATTTACGAACGAGAAAAATTCCGAATGATCGAGCTTGTTAGCAAGTCATCTCCCTCGGCCTTTAAACGGATTGTGTTAGATAAAAAATATATATATATCCGCTATTTTTTGGGGACTAGTGCACGATAAATCATGCGAAGTTGCGTTAGGTGCCATCTCACGTGTCGGCATCGTCATTTAACCATTAATCAAAATCATGAGGCCCGTCGTCAATAACCCTCATTTCGCTGTAAAGCGTAAATGGGCGTGCTGGACCGGAGTTTTCCAAAGCAAAGTGCATCAGTGTTAATCCTATGGAGAAAAAAATATTTTCACTGCCACATTTCTTCGGCTGTATTGAATATTTTTACAATCGGATTTTTTAATGTGATAAATGTAGCTGACTAACAGGTCCCGACCTTCCAACTTTTTGAAATTGGTTCGAATACTTTTTTAATTTTCAATAAATAATTTCACACAAAATATTCGAAGCAATTTCAAAAAGTGGGAAGATATAGAGACCTGTAAGTTATATACATTTATTATTAAAAAAAAAACCGTTTGTAAAAATATTCCATACAGCCCGAGAAATGTGGCAGAGAAAATAGTTTTTTCGCCATTGGATTAACACTGATACATTTGAGTTTGGAGACCCGCGGTCCAGCGCGCTTATTCCCCCTAAATTCAACCAAAACCAAAAATCCTCATCCTAATATGTTTTCAACTACATCCGCTCCATACCTTTGACCACAGTGACGTCATAGCGGAAAGGACAAGTCAAGGTCAAGCAGCATAAGGCTCGTGCGGCATCCCCGAATATCGATCCACTAGGTAAGCCGATATCCGATGATGTCGCAGTGTCAAAGCAGTAACAACCTAAGTCCAAACTCCAAATGTCTATTTGAAATTCTTAGAGCCTATAAGGGTCACAATACCCAAAGTTATGATAAGCGTTAATTTTTCGTTTCTTAGCATATTTTTTAGTAAAGGTTTGTAAAAAGTTTATAATTGTACCTTAATTTTTAAAAAAATTAGTAATATTTTCTGGGTTATCAACTTACCTTTGCACTGAAGAAGGAATTTTCATATTCAATTTTTGCAGATTTTTTATATTCTATAGTGTGACAAATAAAATAATTAAATGTGTAATTATTTTGTAAAAGAAAGGCTAATATTTTTTCTCCGCATTGACACATGTAGTTCACAAAACTGTAAGTTGTATAAGTCATACTATACTAAGTTTTTTTTATTAAAAAATAAAAATGTAAGAAATAGATTCCAAAAATTCTACTATTATGTATTTTTGCGCATATAAAACTTAACAAAAATTTTGAAATTAAATTAAATGTTAATATCCCTGCACAGTTTTGTGAGCAATTGTGAAAAATATTCAGCAACCAAATTCAAAAGGAATTTTGTTTAAAAAAAAGGTCTGCTGAATGAGGACTTTCCGTCTTTAGCTTTTAAACCTAGCCCGATTCTTCCACGTAGTGGAATTTAAAAAATAATGATAACAGTTATAAATTGATGTTTTAAATTTTTGAAAGTAAGCGTAGAATTATGAAATAGTTTTCAAATATGTCTGTGCAGTAAAAACGTCTTTAATATTATATTATTATTTTTCTCCTAATTGCAAACGAAACAAGTATAGAGAAACCAATGAAAGGTATAGTTGAAGAACTCACATTCTCCGAAATATAACTAAGAAAAAAAAGTCCGCTCTGTTTATTGGCGGCTCCGTCCAATAGAATTTTTGATCGTTAGAAGTCGCAAATGAAAGGGCAGGTCACTATATCTTATTATACTTTGGAGAATGTGAGTTTTGCAATTAGACCCTTTAAATGTAGTTTGCTAAATTTAACTTGACAGACGAAACCGACTTTAACTCTAATACTGCACGTACGGAATATATTTCATAACAAACAATGACTTCGGAAAAAAAACAGACATTATTTGGCGCAGTACGTGATAAAATGAAAGAAATTTTATTTTTGTTAAGTCACTAATATTCTCCGGCCTTGTAAAAGACAAAAGAATAAGCACGAAAAGTTTCGAAGTTCTATTTTTTTTATCAAATAAAACGAATACTGTGTATCGCCACCTATAAAGAATATTCTTTTTTTTTAAATCGGAGGAAGCCCAGTGAATGTGTGGAGTTGCTTTCGACTAACATTCTAAAAATTCTGAGCTCAAATAGAAGATTTGGTAATGGCTTTTAGTAGGTCGATAAAAAGAGGACTAAGTTACATTAAAAAGAGACAATGAGGGTTCGATTCAATCTGACTTTGTCTGGGACAATTTCAAGCCCGTCGAAATTTCGTCCCCGTCTGGAATATTTCCTTGTCGGGTTATATCCCGTCGGAAATTCGGCTGTCGGGCTTCTGACTTGTCGGGTTACCGGCTGTCGGATTACCGGCTGTCGGATTATGTCCGGCAAAGAGTCTGACCACATTCACCCGTCTGCTCAAGAATCCTAATATTCCGAACCATTATTTAAAAAACAAGTAGGTTTGTTACAGAATCTGTCACTTAAACCGCTTCAACACAACATTTGTGCTCAACAGGAAACAAACGATTTATACACCTCAGAAAGAAATTCGCCAAAAAAAGCCTTTAGCTAGTTGTAATTAAACATTTAAACTATAAAATTAATTATTTTCATTAATCTTCTTTCTCAGATTTAATAATTAGACTTTATCTTTTGCTTAATTTGTTTGAAGTTCGAAGAATAATAATGTAATATTTTTTTTAATAAATATCTTTGTGTCGCCACAATTTACCATTTACATTTCTTTCGAAAATTCACTTATTTATGGTTTGTTAAATTAATTTACAGTTCGAAAAATATATAATTAGTGCAATTGATGCTTTAAAAATAAAAGCGAAACTTTACATATTTTTTATGCCAAGTTAGAATTCTCTATGCATCTTTCTTCATACATATATAATAAACCATCAAAAGAACTCTATTGTGATTTTACAACAATCCAAACTGAATTATATCGCATAAATAAATATTCTTTCAAAAATTATTTTATTTTAAATAAAGTTTCTCGTACGTTTAACGAAATGGCAACAGTGAAAAGATTGAATAAAAATGGAATTTGCATGTTATTTCAATGTAGATTAAATTTTTTTTAGTTATTTAAATTTTAAATAAACTTCTAATTAAAATTTTTTAATAAAATTTGGAATGTAGCCTAATCGGATTTTTTGCTTCAAAATGACGTATCCCACTTGTCTGTGGGACTTGTTGATGACAACAGTGAAAATATGAATAAAAATGGAATTTGCATGTTATTTCAATGTAGATAAATTTTTTTTAGTTATTTAAATTTTAAATAAACTTCTAATTTAAATTTTTTTAATGAAATTTGGAATGTAGCCTAATCTGATTTTTTGCTTCAAAATGACGTATCCCACTTGTCTATGGGACTTGTGGTTCTTTCTGTGAAAGTGGGTGACGGACGGACAGACGATTATAATATCTTCCACTTTTTACGTTATACACGTAGTGTGGAAGCTAAAACTACCTACTTAATACTATTTACTTCTTTATGGTGATAATACATTAAAACAAATTAGGGTAACGAGTACAGTGATTGGCCCCCCTCACAGTGATTGGCCCCTTCATTCATTATTGAGAATAATAAGAGCCCAAATAATTAAAGCCCAAAATGTTGTTGCCAACATGACAAACGTTAATGGCGGGAATTTTAAAAACATTTGTCACACCTATTTTGGGCTTTAACATCTTATTATTTTCAATAATGAATGAGGGGCCAATCACTGTAAGGGGGGCCAATCACTGTACTCGTTACTCTACGTACTGAATACTATTACTTACTATAGTAGTTACTTTTAAGACGCGGGAAAGGAATTTTATTCGTTAGCCAATGGAAAGCTTATTCCTGTTTTGGTTAATCCTTGTTTTTATTAGCTTCCACACTACGTTTATAACGTAAAAAGTGGAAGGTTTTATAATCGTTCAGTCCGTCTGTCTGTCCGTCCGTCCGTCTGTCCGTCCGTCACCCACTTTTACAGAAAGAACCACAAGTCCCACAGACAAGTGGGATACGTCATTTTGAAGAAAATAATCAGATTAGGCTACATTCCAAATTTCATTAAAAAATTTAAATTAGAAGTTTATTTAAAATTTAAATAACTAAAAATTTAATCTAAATTGAAATAAAATTGCGAATTCCATTTTTATTCAATATTTCACTGTTGCCATCCACAAGTCCCACAGACAAGTGCAATGTGTCATTTTAAAGCAAAAAATCAGATTAGGCTACATTCCAAATTTCATTAAAAAATTTAAATTAGAAGTTTATTTAAAATTTAAATAACTAAAAATTTAATCTACATTGAAATAACATGCAAATTCCATTTTTATTCAATATTTTCACTGTTGCCATTTCGTTAAACGTACGAAAAACTTTATTTGAAATAAAAATAAAAATATTTATTTATGTGATATAATTCAATTTGGATTGTTGTAATATCACAATAGAGTTCTTTTGATGGTTCATTATATATGTATGAAGAAAGATGCATAGAAAATTCTAACTTGGCATAAAAAAATATGCAAAGTTTCGCTTTTATTTTTAAAGCATCAATTGTACTAATTATATATTTTTTGAACTGTAAATTAATTTAACAAACTATAAATAAGTGAATTTTCGAAAGAAATGTAAATGGGAAATTAAGGCAACACAAATATATTTATTAAAAAAGATTACATCATTATTCTTCGAACTTCAAACAAATTTAGCAAACGATAAAGTCTAATTATTAAATCTGAGAAAGAAGATTAATGAAAATAGTTAATTTTGGCGTTTAAAACTTTGAATTACAAATAGCTAAAGGCCCTGTTTTTATTAGAATTAAATCACCTTTGCCATTTGCAACAATCGCTCGAGAAACTTTAATTCTTTTAGACATTAAATTTAAAGAAATTTATTTTTGCGAAATCGATCACTTTGAAATGATGTCAAATATGTTTCACTACGGATTCTTTGTATGTTGATATGAAATGTTTTCATTCTATTTAAAAGCGAGGAATATTACATATTTATTCTTTGAAATACAAATTAATTTTTGCAAACGATAAGTAATAATTATTGAGTTGTCGAAATAAAATAAATGAAACTAGCCATATTTGGCGTGTAAATGTTTAATATAGAATTAATGTGTTTGGAGCGTTTATTCCTGTTAAACACAAATGTGTGGAAGCGGGTTAAGTGACAGATTCTGTTACAAACCTACTTGTTTTTCCAAGTTACGGATCTCGGAATTTGAAAAAAATAATTTCAGTAGAAAGAGTTTTGTGAACAACAGCACACAAACAGATTTTGTAACATGTACAAAATGTTGCCATTTGAAATAGTATTCCATAAAAAAATTGATTAGTTGTTCCCAGGTTGGCCTTTTTAGTTATACCCGTTCAAAAATACTCAATTTTCCATAGACCTCAATGTTAAATGAGAAAAAGTTAGGCTTAATTTTTCGGTTTCAAAAAATCATAACTTTCTTAATACTTGGAATTTCTAAAAAATAAAAAAATACGGGTCTAATAAATTTCTCTCTAGTACTTGGGGGAAAAATCAACATCGAATTCTGTGACATGAAGATTTTGAGCCTGGCGATTTGACGTGGAATGACTCACAAACTAAAGTTTGCAGTTAGTTTAAAATGAAGGTAAAATAGTCACCGATTCTAAAGTTTATAATTCCTAAAAGGAAAATAATCAACAGTGTAAAGCAATTTCTCTTGAACGAAAAAGCATAATTTTAAATAAGACATTGAAAGTAACTGTCATTATTTAAAATAGGGTTTATTTTAACGAAATAATATTTTTGGCTACAGATAAATAGTTAAATTTAAAAATGGCATTTGATGACAAATGCTTTAAATATATCCAATCTAACAACTATTGAATATATCTTCAAAACTGGTTGAAATCTGGAATATATGATTATCATGAAAAAAAGTGTTTGGAAGCTAAAATTCGACACAAAGAGTTGTAAGTATTTGTGTTGCTTACTACAGATCAAGACCCTTCGTTGGATTTTAAATTTAAAGAAACTACACCTAAAAATCTATTAAAAAACTACAGACACATAATAAAAATTATTATAAATTTTATTTAAAAAAATATTTTTAAAACAATGAATATTTTACAGATACAATCATGAATGAGAATGATAGAGTTAAATTTTACTAAATATTTCACCAAATTCATAAAATTATATTATTTCAATCGAAAATAATTTTCATTATGTGTTATTAAATAAAATACATGAATTAAACAAATTTTTAATTATTTTCCCAAATTTATAAGTTTTGATGCACTTAAAACTTTTACATTATCTTACAATTTTATAGAACGATTTTGTATGTTTAAAAATACATAAATTAAAATCTGATATCTCATAATTAGTTTTTAGGGTTAGACCTAACATTTCATAGAACAAATTTTGTAATTATATTAAGAATTCGAAAAATTTAGAATCCTTTTATTCATCTCTTCTTTTGCTATGACAGGATTCAGTTCTGTAAAGGTCAACCTGGTATTCTAAAATTAAACAAACATGAAATATATATAAGATATATTTACCAAAAAAATTCATAAAAAACTATTTAAAAATGCTTTAATTACAAAACATTTTACATAATTTATGGTATAAATTTAAAAATTATATATTTTTTTAATAGAATTAAATTATATTGACCATTAGCGAATTCTATATAGGTTCCTACGAATGACGTCGAAACATTTTATAGTTAAAAGTTATATTTGTGTTTTAGTAACTTATATAAAAAATGTGAACACAATCTTATAATTTGGTTTCCTAGTAGACGTTTTACAATATAACGGTTAAATTAGACAACTTTGAAGTTTATCGCGGTACAATAAAATTTAAATTTATATAAGTTTAACCAATAAAAACCTACACTAGAACATCTGTGCATTCTTGTTTTCATTGTTACGGGGGAAAAACTTGGGTTTCTTATTAAATTCATTAACATTTCGGGGAATGCTTGCATAGGCATCATATCGTGGATTACCTCTTGAACTACAATTTCCTCGAAATTGGCAATAATTTGTACCACTTTTGTTGTAGTACACGGTCGTTTTCTGAAAATGTTCCTTTTGAGCAACCGGAAAATGTATGGTACCATCTTGAAATGCAGGTTTAAGTTGAAGGATTTTTGGAAGTACATTATATCCCATCGATTTCGAATCCAAATTATGCATGATTTTTTGTTTTTCTTTATTTTGCAATAGGTCCGCTTGTATCAAATTATCTCGTTTAGTTTCATTTCTGTTAGTTGGTTTAAAAGATTTATTGCCTTTGTTGGTGTTATTTGATTCATATGCTCTACTCAAAGGTTTTCTTTTCCATTCTTGTTTATTTTTTACTTCTTTTATCGTGACATTTTTTATTGGTTTAGAAGGCAGGTGCGACTTTAATCTATACTTTTCATTTAATAATTTAAGATTCCTTTGATAGTTTAAAGCGATTGAGGATGAAATTGAAACTGTGTCCAGGTTTTCATTGGTTTCGATGGGATCCTTTTTCAATTCCTTACCAGAATTGTTATGCCAGTCTAGTGAATCCTGTTCAACATCTCTTGAAGTTTTCATTGCTTTCAGAGGCCGATTAAGCTTGTAAGACCGAAATGGTTTTTTCACTAACGTCGAAGTCTTATCTTCAATTGGGTGGGACAATATGACGGTGTCGTTTTTCCCGATCATCTTGAAGCATCCTGTAAGCTCATCATCAATCTTTGTGAATGTATGATTGGACTTCAAAATCGGTGACCCTTTGGATCTCCGTGTCAGTCGGCCACCATCTCCCCATTGATTTGGAATATCTTCCGCTCGTGTTCGGCAACTTTCTTTGGTTTCACTATCTCCAATTTTTTCTTTCGTTTGAACAACTTGTCCGGTTTCGATTTTTTTAGACACTGGGTCTTTGCATAACTCCGCTGTTAGTGAGGAATCGCCAACAGTATCATAAAAAGTAGATATTTCTCTTTGATTCATTCTAAATGTGAATGTATTGCTTATGTGCGCAGGGAAGTAAAGTTCTTTTTTGACTAAAATGTCTAGAAGCATGTTGTAAATGGCAGATATCGTTTCAAACTTGTAGATAGCAAGGTGGACCTGGATTCGTCTCTGGGGAACACCAAGTTTGTCGGCCATCCAGTTCATCACCTTTAAGCAAAGAATTTGCAAACAATATTAACTTAAATAGCCATGTATTTTATTATAACTAATGATGAAGCATGATATTTTTTTGTTGGTCATACATCGGTACAACTCTCATTTAAACAAGTTTTCTAGTTGACAGCATCAAAAACGTTTCAGCGCTCTGGAGATATGACACTAAACACATATTTATATTTTTATTAAAGAAAATTTGGGTAACAGAATTGGTTATACCTAACTGGAAATGTCTAAATGGTTGCTATAAGTTGATTTAATGCTTTTGTTTTCTCGAATTTTTGTAATAAACCATCATATTAAAACAATTAATTTGATAAACCTATGTTAAACCTGCGATTCTTATAATAACTATTTTAACACGTATATTCGGTTTCATACCTGTGGTTTGTACCTGTGCTTTAAATCTGGTCGGAATCGGGGCAAGTTTTTCTTCAAGTTAGGGTCCTTCTGCAACCATGGATGGACGTAGACATCGCGAATGTCCGATCGCTTGAACTGATTCGGTTGAAGAAGATTTTCCAACAAATGGCAGCAATCTGATGAAAACATTATAGTAATAAAAAGATCTGTGAATTATAGGCCTGTTACATTAAGTTCAATTTAACGTAAGCCTATAACCAGAAATTCTCAATTTATCGTGGTAACGTTTATTACTTCGTTACTATGCAGATGACATTACGTAAATTGCCTTGGTATCACACAACATCGAATGATGTATTTCCTATTCCATTCCGACAATGCGATATCATGTCGATATCGAAAAAGGATTGTAAGATGTCGTAGGCTGCTAGGGAAAGAATTGTGCAACAAATAGTTAAATTATCAATAATATGCCAAATAATATGGAAAAAATTTTAATGGTATGTACTTTTATTTAACTTTTAAATGCATAAAAATTCTAACTCTGTATAAAATACAGTTGTATTTGTTTCAAAATTAATACTGATCAAATATACAATAGGTTAAAATCTATTATTTTTTCCATCCGCGACACAAAATTTAAAGTTTTATATACTATAGCTTTATATGTTCCTGAATTGTCATTTAAAAAAATCATAACTGTCGAACGAAAAATCACAGAAACTTTTAAAGTAGCGAAATAACTTCCCTGTTCCATTCTGCGTATTTTGACACCTTTCCCGTATCTTTACATTTTGTGGTTCAGACCACGTTTAGACAGAGATAGATTTCAGACAAACAGACAGAGACACATATTAACACATTAATAATAAAGCAACAACATAACAAAGAGGATTCACATTCGGACATATAAACCTCATGGGTTATCTTAGGCATTATCAGCAAGTCCGCCTGTCACTTCCTGACATCTCAAATACTATGATTGTGGAAGAGTTCGCTTTAAAAACAGGTACAGAACCTAAAGCAGGCAGGATTGCCACTCCCATGCTGTTCGGCGAATACAGGAGATTATTGGGTTAGTTTGGTTGGAAATAATGTGTCACACTAAAACTACACATGGGTTATTGGTGAAAGGAGGATTATAGTTAATTGCTGATGGCCGTTATCAATGGCACGTGCATTTCTTTTCTATCTTGACTGGATCGTCAATAGATTTGCATCTGTTGTATGTATTATTTAACACATTCAGTATCACCTCGGGGAACGCTATAAGTTAAAATATAGCTATTTAATAATAGTGAACCCGAAGCATGAAGTTCGAACTGCCCTTCAGTTGAGAAACTGTTTCTAAACCTCCAAGAAATATGCTCCTGCAAAATCAATGAATCGCCAAATATGGTGTAACTCTGGCTAAGTCAAAATCTTCCTTACCCCTTTTCGTTTTACGAATGATCGTTTGGACTCGTTTAAAACACACGTCATAGATACCAAGAAGTGATAGGATGACTATATCTGCTATAGTGTTAAGTTTACGGTGATAATTTAATATTACCAGTGCTGAGGTTTCTCATTACTTTCCAATTCTCTTTTGTGAGTCCTTGAGAAATGCGCCTGTAGAACACATCCTTGTGCTCAGGAGCACAGGTTGCGTCTCCCCACCTAGGCACGGCAAAAGGCATTTGACCAGTCACCATGGAAAACAGTATGACACCTCTAAAATAGCAAAAAGCATGTACAGTAGAGGACTCCAATTTTCCGAACTCCAACTATCCGAAGCAGCGCTGATTATGCGAATGTTATAAAAATATTCGACAAAACCTATCTGTTTCTGTTCGTCTTTATTGGATGTCATGCGTAGTACGTTTTTTATCCCGACCAAAAAAATTAGTAGGCATGACATCCAACAGAGACGAACAGTAACAAAAAGCCCGAGTATTAAAGTTTATATGTTTACAGATAAACTTTTGTAAAACCAAGATTCTAACTTAAGTTGAATAGAAAAAAATAGTACAAAATGCTACATAAAACTCAAACTGCCAAACGACATCTTACTATTTGGATTTGGTGGGGTTGATAACGACAGAAAATAAAACTACGTGATCTCACAGCCCAACAACACATTGAGTAATTGATTAAAATATGCCGTTTCTCCGATTAACTCTAATTATCCGAATATCCTATAATACGAATGTGGTTAGGTCCTAACTGCTTCGGATAATTGGAGTTCAACTGTAAATATTTTGAAGACGAAATAATTATGGGCATGTTTCACAACAGTTCTACTGGAATGAAAAGATTGTCTCGATTGTTTAATCATTGTAGTAGGCGGAGGTTATCATGTCATACCACCAAAGGCATTCAGGAATGACTACGTCACGTGAAACAAGCCAATTGTTAAATTCAACGATAACTGACTCATGCAGAGAAAGCACAAAACACTAAAATTAAATGTTTGATAGATCCAATGAAATATTTGATACTAGCAAATAAATACCCGTTCTTCGCACGGACTAAAAGAATATCAAATCTATCCAAGTATATGTGTCATTAATTTTTTAATTGCTATAGGATAATAAACTTTGCCCTTGTTCCCGTTCATTATAAAAGAATAAAATCCCGTTACTTATATTGCTTTAAAATTCCAAAATAAAAATACACCAATATAAAATGCACATCCTCATATCACAAAAATCTTCCTCAATATGAACTTACTGTCATCGAAATTTTCCTGATAAATTCCAAAATTAACCATAATTGTATAACAATGTTATTTCACGTCAAAACCTCCATTCTGGGGTGTTTTTTTAAAAAAAAAAACATGTTGTTTTTGTTAAATGTTGTTTTAATGTTGTTAAAAATGTTGTTAAATGTTGTTTTGTAAAAATGTTGTTTTTTTTTTTTAAAAAAACAACATTTAGCTCATTGGCACGGTCAATTATTTTTCAAATCATTCATTTAGTTTCTGAAGGTAATAGCAAGAAAATAAAAGCAATTTCAATTTTAATTAATTTTTGTGTTCATTTTAATTTCTTCTGTCGAATGGCAACACGAAAGGGAAAAATGATCGTATTTGAGCGAAAGTGGTGTATTTTTTTCAGAAAATTCGAATTTTCTTTAAAAATGGAACAAATATGAAAAAACTAAGCCTCAGGTGCACACGTTGGTATTAAAGGGAATCTATCTTAAAAATTTCGAATTTCTGAGGGCAGTATAAGTAGGTCTTTTACGATCCACAGACATACAGACACACAGACTCTTTTTTTATTATTATAGACTAGCAAATTTATACCCGTTCTTCGCACGGAATAAAAAAATATCAAATAGATTCCAAATATGTGTACCATATAACCTGTTATAGGATCATAAACTTATTATTGTTTCCGCTCGTTATAAATTATAAAATCCCGTTTCATTGCCTTAAAATTCCAAAATGAAAAATACGCTATAAAATGCACTCATAAATGTCATCACAATTCCCTTATAAATACATAAAACCTTTTAGCTCATTTGGCGCGTTTTGGAAAATAATTTGGCGAGAAAATAGATATAGCTACCCACACCCATTATACAGCTCTAACACAATGACCTTCGAACAACCGACCAGCTTATAAATTATTTATAAAAGAAATCGCCTATTTGGCGAATTTTAGTTAATAATTTGGCGAGTTTGGCAACGTCTTTGGCGAAAAAATAAAGACATAAAACATTAATAGCTCTAGTGCGATGGCCTTTATTAACCATCGTAGTTCAGTAATAGCTTAACTATACATTTATTGCTTAAATATGCCTACATGCAGTCAACAGAAAAATCAATAAAAAAATCATCAAATAAACCCACAATAAAATCCAGGAATGAAGACTGGCGGAATTACGTCACTTGAAACATGTCAATTATTTTTCAAATAATGAATTTAGTTTCTGAAAGTAATGGCAAAGAATAAAAAATAAACATTTTGAATTTTAAATGTTTTCGTTAAAAGTTTTATTTAATTTTTTCAGCCGTTGGCATCAGGAAAGAGAAAAAATTATCGGATTTGAGCGAAAGTGGTGTATTTTTTTCAGAAAATTCGAATTTTCTCTAAAAATGGAACAAATATGAAAAAACTAAGCCTCAGGTGCACACGTTAGTATTAAAGGGAATCTATCTTTAAAATTTCGAATTCCTGTGGGCAGTATAAGTAGGTCTTTTACGATCCGATAACAGACACACACACACACAGACAGACAGACTCTTTCTTTTATTATTATAGATAATTTAATTTGGGGTGCATATCCATATTTTAAAACAAGTTCAATGTTATTATATATTTAAAAAATTAAAAGTCATAGTTTTCTATATTCCAAATCACCATGAGAGCGTCTGTCTTTGCCTGATCACAATTAACCCGCTTGGTTATAACTGATGCACCTTCTGACACTAAGTTACAATGTTATGCACTGTTTCAAGCCCCAAAATATTCAGCAGATGACCACACTATTTCAAAATTATTTCAAAACATCAATTAATAATTAAATAACAGGGTGTTATTTTCTTTTCAATTTTGTTTTAAATTGATGGTATGATGATTCCCATACCTGGTGAAAATGGGATAACATGGCAAAGCAATTCTTTTGCAATAGTTGTGATTTCAAAATTGTGGGGATTAGCACTGCCGACTCCCCGCTCACCGCACGAGGGCGCTTCCAGCGCAGGGACATCGCCATTCGGTAACGAGGAGAAAGAAGCCAGAATGTGTTAGTACACCGAGGTGTCTGCATCTCCTTCGCAGGGCGGCAAAAGCATCGCCATTCAGCAACCCGTTGGCTGCGGTCAAC
Organism: Oedothorax gibbosus; assembly: GCA_019343175.1. NCBI lineage: Eukaryota > Metazoa > Arthropoda > Arachnida > Araneae > Linyphiidae > Oedothorax > Oedothorax gibbosus. The sequence goes on along the minus strand of CM033277.1, from coordinate 35,464,589 downwards.
CGGCGTCTGTAATCGACGGACTAGTAACTGATAAACTCTTTGTAATCTGCATTTACGTGATCATCATAGTCATACTGTAATAATTGAAATTATATATAAACATCATTGCATCATCTCCTGAGTCATCGTTCCATGCCTCCCACAACTTTGGGAACTCGACCGAGATTCCTAGAATACTGAGCCAAAAGGATATTTTAACGAATTATCACTAAATCAGTGTGTGACTGGATTTTTTGTGAAAAAAAAAACTGTTGCGACGGTGCAAAAAAGAAAACAGAACTGACTATATTTTTTTTTAACTTTTTGTTTCGGAACAAAAAGAACAGTGAGTAATCTGCGGATTACGTAACAGACATCATCACGGCATACGCGGCGACAGAAAACCTGGGGAAAATACTGGCGCCGTACCACCTGCTCGAAGGTAGCAGGAAACGTGAGTGATTGTTTTTCTTTTATTCCTGGAAAATATTAGAATTGAAAAGAAAAAAAAATATGACTGCTTTTTTGTCAAAGGCTAGGAAAGCCGATTTAGTAAAATTGGCCGATGAATTAAATTTAGTTATTCCACCAAACCCGAAGATAGCTGGTTTAATAACACTAATTTCGCAGTCTGACAATTTCGACGCAGACATGACTCAAAATATGTTAACTGAAATTGTTAATGAAAGGGAGGAAATACGTAAACTAGAAATTATGCGTACGGAAAGCGATAACAATAGATCGCAAGAAAATGAAACTTTCGGTAGGTCAAAAAACTATGACATTAGAAAACTTTTACCAAATTTTGAAATGTCGGGGGACATTGGCATTTATTTAACATTATTTGAACGGCAACTAACACGTTTACAGGTTCCAAAAACAGATTTTGTTGCCGAATTATTGGGACTGGTCCCATGGGAGATTGCAGGCGTCATTGCTAGGGAGCCAGGCGACCTTGCTAATGATTTTGATCACATTAAGAAAACACTGTTACATCGTTATAAATTAACTAGTGAACAATTTCGTCACAAATTTCTGACAAACAAAAAGGAAACCTCCGTTTCTTGGCGGGATTTCGCCTTCGAAGTTAACCACTACTTTGAACAGTGGATATTCAGCATGAATGTTACAAAATTGGAGGAATTGAAAGAACTAATGGTTTGTGAACAGATTAAACGGAAAGTCCCTCCAGAGGTACGCGAACACCTCATAGACGTGAAAAACGACCAAATGTTAGCGCTATGCAGGTACAGTCAGTAAACAAACCAAAAATCATGAAGACCGTAACGATTTTGAATAAAGATATAAATGCTTGTGTGGATACTGGTAGCGATTGTACAATTCTCAAATTTGATATGTATAAACAATTAGGGTCACCTAAATTAATGGCAACTGATGTTTCATTAAAAGGTATTACAGGAGAAGGAATTAATCCTGAAGGTTATTTTCAAGCATCTATTTCTATTGATAACTGTGTTGTACATACTATTGCATATGTGTTAAAAAATTTGAATTATGATTGTTTACTTGGTTTAGATGTACTGCAGCAGGTAAGGTCAGTTTTTGAAGGTTTTGCTTTAAAGTGTACTGATATGAATAATGATACAATGAGTGAATCTGCCAAAAATGAAACGGCTATTGAAGAGGGGGCGGGTGTAAAACAAAACGAAACTGAATCGTTTAGGGAAGAAATCGGAAACTTGGAGGGTGAAGATACCGATAATTTTTCTAAAATAGAAGATAGTCTAAGAAGGGTATTACTTGGCGAAATGACGATTGCTGAACCAGAAGTGTTCAACACCATAGACAGTGGCGAATTTTTAAATTTAAATCAAAGAAAGGATTTAATTAAGCTAGTTTCAAATTATGAACCAAAAAATCTTAAGTCAACAGACTTAAAAATGAAGTTAACTTTAAAAGACGAGGCTCCAGTAAGCATAAAAAATCGAAGGTTAGGTTTTAGTGAACAAGCTATTGTTGACCAAATAGTGGACGAGTGGTTAGAAAAAGGCTGGATTAAAGAAAGTTTTTCTGATTACTCCGCACCTATAGTCTTGTGTAAAAAGAAAGATGGTTCACATAGACTGTGCCTAGATTACAGAGCTTTAAACAGAAAAATAATTCGTGATGTGTTCCCTATGCCCAACATGGAAGAAATTATCGATGAACTGGGACAAGCGAAGGTATTTTCGTGCCTGGATTTGAAAAATGGATATTTTCACGTGAACATGCATCCAGACTCGAAGAAATATACAGCTTTTCGCACAAGAAACAACGCTTACGAGTTCGAAGTAGTTCCGTTTGGCATCTGCAACTCACCATCTGTATTCATGAGATTTATCAACAACGTTTTTAAGGATTTGATCAGAGATAAAACAGTTTTAATTTATCTCGATGATATTATTGTGCCTTCCCAAAACGAAGAAGAAGGGTTAGTAAAGTTAAAACGTGTTTTTGCAGTAGCAGCTGAATATGGACTAGAAATAAATTTCAAAAAGTGCCAGTTTTTGAAACGGAAGATCGAGTACTTAGGGTATGTTATTGAAAACGGGACAATCAAACCGTCTCCAGCTAAAACAAAAGCCATTCAAGCCTACCCAACACCAAAAACAGTAAAACAAGTGCAAAGATTTGTTGGACTTTCATCTTACTTCAGAAAATTTATCCCCGGCTATTCGAGCATTGCCAAGCCGTTAAGTGATTTATTAAGACACAACGTGAAGTTTCAATTTAAGCATGAACAAGAAAAGGCGTTCCAAGAACTCAAGAACTGTTTGACTGGCGAGTCAGTTCTCCACATCTTTAGACAGGGAGCACCTCTGGAAGTTCATACCGACGCTAGCTGCCATGGATTTGGGGCCGTGCTGTTACAACAAGACAACGAAGGCGTGTTGCACCCACTCTACTACATGAGCAAGAAAACGAATACTCAACAAGAAAAGTATGGGTCATACGAATTGGAAATACTAGCTGTTGTAGAAGCACTGAAGAAGTTCAGAGTATATCTACTAGGATCAAAATTCAAGATCATCACTGACTGCGACGCTTTTCAGAAAACGATGAGCAAAAAGGACATAATTCCTAAGATTGCCAGGTGGGCACTAATGCTTGAAGAGTTCGACTACGAATTGATCCACAGATCAGGGAAACAGATGAAGCATGTGGATACATTGAGCAGGGACACCGTACTAGTAATCACAAGATCTCAAACTGAACTCACGCATAAGATAGAAGTTGCACAAACTGAAGACGATTATGTGGGAACCATAAAGAAACTTATTGAAGAAGGAGCTGACAACACCCACGTTGTAATACGAGGAATTTTGTACAAACAAATAGAAGGAAGAAATTTAATGGTAGTACCTCAGTCAATGCAATTTGATATCATCAAAGAAACTCACAAAAAAGGTCATTTTGGAGTTGCCAAAACTGAAGAAATCCTAAAACAAGAATTTTTTATACCCAAGGCCAGAAAACAAATTGAGCATGTCATAGCCAATTGTGTGGAATGCATCTTAGTCAACAGGAAAAAAGGCAAAGCAGAGGGTCTTCTTAACCCCATTCCAAAGAAGAAACCCCTTTCAGCACATATCACATAGACTTCATAGGACCTTTACCATCTACGTCGAAGAATTACGTCCATATATTTGCAGTGATAGATGCCTTTACGAAATTTGCCTGGTTTTACCCGGTTAAGACCACGTCAGCAAAAAATGCCATCGATAAGTTGAAATTACAGCAGACAACGTTTGGGTCACCACTAAGGATTATCAGTGACAGAGGATCGGCATTTACGTCACAAGAATTCAAGGATTTCTGGAATGAGGAAAAAATTGAACACGTTCTGATCACTACCGGGATCCCAAGAGGTAATGGACAGATAGAACGAATCTTCGGAACAATTGCACCTGTGCTAGCCAAGCTCTCAAGAGACGAACCGAAGAAATGGTTCAGTTATGTTCCCGAGGTTCAAAGAATAATGAATAGCACTAAAAGTCGTGCAACAAGGCATACACCGTTCGAATTGATGACGGGGGTAAAAATGAGACACAAAGACGACCTACATATCATGGACATTCTGGAAGAAGAAAATGAAAGAATGATCATAGACGACAGAGACTGTTTGCGTGCCGAGGCAAAGGCGAATATTTTGAAGATACAGGCAGAAAATATGCGCCAATTCAACCGGAAAAGAAAAAAAGCGCATACATATGCTGAAGATGATTTGGTGGCAATACAAAGGACACAAGGTGGTCCAGGTCTAAAGCTACGGTCAAGATTTTTCGGCCCGTACAAAGTAACGAAGGTGAAACCGAAGGATCGGTACAACGTCGAAAAAGTAGGGATCCATGAGGGACCTCAAAAAACTTCCACCGCTGCTGACCACATGAAGCCGTGGACTGAAGTTTTACAACAATAGAGGCACTCCTTGTATCATTGTATATAGAAATTTTCCCCTTTTCTTTGTTGTTTTTTTTTATCTCTTGCCACAGGGTCATCTGGAGATTGGAATTATGCCGGGACGTCATACAGTCAGGAAGGCCGATTGTGGGGATTAGCACTGCCGACTCCCCGCTCACCGCACGAGGGCGCTTCCAGCGCAGGGACATCGCCATTCGGTAACGAGGAGAAAGAAGCCAGAATGTGTTAGTACACCGAGGTGTCTGCATCTCCTTCGCAGGGCGGCAAAAGCATCGCCATTCAGCAACCCGTTGGCTGCGGTCAACCGGCGTCTGTAATCGACGGACTAGTAACTGATAAACTCTTTGTAATCTGCATTTACGTGATCATCATAGTCATACTGTAATAATTGAAATTATATATAAACATCATTGCATCATCTCCTGAGTCATCGTTCCATGCCTCCCACAAAATTAATGCATTAGCTCTAAGGGACTGACAGTCCCTCATAAAAACTCGTATTATCAAACAAAGTATACTCACAAACTCCATAAGTCTACACCAGGACCGTAAACGGAGGAACGCATAAATAACTCTGGAGCAGCGTACTCAAGCGAACCGCAGTGGGTAAGCAGTCGTTTGAAAGGGTATCGGACGTTGCTTAATCCAAAGTCTGAAAACACACGATAAATGTATTTCAATAACTGATTTAAACACGAAATAGTTACATTTATTATCTAATAAATCAACCAAAGTGTACTGTTAAAAATTTGGTACTTCGTTCCCCCAAAAAACATCGTTCCCATGTTGCTGTAATGGCTGCGCTGTGAAATATTTCACCATATTTTCGGTATATTTCTGTTGAACCATTTCTCAAGTTTTTTTTGTTTCTAAAACCTAAAAAATGGTTCAACCGAATACCGAAAATATGGTTTCAAACATTTCACTACACAGCCTTTGCAGCAACTAGAAACCATATGGTGAAACCAATTACACAATTTTTATCATTGTAAAACGAAGTAATGAAAAGCAAGTTAATTTTTTTAAAAAAAAAGTAGCGGTCATATAGAAGGCAAGACAATAAAAAAGTGATTGGACGTTTATTGTTCATTTGTCATTAATGATATTGTAAATAAAATGAGCAGGTTGCAAGCGTTTATATTTCTCGCTAAGTCATTTTTATTTAAATTTCACGTTTATATTTAATCTAACTACAAAACTCGAATTATTCTACAAAATATAACTATGATACAGGGTCCAGTCTCAATATCAGAGAGTTATTTCTAGTTTCAAAAATACTTTTTGGGCTACATTCCGATTTCAAACTAAGCTGATTCCGATTTCAACACTTTAAGCCATTTGGAAATTAAAACACTTTATAAGGCTTACCAACAATTTTTATAACCTTTCCATGTTCCAGCAGAATGTTTTCTTGTTTTAAATCTCTATAACAAAATATGCGGATTAGGATTTTAAAAAATTGACAGAATCAAACAAGCATACTGGAGAATTAACAAATAATTAAATGTCATTAATAAAAAAAAATATTCTTGTTTTCTTTGGTGATTAGCGCAAGTGTGATCTAGTACAACTTTAATCTAACCAACCTCAAATCACGAAGGAGTTTCCCACTCAAGTTCCAAAAACTAGTTTAAAATTAATATTTTTCGTCTTCTGATCACTTCTATCTAGAGACACTAGAAATTACTCTTCTAAAGTAGACAGATTCATAACAACCTTGACGATATTGCAACCCGCGTTCACCATTTTTTCTGGTGAACGTTATTGTCTTAGAGGTCACTGAAATGGAACTTAATTGCTTCGAGCGGTGAAAGGAAACCTTCGCCAAACTACTAGATGACGTGTGACTCAATCCGTATGAATACAAGTCGATATTGAGGGACTCTTCTCAACACCTCCTGTAAACAAGGCCTCGCACGGGTTACCATTTTACGTGTGACGTTGTGAGAGTGCACCACTCTGACTAATCCACTTGTCAAAAAAGTTGGCGAATCATGTCTCGGCATTTGCTTTTAGCCTTTTTGATTGGTTAGATTGGACTACTTAAACAAAACGTCATTGTTGGAGTGGTGCAGATACCTTTTCTAAAGAAGGGTGTTGCTCTACTTCTATCGGATGCGAGGTTTCGTGATTTAGAATACTATAGACGACTGGAACGGCCGCCCCTACAGTGAAGTTGCACTTACGAGAACCGTTGTTTTAAACCACACAACAGCTATTTCACCTAAACTATAATGGTCATGTTTACAGTGATATCAAGCATTGTCTTCTTTCCCACAAACAAATGAAATGAAGAGTACAGGGGAACCCCCTCCCCCCTTCATTGCACAGGAATCTGTCTGCATCAGGCTTCTTTGGCGACGTTAGCAAGTTAAATATGCAAGTGCCTAACCTGGTGTAAGGAAACCGGTTTCTTACTTGGTTCTTCTTTCGCGGCAACCCTGATTCACGGCAGACACGAGTCCCATGCTTGAACTGTGAGAGAAACCGATTTCCTGTCGCCAACGTCCGACAAGCAGACCTGATTGTGTGAAGATTCCTGTGCAATCAAAGGGTTCTTCCCCTGGACCCTTCAAACCTCGCTCCACCCATTTCAAATCGTCCATTGCATTTCGTTCTTTTACCTGTGCAGGACGTTGGCCTTGTGCATGTATCTCACAGCAGACACCATTTGGTAGAAGAGTGTCTTGGCAAACTTCTCCGACACTCGTCGCGAGGGCTGCCTGTTCAAGAACTGTGAGAGGTCGCTGCCCTCGACCAACTCCAAGGAGAGGCAATACAGTTGCTCGTGCTATTTGGGAAAGAAAACAAACATGATGTTTAGTTTGGCTGAATTAACGTAGCACTACAGCTACACCACTACACGGGTTGAGTTAGGCTGAATTATCTTCGCACTATAGCTATAAGAGCGGTTATAAATCATGAGGCGTAATTGTCTGTGTTAAAGCTCCTAAAAGGAGGCTAGGAATAGACAGCAGGAAACTATTAAATTACCAATAATCATAAGAGGGATATTGGCGATGTGGCCACAGTTAAGTGACGAGCCAACACCTGAGTAGACACCCTACGTAACTTTTAGAAGCGACATCGCACGCAGCGTTGGGACTTTGGAGCATATTTAACTTGCACTCCCTCTGCACGGGGTACTATTCGTCGAGCTTTTTTTGACTGCACAGGCTGTTTATATGTCGTCAGTAAGTCTGGTGATCCCCGAGAGCGAACTTGGGACCTTTCGCACGCAAGGTAAAGCGCCTTATACCGAATGGCTCCCAGCTAATGAGGTGAATAAACTAGCCTTTTAAACACTTTATTCAGGAAATGAGTTAAATAAATAAATTTATACTTACGGACAAGTCCTCATAAAAATTAACAATGTTCGGATGCTTCAGTTTCCTCAAGATGGATGCCTCTCGGGTTAAATTTTTTAAGACATAATCCTCTTCTATTTGGTTGCGATCGATTACTTTGAGAGCGACCTAAAAATATGATAATTACAAATGCAGGCCACACACGTACACTGAGTAGCCAAACTGTTAGGACCACCCCTCAATGTAATATTTGACCATCTCTTGCCCTTATCAATGCATGAATTCTTCTTGGCATAGATTCTATGAGATTTTGTTAGGAGGTGTGAAGAATCTTAGTCCATATTACTTGAACTTCCCTTTCCGATTCATCAAGATTTGATGGTACTGTATCCAGCTGCCTGATGCCCCGTTCGATCGCATCCCACAAATTCTCAATTGGGGCTGTTGACGGTGCAGGCCTACGAAGCAAGATAAATTTTCATCATGCTCTAAGGCAGGGGTTCCCAACCGGTGGTACGCGGGAAAATTTCAAGTGGTACGCGTGAGTGACGTGAGCAACATAATGCTATTAATAGCGCTTCTGTGCGCATGAGCAGTGAGCACGCAAACATATTACTCATTATTTTAAACATTATTTTAAAGAGAATCTGGATCGGATGTAAAACCTAGTACCCTTTGATCTTCCGGCAAGCTCTGCTATGTATTTTTGATGCCATTAGTTACGAGTTACTTGTGTGAGAGTGGATTTTCTGAACGTTTGTACACAAAAAATAAACAGAGAAGCAGAATAAGTGTTGAAGAGGATTGTGAAGATAAGTTCCATTACTCCTAATGTTGATATTTTAATCACAGGCAAACTTCAACAAGTTTCGCAATAAGACTATAAAAGTATATTTTGTATGCTAATAAATTTTTTGCTAAGTTTGTACTATTTTTTATTTGTATGTTTTTAGCCCTATGGGTAATAAATAAAACTGTAAATTAATACCATTTCAATCTTTTTATTTCTCCTTTATTAAAAGCATGTTATCAAATATCTAACCTATTTTTTATTTGTATGTTTTTAGACCTATGGGTAATAAATAAAACTGTAAATGTAATGTACCATTTCAATCTTTTTATTTCTCCTTATTATAAGCATGTTATAAATAAACAAATATCTAACCCTTAAATATGAAATTTTCTCAGGAATTTAATCCAAAAAGCGCTTAAACACTTTTAGAAGAGTAAATATTATACGTTTATTAAAATATTTAGGTCTGGTGGTACGCCAAAATTTCTCCAAAAGTCAAGTGGTACGCAGGTGCAAAAAGGTTGAGAACATGGGAACCCCTTCTCTAAGATAAAGTTTCACCTGAGGACATTGCGAACTTTATAACAAGGAGCTTTGCACTGCTGAAAGTATCCTCCCCCGACAGGGGATTACATGTGATTGATCATTAACATGTGATTGATCTGCGATAATACTTAAATACCATCGGACATTCAGACATGGGTAAATAGGAATCGTAGAACCCATACCCATACAATACCCAAGAAAACATCCCTAAATCCATAATATGGCTCTACAAGCTTGAAGTGTTATGGATTGCACAAAACTACCTGTTGGTCATAATAAACCTCTCTCAGTGTATACAGCCAAGACTATAAATGAGTGTCGGATAAATGTCTACAATTATCCAGCTTTACAACACATCTTCATATCAATAACATTTGCCAAAAAAAGAGGCAATAAATAATCTTCTATACCCCCTTCCCTTCAAATATATTTTCCTAATTACTATCGTTAAAAACTGATTATTATCAATACAGTCAACGGGTCATTTTTTTCTTCTTTTTTTTCGGGGGGGGGGGGGGGGGGTATTCGAACTATCGTCGTACTACACGAGAGATATGAGCATGTTCCAGGTATTAAGTGGCAACAGAAATGCTGAATGAAAATAAATTATGAACTGATCGAAAGAAGCATTGAATGAAAGCTGGGAGTAATTATATCATCTGAAACAAGCCAATTGGTCATGGGTCTCGTTATTTTAAACCACTGTCAATGGGGAACTTGCATGTATTTTTTTTATTCTTTTAAAATAATCTCCATGCGATTCTAAGAAAATCGACATAAATTTTACCTCAATCCGACCATTAGTTTATTTTTAATTAATTTTCAAAGTTTGCGCTTAGCCCCGACCCTTGAAAACGCTGCCTCTGGCCTTCCCTCCCCGCGTGACGTCAGTCGACCCAACTGGGAAAGCCAGAGATAGAGGGCCGCTGTGTTTTGCGAATGTCACTCTAATGCTTTTCTTATCGCGTCGAATCCATTAAAGTTATGTAAATTCTGGAAAATATTAGTGCATACGAATGTTGCAAAGTAACTTGTTGTAATAGTACCACGAAAAAATTACACCAGAAAATTTATTTCAGCTCCCACAGAACGTTTATAAAGTTAAAAGTGGAAGCTTTTAAAAATGCTATATGTCCTTTCGTCACCTAGGGCGCGACTAGAAAAGAAATTTTGGGGTTGGGGCAGTCGTTGTAAATTTTATTTATATATTTTAATTAATATTACTTTAATTTAAATTATTTTTAATTAAAACTGTTTTTAATTGAAAAAAAATATTTTTCAATGTAAATAGAGTTATTCCAATGTTAATAGTTTTTTTTTGCTAATTTATTATTACTAATTATGGACATTAATTAGTTTTTGTTTTACATAACTAATGTTTGTATCACTTAATAAACAATTAATGTTTTATTTTTAAAATAAAAATTAAGTGCGATAAATGGGGAAAAAATCAATTAATTACAGAATGTTTTTATTGAGCATTTAACTTATTAGATAGTTTAAATTACTTAATTTGTAGTGCAGAAACTAAACGAATTAAATCAATAATGGAATTAAACAAAATTTCATCACAAAAATTCCATTTAAAATTATATTTTAAATTTGAAAAACCAAAAAATTAATGGACATTTAAAAAGAAAATAGAGATAATTCCAGGTGTAACTGGCACTGTTAAAGGTCCACGGAGGCTAGAAATGATTATGTACATATACTGTATTAAAAAAAAGTTTTAGAGAGAGTGGGAGTTGGATAAATTATCTGGCCATTTTTAATTTGATTAAATTTACAAAAGAAGGTTAATGAAGATCGGCAATTTTGGAAACTAAAGTATAAATTAGAAGTAAAAAAAATAAGTAAATTAAAAAAAAAAGAACGAATTTTTTTCTAAGTTTTATAACTCGCGCGTGTGTGACAGAGGTTCTGTTCTAGGTGATAGTTACTGTTACACACCTACGTGTTGTTGTTTTCCTAGAGATGTTAAAAAAATACGTGTTGATAGTTAGGTTCAACAATGTTCAAAAAGGAAGCAGGTATTTTTATTCTTAATTGTACCATATAACATGCTCATGTTTATAAACTATATTGCTTCTTTGAATTCAAATACAAATTAAAACTAAATTTAAATTATGGAAATAACTGCATTAAGAATGGGAAATATTTTTCATAGTTACTGGGATTGGATGAACTTGTTACGAGAATAATGTACAAAACTTGAATTCTGCGTTCCACATAATTACATAAGAGACAATATACCTGCTCGAACATGTTTGTCGTAACACGCGCGTTACAAGTCGTTAAAAAGCATTTTACTTATATCTAAGTAACTTATAAAATATGTGATTTAATTTAAAAATTGCATTGTGTGTACATTATTATGTCGAATCCCTGTAATAATGAGAAATATTTCCCAATCTTAAATACAGGTATTTCAATCAATTAAATTTAATTTTAATATACATTTATATTATATAGTTAAATTATAAGTACAAATACATACAATTACATAATATAATTGCATAGAAATTTATTTTATAACATAAGTATGTTACCATTAAGAATAAAAATAGCATTTTGCTTCAAATTCAAACGTTCTTGATTCTAACTATGTATCAACACACGCATTTCTTTTACAACTCAAGAAACATTAAAAAACTGCTTTTCTAAAGGGTTTTTCGTGGTGCTAATACAACAAGGTACTATGCAACATTCGTATGCACTAATATTTTCCAGAATTTACATAACTTTAATGGATTCGACGCGATAAGAAAAGCATCAGGAAGAGTGACATTCGCAAAACACAGCGGCCGTCTATCTCTGGCTTTCCCAGTTGGGTCGACTGACGTCACGCGGGGAGGGAAGGCCAGAGGCAGCGTTTTCAAGGGGCGGGGCTAAGCGCAAACTTTGAAAATTAATTAAAAATAAACTAATGGTCGGATTGAGGTAAAATGTATGTCGATGTTCTTAGAATCGCATGAAGTTTCATTTACAAATGGTATTTCGCTATTTCCCGACACATGCAAGTTCCCCATTGACGAGACGGGCACCTGAGCTGTCATCCAAAGAAACCTTATAGCGACATACCACGCAGCATCATGATATTTGAGCCGCAACAGATTTACCGTGCACCAGTCCCATATACACTAAATATTATTGGCGGGATTTAATTTTTGTCAGTGTCTTTAACTGAATAGTCGCCATTAGTCGGTCCTCGATGTACATTTATAAAGGGTTGTAACAATTTGTCCGATTTACATATTTTTAATTTTGTCAGAGATTGGTTTTGGGGGCTTTACTTTTTCTCCGGCTTTGATCAACATTGATGACTGTCTGACATCAACAGCAGCACCATTACTAACATTTGAACACTTTTTCATTTCGCTGGCGCGGATATCGCCAATGAAAGAATCAGATTTATTCTTCCTCTTTTCGAATAAAATGTCGGCATTGGTTAAATCCTAAATTTTTTGTGGTTTATTTTCATCAATTTTTGACGTTTCATGAAAATGACAAAACTGATTTCTAGGACGTTGTTTGCCGCTGGTTGTTATAGTTTTTGCCAATTTGTTCATTTCCGACTTTTGGCGAGCTTTAAAATTCAACGTATGGTTTCTATACGTATCGAGTTGAACGAAATATGAAGTGGAATGTTTACCACATTTGAAGAGTGCAAGGGAAAGCCCTTCATCGACAGGATATCTGTCCGCAGGCCTCTTTGGCGACGATAGCAAGTAATCGCCTAAACTACCCAGGTAAAAAAATCAGCAAGAAACCTTAAAAAAATATATGATTTTGAAGGTTTTTTAAAGGTTTCTACAGGTATTTTGAAGGAAAATGAAAACTGCAGGTTTCCTTAAGGAAATATTACAGATTTTTTAAAGATTTTATGCGGGTTTACTTCAGCAATCTTACAGCCTGCAAATTACCTTCATAGCAGATCTTAGTTAAATCACAGGTATTTTGAAGGAAAACGAAAACTGCTTTTCATGCAGGAATTACTAACCCAAGTAGTCGCCTGACGTCAGATTTGACGTGAAAATTAGGTCATATTTTTATAAATGATGTTAACTGGTAAAAAAATCACGAAAAATGTGACATCACGTTTCCGTTACTTCAATTGACGTCTTTTAATGACACCATTTTTGACGTCATTATTTGGTCACCCAAAGACGTCAATGTTGTTGGTCGCAAAATGACCAAACTGACTTAAGCAACGTCATTATCACGTTGAATAGTAGTCATCAAAATTACCTACTGCTACTTCCCAGCAAAAAAAATCAGCATAAAATCTTTTTTTGTGCCAAAATCAGGCATTTTTCCTGCATTAAAAATCAGCATTTTTCTTACATTTTTGTAAAATTCAGAAAAAATGATGATTCTTATGAAGGAAAGATGCCTGAATTTGGCACAAAAAAAGATTTTATGCTGATTTTTTTTGCTGGGAAGTAGCAGTAGGTAATCGCCTAAACTAGTGTAAGGAAACCGGTTTCTCACTTAGTTCTTCTTTCGCGGCAACCCAGATTCACGCCAGACACGATTCCCACGTTTGTACCGCGAGAAAAGAACCAAGGGAGAAACCGGTTCCTTGTCAATCAAGTAAGGAAGATTCACTCAAGGAAGAGGAAGATTCCTAGCCAATCAAGTGGTTCTTCCTCTCTACTCTTCATTTGGTGTTATACATGTACTCTTCATTTGGGATCCTAGTTGTTCCATCAATTATTTCAAACTCAAATGTAGTTTAATATTGTAAAAGCCGCCTTTACCTTAAATTGTTGTTTCCGCATGACACTGTATTTCTGAAGTACAGTGCCTTATTTTTCTTTCTAGAATGGGGTGAGTTCCAAAAGATCTGCATCATGTTAGTGTAGGCAGGGCCGTAGTATGTAAAAAATATATAAATTCTTGAAAAGTTAACTATGAAATTTTGTTTAAACTCAGAATAAATCATTAATTCACAAAAAAGTAATTAATTTTGGGGAGATTGAGCATGCATTCCAAGCAAAGTACTACGGCAATTTTTTCGGTGTACACTAAAATGTAGAAAAATACACACGAATATTTTATGAGGGTATATTTGGGGCCCCCAAAATTTGCTCGTGCCCAGGGCCCCTGCAGCTATAAGTCGGTCCCGGAGTGTTGGAGAATTCATGAATGGTACGACGTAACCTACTTGTGTCGGCGGTGTAATACGAACGAAGTAATTATTTTCTGCTTACGCAAAATGAGTTGATGTATGCAGTTTCATTTTCTTTGGGCTGCTTTAATGGCTTAGTTAAAAAGTTCTAAAAAACTAATACAATAAAACCGATATATCCAAAGTACGGATCATACAATATCTTTGGGTCAGACGCGATCCGAGAACATTTTATGTTTGGCTAAATAACATAATTCAATAAAGCCTAATATTACGACTTAAGCAATTAAAAATATCTATCTTTAAATAATAATTAACAATTCAAACAAAAGCTGTTGTATATTAATAAATGCTGCACCATTTATTGGCGACTTTTGGCGATCGTGAACAATTAAAGGGAACAACTAGATATGGCAATTATCGTTACATTGCCAAGCTACGAAAATGTCCAAATGTGGTAAATATTCCACTTCATATTTCGTACAACTAGATAGGTATAGCAAACGTACGTTAAATTTTCAAGCTGACCAAAAGTCACCAATAAACAGACCGGCCATTATATCATAACTGTACTAATTAAAGTAGGGTTGTTATTTTGACGTTGAATTAGAAAGTTTTACCAAAATAAAAAATTTCCTCTGCTTTAGCAATGTAACGGAAATAACCATTTCGATATCTGTACTTTACTTATCACAGCTATAACTCAATTTTGTAAACCTATACGGGAAATTTTTCAAAAGAAAAGTCGACCTAAACAACCGTAAAATCTTTTATTTTAATAACAATATTTTTACTTAGGTATGTATATCAATCTTACCTTATTTCCGAACAGAATATGATGAGCTAAGTACACTTTCGAAAAGCTTCCTTTGCCCAAAGGGGTATCTGTGAGTTCATAGAACTTTCCGATCCTGGTCCGACCTACTTGATTTATAGGCATATCCTAGCTTTAATCGAACGGGTATAAATTATAAATATTTGAATTAATCAAAATTTAATTACTACTAAAAACTAACCTCTTTTTCAACGTCTTTTTCTAGAAGTTAAAAATTATGTTAACGTTGCCACATTTAAGTTAATTTTCTAATTAACTAATGATTTTTTAAAATTATTTTTATTCACGTTTTCACGAAGTTGCATTTAGTTTACAAATATAAAAAAAAGATAGTTTTAACCCCTTAATCGGATCCTGTGTTTGAATGCCTGAATTAACTTTTCTCTGGTTTTACAATCAAAAATCGATATAATTCTTTAGGTCAAAACTTTTATTTCAAAAAGTTCCATCTGGTTTTTATCACCGAATATACTAATAAATGTTTCTATTTAATTTTTGTATTTTCAGTCAGGATAAATTAAGTAATCTTTTATGCATATAAAACTCAAATTAAAAAATAAATGTTTAATGTCTTTTTTTTAATTTTACACTAGGATTTATTAAGTTTGAATTACAGGGTTATTCAAAACCAATAAAACTTTGGGGAAAATATTTGTTTTTTCAGCGATTAATTTATAAGACATTTTGAATTTAAAAAAGTTTAATTCAAAAAATTAATCACAAAAAATGACAGAGTTTGTTTGTTTATTCATAGCACAGCAAAAATGTGTATTTTAACCGCTCCAAACCTCAAAGTTCACTAAATTGGTTCTTATCATATAGAATTACAAATACAAATACAAAAATTGTCGATAAACAACAGGCCAGATGCCCAGCAAGGTTGGTCCAAAATAAATCTATTACTTTACCAGTTTCCAATGACTATCAAGATTCTTCTTAAAATCTTCTACTCTCTTCGAATACACCACATAATCTGATAAAGCATTCCACTCATTGACAACTCTATTGTAAAAATAATGTTTTCTTACCTCCCTTCTAAAGCATGATTTATTCAATTTCTGATCATGTCCTCTGGTCCGGCTATTTAAGGTAAAACCTAAGCCCTCCATGTCTCACTGTTTTATGAACTTGAATAACTGAATTAAATCACCCCTGGCTCTCCTATTTTCCAGGGAATACATGTTTAAAGATCTTAATCTGTTATCATAATCAATACCAGATAGACCCTTAATCATTTGTGTAGCCCTATGCTGAACTTTTTCAAGCAACTCTATATCTTTTCTGAGGAAGGGACACCAAAACTGAACAGCATATTCCAGATGTGGCCTTACCAATCCCCTATACAATGGCAAAATGATCTCCTTAGATTTAGAAGTGATACTTTTTCTAATATATCCCAACATTCGATTGGCTTTCTTTCTTGCTTCAACACACTGTTTACTCATTTTGAAATCATTGCTCACCGAAACTCCTAAATCTCTAACAAACTCACTATCTTGGATACTTTCTCCCAGTAAAACATAAGAATGTTTAACATTGTTCTTACCCAAATGCAAGGTTTGGCATTTGTTAACACTGAAAGACATGCCCCACCTTGAAGCCCATTCAGTAATTTTCGTAAGATCATTTTGTAACTGCTCGATTTGCTCAACAGAATTTACTGTACTCGTCACTTTTAAGTCATCTGCAAAAATACTTAACTTGCTATTCAACCCCTAGCTGATATCATCAATGAACATAATAAATAAAATTGGCTCTAGTACAGAGCCTTGAGGCACTCCACTTACTACTTCATTCCAATCAGAGTACTTACCATTAATGTGAACCCTTTGTTTTCTATTGGTCAACCAATTTTTAATCCAACAAGTATAAAAAAGTAAAAATAATCTGAATTTGAATTCCTCCTAAACCAAAATGTATTTTCTTTAATTTTTTTGTAGTTTGTTTATTTTGTTTTAACTAGTTATTAAAAATTATAACCTAACCGAAACGGAGGCATATTTATACTGATACGAAAGCTTCTATTCTAATATCGTTATAAAATTGAGACACGCCAATATCAAACCAAAAATCTTTACTTTCATACCTTTATAAACTTTTAATTTTTTTAAAACATTTCGATTGGATTAAAAAAACAGAAAGAATCCTTGATAAATATTTCAAAACGGCGGCTGGTTAAATGTTTTGTGATTAGGATGCTGTGGCAAATCATATGAAGTGTAAGGACTGGACAATTCCTGTGCACTAGCCACACTGGCAGCGTTATAGTTCTGTGCAGGGCAATCACTGTGCTGCGTTTTGATCTTTTTGACCACATTCAGGACTTCGCATCGGAATTCTAACTTCTGGTCCTCAGTGAAACTGGCCATGTACGGCAGAAGGCTTTCAAAGAACAGTCTGTCAGCGTTCTGGTCTGCACCTCCCGCGGAACCCTGCGCTGATGAACAAATTATGGATTGTTGCACCTTGCGTTTCTTTGTGCTGGCTCGGGTTGGCATTTCTGCGGTGTTTTCGTCTGAATTGTCTGGCTCGTCTTCGTCCTTTTTCCCGAAACTGGATTCGGAGTCATCGTCCCATTTGTTCAAAAACGACAAGTTTTTCTGATATATGTAGGGTCGCTGTTGTTTTTTGTAGACTGCTGTGACGTTTTTCTGTTTCTTCGTATGTTTCATGAAGCTGTCCTTTAAATTGCGCCATTTTTTTATTAGTCTGTTACCTGTAAAAGAAACAAGACATGTCATTATTATTCCATAGTCTCAGCCCACCATTCCTATTCAAACTGAACTATGCCATGACCTACCCATGTTTAAACTTCGTCACGCTATCCGTCTGATTAGGATGGTCGGTTTTTCCGAAGAAAAACTACGAAACCTATTCGCAACCTGTCAACTATACTTTTCAGTTTCCGAATAGGTTTCGTCCCTCCCTTTTGGAACAACCCTAAATGGGTGACCGACATCCCGAAATGGGTGGATATAGAGTGTGACGTTACAGAAAGCTTCTCTGGCCTTATTAGTTGAGTGGGCCATGTCTGTGAAGGTCAACTACTGTATCTACAGAAATGACATGAACAACTATATCCTTAAATACTCAATATTTGTAATATAACGACTACCAAAATTTAAAAATCAACGGAAAATATTTTTTAAAGGAAAGTTATTATTATTTTTTAAAAAATAAGGAGAAAGAGACTAAGATTAAAACAAGAGTCACTTCTTACGAGCTCGTAAAATCAGCTAAATTGCGAATATTTTATTCCGAATGTCAAAAAAGAATCATAAATTAATATTTGATGTTTAATAACTTCCTTGACATTAAAAAAATTATTTACACAATTTATAACTCTGAAAACTATCATTCTAAATTTTAGAGGTAAAAAACTATTGATCAGTATGACAGGATTAGTTTTTTGAGAGTTAAACGTGACTATGATTTTAGTTGTTAAAAGATAAGGCAATTAAAAAGTGCCGGATTTAAAGACCCAGGGCCCTTAGGCACTTGACATTTGGGGCCCCCCACCACCATGTGGAAGCTATTTTAGAAATTTAGCCAAATTAAATGCACTAGTACAGAACATATATTTTTTAATCAACTTTAATAAACATCAGAATAATACAGTATGTTACTATAGTTATTCTATAAAATTTATAAAATCACGTGGCGAACTTTCTTCTGTGCAAAAGAACGAATGACGCCCTCATAGTCAATTGACTGCATTATTTATTTCTGACTCTTCTTAAGTAATTTTTTACTCTTTTTTAGTTTTACTAGTTTGGCGATTTTCAATTTTTTTAGGTGATTTTATCTTTTTAAGGGCCCCCTTCCAGACTCCCCAGGCACAGGCCTTGCAGGCCTAGGCCGAAATCCGGCACTGAGTAAAATATTAACTAAAAAACACTGAAAATAAAATTTTCCACTATGGGGTTGTTTCAAGTAGTGAATGGCAATAGCTCCAGTGGTCTTGGTTTCATTTTTTGCCTTGAATTGCTTTTGTTTTGGTATTTAAAAATTAGTTTTCTTAGAATATTTTATTTATTAAATTTTTAAATGCTAACTTCTTGCTGTGCTATTGGTTGTTTAAATCATTTGTTAAAGAAAGCTTGCATAGAAGGAAAAGTTTCTTTTTTCTATAATTGTTATTTTGATAGTGAAACCGAAATAACCTATGAAATCGCAGGACATGGAAAAATGAAAACAAGAGCGTTACACCATCTGAAACATTCTCATTAAATAATCAAAGTTTTCTACTAAAACCACCTAGTGTTAAGTGTTATGTGGCTTTTTGAATAGAAGGAAAAGGTTGGGGGGGGGGGGAGGTTTCCCTTCCAAAACTAATATTTCCCATCCCAGCGATAAAAACTTGTAAATACAGGGAAAAGTGGGAAATACCTGAAAATATGTAGATTTTGATTTTACTAGTAAATTAATTTTAAGTTCCTTTGTTGTATTTTCGATTACCATATTGGTGGTAGTTTAGAATTTAGAACTTGATTTAATTTTAAAGCTGTCCTGTCAAAATTTAAGTAATGCCAGAGTACTGCAGAGAAAAAAACTTGAAAAGAAAACTTTGTTTACTTTATTTAAATTAGTTTTAAATAAATATAAACAACAGTCGTGAATGTGTCTTAGACCCACATATTCGACTGCATAGAAAGTTAACAAAAGACGTTTTGTCCATCTAATTTAGCAAAAAAGACAAGAAAAATGCCATTTGTGTTATTTTTATAGAAAATGGACTCTACAACTCCTTAATTTTGCAAAATTGGCAAATCTTCCAAAATTATTTTAAATCAATGGTATTATAATAAACATGTACTTTTATTTTATATAATATTTAAGTGTTCACATAAACATAAATAATTGTTAAAATATTGTTTATGATAAATAATTATTAAAATATTAAGTCCAAGATGAATATTTATTAAAAAAAAATTATTAAAATAATTTAAATTGAACCTATTGAAAAACATTTATTTATTCATCGTTGTTTTAATAATCAGAATTTTTTCTGTGCGGGAAAAACATAATTTTTCCCAGGGACGATAAATACTATAAAAACTAGGACGGAAAATACTAGGCAACCCTGAAAAGGCAAGTAAAATTTGTATTAAAGAAATCTGAAAATGTAAAAATTTTCCCAATTAAATAATCAAGGCTATCTACTAAAACCACCTAGTGTTAAAAGTGCCATGCGAAGATTTTTACTATAATAAATCATAGCTAAACAATTTCTAAATGCAAAAAATAAGAAAACAACTAATGATTCTAGATATAAAAAAATATTTTATGTTTTACTATTTTTGTGTTTTATCGAGCAATACAGAACACTTAACACACATTCTAATTGCGAACAATTTAATTAAATCTTTCGCATTTCGGCACTTTGACCTTATCTCCTAAAGTAGGGAAATTGATTTAAGAAATATTATGTGAACTCAGGAGAGAAATAAGATGCCTGAAAGTTTTTTTGAAAATTAGAGGTGGTTAGCTCTTGAAATTTATTTTTTAGTCGGAGAGAGAGACTTTAAACATTAATTTATGTTGAATGGTGATGGTTAAGTATGCTAATCATTATTTTTCATCAATTATTATAATATCGGAACCGGGATCAATACTACAGGGACATTTTCTCTATTTACGGCCTTGCATACTTCGGGACTTTCCCAAATTCGACTAATTTCAAAGGCGTCCCGAAAATTATTTTACCTGGGTGCCTACTCAGGTGTCGGCTCGTCACTTCATTGTGGTTCTAAATTATGAAGCCCTTCGCCAATAGCTCTCGTGTAGCTCCAGAGCGATGATAATTCCTACCAAACCACATTTTTAATTATTTTGTGTGCTTTTACAGTTTATGCGAGGATTGCGAGGCCATGTGCGAAAGTATATTCGAGGCATCACTTTTAAAGCGGCTCTTTGAGTGTACAGCTTCCATCCCGAACTGGATTAAGAAAATAATGAAGATATAATAGGTGTTGTGACCACTCAGGTGCCAACCTCGTCACTTGACCAGGGTTCTAAATTACGAGGCGTAGATGGCTGTGTTAAAGATCCTAAAGGAGGCTACAAAACAGACAGCCGGAAACGATTAAATTATCTAAAAAAAATTCTTAGTCCCATTCCATACTTACATATTTCACTTCGATGTTGCTCGTTCTTCTGATCGTACCCGTCGCAAAACGCGCGGCAGATCTCCAACCAGGCTTCCCTTTTCTTCTGCTTAGTGTGGTAGCCCTCATCGTCCGGATCCCAAATCGCGGGTTGGTTCCGCACCTCGTCGATAAATCGTTCGGCGTCGAATTCGAAGTCTTCCGAATCCGCCATTTTTTTAAAAAATAGAACGCTTTCTAGCGGTTCGTATTCGCTTAGCAATGGCGACCAGATTACCGGAATCGCAGTTGCGGTGCGGCTGCGGTGACGTGTCGATCGGATGTGACGTCACGCTGCCGCAACGTCACCGGTGCGTTTCTGCTGATCGTGGTTGGATACCGCTGCGGGCGAAACACGCGATTCTGTAATGCAAAGGTTGCGCCGGAACTATTTCGATATATAATTAAATTCGGAATTATTTCGCTTTATAATTAAATTCTGATGTTTAGCAAGGTTAACTTTTACAATAAATATTATAAAAAAATAATTTCAAATAAATAAATAGTTAAAACTCAAATAAATAGCTAAACTTCCTTCTGACAAACGAATAATGAACCAAAAACATTTCGAAAACAATTGGCTTCTTTCACATGACGTATATTAATCCTTTCTTTAATTATTGGATGTCATTGGTAGTATATGACTCGGTAAGTTCTGCCCACTACATTGATTAACCAACCGAGACCTTGATTTCATTCCTACGAAACTGTTGTCGCTCAAGACATGAAGCATGACTATTATCTTGAGAAATTGTGTTCAGGCGAAAAGTTACCTTTTAAATAAATGTTCACATCAATACTACCGTGAATGGGGCAACTTTGGTCCTGAAGAGTGACCTTGGCCGAAGCATAAAACCCTAGTATGTACTGATTTTGTTTGTTAATATTTTTTACTATAGGTAATGGCAGAGTTGTCACGAATCGAAAATTCCAACGACATTTTTAAAGCGTGCTTTTTAATGAGAAGTGAATAGCTTGAAAAGCAAATTAAGCAAAGTGCAAAGTTACCCCATTCAGCGGTACGTTTTGGGAAATATATGCAATAAACTAAGCAACAATCAATACTACTGGACAATTGGCCGATAAAATAAATAGAAAAAGGTCATATAGTCCGTAATATTATTTAAAATATTCTATTTCGAAACTCGATGTACTCTCCGATATAAAATTACTATGTACTCTTCCATATAAACTATGTCCCGATATTCCTTGTAATTGCCAACAGGTTCTACACATTTCTTGCGTGCAAGTTCGAAGAACATAAGCAAAAGATCAATAATTTCCAGAGGTTAAGCACCTTTTGAGGCATGTGATATAATCACAATAAAAAGGGAAAATGGAACGTTGAAGTGCGTACGTTAGTAAAAACATAGAGCCGATTCCTTTGACTGAAAAACACTTAACATCATCACTTCTAACAATCATTAAATATCTACCATGCATAAAATAATCATATCTTTGGCTTTTATAACCATATCTTTAGATATTTTAAATTATATAGATGTGTAGTGTATCTATGCTAAGAGGAAGAGTTTTTTCTTTCAAAAAATGCTGCTGTGGCCTGTGCCGAATGCTGTTTTTACTTATAGTGTTAAAAACATATTATTTTTCAGCTTTCCACATTTATCATGCAACAACAACAATTTAACTTATTTAAAATTTAGGAAAGTTAGTGCTCAGGGATATTTTTAAACAAGAAGTTCTTTAAGAACTAAAATAGCCTACTTTCCTTGTTACTTAAATACTTACTGAAATTCTAATCGGGAAACAACTTAGGTTCTTAACAGTAAATATCATCAACAACCATTTATACACTAGATTTATACACATTAAAAACGCTAAACACAGCATCCAGCTATAACATAAACTTCTAAAAGCCAAAATCAACTATTTTCCTTAATATTCTTTCGCAAATTAATTAATATTATTTATCGTCTGCTCGATTTATTTGTAGTTCGAAGAATAATTAAATATTTATTAATATCAAAAGTAATGAAACTACGCCAAACTGCATTAAAAATACGAAATGTAAATTAAAACTAAGTATAATTGTATGCAAAAAAATATGTCTTGCCGCTTTCTTGGTAAACAATGAACAATCAAAGAATCACATTGCGCTAATTTTATAACGTCATTCCAAACTGATTCATGAAAAAATTATTTTGCTTTAAATATTTTTAAATAAAGTTTCTCATGCCATTGTTGATTTGGCAACTGTGATTTAAATGACTCAAAATTGAATTCCAATGCTAATTCAATGGGAAATTCGCCGACAGATAGTAGATTTATGTCCGTCCGGATGTACAGACAGGCGGACAAAAAGTATGAAAGTTGGGTCTCTGAAGTCATAGCTTTCTAACAAAAAAAGAATTTTTAAGATCAGATGTATAGAACCGATTTTGGAAGGGGGGGGGGGGGGGTACGGACAGACGGACATCGACCGCATGTCAATACCTACTTTTTAATTTTTTTAATTCTTTCGAATTAAAAAAAGAAAAGTAGGCTAAAAATAGTATTTTATCACATACTCATCCTCAAACCTCTACCACGAACTATTCACATTACAAGGCCATAAGTAACACGTCATAAGTAACACGTGCGTCGACGGAAACTTTGACATCACTATCCTGAGTGCCGAAGATGAAGAAACCTGTTCGTATAACCACTCGTTTGGACCCTAAAATTACAGTCAGCCGTGAAAGAGTGGTTCCAAACGTAAGAGTGGTTCTGTTTTTTTCAACTGTTTTTATTTATAAACACGGAACTATTGTATGGCCTTATGGGTTAATATTTAACAGAAAATAATTGATGCAAGCTTAGTTTACCGGAAACGGTTCTCGGATGACGCTTAACCTTCGCCCCAGAGCTACACATAAGTGAACTTTTGTAGAATTCACTTCACAACTTCATTTTACAATTTTTCT
Organism: Oedothorax gibbosus; assembly: GCA_019343175.1. NCBI lineage: Eukaryota > Metazoa > Arthropoda > Arachnida > Araneae > Linyphiidae > Oedothorax > Oedothorax gibbosus. The sequence continues at coordinate 35,440,505 of CM033277.1, read as the reverse complement.
TAATACTAATTTTTCAATTATAAACTAGAATGGCAAGTTTTCCAAAAATACCTATACTGAAGTATCTGATTTATTAATGGGAATGTTTCTTATGATGTCACGCTCTCGATACGGCGATTTCATTGGTTGTTTTGTTTTCTTTCCGTACTACATGAAACAAGTCCATTGTATAAAAAATGACGTACAAAATGGGTCAATCAGATTTTTTAGGTCTTGCAATAATGTGTTTTCAACGGTAAATTTAAGGGTATTTTGGATTTTTAAAAAAAAAAGTTAGAATGAACTATTAACCTAAAAAAACTGACAGAGCTTGTTTGTTTATTCACAGCACACAAAAATTGTGTATTTTTTTTTCTCAAAACCTCAAATTCTATTTAATTGACTTGAGCCTCAGCAAATCTTAAATGCTAATGTTTTGAAAATAACTTGCCAAACATACTTCTAAATATATAATTGTTTGAAAATAAAATATTATTAAAATAAATTAATATGTAATATTAATATTAAATAATATTAATTTTTACATTTTTGTGTCATATAAAGAATATATGCATAGGATTTTTTCGCAAGTGAAGAGTTAAGCCTGGACTCCATTGTGTTAAATTGAAATAATGGAATCGTGAAAAGGGTCATTACTTTGCTACTTCAACTAGATCCATGTGCCAAACATGTGACGAATGGCTGAAACTTTGCCAGACAATACAAAATCTCAGTCCCTCGTGACACTTTATTTTGTTCTTAATGACCAGTTAAAGAGAGTTCGGTGTCGAACGAGGAAATACATTGGATTCACGCCAGTTTTTTCGGCTGTCCTGGTCGTTCACTTCTATTGATTCATGGCCAGAATGACGCAAGTTATTTCATATAGTTACGTCATAACTTGATGTACGATATGTTATGTATTGGTTAAATGAAAACTTCTATTGGGGGTGAAATATATATAAAATGTGACCTGGCAAATAAGTGAAAAAAATCTGTAATGTAATCCATAATGGTTCCATTATTATTTTATTTCAACACATTTTTTTTCTGACTGTAATCCATTTTATTCAAGACGAAATGACGAACTTTATCATTCCTGTTTAATTGTACGAAAGTATGTCGTATTAGAACACACAATATGCTAATTGATGAAAGAACTCTGGTACCAAATTTGTATAGCTCTTTCAGTTCGAGCTCTAGAGTGAATTCAGAGAGACAGACAGGCGGACCAATGTAAAAAAAACTTTTCTTTTTTTTTTCTTCTTCAATACCCTCCAAAACGTGTAGAAACACACAAAATCTCCATTTCAGATTTTCAACAACCGTCGCAATACTTTTTTACTTCCTTACATTTCATATCAGGAAATTGAAAGTAATATTACACAAAACAAAATTAAAAAATATAACAAGAATAATTCGAAATAATTTTTTTTAAAAAAAGAGAAAAAAAAAAAGGTGGAACCACGTTCCAGTTGAAGAACAACGAGCTGAATTTTCCCTCTGTTTAACAAAAAAGAAGAATATGTCCTTGGCCAAGGGATGACTTTCTGAATATAGCCTTTTTCTCGTTAGACTGCAGGGGACTCATTTATTGGCACGACTCATTCATTGTTTGGCAACATTTCTCTGTTAGTTAGATTTACGCAAGAAGTCTCAAAACCATGTGTTGCATGATGTAAGCTCTTAGAGATAAACAAGTAGGTTTGTTACAGAATCTGTCACTTAAACCGCTTCCACACAACATTTGTGCTCAACAAAAAAACCCACTATTTATACACCTCAGAAAGAAATTTTCCAAACACAGGGCCTTTAACTAGTTTTAATTCAATGATTGAATTAATGCTGTGTTTGGCGCCTTTTTACCTGTTAAATACAACTGTTGCGTGGAAGCGGGTTAAGTGACAGATTCTGTTACAAATCTACTTGTTATTTAAAAATTAAGGTGCAAGTACACTGTTTCTACTCAAATTAGTATTTTTGTAGTACTTAATTCATCTTACAATAATAATTAAATAATGTGTTTGTATTTTGTTTGAATTTTTTCTGTATTGATAATTTAAAAATTAGTCAAACCTAGATTTTTAATAAATTAAATTTACTTGACAGCCGTTCTAATGTGTTAAATTTTTGTAAATAATTAGGTAAACCCTTGAATCTTTAATTTCAATAAATTTACATTATGTAACTACCTAGATAAAACCATACATTTTAATTCTTCGAAAACTGGTCGTAAACATGAACTTTTGATCGATATTTGTTCGTGGTGAATAAGAAGTGTAAAAATGAAGTATTTCAGAAGTATAGTATGTAGAAGTATATTTACTTCATAATGACGTCCAATTCATAGGTTATCTAAATGACATCTTTTAAAATAAGTAATTATTTTGCTTCCCAATGCAGTTTTAGTCGGACATATTAATATATTTTAGAAGAATATTTTTTTCTGCTTTTGACTTTCACCGTCCTTCCTACCATAAATCAAAGAGTAAGAAGGATCGTTTCCACTACAAACCACCACCATTACCTTTAAAAAAAAACACTTTTTATAAATTCCACTTGCTATATTATTATTCACAAAAAAAAGCCAACAGTGTAAATGATCTTAGCGGATGGTCAAGCTCAAGGCATTTTGTTATGTCCGTCGCGCTTAGACTGAAGACGCACCACAGAAGCGTGGAAATAATTAAGTGTAGCTCATCTGAGGTAAAGTAGTGTAACGCTTTTTTTTGTTCCCACTTACAGGATCTATTAAACACTGACTATTGTATCTTTATATATTTTGTATGGAAAGCTTATATTCGAATTGAACTTCAAAGCATGTTTTTTTTTTAATTTTGCAGGAGCATGTTTTAGTTTTGAATGAATGAACTCATCTCAAGCAGAACGGTTTTAAAACAATTTTAAGTAAATGTTTATGCAAAATTAATTGTGTATTTTTGGTGGTAATTGAAAGTCGTGTGCTGTTACACACGTTGTCTAGATTTCACACTTAGTAGACCTGAAAAAGTTCCCGCAATGTCTATAGTTTTCATTTTTTTAAAAAAGAAATTGGGTGAATTATAAAAGTTGATTTTTTGCCTTTAACTTAGAACTAAAAAAGTGCATACAATTTTTGTTGTTTCTATTTTAAAAGGTAGTAGCATTAAATGATTACACTTTATTTAAATTGTAATTTAGACAGTAGTCTACATTGGCGTATAGTTTTCAATAGTTGTTAAAACTATTAGGGGAGAAGGGTAGTTAAAAGATCCTAGGTTTAAATATTAAAAATACCATTACATATTAGTTTAAAAAATTATTGAAGGTGGGGGGAGATGAGGCTCAACGAGGCTAAGCCATAAGTAATTTTAATGTTATGCCTGCAGAGAAATTTAATCTACAACAAAATTATGCGTTTTTATGGTAAATAAAAACATTTTTTTGTGAAAATAATTATAAAATATTATTTTAAAACCTATTAAATATTTAATTTGTATACTAAACAACGTTAACTTTTAAAAAGTTATCTCTAAAAGTCAATTTTTGCTAATAAGAGTTTTTTAAAGAATTGAAAAACATTTATGATAAATAAAAGTATATTAATAAAGTAAACATTTATTAATACTAGCTTATCCCTAGCGAGAGTACATTGTACTGATAAAAAAAGCTTTAAAGATATATCTTAAATTGACACCAATACTTTGACTCGGATTTTACAAGCATTACTTTTATGTTTTTACAGTTTGTTACAAACTCTTTATCTACTTGTATAATTCAACGAACCCAATAAATTGTATAAAGGGAATGACTATGACTATCAAATTTATTATGTGTTGGGTAATTTTAGATAAAACGTACGACAACCGAAGATAACTGTCTGGAAAAAATAGAGGAAGCATTTTGGAATATTTATTTCTTTTCATATGCAACCTCATAAATAACCTTACTTTAAATAATGATATAAAGAATCCTATCCCATATTATTATTATTGGTCATTCTTAAAATTTTATTAGAATTATTTAGTTAAGTTAATGAAGTTATTCTGTTCGTACGTCATTCTATGCATGTTATTTTCTATTGTAATAACCCATTAGAAAATTTATATCTATAAATGTAAAAGCTGCACGCCCCCTGCTCGCTATCGCTCGCCAACCCCGGGAACTGCTTGTGCAGTTCCCTTTGGATCGCTTTGCGATCCAGGCTCGCTTCGCTCGCTCACCGTTCATTGAAATATTTTAGTCAAGCCTTTGGTATCCTTTTAAAATAAAATAATAACAAATTAATGTTTATAAAGTTATACGCCTGTGTTTTTTATTAACAATAGTGTTTGGTAGTTCAGTCAATCGAACTTATAAGGTACACCTAAAGAAGCATGGGTTAACCTAAAGAATCGTGCCCGGCAAATTTGGTGTTATGGCAACCATTGGCCGAAATTAGCAATTGCATTGCCAATTTCTAAATGTTAATCCATTTAAATCTTAAATGTATATAATTTATTTTGAAGTTTTTTACACCAATCTTCTATCAATTATATGCTTAACGATTTTAAATAACTATTTACTTTTTTTAAATAAATTCTTCGTCATTTTAACGTTCCACGTTTTCCATAAATCTGGTCTGCAATGTAATGAATTTTTCCTGTTACGTAAAATTTTATTTTCTTTTAAATTTTTCAAAAATTAAAAAGAAAATATTCATTTCCTTTTCATTTTTGAAATTTCATTCGAGATTTCAACCATCTCGGCAATTGCCGGAGTTTGTTGTCATTTCGACTTGGCGAGAGTTTCTAATGGTCGCCAAATCCGGGCACGCTTCTTTTGGTTAACCGAAGCATGACCGGCAATTTTTTTGCCAAATCTGGTAACCCCGAAAAATCAATTTTATGGCAACCCTTGGCGACAAATTTTAGACGCAATCGCCAGCTATCGCATTTTGGGCGAAGTTGTGAAATATATGACAAACGCTTCGCCGCTACTTGTAAAATTTCAATCCTTTGCAATCTACTAATTTCGTAGTGTTTTTATTAAAAAAATAGTATTTTCTATTTTACTGCCATATAGAACAACGTTTTGCACATAATATTTATGATTATTTTTTATTTTTGGACTTTTTACAGCTATTCCTGAAATTGCCAATTCTTCGTAATCCACTAATTTCGTAGTGCTTTAAAAAAATGTATTCAATGTTTTTCTGCTGTATCGAACTATGTTTTGGGCATAATATTTAAAGTTATTTTTTCCTTTTTCGCCTTTTTAAAACCATTCCTGAAAGTATACTTTTTTGTTGTTTTCAGTCGGCCATTTTGAAAATGGGTAATATTTTTGGTCACTTCAGTCGACCGTTTTGAAGGAAAGTCGCCAAATCCAGACAGGGTTCTTTAGATTAATCAATTACAATTTAAATTTTCATACATTAAACGCCCCTAATATTATGCATGTTTAAAGTTAAACTTACTGATTATATCCTAAAGTTGTTGTTCTTTTGGCCTTATTGCAGTCATTCCCGAAATTGTTATTTTTCCCTTTTTCAAGCCATTCCTGAAGAAACGCTTTTTTGTTGTTTTCAGTCAACCATTTTGAAATTAGTAGTATTTTGGTTCATTTCGATTGTTCCAGAGTTAGAAATATAAGGAAATTTGGGTGCCGTATAAGAGTATTATATATATAGATAACAATAAAAAAAATCAGGAATCCTAAAATATTTACCAAAAGCATTCAAGGAATTAATTTCTTAATGTTTCTTATTTCTTAAAACACAACGTGACAACTTAATTTTATTACAAGAATATTTATTGTAGTGCAAGCGAAATTTTGCACATTTACATTTTAAACCTTACTATATAAATTTTTCAGTCACCAATTGGCAACGAAACTTAAAAAGAAAAATTGGACAACCGAGTCAACCTATTATAATAAATATTTAAAATCCTTTTTCAACTACATTAAAACATTTTAAATTCTTCCGAAATATTAAAAGCATAAATTTTTATATAAAAATTAATGGAGGAACACAAGAAAAAAACTAATTGGCAGAAATTTAAAAGTTAGTAAATGTCTTTCTCCCTTGCATAAATACTTAAATCTTTAGCTACATTTTCACCCAACTAAGTTTCTGATTCTTAGCCAAGGTAATAACACTTTGTATAGATGTCTATTCAAACTTGGACTACCATTAATTTCACATATTTGTCTATAAACATTTTTAATATGTGTAACAGAAGATATTTTCCTTTACATAACAAGTTAAAACAAATTTTACGCCGAATTTTTAGTTTATTTCTTTTATTTGCACTTGGCGACAAATAAGGGGAAAAATCCCAATAACTAGACGCTCGCCCCTTTTCCTTGCTTGTTTTTAAACTCTTATATATTTAAAGAAGATAAAAATACTAATGAACTTGAAATTTATTATTTTTATTAGTAAATTTGAATTGAAAATATTTCACATCGAAACGTCTTTTTTACAACGTCCCAGGTACGCATCTATGTAGAAATTGGGAAAAATTACCACACAATATCGCATATTAAATCATTTCAACAACATTCCGATAGCAATATAACAATGCGATATCGAGCCAACATCGATAAGTGATTGTACGTAAATCACTACTAGAATATTAAACCCGATTGTTTATAGTACGATACGCATATTATAGGCTTTCCCCCATCAAAACTACGCTTGAGGTGAAATTGGTTCTACAGTGACACTTTTAATGCATCAACTCATGTTTTTCCAGAAGCCCAATAACAGTAATAAAAGTTGACAGAAAATTTATCGAATGAAGAGTAAATGACACATCCACATGATTTAAAAAAGGTGATTCTTTTGTTTGGTTTTTCTGGAATTAAGACTCACACGAGGGCTATTGGCGATAAAAGAAAAGTGAAGTTACGCAATAAAAAGGTATTGATCCAAATTAATTAGTTTGTGGTAGGAATTTAAAATCAAATAAGCGTATAGAAATATGTTTTTAAACTTATATATTATTTATGCAACACTTAGGGCACGACATCGGAAGTTTTTCGCGATGAACTGTTAATATTAAGTAGCATTTACAATGGTTATTTTTCTATATTTCTGTACTCAATTTTAAACATTTGATGAGTTTCATCACTTTTTTTAAGGCACTATTTTTTAACTTATTGATGCCATTTTGTAGGATGCTGCAGTGGATGTTGTACCGGAAAACGTGATGAAGATACAGAAAAAACTAACCCCAAAGAAAAGGAGAACGCTGCAGATAAAGAGGAAAAGCCGAAACCTGAAAATACAAATTTGAAAATGCTCGATGGTGGGAAAATCGAAAATACGAGTAAAAATTCCGAAAACAAGGGAGAAACAAATAAGAAAAGTTACAATGAGGGAAAGTTTCCTTGGTTAGAAGATATGAAAAAGCAAGACGAGTCAAAAGAAGATGGCAAAGAAATAACAGCTGAGTCCGTAGGTACACAGAAGGGCGGTGGCAAACAAAAAGAAGATGGAAATGGTGGCACAAAAAAAGAAGGTACAGCTGCAACTAAACAGGAAGCAAATAAAAAAGCAACTGCTGGCAAGAAAACATCAGAGGATAATATAATTAATCCTGGTATGTCAAAAGAATCAACTGAAACTCCCAAAAGAAAATCGAAGGAGAAAATAGAAGCTACCAAGCAGAAATCAGACGAAAAACCAGTCGATGCTAGTGTGCTGGGGGAAACGGCAATTGTGGATAGTCAGAAATCAAAGGAGAAAGCAACTGCAGGTAAGCAAAAGTCAAAAGATAAAATAACTGATTCTGGTACATCTAAAGCGTCAACAGTTGTCACTAAAAGTAAATCGAAGGAACAAGCTGCAGCTGACAAATATAAGCCTGAAGAAAAAGATGTCGATCCTGGCGAGTCAAAAGATGGCGAGATTTCTGGTAAGCAGAAGTCAAAGGAAAAAGCAGTAACTGCTAGTATGAAAAAGCCAAGAGAAAAAGTAATAGACCGTTTTTTGTCCAAAGAATCAACATCAAAAGGAGAAGAAAAAGCTGCAGCTGGAAAACAAAAGACAACAGAAAAAGTTGTCAACTAACGAGCCGAAAACAGCAAATCAAAGTGGACAGACAAGTGAACCTCAGAGCAGTAGACCTTCAAATGAACGTCAAAGCAGTGAACCACAGGAACAAAATTATCAGATTGAATAAATAACTATACTATCAAAATTGCGTTCTCCAAGTGCACTATTTTTTAGGGATAGTGCTCATTCTAAAACGTTTTGAAAATCAAATTTATAAATTATATTTTTATGAAGCACATTAAATAATAAATATATTTATTTTAAAATGATTTTATAATTCCAAATATAATTCTTTTATAATTATAATACCTTTTATAAGCTAAAAAATAGTATAGCTGTTGGTTGTCACTGACATTGTTCAGTGGATTACTTAAGCAATTTTTCATTAAAAGAGCATTTATCAAAAAAAAAATCCAACCAAATTAATAAATGTTTTTAAAACTGAAATTCGGGTAACCTTGTTGCCCAAGGCCTTAGGAGAACTACAAACTAGAGAAAATAGTATATACATAATACTCGATTATTACATCAGTCTCATTACACATTGTATATAAATCCACGTACTGGAACAAGGATGACATTTTTGAAAATTTGGTTTGCCTACTTGAAGGTTTTTTTGGTGGAATAAACAATGAATCCCATACATGATCTGACATCAGGAAATTTAGTAACAATCTTCCATTGCGACGTTCTATAAAAGAGACGCACTCAAAGCATTCTATTTACCTTTTGGAATCGCGATTGTGTAAGGATTCCGCAGTCTCTTATACAAATGCATCAGAATGGAACAGTACTAATTACTGAAATTACAAACGACAAGGGGTATGGCATTAATATGTAATTAGATATCTTTATAGTCGTTTTCTCTTTAAGACGTTTCATTTTCTCGAAGTTTCGTAATCGAAAGAAAATGATCTCAAGATTTGGTAATAATATATTCGGAGAGTTTTGCTAGAGGCTGTGTGCGTGTTGTTCTATAGTCATAAAAGGATTTGGATTATCTTATCTTTGTAGAGAATATAAAGATAATAACATATTTTGTAAATATATATCATTATAATCTTAGAAATATATTTGTGTGGAACATTTCATATTCCAGACTTTGGTAGAACGTGAATTGACGAAATTGGGATATATAGCTTCGAAAATACTCGATTTCTAGTAATAAAGTTTTGTTTAGTTTTTAGTAAAACTTAAACTAAATCAAAATATGTGGTTTATAGTGACATTCGTCGGTCAAATAACAAAACCACGAATGTGCAAAAACATAGAGATGGAGATCATTAGTCTTTATAATTTACATATTCGTGGTTTTGTCATTCGACCGACGATATTATATCTAAGTAAAAAGGCATTCCACATTTATACTATTTCTAAAATTTTGTTGTCATTTAGAATCGTAGCTTTACAAGTGATTGTCATTTATCGTAAGCAAAACTTTCAGGTAAAATGTATATCAATATACACTGAAAATTTTCATTTAGAATACAGCACCCATATGTTGGTAAACGTAATGCCTACATGTGTGCTGTAATTTTAAGCACAAATATTTAGCAATAACAAAACATAAAAAATCCAAATTGAATGAAAAAAATTTAATTAAAAGTAACCAGCTTTTGATCCAAAGAAATGGAATGCCTTGCCGCTTTTTTAGTAAACAAATAATGAACAATCAAAAAATCACATTGTGCTATATTTAACATGTAATTCCAAACTGACCTATATGGCAAAAAAAAAAAAAAATAGTTTCTCATGCTGCTGTTGATGTGGCAACAACAATTTTACCAAATAAAAATTAAATTACCATGCTTATTGCTTTTTCAATGGGTTGACTACAATGTTTCAATCGACAGATGTCCGTCCGGACGAACATTCAAACGGACAAAAAGTATTAAAAAAAATAGGTCTCTGATGTCATACCTTTAAAAAAAAGGAAAGAGAATTTTTATGACTTAACGGATAGAACCGATATAGGACGGACGGACATCTTCAGCATGTTAACACCAACTTTTCCATTTATTTTAAACTAGCAAATTTATACCCGTTCTTCGCACGGAATAATAAAATATCAAATAGATTCCAAATATGTGTACCATATACCCTGTTATAGAACTATAAACTTATTATTGTTTCCGCTCGTTATAAATTATAAAATCCCGTTTCATTGCCTTAAAATTTCAAAATGAAAAATACGCTATAAAATGCACTCATAAATGTTATCAAAATTCCCTCTTAAATACATAAAACCTTTTAGCTCATTTGGCGCGTTTTGGGAAATAATTTGGCGAGAAAATAGATATAGCTACCCACACCTATTATACAGCTCTAACACAATGACCTTCGAACAACCGACCAGCTTATAAATTATTTATAAAAGAAATTGCCTATTTGGCGAATTTTAGTTAATAATTTGGCGAGTTTGGCGAAAAAATAAAGACATAAAACACAATAGCTCTAGTGCGATTGCCTTTATTAACCATCATAGTTCAGTAATAGCTTAACTATACATTTATTGCTTAAATATGCATGCATGCAGTCAACAGAAAAATCAATGAAAAAATCATCAAATAAACCCACAATAAAATCCGGGAATGAAGACTGGCGGAATTACGTCACTTGAAACATGTCAATTATTTTTCAAATAATTAATTTAGTTTCTGAAGGTAATGGCAAAAGAATAAAATAAACATTTTGAATTTTAAATGTTTTCGTTATAAGTTTTATTTAATTTTTTCAGCCGATGGCATCAGGAAAGAGAAAAAATGATCGGATTTGAGCGAAAGTGGTGTATTTTTTTCAGAAAATTCGAATTTTCTCTAAAAATGGAACAAATATGAAAAATCTAAGCCTCAGGTGCACACGTTGGTATTAAAGGGAATCTATCTTAAAAATTTCGAATTTCTGAGGGCAGTATAAGTAGGTCTTTTACGATCCGAAGACAAACAGACTCTTTCTTTTATTATTATAGATTCTTTCGAATTAAAAAAAGGAAAGTAGGCTAAAAAAAAATCTGGAGTGTTACCTTTGTTTTCTTATTTAAAAAATATCGATTGCGCTGCAGATACTTAGAGTAAACAATCCTATTTTTTTACCACACATTTGGAGGAAATAATTAAATTTATCATTCAAAAGATGCGTCATTAAAAAGCGATACTTAAATAGGTAAACAATTATTTGAATATTAAACAAGTTTGAGCTATTGAAAAAAGCTGGAAAAAAAATTGCAAATCATGATTCATAATTCTCTTTCACAACACTTTAATTTATCTTTCATTGCATTAATATATAATTATCCATAAGCAAAAAAATGCAAGGAAAAAGTGTTGTAATTAGACTGTTAGACTGTTTCCCTTCTTTTTGTCATCGACTTTTTTTTCTGTCAAAATATTCCTGGACATGGTAGGATTTTGCCAGACTGGTTTGGAGACAGCAACAACAAAAGTATTTACTTCGAATAACAACGCAATCAATAAATTTATTATCGAATAAGGGCAATGTGAATTTTATTATTTATCCGATTACCAGCCAACTTAAAACTAACTTGATTAATAAAAAGACATCAAAAAGCTTAAAGTCAGCTTTGTCACATGTAATCTCATTAATTTCTTACTTATGTGCCTGAATATATTTTATCTAAAGTCAACTCATTTTAATTTCAGGAGTCTCACCAAGAAACTGAGGTAAAAAAAATAGTGATCATTTGAAAAAAAAATGCTAAAAAAAAAGCTACTAATATAAATAACTCATCGGCAATATTGAATATATATATACTAATACGTGAAACTCAAAGTTTGCAAGTCTGACCCTCAAAGGCTCCCTAACTACTGGATGTAGAGCTTTGCCATTAACACCAAAAGTCACATAGCAAATGTAACCAGGCTAGTTTTAAAAAATTCTATGTTCCTTTGTTTAAATTTTTTGAATATTTTAGTCAATCTCTAAAAGACTTAACATGGGAATCGTAGTGTTTAGTTTCCACAGAAACTTAAAAGCAATAATTTTTCATTTCATTGCTATATGTATAGGAAAAAAAATTGTACCATTCCACTACTTATCCTAACATTTTAGAAATTAAATTACAAGGATTTTTAACCACTATGGCACTTAGAAAACAAATTCCATCAAGCTATTAATTCTTACTATCAATCCGTTCTGGCTAAAAGCAAAATGAGCAACAAAAAGCAATTTAAAATTGAGCTTGAATTAAAGAAATATGATAACAATAAACACACATTATTTGCACAAGTTTTATTTATAACTCTATAAGAATCTCCTTTACTTGACTTATGAAAAAATTTATTTAAACGTATTGGACCATAGAAGTTTAGATTAAGACTTCAATTGCCAATTAAATAAACCTTTGCTGAGTATGCAATATGTGTAAACTCAACCATAAACACAAATCACTTACATTTTTATCGGTTGAGGCATTTTCTTAAGTTTACGTGTCACAAACTGACCTTAAATTATCAACCTAGCTACAGAAAACCTAACCTAAAATGATATCTCAGTGCTTGAATTAAAGACAATTCATCATAATCAATGATTTTTATGGCTCTGTACTAAGAGTCAAAACAATTTCAAAATTAGCTTGAATTCCAAACCCTGATTCGAATAAATACATGTCTTTTATAATTCTTGTCAATAAATACAGTCACACACATGTTCTATCCATATCAATAAACCACATGGGACACACTCGTCTGTAAACAAATGCTAAATAGAACTTTTTAAGGTTAAATCCTAATTGCATTTTGAAAGGAATTTTGTATTTTTGATCCCGTATCTTCTTAAAGAAAGCTTCTGTTTGTTTTAACTTTTGCAATATGTTTATATTGTAAAATATTGAAGATATTATAACTGATTTGCCTGTCACTATTCGTAGACATTCACAACATTTTATTAATTTTACTATGAGAAAACAGCATAGTTACATAAATAGAAGTGAAAAAATTTATTATCAATATATATATATAATCAATAATACAAAAAGCACATGCATTCAGTTATGAAAATAATTTTTATTCTATGAGTTATGACTTATGTACAGCAGTTTTGGCGATATGATCTGAGCAGCTGACGCCATTCACTGTTTGCTTTGGGCCGCCTCTTTTCTTGTGGCATCCTGGAGCAGCTGAGTATCAACTTCATCTGCTGGCAGCTGAACATACCGCACCACAGAACCACGGATGAAGCAGTTTTTGACAGAGAGCTATGATAAAATTGTCAGTTTAACAATGATAAATAAAAGAAAACCTGCACCCTGCATATAAAAGGACTTATGGAACTGTTGACTCAGTCATAAAGATTATTGTTGGCTTATATTAGATTTGCGTTGTTTGTTCGTATTGGACGGAGGAAAAGTGTTGCCAATGAATTTCTGCAACCAAAACTAACTTCCCCAATGTTAACCTTTCGTGATTTTTTCATAAGTGGCATCCACAAATTTTTTTTACTGATTGTTTCTGAACTTGTTGGTATGCTTAAGTATTGATAAACTGCATGTTTATACTTTTTTTTTGTTGTTGTGTCTATGACGTTGCCGAAATGTGAATGTCAAGCTAAATGAAACCATGTGTTTTGATAACCGTGTCTGCAATTTTTTTATATTAATGTCATAAAGATCTATTAATGATGGCAGAACTCCAAAGTCTCTCAAATTGGCACTCATTGCCGGGCATTCAAAAATGTGGTTTGGTGTAAGCTGCGTATCTGGGCAGTTGTCACAGTTTCTATACACCTTCCTGCCCTCTTTGTCTATTTTCATACCTCTGTGGTGATTGGTTCTTAGTCTGGCAATGGTTTTTGTGGTGGATCTATCTGCATTTAAATTACAAAGAAGGTGCTTCGTTTGAATAGATTTGTCTCTTAATTTAGATTTAGCGATTGCATTTGCATCTTGAAGATAAACTTTACCCCCTCAAGTCCTAGTAGTCAGCCTCAAGGTGGCAACTGGGTGTACCTGGGCGGAACGGACGAAGTACGTCGGGAGATTTTTCTCCTGGCAGGGTTACCCAAGGCGTGAAGGACGTTCCTTTATGCTCGGCTAATGACTACAGGCAAACAAGTCCAACCTCTATAGGCTCTGGCAATCCCTTTTCTATAATGAGTCCACCATTGAGTCTTTTTTTAAATTCTCTAAGTTAATAAGAATTTTTTTCCTAAGATTTTAAATAAAACAATCCTTTATGGCTTAGTAAAATAATTTTCAAAAACAATATCAAGGAGTTTACTACACACAAATGTGGGTCTTATCAATACCAAATCATACCAACAAATTCGGATCAAGTAGATAAAAAATTATGGATGCTAGTGTAAAAAACTCTATCCAAACTCTCCATAAGTTAACATTGGGGGAGTTAGTTTCGTTTTCGGAAACCCATGTCTCTTTAAGTAAACAATATTTTTGAGAGGGGAAAATGTAGGTTAATTGGGTGTAGTAGCTGGTTTATTGCTGCGAAAGAGGCGAACTTGTACCAGAGTTCAGACTCAATCCAACTGCAAGTTGGATTAAATCAAATCAAATTTTTCCTAACCACATAATTTTAATTTTGTTTTGGTATAGAATAATTACCTAATCCAAAGATATGTAATGATTTTAAATGGGCATTAAATTTTGCAAATTTTTTTTTATCTCTTAAGTTTTTGCTAAAAAAAATTTAAATCAATGTTGGTAATTTCTTGTAAGCTTTAACTTTATGTATTACATATGTTTGTGGTATTTAAGGTTTGAAAATTATTGACAGACAGAATATTTTCATGAGATTACATTTTCCCATTTATAAACAGAGTTAAATTAAATGCTCTTTAACTCAGGTATACAAATATAAATCTATAATTAGTTCTTTTTTTTAAATGGCAAGTAAAAAAATAATTTTAAACACTATAAAATAGTTACATTTTATACAAATTCTTAAACATCTGGTTTACAACCCTAGCAAAGTCAGGTTTTTTTTATCTGACATTCATAAGTTGTTATTTTTTTCACTTATAAATCCTAGAATTTACTCTCTTGGGCATGATGTTTATAATTGAATGTGATGTGCTGAACTGGTGTTGAGGTGTCTAACTCTTGGAACAGTTAAAGTCAAAAACAGTTATTGATTAATTATAATTTAATTTCTTATTTTACATAAATAAATAGTATTTAATAAATAATTTAAATAGTAATAAGAAATAATAATATAATTTTCAATAAATTACATCAGAGAATTAAAAAATAAAATTGCAATCAATATATTCCAATTTTGTCTAAATGAAGGAATTATTAAAATGCTACATTTTTAAGGTGCTTTTTTTTACCTTTTGGGGAAAAAAAATTATAACTTATGAATCAAGACAGTTAAAATGGTACATAAAACAATCAGACATTTAATGTATCACAAAAATATGTAAAACAGAACTGTTAATATATTTATTAACACAGTACAGCCTCTTATAAACAACTTTCATTTCAAGCAGAAATTTAAAAAAAAAAAAAAAAAAATAGGTGCTTACCATATGAGGGTACTTGTCAGGATCTGTTACAGTAATGTCTGTTAATTTAATATTTAAATATTGGTCCACAGAATGCAAAGTTCCACAAATGCTAAAAACAAAGAAACTTTTTATTAAAAAACATTCCTACAATAGAAGTACACATATAATTTAAATATCCATAAAGAACGTACAAAAAAAGTAAGCAACCAATGGTTTTTAAGTTAAGAGCAAGAAGATTGTGTGGTGAAAATCTTCTCGATCAGTGCCTGTGCTAAATATTTTTTTTTATATAAGAAGGTTGCCCTTTATTTAAAAATATAATATTAGCAATGAACTTTGAAAAAAAAATTGCTCTTCCTGCTTTGAATAATTTGCATTTTCATACAATTGTTGTTGTTCCTCAAAGTAAACATTTAAACTTTAACTTAGATTATTTTTAGATATAATTATTGAAATAATTTTAACTTTCACTAATTATAAGTCAGAACTTTCCTTGTAGTTACCATGAAATTAAGTTATGAACAATTTTATACTACCTTTGAGTTTACGAAATTGTCAACTAAATTCAACTGTAGTTCTAAATTAATGAGGAGATCGCAATTTACGAGCAAATTACAATAAATTAGTATTCATTTTGCAATTGTGTAACATAAATCACACACAAATAAGGCATTTCTTTTATAGTTTACTAGCTGTTATACCCGACGTTGCACGGGTAGAGGTGGAAAAATAATTTAACAGTCAATTTAACTATTTTTTTCTCTCATTTTAGTTACATAAGATATGAAGATTACCCAGTAATTTTCCATTTAATTACCCAACTTGGATATAGTAACGATTAATATTAATTTCAAAAATACCTTTGATAAGAAGCTCAAATTAAAAAGAATACATATTTAAGTAAAAAATAATCAGTAAGAATTAAAAATGGAAAAACGGCTAAATCTTAAAAGGGTCTCAAACATTTATTTTAACGCAATTCAAGGGAGTTCTATAATAAATTAAGTAACTTTTTTTTGACACTTTGCAGATATAAATACAATATAAGCAGTACAAATTTCTTCCATAATTCAATACAAATGCTGAAAAATTAAGAATTCAATGCAAATGTATACAGCACTAAATCAATGCAGATATGTACAATAATTGAATGATCGTTCCAAATATGTGTACCATATAACCTGTTATATGATCATAAACTTATGTTATTGTTCCCGCTCGTTATAAAGTATAAAATCCCGTTTCATTGCCTTAAAATTCCAAAATGAAAAATACGCTATAAAATACACTCATAAATGTCATCACAATTCCCTCATAAATACATAAAAGCTTTTAGCTCATTTGGCGCGTTTTGGGAAATAATTTGGCGAGAAAATAGATATAGCTACCCACACCCATTTTACAGCTCTAACACAATGACGTTCGAACAACCGACCAGATTATAAATATTTATAAAAGAAATTGCCCATTTGGCGAGATTTAGCTAGTAATTTGGCGAGTTTGGCAACGTATTTAGCGAAAAAAGAAATACATGAAACACTAATATGCGGCTCTAGTGCGATGGCCTTTATTAACCATCATAGTTCAGTAATAGCTTAACTATACATTTATTGCTTAAATATACATACATGCAGTCAACAGAAAATCAACGAAAAAATCATCAAATAAGCCCACAATAAAATCCGGGAATGGAGACTGGCGGAATTACGTCACTTGAAACATGTCAATTATTTTTCAAATAATGAATTTAGTTTCTGAAGGTAATGGCAACAGAATAAAATAAACATTTTCAATTTTAAATGTTTTCGTTAAAAGTTTTATTTAATTTTTTCAGCCGATGGCATCAGGAAAGTAAAAAAAGATCGGATTTGAGCCAAAGTGGTGTAGTTTTTTCACAAAATTCGAATAAAAACGTTCGAAAACTATAGAAGGAATGGTCCGATTCTAAAAATTCTTAGCCTATGTTTGTTCCAGAGATGAGATGAATTTTTGTGCCAAATTTCGTGACGATCTGTTGCGTGGTTCTTTTGATCTCGTGTCTTATACAAACAAACAAACACACAAACAAACAAACGGAAGTTGCCTTTTATGTATATAGATAAAACTATAAATATGGATATTTAAAATATAAATTTTATTTTTTCTTTGCTGTTACAAACAGCAATTAATGACTTTAACAAAAGGTAATGAAGTTGTTTTAATGGAAATTTAGATAAATTTCCCCCCCCTAAAATTCCTAGATTGGAAGAATGGTAATTAAAAAAATAATGCATTATTTTAAATAAAAAATAACAAGGAGATAGGTTTTTTTTTACCTCAAGTCATTCTTCAACTCTACTACAACATCCTTTCCTACCAAGGATTTGAAAAAAGAATAAAACAGCTGAAATTTAAAAAAAACACGCATTAAAAATGTACAAATATTTTTAAATAAAATATTGCAAACAAAATCAATAGATCAGAAACTTTAAGCTTAGCACTATCTGTAGCTAAACACTGATAACATATTGCAAGGATATATGCTAAATTTAAAGCGGCTCAGTGGCTGAGAGGTATTATGCGTCCGTCTCATAAGCCAAAGTTTGCGGGGTCGAGCCGCGACTGAGTCGTCCGATTTACTGAATAGAAAAAATGTGCGCACATGTCATATGATTATGTGGCATGTAAAAGATCCTTCAAGTACATATGCGGCTTGGGTTTTCTCAGTATACTTTAACACCCACAGAGAGATCAATAGCGGCCTCAGTAACCCACAGTCTACCAAAAGGATCCTCAAGGTGGAGATGAGTTAATCAGCTTATATACTACTATAAACGTTGTAATCAAGAATAGTGGTAGGAACGAGATGGTAAATCAGTGCCACCTAGTTGTGTGATGGCATATTGAGGTTGTGTGTGTGGTGAACCGCCACAGATCGATTCATTGTAATCGGAGGGTCAAAATTGGCAGCAAGAGTTGCCTAGATGGTGCCACAAAGTAATGGCTCTCAGTTCTGAAGAAAATACCAAGTATGTAAAGGCTTAGCCGCCAATAATGCAGCTCTGTTGGGGAAAAAATTGAAAATTTCCACACAATAAATTTAAATCAACTGCATTAAGTTAATAAAGAAAAAGATATAAAAAAGTAACTTTAATTTGGTATTGAATCTTCCATATTTAAGGCATGTCTAGAAAATGTATTGCTGATTTACTATTTATTGTGATTTTCTAAAAAATTATTCTCTTTGAAAATGTAGCATTATCAAATTATTTTTTGGGATAAGTTGAATTAATATGACATTAAATTTCCTGATATTTCTAAATTAGAAAGTAAAGTAGATAATTTTTTGCAATTGCTTCCTAAAAAGAGCATTAATTTTGTTATAAAGAAGGAATAAAAACTGCAATTAGAAACACTTGTTTGCACGATTACAGTAATAACTGGCAATAAATACTATGTTTTGGCAAGTTCAACCAAAATAAAATATTCAACTCTGGCTACCTCATAAATTTTAGTTCAATAATTTTTAAGTTTTAAGTAACATTGGGGGAAAATATTTTTAAAAAAATAATAATAAATCTCTTAACACAGCACCGGCTTTTGCTACATTTTATTTGAACGATTCGACAGACCAAACAGGATGGGAAAAAAGTTACCATTATTAACTATAGTTGAAAGCTTTGAATTCTTAACAGCTTTCTTATGCAGGAATGAACCAACAATTAATAAATTTCTTATATTAAGTAATATAAAGTTTATATCTTGGTCTTCTTCAAATTTCTCAAACTTCAAAAACAAAACACTAAAACACAAAAAGGAAGAAGATAAGGTGAGTTGTTTTTCACGGCTCTTCGTCTTTTATATATGTATTCAACTCGATATAAATGTCTATTAGAATGGCAATTTGATATTTGAATAAAAATATTTGGTGACTTTGTTTTTTTAATGTTTTGTGATCAAGGTAAAAAAATATTTTATTATGTTGTATCTACTATCATCATTTATATTGCTACATGTTTTGCACTAAAAATACCAGCGTGACGTTTTATATGACGTCATGTGCCGCATCATATATTCCCATGCGTCACTAAAAATAATGCATGCCTACGAGTTCAGTAAACTATGTAATACGGCATACCGAAAGGCATGCAACTTATTTGAGCGCATGTATTACCTGAAGTAGCACATGACGCCACGAAAGTAATTTAAAAACTTGTTCCAATGGAAACTTGCCATTCAATAAATTTGATAAATACTTCAACTTTGTCAAGTCACCGGTAATCATAAACAAACATTTTTGATCACAAACATTTTCGATTTCACTTTTTAGTTATTCTTATCTTTTAATTAATTTATGTTTTAAATATTTATTAATATCTAAATCTGCTTTCTTTGTTTTGGTAATGATTATTCCTTATTCCTTAATTCCTTACCATATAATTTGTTATTCCTTACAATACCTTCACCTTCTATAGTTTTTAGGCGAAAGTAATTTGTAAAAGTAAGATAAACTCCTATATTGTGTTGTCGATCTTTTAAAAGTATTTTTACTTGTTACTATTTACGCAACTTGGTAGAGATTTACTGTACGGTCCCCCTTGGCGAACTTTCCAAAATCGCGCCAAAAGTCCGTATTTTGGCGACTTTTTTTAAAAACCAAAATTCAAAGAAAAGATCGTATGGGAATATTTCTTATGAAAACTCAACCAACGGTCCGATACGGTTGCCGGAAAACGCATCGGTGCGAAGTCATAGAATTCTAATCTTTAGTCGAAGTCAGACGGGTTACCAGAAAAAATTATTTATCGCCAAACCCGAAAACATCGCGCCAAGGGGGACCGTACAGTAAATTGATCCTGCAACTTATTTGAAGAGTATTAAAATTATTTGGAATATATTTTTTTCGATAAGTATAATTGTGATGCAGCTTATTGCAATGTCAGAATATTTGTTCTTTTTATAGAATAGAACTCTGGTAAGATTGTGTGATTTCGATTACTTAGTTCAATTTTTATTTGCTAATTTATCCATCTATTAGAACCGTTATATTAAGACCATTATATTTAATCCCTTACATTTTATTGTAAAGTAACAATCAATTCAATGAATCATACACATATACTTACAGTCGGAATTGTGCACAATTAATCAACTACCTCTAATCGTGATACATTTCTTTTCAGATATAGAATTGCATGTCATATTTTTTATAGATGTGATATCAAGGTTCACTTTTATAATGACTGGAATTTTCAGAAATCTGTCACATTTTCCTCTGAAGTATCTTCAAAGGGGCTTTTCAATGGAGACCAGACAACCTTTAAACTTTATAGTTGGGAAGAGAGTATTGCCTACTCATACAGTGAGGAATATTCCAAAACACAGTCCTATCTCAGGTACTTTTTAATATTTTTTAATGGAATCATTTTTAAATAAATACTTTCAAATGCCTAAAATTGAAATTTTAGGCAATCCTATAATTGCAATTAAAAATGACATCAGGGCTAGGGGGGGACACACACTAAATTGAGCTACTGTGTAAAAAACTTTCATCGGCAGACAGGCACTAGTTACTGTCAAAATGAATTGAAGAGCTTAGTGGAAGAACATGCTAAGTGACAATTTTGAAAAAAAAATTAGATTTTTGTGTCAATGAATATATTATTCAATTCTTTTTAAGATAACAAGATTCCCCCTTTTCTTAAACTTCAAGTTAAGTGTATTTTTTAGCTTTTATGTCCTGTTTTTGTTCTTAAGTCCTGTTTTTAACGGATCTAACTGCCAACGGAACACTTTAAAGCTCATTTTCTCGTTTTCACCTTTTTTCACTTAGCATGTTTGTTAGGGAAGATGTCGTATATTAGGTGGGTGAAATGATAGAAGGTAATTGTCTTTAATGAAAGCCTTTAATATTTACAACTTGTTACCAATATAGATATTATTATAGAGCATTTAGGATAAATAATAAACTTAAAGAATAAACTTAAATTACAAGCTCAGTAGCTTTTAGACATTCATGGAACACGGCAAGAGAGTTTGTTTTTAGAAGCAAAGTTACGTTGCCCTAGCAACGAGGTGCGCTGTTGCCATCCAGGATCAAGGGAAAATAAAACTTCGCTGCTCGGGAAGTATTTCAGCTCGTGCACCACAGTACTCCCTCCCTAGTGAGTTTCTCGAACGATGGAGACTTTATGCGTATGCGTAACGATCTGGAATGCGGGTTGTGCGTCCAGATCTTGTCACTTGAGTTGGAATACTAAACGTAACTCTTTTGTTTCCTTGGACCTTCTCTGATGAAGAAACAGTTCTGGGATTCTTGTCACCAAGCGTAGGCGTTCCGGAATTCTTTTCAGGTTCTGTATAATTTTCCGAAAAATAAGGTTTAACTCTATCTATAGATACGGTAACATCTTTTTGTTTCATCCTAAGAGTGAAAATCTTGTCTGTTCTCTTTATTACTTCATATGGTCCGTGGTATGGTTGTTGTAAACTGTGTCGAACACTGTCAGTACGAACAAATACGTGCGAGCAAGTTTTTAAATCCTTGAAAACAAAAGGCTTTTTCTTTGAATGGTGATGAAAGGGAACGGGTTTCAATTCTTCCATGGTGTTTTTTAAATTCTTGACAAAATCTGATTGTACTTCAGTATTTGAATTTTCGAGAAAATCACATGGTAACCTAATATTTTCACCATACAAAAGCTCCGCTGGGGTGGCTTGACAATCATCACGCAAGGTTGTGCGCAAACCAAGTAGAATAATCGGAAGTGACTTGGTCCAACTCGGGTTTTCGTGGCACATTATACTGGCTTTCAAGGTACGATGCCAGCGTTCAATACAGCCGTTTGCTTGCGGATGATATGCGGTCGTTCTATTTCTTCTAAAACCAAGAAATCTTGAAAGCTCTTGAAACAATTGAGACTCAAACTGAGCACCTTGATCAGTTGTAATTACGAGTGGGATACCGTAGCGAGAGATCCAGTTCTTCAGTAAGGCGTCAGCAACCGTCTCAGCTCGAATATCCGGTAAAGGAATAGCTTCAGCCCACCGCGAGTAGCGATCAATTATGGTGAGGCAATATCGAAATCCTTCTGATGATGGCAAGGGACCAATCAGATCTAGGTTAATGTCTTGAAAACGTTGACTAACGGTAGGAAATTCTTGTAATGGAGAATGAACATGTTTAGAAATCTTAGATTTCTGACATTTCACACAACTTTTGGTCCAATTACGAATGTCTTTGCTGATTGAAGGCCAAATGAACTTTGATTTAGCTAACCGAACAGTTGCTTTAATTCCAGGATGTGAAAGATTGTGAATACTTTGGAAAACTGCTTTTCGAAAATTAACTGGAACAAATGGTCGTTTAATTTTAGAGGTGGTATCACAATACAAAGAGCGGTTAAAACCAAAAATTGGAATCAATTCGATCTTCAATGAAGAGTTTCGTGAAGCTATCAGCTCCTTCAACTCCTCATCGCTTCCCTGTGCCTCGGCCAAAGTCTCAAAATCAATTTGGGGTGAGATTCCTATCTCCTCCAATCTTGACAGGGCATCAGCAACGATGTTGTTCTTTCCTGAAATGTGTTGAATTTCTAGGGTGAATTGACTAATATACTCCAAATGCCTTTGTTGGCGAGGGGATGCTTTCTCTAATTTATGTTGAAATGCATACAGCAGTGGTTTGTGATCGGTCAATAACGTAAATTCCCGACCCTCCAACAGATACCGGAAATGCTTAATAGACGAATATGCTGCTAGCAGTTCGCGGTCATAGGTGCTATAATTCTTTTGTGCCAGTGTTAATTTAACAGAGAAGAAACCAAGTGGTTGCCAATCATTAACTAATAGCCTCTATTCAGCGGCTAATGAAAAAGCAGCGCGTGGTTGGAAGAATAAGTAGCCTAACAGTGATAATGAGAGTAGCAATGATTCACAAATAAACAGTTGACTAAAATCGTGGAAACTTTAATAAAATCTTCTTAAAGTACATATTGTAGACAAAATAAATAATAACAGTCTTACTTTGGAGAAAGGAGTGATTGAACAAGTAGAAAACTTAGTTACTTCATTTTTAAAATTAAATAAAAACTAATAAAGTTCCATGTGAACTTTTAAACGCCGCGGGAGAAGAGAGCAAGCGAACAAGAGAACTAGAAGACGCCCACCACGCGACGAAACACGTAAACACAACGTGGTCACGTGGTCGGTGCCTTCACCGGGACTGCTCGTGACGTCACGGCGTAAATAGCGAACCTACCATCGTGACGTCACAAAAGTAAACAACCGTCTTGCGGCACAAATTGCGTGATCTAATCCTAACATTAACCACTAGTTGTTGCACCACTCCTCCTATTGCTATATCCGAAGCATCTACCATAAGAGCAAGTTTAGCTGAAGAAATTGGGTGAGCTAAAGTTACCGCCGATTTCAACAACTCTGTGCAGGTTGCAAAGGCGTTTGACGCTTCTTCCGTCCACTCAATTACACGATTGTCATTCTTCTTGCTGTTTTTCAAATAATCGTTTAAGCTTGCTTGGTGATGAGCTGTTTGAGGTATAAACCTTCGATAGAAGTTTAAAATACCCAAATATCTTCTAAGTTGTTTGACAGTTTTTGGTTTTTCGAAATCTTCGATGACTTTGACTTTTTCTTCCGTTGGACGAATTCCTTTTTGAGATACAATATGGCCAACAAAATTTACCTCAGGCTGAGCGAAGTGGCATTTACTGAGATTTAACGTTAACCCAAATTGTTGTAATTTCTCAAAAACTATTTTTAGGTGACTTAAATGTTCCTCTTTAGAGCGAGATGCAATGAGTATATCATCCAGATAGACGAAACAGAATTCCAGACCCCTTAGCACGGAATGCATAAATCTCTGGAATGTCTGCGCTGCGTTTTGAAGACCAAAAGTCATCAAGGGAAATTCGAACAGCCCGAACGGTGTACAAATTGCTGTTTTTTCTATATCAGACGGTTCCATCGGAATTTGATGATAGGCACGATGAAGGTCTAATGTGGAATATACAGTTGTGCCTTCTAATTGGTGCGTAAAATCATGTAGGTGTGGTATAGGATACCTATCAGGTAATGTAGCTGCGCTCAAAGCACGATAATCTCCACATGGCCTCCAACCTCCGTCCTTTTTCTTGACCAGATGCAACGGACTAGACCACGGACTGCTTTATGGCCGGCATATGCCATGCTCAAGCATGTAGTCAAATTCTGCCTTGGCGATTTTAACTTATCTGGCGCCAATCTACGCACTTTAGATGTAACAGGTGGACCTTTCGTTACAATGACATGGGTGACATTATGGCTAGCGTTAACGTTGTTTGGTTCCATCTTTTCCGAAGATAAACTTTTGTATTCTTGCAGAAGAGAATTTATAGCTGGCTCGAAACGACTACTATCGATAGGTGTCAAAAATGATGATGGTCCTTTAACAGTTTTAGTTGGAACTGATAATGATGTTAAAGGATCAATCAAACGCTTTTGTTTAATATCGACCAAAAGTCCGTGTGCCTTAAGAAAATCCGCGCCAATTATGGGTTTGGAGACATCTGCTATGATGAAATTCCATTTGAAATGTCTTCTTAAGCCCAAATCTAAGCTGATAAGTTGCTTGCCATAAGTTTTGATTGAACTTGAATTCGCAGCATATAGCTTAAAATCGGATGATGACAGCTTATTTGGTCTTGGCGGTGGAATTACAGACACATCTGCGCCAGTGTCTATAAGATAGTTTCTCATGCTTGATTTTTCAAAGAGAAAGAGGCGACAGTTTATCTGGCCATAGTCGTTGGCCTCTTCAAGCGACTGGCCCATCAGTTTCCCGGAGTACTTGCTGACTTTTCAAATTCGCATGGCTTTACACATTGATGCGCCTTTTTACCAAATTTGTAATGGTACCAACATAGCTTATAACTTGCAGACTTGGATCTCGAATGACTGCGATTACGATTATTTGCAGATTTATTTGTCGGCCTACCCCTTGTCATCAATGTGTCAAACTTTCTAGTTAATTCTGCGATGCTAATCTCCAAAGAACTAATTTTCTCATCTTTAGTGTTATTCGGTTCGGGAATTTTATCGATCGGTTTAGCCACTGTACATAATTCTGTCGCACTATATATACCGATTATTTTATCTGCCATCGCTGCAATGTTATCCAGAGAATCAGAGCTTATTGAAAGTATAGCCTAAACTTGTTGTGGTAACCTCTGAAGCCAAAGTGACTTTAACAATTCTTCAGAAAGGGCTGTTTCAGCCAAACCCTTCATCTGTCGTAACAGGTCAGATGGACGTTTATCGCCAAGATTAAGTTCGGTCAAAACTTTTCTTAATCTGGATTCTTCCGTATCTGTCAATCTACCGAGTAATGCGTTCTTTAATGCGTCGTATTTCCCTTGCGCGGGAGGATTCGATAAAATATCCACGACAAAATCTAAGACATTTTCGTCTAATGAAGCAACGGCAATGTTATACTTTGTTACATCTTGAGTAATATTGGAATTTGCGAACTGTGCTTCAAGTTGTAAAAACCATAGCTTAGGCTTATGTCGCCAAAAAGTTGGCGGCTTTATCGACACTCTATTTACTTCCAAATTAGTATCTAGAATTGGCGGATTTAAATTTTCGCCACTATTCTCAGTCATTTTTAAAAGTCAATTCAAATAATAATAGTTATATTTGAAATCACAGACCTTCTTTCAGCCACAAGAGATCACGTCCGGGTCACCAGTTGTTAGGGAAGATGTCGTATATTAGGTGGGTGAAATGATAGAAGGTAATTGTCTTTAATGAAAGCCTTTAATATTTACAACTTGTTACCAATATAGATATTATTATAGAGCGTTTAGATAAATAATAAACTTGGGGGGTTGTAATGTTACTCGCGTCCGTAGCATACCTTAAGCTACACGTGCTTCCCGGGTGGTGCTAAATGAGTAACAATTCCTCAGCCATAGGTCGGCTGTCCCTACTGGTGCTGTAGGGCTTGCCTTGCCCCTATGCCGGTCCCAAGCCCAAATGGTGCCTATATAGGACCAAATGAGGAGGGTGCCTAAATTCTGCCCTGGCATAGCACTTTGGAATGCGGATCCGTGCTGGGGGTGGGTCTGATTGGCCGGTGCGAAGTGTGGTCCTGCGGGTGTAGCTGCTGTCGGCATTCGTGCTGGCGGGCTCACTGGCGCCCCAACAAGGTGTTGGCATCTTCTTGCCAACAGACCTAAACATCGGGGGGACTGTCACTGTGCGCTGGCTCTTTGGGCTTGTCAACAGTATGGTTTCTGCTACCTTGGTGTGAACGGCAACCTAAAATACAAGGTGTTGACCGTGCTGAAGTATCTGGCACGTGAAGTGCTCAGGGCACAGGGGTTAAGTGTGTCTCTAACGGTCTACCCTGGGGGGAGTGGCGACCCTTCGTTGTAAATAGCCTTCTGGTCCTACATCTGGGAGCTCAGGTAGGCAGTGACGGATAAATGCTCCCAGTTAAAAAATTATGGTTAAATATAATAAAAAAACAAAAAAACCGTCAGACACCTTGAGCAAATCGGGATCTGATTCAACCGAGCTCTCAAGCTCTACTACAACCCAGCATGAGTCTATAGACTCTGCTGTAAAGTTAAGTGGTCAGTCCTCGGACCTGGCCACTAACACCCCAAACCGTGCTGGAGACCTTTCGGGTCCCAGCACTCCGTCCCTGGCCCCTCGGGGTCAGGTTCTAATGTTTCCGTATCTGTTACAGATCCTAAGATGGAGGAGGGAAAGAAGAAAAGGTTCCGTGGGCAGAAGCGTCCGCGAAAGCCCACGAACTCTGCCTCTACTCCATCACCTGGCGCACCTGTAAAGCGGCCCAACCTGGAGCAGGCCTCGGGATCCTTTGCAGAAGCTGCTGCCACAAAGAAGATGGCGATCATTCTGGAAGGTTTCCCGGAGCGTTTGCTATCAACCTCAGAGGCGTTCAACTTGCAGAACGAGCTGGACGTCCTCATCCAGCTCAGTCCTCAGTCCTCGTCCAGCTGGACGTCCTCGTCCAGCTGGACGTCCTCATCCAGACTTATGACTTGAGTGGGGCCACCCCACTCAAGTCATAAGTCATAAAGAATAAACTTAAATTACAAGCTCAGTAGCTTTTAGACATTCATGGAACACGGCAAGAGAGTTTGTTTTTAGAAGCAAAGTTACGTTGCCCTAGCAACGAGGTGCGCTGTTGCCATCCAGGATCAAGGGAAAATAAAACTTCGCTGCTCGGGAAGTATTTCAGCTCGTGCACCACATGTTCTTCCATTAAGCTTTTCAGTTGCCTTTTATGTCAGTGTAAGGGTAAAAATGGCATTCATTGTGGATAAAGTTGTGGACTTCTAGAAATTCTATCAGTTAATTTTTTAAAGTCTTTTTAAGTGTTCCTAGGTTAGATCTTGTTCTCTATGCGCTGATGTTCATCAGCTTATTTAAAAATAAAACTGCAAATATTGATTTTCAGGAGCTTTGATGTTTGATGTCCCATGCTCTGGTCAAGAAGACGTCAATGCTGCTGTTCATAGTGCTAAAGAGGCTTTCTCTCTCTGGTCAAAACTGTGCCCTCGCGAACGAGGTCAAATTTTACTAAGAGCTGCAAACTCTATAAGGGTACTTAACATTATTTCTGTAGTTCTTTAACTAAGGGTTTCTGAAAATTGTAATTCTTTTGATTTAAAATAGTGTAAAAAAATAAATTAATTTAAATGGGTAAATTTTTATTATCACTCAGTTTTTTTTTTCTTCTTCCGGAGTTTACCAATTCCAAACTGCATCAATTATTTTATCACTCATAAAAACCAAATTAGTTTAGAGGATTTCATTTTGTTATGAATAGAAAAATTTAAGTTAAAAGTAACACCTTAAATGGAAACAATTAATTTAAATTCCAAATTAAAACAATTTAATTATTTACAATATTTAATTCATTTTTCTTCATTATTCATTCCCATGAGTTTTTTCAACTTTAAAAACAGTTCAAATTTCGGCACCGGTTTTAATTTTTTCTCAATAGTTTTTTTATATGCTATAGAAACAATTGAACGAAATTTCTATTGCTGAAGTGAAAGACACAGGTAAACCACTTTGGGAAGCAGAACTCGACATATCTGGTTGTGCTGATACGCTGGAATTTTTTGGAGGGATTGCATCTACTATAAGTGGTAGGTAATATTTTTGCGTCATCAAAACATATGACAGGCTTACTTTTCATAATTAAGAACTGATACATAATTATTTAATTAATAATAATTAAAGTACTAGTTCATTAGTGTCTTTTATTGAAAATAGTGTTTCTATTATTTCTATTTATTTTCCCAGGTCCCTTTAAATAATTCAGGGATCCTGGTAAAATATTTTTAAAAATAGCATTTAGGATTAGTTTTTTCAGTATGTCATGTAATAGTAACTAAACTTAGTAGCCTGCATTTTTTCATCCGTATAAAATTTGCAAAAAGAAATTGCTATGTACCTTGGAAGACAGTAGCAGGTCCAATTTCAATGAACACATATAGCAACTGCACTTTAATGAATAAAAATGGATAATTAATAGATTTTAAATTATTATAATTGATAATTTTTAATTGACAATTAATTAGCTCCATTAAAAAAGCAGTTCTTAGTAGTTCTTAGCACCCCCCCCCCAAAAAAAAAAAAAAAAAAAAACACACACACACACTGGAACTGTCACTTCTTGGAGATATTTATTCTAAATATATTTTAATATGTAATTTTTTCCAATAGTGGTTTCTGATACAAAACATCCAATAATTATATTACTTACCCATTTTAAATTAGGGTCTCATCACCAACTATCCAATGGCAATTTCGCAATGGTCCATCGAGAACCTCTAGGTGTGGTTGCTGGCATTGGCGCCTGGAACTACCCATTTCAAGTGATGTTGTGGAAAGCTGCCCCTGCCCTTGTGGCTGGGAATACCTTCGTCTATAAGCCGTCAGAATTCACGCCCATCACTTCCGTCGTTTTGGCGGAAATTCTGACCGAGAGCGGGTTGCCGTCAGGTGTTGTGAGCGTTGTGCAAGTGAGTTTTGTATGCATAATTAAAAAAATTTGGGAAACAAAGAAGTTATGGTTGGAAGCATTGTAATCTGTTTATTTTTACTTCATGATAGCTTATTTCATCAGGATCTACTACCTTAAAACAAGGATTGCGAACCATTAAAAGTATTACTTCCAGAAGTGGGATTCAAAACAAAGAGAAGTTACAACACAAAGATTATACTTCTAACCATCAGTTTACCCTTTAACTATTTGATGGTCTATTGTTTAAGCTGTGAACATTAAAAAAGTTTGTCTGAGAGTAGGGGTCATCGGTTTAATCAACTTCATGGTTTTAACCATATATTAAATAAAATTTTGAACCAAATGTTTTTTTTTTTAATTTCTTATTTTTTTATTCTAATTTATTTTTGTTTCATAAAATTTCAAATGTTATTATGATGCTTAAAATTACCAAACTCAGCAGACCTTCTACTTTCTTTTCTATGCTCAAATCAAACCATTCTGTAGGGGTTTTTTTGCTAATATTTAACAATTATCTGGTGCTCCTGTTCAGGAGACTGCACACTGGGATACAGTGTCCTGAGATTTACACACTATGTAAATCTTACCCCATTGTGTAATTCTACCCCATGCACTGTGTGTAAACTTACCTCATTTAATAAAACGTTTGTTCGGTAAACAAGACAAGTAGGTTTGTAACATAATCTGTCACTTAACCCGCTTCCACACAACAGTTGTGTTTAACAGGTAAAAAGACGGCAAACACAGCGTTAATTCTATATTAAACATTTACACGCTAAATTTGGCTAGTTTCATTTATTTTATTTTGAAAATTCAATAATTATTTCTTCAATAATTATTATCGTTTGCAAAAATTAATTTATATTTCAAAGAATAAATATGTAATATTCCTCGCTTTTAAATAGAATGAAAACATTTCATATCAACGTATAAAGAATCTCGTAGTGAAATATATTTGACGTCATTTCAAACTGATCAATGTCGCAAAAATAAATTTATTGTCTAAAAGAATTACAGTTTCTCAAGCGATTGTTGCGAATGGCAATGGTGATTTCATTCTAATACAAATGGCTTCTTATGCTTTTTAAATGAGCATTAAATTTTGCAGTTTTATAAATAATTGAAGTACTTCGAATTTGAATTCTTTTTTGAAATTTTCAATGTATTTTAATTTCGATGTGCTGAATTTTTTGACGTATCACACTTGTCTGTAGCATTTGTAGTTTAGGCTATGAAAGTGGGTGACAGACGGACTTAACGATTATAATACCTTCCACTTTTTATGTTATAAACGTAGTGTGGAAGCTAAAAACTTGGGTAAAAATATATATTAATTATTCACTTAGTATATTGTTACTGTAGGGCAGCCATGAGACTGGAGAGTATCTTTGTCAACATCCAGATATATCAAAAGTGACCTTCACTGGGAGTGTTGGAACTGGAAAGAAAATTGTGAAATCCTGCGCAGACACTATGAAAAAAGTTACCATGGAATTAGGAGGGAAATCAGCATTAATAATATTTGCTGATTGTAATATTAAGGATGCAGTTAAAGCCACCTTATTGGGAAATTTTCTTACTCAAGGTGAGGTAAGTATTTTTTTAGTTATTTATTTTTGTACTTACACTATTTCTAAAATCTCACAAATACTTCTAATTACCACAAAACCAGTGGTAAGTCTGAGCTGAAATATCTAAGTTGCTTATATGTATTTTTTGTGCTATATTATACTGTGTGTAAAAGACAACAAACCACAAGGTCATTGCTCTGAGACTAATGTCTAAGACCAAAGGATGTTAGTTTAATATTGAAAAACATTGCTTTATGCACAAACATTAAAAAACTACAATTTGCCATATATTTAAATTTAATAGAAAGTTCTGGCTTTAATTTTGAAAATAGATTCACAGAATTATGTACTTTAAAACCAAAATTCAAAAAAGAAAATATCACATTAAGGAATTTTTGGTTTCCCCAATTTTGTTTTTGTTGATTCATACCCTATTAAATTTCCTTAATGATTGTGTTTTAGGTTTGTTCCAATTGTACAAGAGTATTTGTTGAACGGTCTGTTCTGCAAGATTTTACTAACCATTTGGTAGAAGTTACTAAAAAGTTAAAAGTTGGAGACCCTTTTGATGTTGATACAAGGGTAGGAGCAATTATCAATGAAAATCATGGCAATAAAGTTATGGATTTCATTAATATAGCCAAACAGGAGGTAATATATTTTTTATATCCTATTTTGAAAAGGTGTTGTCATAAAATTGTACTTATACATTTCATACTGATTTATTGTAGTTTATTTTGATTGATGAAAAATTATACAATATTTGGTGTTTTTTTAAGCACTTTAATACTTTAATTGAATCAACTTAACATGTAAAATTCCTTATTTAATAGTATTATGCTAATTTTCTTAGTTGAAAACTAAATTG
Source organism: Oedothorax gibbosus (assembly GCA_019343175.1). Lineage (NCBI taxonomy): Eukaryota > Metazoa > Arthropoda > Arachnida > Araneae > Linyphiidae > Oedothorax > Oedothorax gibbosus. The sequence continues at coordinate 35,408,538 of CM033277.1, read as the reverse complement.
TGCGTTATCCCTAATTCATTATTTATAATCTTTATCTTAAAAGCTTAGTGCCAAATTTAGTATATGATTGTACAGTGGATGAGGGTGGTTAAAAATATGCAGAACTTATGGTCCTTGAAACTATGGAGAAAGCCCTGTGTGAATTTTGAATCTGGAAGAGTAAAGTAAAAGAGTTCTAATAATATTTAAAAACAATAATAAAAGCTCAGCTAAAAACTGAATAGACTTAACTCCACAGTTTTTTCTACTTTTTAGACTTTTTGCAATTGGGCAAACAGTAATAACTGACAGTTATAATTTCAGTATTTATAAATAAATACATATGAAGTTGCATGGGTATTTATTGCAAAATAAGGAAATTCACTTTAAAAGATGTTTCAATATTTTGTCTTTTTATTATTATTATTATTAAAAAAACTTTTCATTCCTTGAAGGGGGCCACTATTGCTTGTGGAGGTGAAAGATTATACCCCGACAAAGACTTGCAAGGTTACTACATCTCGCCATGTGTTCTCATCAACTGCAGTGACAACATGACAGTAGTAAAGGAAGAAATATTTGGACCAGTTGTTTCAATTTTATCGTTTGATAGTGAAGAAGAAGCTGTTTGTCGAGCTAATTCTGCTCCATATGGCTTAGCTGCTGGTGTGATGACAAAGTAAGTAAACAAGATATATCTATTTTTTTATTGTAAATAAATTTTTAAGAGCATTTCAGTTATAAATTTTAGTTTTACCAATGGGTACCAAATATTTGCTTAATTCAAATAAAATAAATTTATTTCAAGATAGATTGAAGCTCGTTAAAAGTTTTTAATTACTGGATTTGTCAAAACAAGTGTTCAAAATTGAATAAGGACATTTAGGAGCAATCTGTGCGACTAACTTAAAAATCTAGGAGCAAATGCACATTACGTAGGAGCATTTTTTTTAATTATGAAAAAAAAACTGTGAACAAATTTCTCCACCAATTTCAGAGTATTCAGTGTCTAACTGGATGATTTTATGATTGATGAAGTTACGTGTTTATAGAGTCACCAGAGTTTCGGGATTTTATGGAATCACAAAAGTTTCGACATTTCAGGATAACTGGAGTTCCAAAATTTAAGAAATCACAATTTACTACAGCCGAAGTTTGTAGGCATTACGGTTGTCTGAGTTTTATAAGTTTTTGTCAGTTTCTACATTTGATAATCACCACAATTTGTAGATTTTACAAAGTTTGCCAAAGTGTTGCAATTTGTAGATCAATGTAGAGTGATTTTAGGTTTATTGGATTTTTTTGATTATGTAATCACAGCAATGGTTGGAAACATTTAGGATTGGTGAAGAATTCTGATTTTAAGATAATTACTTTTAGTGATATTCTTGGAAACCAAGATATAAAAAAAACGATTTTTTGCAAAACTATAGTTGCGATAACTGCAACTAAATTTATTTTGTTGTCCCAAAGTAAAAAAAAATTGTCGCATTTTGCGACTAGCGACCGTGAATTTCAAAACCTTGCCAAAACTTTTTGAGTAAACTTCAAAGTTGGTCTTTTATTGCATTCAAATTATTAGGATTAATCAGTAAACAATCATTAAATATGTATCAAATATATAACATAACAGGCAGTGTTTCAGAATAAAAAATTATCCTTGTCAGGAGTAGGATTGAGTCTATTATTAATGTGGTGCGACCATGTTTTTTTTTCTAGCTGAATGCTTTATGCTCAGTGAAAAATCTAAGTAAAAAAAATCTGAATACAAAAGTGGTTTGCCTTTTAACTTTTTTTATAATGGAAACACTGGTTAAATAAATCTAGTTCTGGTTAAAGAGTCTGCTGGTTATTTAAAACCAGCAAAATAATCCGCTTAATTGGATTAATTGGTAAACAGAACATAATTCTTTTTGAAAAATAAAATTAAGTATATTGAATAAAAAATTATGTAATAAATTTGTTGACATATATTTATTATTTTTTAATTTAGTAACTTTTTTCTGTTGTCTGACCTACTTTTTCTTCCTCTCAAACTCTCCTTGTAGTTCAAAACAAAAATCAACTCGTAATTAGTTAAAGTTAGAGTTTCGTTAATAGAAATTAGAATATTAAAATGTTTGACTACAAATATTTTTTAATTAGTATGCCTAGGACTAAATATTTTGGTTTTATAATTAGCAACCTTCAGCGAGCTCATCGCGTTGCCTCATCTCTCCAAGCTGGTATTGTTTGGATCAACAACTACAACATTTTCCCACCTGAAGTACCTTTTGGAGGCGTTAAATTATCTGGTTATGGTAGGGAAAATGGAATGGCAGCTATCAATGACTTCACACAGCTCAAAACTGTTTATGTTGAAATGAATGATGGGATAGATTGCCCTTTATATGAAAAATAACTATCATAGAACGTTTTAATGTGTCAAAAACAGGGTGGTAACAGAACCTGGAAATCAGGGAATTCTCAGGGAACTTTTTAATTCTGGAAATATCAGGGAATTTTTCCAATTTTGCAAAATATCAGGGAAATTTTCCATTTTGAATTACTTAAGAGGAGTCGGATGGTTCTATCTCGCCCATGTTAATTTTCCTAACTTTAGGAACATTTTGCTCAGGAACTGTGTGAGATATCATTATGAACTTTTTTATATTTTGTTCCTTACAGCACCGCTTCGGATAATTGGAGTTCTACTGTAGCTATTAATGACTGTTTAGAAACTTGGGGTTTAAAAATATTATGATATTATGTGTTTAGCATTGAGAAATTTTTTGATTTGATTCAATTTTGTAATAAATAGTGCACACTTTTTCTCTCTGTACTCAGCTTCATTTTCAAGCATATAGGCTTTAAGGGCTTGAAAATAAGGTTTTTAATTCAAAACTGTTCAAGGAGTATACGAACTATGTTATAATGCTATTCTCTGATCAAGTGGTTCCTCTCTGAACTTATTCTGATTTCCGGAAATCTGGAAAACTTAGGTAGGCTGATCCATAATCCGGAAAGTCTTACCGCGATGTCTGGATTAAAGTTTCTGTACTGTATTGAATAGTGTGTATTGTATATTTTCTAGGTTATTGTAAAATCAGGGAATTTTTTGTGAAAGTATCAGGAAACTTTTTTTCAAGGATTTTGTCACCACCCTGAAAAATGTTCCCTGGAACATTTCCACAGTTTTAAGAACATCTTGGTTTATTCCAATATGTTTTTTTACAAGTTTTTTTAAATTCCAAATGTTAAATTTTTAATAATACTTATAAGTTATACGATAAAAATACTTCACGGTTTAAAACCGTTTATGTTGAAACGAATGATGGAATAGATATGCAAAATAACTAGTCATGTGAGATTTTATGTGCCAAAATTATTTCTTGGGGCGTTTTCATAGTTTTAACAGAGAATGAAACCAAATGACTGTGGATCTCTAAACCAAAATCCCTCTGTGTTAATCCTATGGGAAAAAAATGATTTTCTAAGCCATATTTCTCTGGCTGTATTGAATATTTTTACAATTATTTATTTTTGTATTGAATATTATTACAATTTTTGTGGGGGGTTTTAATGATAAATGTAGCTGACTTACAGAGCTCTATAAATCCATTGTTTTAAATATTTTGTTGTGAAATTATTTATTGAAAATTGAAAAATATTCTAACCAATTTCTAAAAGTGGGATTATAGAGACCTGAAAGTTAGCTACATTTATCATTAAAAAAACCAACTTTGGTATAAATATTTAATTCATCCAGAGAAATGTGGCTAAGAAAATAATTTTTTACATTGGTTAAACCCAGAGGCACTTTGGTTTGGAGACCCACAGTCTTTCCGGCTCATTCGCCCTTAATGTGCCAAAATTGTTCCTTAGAACGTTTCCACAGTTTTGATGGTAGCTTTATTCATTCCAATATGTCTATTTTTGTACAAGTTTTTTTTTATTCTAAATGTTAATTAATAAATACTTTTAGTTATACTATTAAAATACTTTATATAAAGAGTTAATTTACCATATTGGTTTGAAAATTAGAAATATATCCCAGATCTGTGTATGTGTTGTTTGATATTCTGTATTAATGTGATGTTGATTTATTTTTGATATTTATATTTTATGTATATTAACTAAGAATTGGCAGTCAACATGGATTAGCTAAACAATGATTAATGATAATTAATATTTATTGACTAGAAAGTTTAAGTAATTTTTTTAATAAATATTTACTATGATTTATCTGTATAATATATTTTATTCTTTGTTTATTTATATTGTTACATAAATATAACAATTTTGATAGCCAAAGAAATGTAATTACTTTAAAAACAATGTTTTCTGTACTTTTCTTCAAATGATAAGGATAATTTATAGTTCCTAACTTGTTAGTTTACAGATAGTCTATTTGAATGTGTAATCAACCTAAACTTATTTTTAATGAGCTTATTTAAATGAAAGTCCTTGCTTAATTTACTAAAATAATTATGATTTTGTATGAATATGTTTATTTTGTGGTTGTTTATAAAAATTGCTCCTAAATATATATTTTTTTAATGACAACTCTTACATCCGTTAGTTATAATTTAAAGATATATTTAATAATTGTTATTGCTTACAATATAAATTTAAATATTAGACTCTTTAAAATTTATATTATATATATTTTTTAAATAAAAATATGCTCTGAAACATTAGGCAAATTTTTTATTAATTAAGTTTTGGTTCAAACACCTTGTATGTTTCACTTTTGTATGAAAAGTGTACCAAGATATTGTGAAATAACAGCAAATAATTTGCTAACATCATGTATGAAAATTACCTAAATCAATAATCACAATAATTCTTAGAATAATCATCAAGATTAGTCTTCAGTGATCTTGAAATAGTAGAAGAAAAACATTTTAACTCACAAAAAGCTAAAACAAACAAAACATTTATGAAATTATACAAAACCCACTATAAAAATCCTGCACAAATATGGTTTTACATTTTTTTTTCTTTTCTTAATATTAGGGAACAGCTAAAACGATAAATATCTCAGGAAACAAAAATATGTCTTTTAAAATATCTTATCAATAAAGAAAAGTCTAATCAAAAAGATGAAATAAAATGTGTTCATCTATTAAGCTGATTGTATATATATCTAAATATGTCATATTATTCTATATTCTTATTAAATGCTAATCATATTAATAATTGACTATTTATATTTAACTTAATTGACTGTTAATTCTATTTTAACTAACTTTTTATTATGAATGAAAAATTAAACTACTTTTGGTATCAAGTTTTCCCGATAATTTTATTATATTAAGCACCAAATTTTACCTTTGAGTTAAATATAATTTAATGCCCAAAATCCTAACCAAGTTACATTCGAATAGTTTTCTGTTATTGTGGAGTCACAGAATTGAGCTTTTACCTATGTATTAAACACATAATATTTTGCTCATCCCAGTTGTATGCTGCCAGTTCCATATTTACAGAGGATGGTTTTCACTTCGTCTCCTTCCAACTCTAGTGCTGGGTGGTAGCGGATTGTCAAGGTGTTGGCGAAACTGTCTTGGGGTGTCTGAAAAATAAAACACCAATTTGTGCATCTATAAACTTGGGGTGTTGCAAGCATATGATCGTCGGAAACTTTTAGTTTGAAAAAATTTTCTGCGCGATTGAAAATTAAGTAAAAGAAAAGCAGGTGAGTTTAATGTGTAAGATTGCAAATTTAAAAATTATTTGTTTTTTTTATTTACTTAAAATCGTTATTCAATTTTCAATGCTTGATCAGATTTACTCAACTCTATTTAATTTTGTTTACAAACGTAAATAAATGGCTGAATTGATATGCAGCAATGGAAAATTTAAGAACCTCATAAAACTTTTCCAATCGTAGTAGACCTTGCTTGTCTATTTCCTAACTCCGTCTTTGGTACAGACTTCATGTCTAGGAAAGTATTTAATTGGGAGATATGTTGTAGAAGATTGCGAGATATTTACTACAATACCTCATGACTGCAATGAAAATAACTATTCTAGCTCGGCATGTTATGCATTTTCACAGTGGTCTACGGGAAAGCCCTGAAATAAAGGGGGGGAGGGGGGTCGAAGGGACGGGATCCGTCGGCCATCCAAGTTTAATAAAAGATTAATAATGCTGACATCAGTATGGGAGGATTATAATATACCCTGATGAAATGATAACTAGTGGGGAGGGGGATGTATTGGCATAAAATAAAAGTTTACATAATATACAAGTCACCGTTATTAAGGGTACTCCTGTGCAATGGCTAGTCATATATACACTGCGATGTAAAAGTTTAGACAATGACGTTTTTTAGCTGTAAAATTTAGAATTGTGATAGTAGAATTACAAAACACCCCTAAACATATTAAATAAATATTTTGAAATGCTATAATTGAAACATATTTGTTTGATTTGCTATAACAATTTTTTTTTCATAAAATAAAAATTTGTACGATGCAAAAGTTTTGGCACGAATTCGTGGATTTAGAGACATACATTAACCGATTTTCATGATGAAAAGTGCAGTCTTTCCCGTATAAAATCACAAAATAGCGGCTTATTATTCTTTTTTGCACTTTAGTACAATGCAGAGATAGTCACCTCTTCAAAAACGACAAAAAAAAGTCGTTCATTTTAACGTAAATTCACTCCACACCATTAAGAAAGTTCCTTTATACGAAATTCATTACGAAAGAACCCTAGCATAAAGAAGGAACTTTCGTAATGGTGTGGAGTGAATTTACGTTAAAATGAACTACTTTTTTTGTCGTTTTTGAAGAGGTGACTATCTCTGCATTGTACTAAAGTGGCTTTTTTGTCTTTTTGGTGTAAAATTGAACCAATATCGTTATTAAATCTGTTTAGTTCACCGGATATCGTGTTTTTTCAATTCATCAATAAATATGCGAAATTAGGCTAATATCGACTTTAAATTTGCATATTCTCGCATTTGTGTCTAAACTTTTGCATCGTACAAATTTTTATTTTATGAAAAAAAATTGTTATAGCAAATCAAACAATTATGTTTCAATTATAGCATTTCAAAATATTTATTTAATATGTTTAGGGGTGTTTTGTAATTCTACTACCACAATTCTAAATTTTACAGCTAAAAAACGTTATTGTCTAAACTTTTGCATCGCAGTGTAAATGTTAAAAATACATTGGTTAATATTATTATACTAAAGCAGACAGTGTTATGTGCATGGTCTTTCAAAAATGAAAATATTGCTTTTTCAGTTAAAGTGGCAAAAATTATAGAAAGCAAATATTAGTAAACTGAAAACTAACCACTTAATTTACTTATATTTTCTGAAATATAAGTATTTATGTACTAGTGTTTTATGTTAGTTTATTACAGTAAAAATACTAAGAAGTTTTGCTTCAGCGTTTTTTTCCCATTATCATTGGTGTTTTATGCATTAACATTTCCATTTCATTTGGGTGATATTTTTAATGCTTTGGTATAAAAACCTATGATACTCATGTCTGCTCCCACTTTAAGTTTACAAATAAACCACTGCATATTCTATACAAAAAGAGACCTTTGGTTATAACTCACCACATGTATGGTACCACAGGAACTATGAGGCACATTGAGCGAGTACGAAAGTTTTCCATCTCCCCTGAAACTGCACCCTCCGTCCTTCTTTCCAGCGTGCACCAATCCCCGGAAAGGTTCCGAAAAGTTGAGACTCACGATGATATCAGCGGAACGGCATGACAATGACACTGAAATATACGGATAATTAGTAAAGACCAAGCATGCTTGGGAATTAAACACAGAGGGTTCCGTGTGAGGTTGATCCTGACCTGGGCATATGCCACGCACTACAGAGCCCTTGATCACTGATGCTGAAATGGGCACAGAAGTATTTGGCTCAGTATGGGCTGACACGCCAATAATTTGATAGCCAATTGACATTATGCGTTTTTTTTTTTGGTTGTTTTAAACATCACATTTTTACATAAATGAAATATATATAATTATAGTGTTTAAAAAGTATGTAAAATTAAAAAGTTCCAATTTCAGTGGGGTTTTTTTTTACTTTCAATTAACTAATGTGAAATATAAGAAATTAAAATATTATGATGGGGTTGAAAATCCGAAACGGAGAGTTTGTGTTTTCTACACGATTTGGAGGGTGCCAATTCTGTGAAAGTGGTTTTTGAACATAGTCCGTCTGTCTGTCTAGAACTAATCCAGCAACTCAAAGTAGAAGAGTTTTTGACTTCAAATTGGATACGCGAGTTCCTAGTACCTTTCGAACATCCAGTGAGGTTTTCTAGAAAATTGCGCATGTCCAAAGGGTAGCTACAACAAAACTTTTTTTTTGTTTAAAAGAAATTGATGAAAAGCGAAAAGAGCTACAGACTTCAAATTGAGTATACGAGGTCCTAGAACCAGTTTGACGTAATGTCATTTGGTATTCGACAAAATCCCGTAATGCGAAAAGGGTATAGCTGCAATAGAAATTTTAGGATACATGCAACCTCTATATGCCATCAACAACTAGGTGGCGCTGATTTACCATCTCGTTCGTACCACTATTCTTGATTACAACGTTTATAGTAGTATATAAGCCGAAGTAACTCATCTCCACCTTGAGGATCCTTTTGGTAGACTGGGTTACTGAGGCTGCTATAGATATATTGAGTGGTGATAGAATGTCGTGCGGTGTTTCACACCCCTAGTTCTGTGTTCTATGAGTATTTCATATTAATATATACTATCTTGCTAATTTTATAAACTGAAAGATAAAGATAGGGCGTTTTTCTATAAAAATAAATTTTTACCATCAATTGGGACAACTTTGGCCCTGCAGCAAGCAACTGCCCTACTGTAATGACTTCTCCCGAAATTTGCTTTTTTTAATTGACATTTCTTATCAGTGACAACAAAACTTTAATTTAACATCAATTATATGTAGACATATACTGATAGGGTGCTTGAGCAAAAATTGTCCCAAGCGAAAAATTTAAAATAAGGTGTATTTACCTCTGGTTTTTTCTGAAACAAAATCCTTGAAAATACTGGATTTGTAACCTGGTTTTATTCCAGCTGGACTACTATCAATTTTATTTATGATAAACAACTGAAAACATAAAATAATAAATATTATAAAACATAATAAATATTATAAAACAAAATAAATATTATAAAACAAAATAAATATTATAAGATATTATTAAACCGTAAAACCTTATCAATTGAAACTCCTACCCGTTGACGACGACTTTAGAATACCATTAACATCTTTATTTCGAAATAAACACGTTATTTTACGTTTTAAAATTTTATTTTCGTGTAACTTTAATTTGTTATTACATAAATTATCCAGGGCCATGGTCTTCATGGGTTTTATATTTTATTTATTTAGATAAACTTAGGCAGAAAGCTCATTTTCGCTCGGCAAATTTTCTTGCCAATCGTCGTGAATGGGTTAATACGATATTTTTTTTCTAGAAAAGGATATTGTAAAAATAAAAACATATAAAGCTTAAGCGATTAAATGCTATGAAATTTCTTAAGTGTAAAAAATAAACATTTTATTTCCATTTGATCTTTGATCCTACATTCTCTGTGATATAATAATAGCATCACCAATAAAATACTTTTTTGTATCACTCCAACATCATATAATATCATAATCATTTCGACATCTTTCTGATAATTTGACATTCTAAGTCGCTATATCATTTTAATATTTAGATATCTTTTTGACATTACGATATCATTTTGAATACGCGAAGAGATTGCATGATATCGGGTGTTAATAAAGAAGATTATATAGTAAATATTGTTTCCTTTGGCGAACAATTATTTCCATTTCCATGTATTCGTTTGAATTTTTACTAATAAGAGTTTTAAATGAAGTGCAGAATTAATACATTCTTTCTCCTTAAAATATTTTTGGTGAAACGAGCATTTGTAATGCACAGTTATTCTTTGTGGAGTATTATAGGGTTTCTTTTCCCGAAATTGTAATTTTAAACCTTTTATCTTACTAAAGTGGCTTTTAACACTCAAGTAAATAAACATATTCATAAAAAAAATTAAAATACTGAAATGCAAATCCTAATATCCGTTTTAAATTACAGCACTATGAATTGAGTGAATGTTAATACATTTAATTAATTGGAGATATTTATATAGATATTTTAACATTTGTTTTAATTACCCAATACCAGGGGATACTCAGAACCATTACTTGGCTAGCCACCGAAATAAGCCTTCAAAGGGTTAAATACTAAAATAAAAGCAATGGGTTAAATACTATAAATTGTAATTTTCTGCGTTTTATCTTACTAAAATAGCAAAAAACACCCAAGTCAATGAACATATTCATAAAAATAATTTAAAATACGAAAATGCAAATATTCGTTTGGAATTACCGCACTATGAATGTGGAGTGAATGTTAATACTAAAACATTTAATTGATTGGAGAGATATGTCTTTCTTTTAAATATTTGTTTTATCTACCCAACACCCATCCTTAGGAAGCTAACCGGAATAAGCATTGAAAAGTTTAAATACTAAAACCTACTTACCAATCCTAGCACAACCGAACCGCAGTACACGCTGATGTCTCTTGCACCAGTCATAGTAATAGGTCGACTGCCTTTGAAAACTGGTGAATGGGTGAACCCCGAAAAGAGCCAGACATTTCTTTCCATAAAAAATAATAATAAGGGGTGTTTGAGATTAAATAAACATAAAAAACACGCCACCTGGTGGTTAACCTGCTGTGAGTGACCTTCAGGCTAAAGTGAGAGTGCTGATGACCCCAGGGAAGATGGAAGACGGGCTCGACTTTCTTCGTTTTTAAAGGAATTACTTGGAACAGGTTTCGGTAACATCGTAACCGCATCAGACTCACCCCTAATAAAAGTATATTATTATTTTTTTAGTACGAAAAAAAAAGTTCTTATTCGTATAAGCGACCTCAACTAGAAAACGCAATTTATTTTTATGGCATAAATGTGTTCGATGTATCGTTTGGATTCACAGAGGTCAATGAACTTTGAGATAAGTCGAGATTGTTCCATTGAACTTGAATATTTCAATGAGAGAAAAAAAAAATATTGGAGTTGTAAATGATATTTCTGAAGGCAAGTTAGAGCTGCACAGTTACCTTATTAGCTTTTTTTTTTAAATACTTCAATAAAAGTGAGCTTTTACAGTTAAATTAAAATAGCTATATGTATAAATCAAATAAAAATAATAGTTTTTCTTTATTGAATTGAAGCAAAATTAGAGCAGTATAAAAAAATTGTTTATTAATTAACGTCGCTCTAGAACTGCGCGAGGTGCTGCTAGAGTAGAGATTTGTTTGGAGCTTTTCTAACCGAGGGTTGAGTTGAATACCTTCACGCTGAGCTACTCGAGTGGTATTGTAGACGGGCGTCGTAATTTAGAACCACAGTCAAGTGACGAGCCGACACTTGAGTCCAACTCAACTTTTACGGGCGACATCGTACGAGGCGTCGGGACGTTGCAGCATACTTAACATCATGCACTTCCTCAACACGGGGTATTGTTCGTCGGACTTTTTTGTTGTCCAGACAGACCGCTTTTTGGGCGGAAGTTATTTTGGCAATGCCCGGGCCGAACATAGGACCTTTCGCATGTAAGGTAAGCTTCTTTACGGACTGGGCTCCCTAGCCCCTAGCATTCGATATATACCAATTCTATAATAATCAGGGCCGGGATAGCCTGGTCGGTAAGGTCTTGAACTGGCATCCCTAAGGTTGCGAGTTCGAGTCCCGCTTCCTTCCAAAAAACCCCGTGTACGCTAATGGCGACTGGTGCACGTTAAATCCGTCGTGGTCACTAAGTCCTTCAAGTTCCCGTACCAAATCAATACCTCTGGGGGTGACAACATAATTCTGGGAATCCTCTAGTTAACCTCTGTCTCTAAAAATTAGATGGATCCACTTATATGCGTGTGTGTTGTGTCTGTCTTACTCGACGAAGGTTAAGCGGGTCTCTGACCAAGCACACAAACCTGAATATATATGTCTACCAACCAACAACTATAATAATCGAGTTTCGTTGAATTATCGTCTCACTAGAGCTATTGTCGACGAACCTCAAATTGAAGAACCATGTCAAGTGACGATGTGGTATCTGAATAGGCACCCAAAGTAGCTTTAAGGAGCAACATGATACGCAGCATCGAGTTAGTCACAAACCAATTACCTTTTCCTGTGACATGCAATCGCTAAATTTTAAATAGCGATTGCATGTTCAATTGCTTAAATTTTAAATAATTAAATTCAAACTATAAAAAAAAACTTATTGAACCTTTCCTAAAGTACGAAATATCCTTTTCCTTTTGTAGTGGTTTGCCGGATCAAAAAATTATGTGGTTCTCAACTGCCTGAAACCTTTTTTTTTTATTACTTTAGATACAACACCAGTTATTCTCCTATTTTTATCTTCTATATATTCCATTTAAAACTGAAGTGTTTACAAATCGCCTCCCGAGCGTGCCGCCAGGTGGCAGCACCCCAAGCCCCGCCTCCAGACTGCAGAAGACCCTGCGTCGCTTTTCGAGGCCCTCACGTCCGTGAGAGACGCCATTACAGACGTCTTCGGGGACATCCCCACGTTCATCAAGAAGGCAGCGGCCCTTTCCGCCGCTACTACCAAGGCCGACAAGATGTTGGCTCTCTTCAACCTTATCGAGCCATAGAACGCGGGCCTTCGAGCCTAAGTTCATTCCTAGTAAAAGTTATCGCCTTTACGGCACTTTTTCGATGAAAGAGAAAGGGCGCTTCGCGCCGATGCTCTGATAGTTAGTATAGATTTCAGATTTCAGTGTTTACAAACTACAACAAGTAGGTTTGTAACAGAATCTGTCACTCAGCCCGCTTCCACAAAGCATTTGAAACAGGAAAAAAGTCGCCAAACACAATGTTAATTCTATTATAAAACATTTACACGCTAAATTCGGCTAGTTTCATTTATTTTATTTCAAAAATTCAATACTTATTTCAATAATTATTATCGTTTGCAAAAATTAATTTATATTTCATAGAATAAATATGTAATATTCCTCTTTTAAATGGAACCGAAATATTTCATATCAACATACACTGCGATGCAAAAGTTTAGAGGACAATGACGTTTTTTAGCTGTAAAATTTAGAATTGTGATAGTAGAATTACAAAACACCCCTAAATATATTGAATAAATATTTTGAAATGCTATAATTGAAACATAATTGTTTGATTTTCATAAAATAAAAATTTGTACGATGCAAAAGTTTGGACACAAATACGAGATTATGCTAATTTAAAGTAGATAATGGCCTAATTTCGCATATTTATTGATGAATTGAATTTGATAAATTGAAAAAACAGGATATCCGGTGTTATTTCCCGGCCAATTTCGCTCGTTAGTTAGTTTAGTAGAATTATCGTCGCACTAGAGCTACACGATTGCTATTGGCGACGGGCGCCGTAATTTGCCATTGCCCTCGCAGCGACTATGTTTACTACGAAATATTAGTATAATATGTATAGTACTATACATATTAGTACTATATATACGTTTACCATTACGCATTAATGTAAATTATTTGTTTTCTTTCTTAAAAATATTCGTATCTTTTATAATATTTTTTTTATGTCGAATTGCCGCTTTAATTGGTCGTAAAATTTGCCGCCCCAAAAATTTCGCCGCTTTAGGCTACAGCCTACTTAGAAATCCGGCCCTACATTATCTACTTTAAATTAGCATAATCTCGTATTTGTGTCTAAACTTTTGCATCGTACAAATTTTTATTTTATGAAAAAAAAATTATAGCAAATCAAACAAATATGTTTCAATTATAGCATTTCAAAATATTTATTTAATATGTTTAGGGGTGTTTTGTTATTCTACTATCACAATTCTAAATTTTACAGCTAAAAAACGTCATTGTCTAAACTTTTGCATCGCAGTGTACAAAGAATCTCTTATTAGTGAAATATATTTGACGCCATTTCAAACTGATTGATGTCGCAAAAAATAAATTTCTTTTAATTTATTATTTAAAAGAATTAAAGTTTCTCGAGTGATTATTGCGAATGGCAATGGTGATTTAATTCTAATAAAAATAGCTTATTATGCTTTTTAAATGAGCATTAAATTTTTTTTTTAAATAATTAAAGAACTTTGAATTCGAATTTCTTTCTCGAGATTTTCAATGTCTTCTAATTTCAATGCGCTGAATTTTTTTGACGTATCACACTTGCCTGTAGCATTTGTAGTTTGGGCTCTGAAAGTGGGGGACAGACAGACGGACTGAACGATTATAATAACTTCCACTTTTTACGTTATAAACATTGTGTGTGGAAGCTAAAAAGATCGAATCCTTCAAAGAATAAAAATATAACTTTATTTAAAATTTCAATACCACAATCGTTATCTATTTCACTGAAACAGTCAGACAGCATCTTGTGAAATGAAGATCCACATGGTAACCATGCAAGTTTGACTTGAGGCCTACCTCAACACATACACAGTGGGTCAAATGCAGTATCTACGATCGGCAAAGCAGCACAACATCATTCAGCAATGTACATTAATACCATCCTTTTCTACAACCTTTTGGATTCACCTTCAAATGATCATGCGGTTTGGATATCACAAGAGAAATATGGCAGTCACCCAATGCATGAACGACCACAAGGCTCCTATAACACACATGGTTTAGGGATAATGGGCTTTGAACTAGAGGGAAATCTGATCATTGAAAACATCAACAAAACTGACTTAAATAATGTACATTTAAATACAAATATAATCACATCTGAGCTTTCATACAACATTTTGATAAGGTCTTATTACACAGGATTTGTTTTTATTATTTAATACAATACAGTCCCCTGGACAAATTATTAGACGCACTGTATTTCTTTTAGTATCATGAAAACATACCAAAGAATGCCATATCATTAAAAAATATGTCGATATATGTATTAAGTATAGCAGATAGTATTTTCTATTCAATAGCTTAAGTTTAGGAACACAAATGTCCTTTTAAAGGTATTTTGTTCATCATTGATTGATACATGAAATCTTGCAGTGCGTCTAATAATTTGTCCAGGGACTGTATATACTGTATGATCTAAGTTTTCAGCTGATTCTCTAAGTTTACACTATCATCCAGGGTTTTCATTCAAAAGTTTACGAACGAAATATATATTATAAGGGCATTTTTAAGGGGTAGCTTCTAATATGTTATATTCATAAAAGCATTTACTTTACACTTGCATAATATTTTTTTAATCAAATTGTAATGCATATTTGTTAGCTTTATTAAAATTAGATCTTTAAACAGATTAGAACCAAATTCTTACCAGTATGTATAACTTAGGCAAAAAGTCTGGAATTTCTTTTACAAATACTTATATAAAAACAAACAGGTTGTTATTCAGAATCAAATATAAAAACGATATGAGGGTGCTGATAACATTATAATTTAAGGGGTTTATATAAAGTCCATGGAAGCTTTAATTGCATATAAAAAATACCCACAGATAGCTTTTACGTTTCTTTACTAAATTATATATTATCTTATAAAATAAACTGATACTAGAAAAAAAAAACTTAAATTAAATTATCTAATTATTAAATAAAAATGCAAAAAATTAAGCCATTTTGTTTCTTTTCTTTTTCTTTTAAAACACAAAGCACACAAATTATATATTTGAAATAAATAATGTTTTTTTGTATTGAATATATCGAATATCAAATCCAAATTATTTTTACATTCAAAACATAACCAAGTTTTACTTTAACAGCAATTATTTCTATAAATAACACATAGCAAAACCATCGGTTATTTTAAAACATATATAATACGGTGTATAACGTAAAAAAGTCAACTTTTCGTTATCAATAAAAAAAAGATACATCTATATATATATATTTTTAGTTCAGATTCAAGTAAACTAAAATCTAAGAAAACAAAATAGACCATACAAATATGAAAACAGAAATCAAAATAGAACATACAGAAACAGAATAGACTTTGTATATACAAGGTTTGTACTTATTTATAGACAACAAAATAAATTTTACAAAGTTATTAAAATCATATTAAATATGAATTTATTAAAAAATTAATTTAGAAATTCTTAATACATTTAAATAAACAATGGTGGATATTTGAAATTTACAAATGGTGGGCTTTTTATCAAATCATAGTAATACAAAAATGGATATTATGTTGCTATTTCAAAAGTTCATAACATATTACAATAAAAAAAATATACAAAAAAATTTAACATAAAATTCTTGAAACAGTTCAAAGCGTCACCGAAACTGGACTAAGTACACCCAAGCGCTGCCAAGCAATGCACAGTAGTATGCCGACCAGGCTTCTGATGCTACTGCATCGGATAGGTCAGTCTTTCCTCATTGACATTCACAGATTCCAAGTTCTTTAGCAACTGACTGAGCCAATGCTTGGTGGACTTGTCTTCTTTCAAGCAGGTCACAAAAGTGCTGTCCTTGAGTTGGTCAGGAAGGCATTGCCTTAGAGCTTCACGAGCCCTAGAAGAAAAGTTAAGATGTAATGATTGAGTAATTGAATGTTACTCTAAGTGCAGAGCCTGATATAGGAAAACTCAGACTATAGGCACAACCAATTTTGGGGGCCCCATACAGAAAATGTTTTGATTTCCAGTAATGATGGTGCCCGATGTATCAAATTTTTGCTACAATTTTATTGGCTTCCTTATAAATATTGATCAAAACAATCACATTAAGTCAAATTTCTCAGTCAAAGTCGAGCAAAAAATAAAGTGGAGCATCAAAATTTTTAATTTTTACTGATATTTTGGAGATTTACAGCATTTAGCACAATAGAAACTTGGGGGCCCTGGGCCTTATAGAAGATCAGGCCCTGTCTACGTGTGTACCCTACTACCCTGTAATCTATAAAAAAAAGAAAGAATCTGTGTCTGTGGATCGTGAAAGACCTATTTGTACTGCTGAAAAAAATTAGAAAATTTTAATCTAGATTCACTGCAACACCTACGTGTGCACCTGAGGCTTAGTTTTTTCATATTTAATTACGATTTTTTAATTAATATAATTATTTTTAAAAATACGTCATCCACCTGAGAGTGAGACCGAAACTGGGGCTTGAAAACACATGGCCAAAACAGGGTCTTCACTTCATCCGTAGATAAACATGATAATCCAGTAAGAAGAGCCGTTAAAAAATAAACACAAATTCGATTTCTACTTATAATGTTCAATTTGAAAGAAACTTTAGCACAAACGAAAATTAAGTATAAACACGATCGCGAGGGTTTAATTTGTAGAATTGTTATTTGACAATCATTTTATTTCATTTATTGATTGTGGAATGATTACCACTTTTGGGTTGTTAAATTTTAAAGATCGCCGAAAGTCGCCAATGAACGGACCTGCGATTTTATTATAGCTGTATTAAAAACAAATCACCGTTATTAAAGGTTAACCCGTGCCGCCTACCGGGTTTCTTAACCCCGCCGGGTTTAGAAAGCTAGTAGTGTTATAATTTGAATGACAAAATTTAGGATAAATGTATGATACTATCTTTAAAAACTAGGAGCAAATGCACGTTATCTGGGAACATTTTAGAAATTTAAAAAATGCTATTTTTATATGCTGGAGTTTTGCTATTTTAGAATCATAGAAGAGAATTTTGAAGAATTCAATATCCTTGAAGATTTGCGATTTTGAGATGATTATTTTTGGCAAGATCTATGAAAAACACCGTAAAAGTGGCTTGTGACATTTTTTAAAAAAAAAATAGCACAATAATTGTGAAAAAATTAATAATTTTAAAGTCACAAAATTGTAGGATTTAGTCGCATTTTGCGACTAGCGACCATTAATTTTGAACCTTGATAGTTTTCAATTAACTGAGCCTGCACAGTTTAGTCAACAAACTTCTTTTAACATTCAAAAAATTAAAAATACAATAAAAAATAATAAATAAAATTCAAAGTCCTGCAGTATATTTCAGACAGTTATAAGAGAATATTCAAATATAACTGATTCCTAAAGAAAAGCAAACTCGAAACTAATTTAAATACAGTCAATAAAAAACAAGTACCTTGGGTTATCAGAGAGCCGCAAGTAGCACCGTATAACATGCTTCAATAAACGAGCCGATTGTTCTTTTGACAGCGAAATTACCATTTTCCCCTGGAAATAGAACAGTTTTTTTTAAAAAAAGCTTCGAACTAAAGCCCTTGGTATACAAGAAATATTCAAAATCCAAAAATAAATTTCTACATACAGTAGAACATTTTAAATCTGATCAAATCAGCAGCCATTCCGAAGTGAGATTTTTCCGGATTACAGCAAACTATTTTGAAAAACAAATATCTGCACATGTATCATGATAACTTAATTTTTAAATGTCATGAAAAAAATCCAATTTTAATACCTCTGCATCTTAGGTCAAACGATCGCCTTTTCAAAGTAGTAGTAATTAGACAATACTATGGCGCAGAATTATTTATCAATCCAGACACAACTTTCGCAAAATTTTAATTCTTCAAATATAGAAAGGCTGCAGAGGAACCACAAAAACATAATTTTTCATAAAAGAAATGTTTAAAGTTAATTTTCTTGTTAAGAGTGGTTAATGGGTAAAAAAAAACTTTTATTAATTAAAAAATAACTTTTTTGAAAAAACAACCCTGAATATACTTTACTTGGTAGATGCTATAAACAGATGTTGTAATTGACATTAGTTCGGCATGTAACTTTTTTTTTATTATTATCAAGAATATTTAGTTGTTTCTAGTAAGTAGCAATGGTAAAAATCTTTAGTTACCAACCTATCTCATTATAAGAATACAGATTAAATTTTAAAAATTAAAATCATATTTGGCTAAATTGCTGTAATCTACAGTAATTACAACATCCACAATTCCTTAAATTAATAAAAGTTTGGTATGACTTAAAACATAGAATGTTTTATTAGTAAACTTGCCACAGAAATTAAACAATTCATAATGATTTATTTATCAAGTAAATTCAATACAATTACCATAACTAACTTTGTGTCAAGGAATGTGAGCTATAAACACAACTGTGTGCTGGTATTAAAACTACAGAAATGCATGAAATACTTACTAAAATCATGGCAACATGTGAAAATCTTTCGTAAGTTTGGCAAATGTAGTTTAAACCAGTTTCATCCAGTAGAATTTTCTGAAGGATGAAAGTGGCAACCTGTAAGAAATTGAGATACAATTAGCCACATTTTTATTGATTAACAAAAAAAAATCCCAAATTTTTAAAGCATTCTTTCTTATTTGCATGGAAATTCACAAATAGAATTTGTAAATTATTATCTTGTTCAAAAACAAACAATTATTATGTTGGTAATTTATTAAATTATGTGTTGGAACCAATGGAGGTAAAACCTTATCCTAACACTTGGATCAAAGCTACCTCAATCTACAAAACTGCTTTAATATTTAATACAACAAAGTATTAAACAAATCAAATGTAAAGAAAACTTATGATGTAGATGAAAATAAAATAAATTCTAAACTTAATTTCCTTTAAAAATAACTTTTTAAAATAGACACATACTGTTTTTGAAAGTTCACTTCCTGCTTCCATGATCCTTAAACAAAGAGGAATTATTTCGGTTGACAAAAGAAAGTTGATGACTTCTTGCTCATCAGTCTAAAACAGGAAAAATTAATGTGAAGTCTTTTACGATTCTCAAAAATTAAATAATCTAATCTAGAATTTTTCAAATTTAAAATATTCATATTATTGGATCCTGATTATTCAAAAGGAAGAGTAAAACTTTATATAAAGATATCATAAACCAAAGTTGAGTGTATAATTTTGAAGAATATAGAAGAAACCACAAATTAGCAGCCTACTTTCTACTAATCATAACTTTTAGAAAATATATAAGTGTGCAAAATTATAGGGTAGGTATTAATTACAAGTATCTATATTAAAAAGTATTCATTTAAGTATACCTTGTAACTAGGTTTTTTTGTAAAGAATTTAAATTAAGATGGATTTTATCAGTTTATAAATAAAAAACTGCAATGTAGTAAACTATTAGTGTTCCTTAAACACACTTAAAATTGATTAATTTAAATTTTAAAAAATACATTTTTCTTTCTTGTATCTAAAACTATTTAGAAATTTTGTATCGGAATCTAAACAATTATTAAAGCAAATCATTAAGTATCTAAAATAAATAGGGCTAGAGTAATTCTGAATAACTACAATGAGTACTGCAAACAACACAAAACACTTTCAAAGAAAAGACAAGCCCACACTGTTTGTTCAGTTAAGTTGAATTAATGTTGCACAAGATGGGTTACTTATTCCAATGTTTATGTTCAACATTAAAAGCCCCTCGGCCCAAACCGAATATTCCCAAGAAGCCTCAGCCTTTCAATTTTCAAAAGGCTCCAAAACTGATTCAGTCATTCCAATCTATTTTCAGATGAAATAAAATTGAATCTACATAATCTTTTTGATGAGTTGAACTTGAATCTATAATATTTCATATTCAACAAATACCAATTCACTCTTAGCCATGGAATGCAATAAAAATATGAAAATTAAATCAATTTCCTTCATTAACATTGCATTTATGCTGGCTTTCTTGTATAGAAGTTGGGAAAGGCTCTGAAAGCAATTGCCAAAGCACCATAAGATAAGTGAACCACTTGGAGTGTTTTCCCTATGTAATGTGTTTCTTATGTACAGTTAAACCGCGATAACTCGACTTCCAATAAGTCAAATAATCCGCTAACTCGAACTTTTGATCAAGTCCTGAATCATTTCTATACTTTTCTATAAAAAAAAACTGTCTCGATAACTTGAAGTGAACATCTTCTAAGTCGAAGTTTTTGTGACAGATTTCCCCTATAAAAACACAATTCAGTTCAAAACTTCAAAAATTAGGTTACTTTTTATGAATGCCAACAACCTTAAAAAATACAACCAAGAAATCTTTTTTTTCCAAATGATATTCAGGGTTCATACAACTTTTGGCTATCCAAATTCCAGGCCTTTTCAAGGCTTTTCCAGGCCTTTTTAAGGATTTTCCAGGCCACCATATTACACAGCGAAATGAAACATCGATAACTCAAAATCAACTTAAGAGTTATTGAAGATCAACTAGTTGAATTAAAATTCGAATGTAAAATTACTGTAAGTTACAGAACTATATATTGAGTTAAAAATGATCTTATTATCAACCATATTGCCTTAACCCAGACCAGAAACGTCAAACTAATTTCTGAAACGAAAAAATAACGGATAATGTTAATGTGTAGACAAAATAGAATCAACTTGTTCTAATAGCTTAAATATAAAATATATGAAAGGATCAACTTAGTACTCAAATATAAAAAATTAAACCGCTAATCTGGACACTTTTGAATTTCGGAGATAGTCCGAAAATTTCCAGATCTCCATTTTTTTTGTTGCTAAAACCTGTCTAAAGCAGAAACCCTAGTATAGACCGAAGAAAATGTCAAAAAAAAGTTTCAAACTTAAATTAAAAAAAAAATCTTAACAATCAAGGTGTTCTTGTAATCACAAGGTCACGACTCACGAACACTTGATCAAAATAAAACTTGGTTGATCCATTGGCCTGAACCGCAGCTACAAAAGTAACGAGACGCGCTACCGATCACGCAGAGGCAAAAACAACCTATCAATCAATATGAGACAATGCAACATCATTGGTGGATTTCGTAAAAATTACTAGGCAGCAAAATAAGTAAATCAGGAATCGTTATTGGATTGCACTGGCCGGTAACCGATATTCGAAGACATCTTAGAGTAATCTAATCTTAGTTCATCTTCAAATTTTAATTAGTTTTTGTATTTTATTACTATAATTTATTATTTAAACTTGCTGTTTATTGAAATTTAAGTATAGTTTTCACTGATACAGACCGAGAAAGGAGGAAACTTTTTCGGGGTGTAAATGTTACGGTGTTAATGTTGAAATTTAATAAATTTCAACAAAAAACAAGTTTAAATAATACATTTTAATGATTAAGAAAAAAATTAATTAAAATTTGAAGATGAATTAAGATTATACTAAGGTGTCTTCAAATATCGGATGCCGACAAGTGCAATCTCCCACTAGAAGAGGATCGTCTATACCTGATCAAAAGTATGCAATCCAATAATGCTTCCTGATTTACTTATTTTGCTGCCTAGTAATTTTCACGGCAACCACCGATGAAGTTGCACTGTCTCCTAATGATTGACAGTTTTTTTGCGCTCTGCCTGATAGGAAGATAGTCCCGTTTACTTTTGTAGTTCCGGTTCAGGCTAATCGGACCACATTCAGGCTAATAGTAGTGATCACAAGAAAAACCTCAACCTGCTGTTTAAGTTCTGATCGCGTCCACATCCGGAGATCCAAGTGATTGACACTTGAGGGGTGGTTCGGAAATGCGCAGAAAAAAGATGTTTCGTCCACCGCTACGCTAGTTCGATTAAATTTTGAATCGGAATAAAAACTGGAAATTCAAGGAATTTCCAGGCTGTCTGTGGATTTTCCAGGCTATTTAAGGCCTTGAAATGAAAAAATGAAATTCCAGGCTTTTCCAGGATTTCCAGGCCGCGTGCGAACCCTGGATATTTACATGGTTTGTATACTAATTAATAAGCAATGAGGCCAAATTTTGTTAAAGTTGAGTTTTAATAAACCTTTTGACCCCATTCTTCTCTTGTTTACATAGGCTATTAAAAAATTGAAATGCTTACAACTATAGTATTATGGCACCTATCAAACCATGTCGACCCATCCTAAGTACCAGTAGAGAGGAATGGGAAGTAACTTCGATAACTCGAACTTAGGATAAGTCGAATACTTTTGGGGGTCCCCTGGGACTTCGAGTTATTGAGTATTGACTGTCACAGCATCCTGCACTTATATTTCTCATAAAATTAAAGATACACAGGCTTGACTATATGAGGTGTTCTCAAGAGCAGTTCTACAGTAAGAACCTCTTAGAGATACTAAAGCACTATAGGTAGTTCAATTTGTTACACTCACCTTGACTAGTGCTCCAATAACCCCGAGACTAGTAAGCCTAAGGTACTCAAATGGCCTGGTTTTACTCACAGTGTGAAGGAACGGGTACAAATACAGTGGAGTATTGGCTGCAAACAAAATAAAACCACTAAGTAGTTATTGCAAATTTAACTGCACTCACATTAAATTGACAGGAAAAAACAAGTTAAGAACATTAAGAGAGTTTAACAAAAATGACAAACAGTATTAATCACTCTAAAAAATTTACTAGTTAATACTCATCAAACTATATCAAAAGGTGTATATTAGAATTTTCTTATACTGCAATGAACTCATTAAGTAACATTAAATACATGGACTTTTCTTATATGCTAGAGCTATAAACAGAACTAGATGTAAATAAAATTAAATTTGGTATTTAAATCCAGGCATGTTATACCGAAGATTTGTTGTCACAACTATTTGTAAGAAATGATATCCTTAGTAGATTCAGTACATAAAATATAAAACATATTTGAATCAATTAAAAAAAATTATTAGTTTAAAGTTTTGTAATTGCATTGATACAACTGCGATAATTTTATTGTTTTTACATGTGAAAAACTGCATGAATTTTACAACTTATTTAAGGAAGGTGATATTCATATCTTTTCTCAGCATATCTTTTTATTGTTATAATATATAATATATATATATATATATATATATATATATATATATATATATATATATACTATATATATATATATATATTTATATATATATTATATATATATATATATATATATATATATATATATATATTAATTGTGTTATATATATTGTAAATGTAGTGTATAATATATATATATATTATACACTTTTGGCTACAAGTGCAGAGATCATATTTAAGGGGATGTACATAAATTATGTCAAGTAAATTTTTTTACATTTTTACCCCTCCCTCCCCCTATGTTACTCTGCGTCACGTTTGATTGAAACCTTCCCCCTAAAATTTCATCACGTTGTTTCAATCCCCCCTCTCAAAGAAAAGTTAATTTTATTATTTCCCTTTATTTCTGAAATTTGAAAAAAATGTATATTTATTATGTATATTTTTAAAAATTAACTTGGAAAGAAAAAAAAAGTACAATTTATCTTCATATTCATAGGAATAGACCGACAGTGTATTTACATTTTTGTTGTCTAGGGAAGGACTGACTAGCCATTCTAGCTAATGCTTTCAAAAAAAAAAGGTGTCTGTGTGTAATCGGCTGTCTAGTTCTGGGTCGTTTGGTGTTCGTCCAAGGGTAGCTGCTAGTCCTCTGATTGGTCAAGAAAGTGTCGCAATTTAGCGTGTTACGAAAAGATCTTTACAACATGGGAATCTAACGTGGGGCATATAATAATATCCCCATATTTTTACTGAAATAAAGTGTTTATGATAAGAAAAGATTAGATTTTTTTCTCAAAAACTTCTTTTTATGTAAAATATATTTTCCTTACAAAAGTATTATACCCCTAATTAGTTAGAATATATTAGGTATTAATTTTATATATTTAAATCACCTGCAAGAAATGCCGAGCGTGTTTCTGGATGAGACGCTACACATTGAAGTAAAGCTAGAGCATTGCATACTCTGTTTGATTGATGAGCCTAAGAAAATAAAGTTTAATAAATGATGGATTTACTTCCAAAACTCACTTTCTCCAAAGTATAAACTAAGATATAGGGTTGGGTCTGTTCACTATGTTTTTATCCAATTCAATTCGCTATTATCAAATGTCGCCAATGAACGAGACATACCCTGTTGTTGTGCCCACATGAAGAGTAGACAAAGACAATGTGCTTACAAACCGGGATTCGAACCCGGGACCAACTGGTTGGGATTCAGACGCGCTATCCACTATGCCGAGTAGGTGGCGAGCCATACCCTATGTCTAAGTTATACTTTGTATAAATGGAGAAGTTTGGTTCATTTTTAGTAGGTGATAAATACTAGCAATTTTCCCTTCAACATTAATTGCTTTATTCAGGGAATATCTTCAACTTTGAATATGATTCATGGAAACAAAATGTTGATTATTGGTTTACCCAAAAATAGAGGAAACTTTTTTTTAGGTACATTGGTTTACCTAACAATAGTTTGCCTTACCCTAAAAAAATAGAGAGGTATGATAAATTCTCTGCAACACATACAAACTCCAATTTGAACACTGTCCAATCCTTAACAATAATAAAAATACTTACTGTGAGTGATGGTGGGTTAATAGCAGGATATATATTAATAATTTCTTGAAGGAGGGCTGTTATGGTACCAAAGGAATGCCATAGCATTGGAGCCAATTCCGGCACAGCTTCTCTCTTTTTACTATAAAAGAAATAAGCCATTTACAGAATGGATGGTTGCAACTTTCTTGATACTGCTCTGATATTAATTTTTTTTTGTGTAGGTACAAGTTTAAAAAATATTTGTTTTAGATAACATTCATGGAATCATATCGGTGGTTAGGTTATATTGAATTAGCGTTGCACTAGAGCTACACAATGGTTTTCTCATATCGGTAGAAAATACGACACCTAAAAAAAATATTAATAGGAAGATAACCAAGACAGGTTTGTGAGAACTGAAATGACAGCATGAAACTGAATGAGGCCGCATGAAAATAAATGTAGATTGTGGATGGTAACACTAACAAGACAGGACATTTGAAGTGTTGCGCAATACTTGTAATACAACAATACAATATATATGGAGAAGTTCTTTTTCCATGGGAAAATGTAATAAATGAAAAGATTGTGGGATTTTCTGAAGCAATAACATCAGCTCAAGGCTTGATAGCCTTGTTCACACAGACATAAGAGACTCCATGGGGATAGTAGCTGTAATGGCTCTTAATCGATTTGCTTATTTTATAAATATAGATAATGTTCTACTTAGAATTAATGCTGAGCAGTCAAATCTAAAAGTCGAAGCCTATGCACACAGAGACCAGTTCCAGAAAATAATCACTTTTTTTTGTTATAGTCGGTGTATTTACTATGCGAGCCTCGAAAAGACTTTCTTCCCCCATCCCTTCGCTTGGTTTTCTAGCAAACGGGGGGGGGGGGGGGGGGGGGCATCGCTTTTCTAAACCTAACGCGTTTGAGGTTCTGTTGTGAGGTTAACAATCCGAACAGTTAAAACCCAAGTAGGGTGGGGAAAAAACATGCTCACGCCGTTTTGAAGAAAACCACACGCGGGGATGGGGGAGGAAAATGCTTTCGAGGCTCGCATTCTGGATAGACTTACTATAGGAGAAATAGTGTGGCAGGAGTTTTGAAAAAGAAAATTGGGAGGAAAAAGTAGTTTTTCTGATTTTCAACCTTCTTCCTTCTATTATTGAATTGTACTTTCGTGTGAACCTAGCGAATTTAACTTCACATAGATACAATGCCAACAAAATGAGATTGATTCAGATGAGATGCCACGAATAAAAATTCTGATCTAGACATAGGTTAGCCAACTTTATAGTCATTTT
Source organism: Oedothorax gibbosus (assembly GCA_019343175.1). Taxonomy (NCBI): domain Eukaryota; kingdom Metazoa; phylum Arthropoda; class Arachnida; order Araneae; family Linyphiidae; genus Oedothorax; species Oedothorax gibbosus. Next base: position 35,382,008 of record CM033277.1, on the reverse strand, counting down.
GGCCATGCAAGGGTTTATTAGTGCGAGAAACTTAACTAAAGCAAATTCTCCTCGGCTATAGGCATCCATGCCAGAAACATGAATCCAACCTGTAACATTTGTACTTATTTCCAGCTCTTCGCAACTTCTTACCACATAAACATAATTTTAGGATGATAGAGTTAAAAGACTGGATTCTATCCAAAGAACTTTATCGTGGAAGGGCCAATACTTTTCCAATTGGTACATTAGCTGAAGGATTTTGTTCTAAAATTAATACCAATGGATCTGAAACAAAGCATACTACTCAGTAAGATACCTCCTGCACTTATCAATTAAAGAGGCAATCATCTGTTGGAAGGAGTGTGCTTTGTGGTCAGTGCTGTATTCTTAATTCCCGTTGCAGCTATGACACTGCTTCGACTTTTGACTGTCCTTATGCCTATTTGGTATTTATATTGCTTTAACTTGACTTGTTCATTGTAAAGAGTGCTCTGCACTAGATATCCAAAGTGGAGATTGTTATGCACTATATATACACTGCTCAAAAAGAATTAGGGGAGTGCATGGTTTAAACCCTTTCACTCCCAGCGATTCCATTTGGAATCATCAGCATGCGATTTTTTCCCTCACTAAGTTGAGCTTGCACTTATTTATCGTTAGATAGAAGAATCATGCATTTTGAAGAATTAAGTAATGTTTGCTTTAATTAAATGAAAACATGAAAAACATGGTAAAATAAAATTCACTCCCAAAATATTTTTTGCAATAAATTGACCCTAAATACTTCACACTAGCATTCTTAGATGTTTAAAAATTGATTTTAACTATTTTTAACAAATTAAGTTTTGAAAAAATTATTATAATGTATTCAAAAATTATTATTCCAATTTTTCCACTTAAATTTTAGTTAAAAAATTAAGATTTTCCCGACCTGTTTTTTACCATTTCATTCTAGATGCATAATGAATCTATTTCACAAATTTTAGATTTTAAAATTAAAAAATAAAAAGTTTGAATTGAAAGGATTAACAAAAGTACAGAAAGTGCTCCTCTAATTGTTTTGAGCAGTGTATAATTTTTTTAGACAGTCTAGTACATACATCGTTAGATCAAACTTACCTTAACTCTAAAAGAGCATTTTCCCTAGTATCTGGCCGAGCAAGCTCACTAATCCATTGGAATACTTTTTCTTGGTCTGCCTGGGATAAGGTGGAATGCTGAGGCACAGTCATTAATCGCTTCAAAAGATTATCCTCCGCAATTAGATACATCATAAATTAATACATTATTTAAGGGTGCAATTGCAAAACTCGCATTCTCCAAAGTATAAGTAAGGTATACGGAGCCCATTAATTGCCGACTTTGTCCAATTGAATTCACCATTATCAAATGTTGCCAATAAACAGACTGGACCCAATACCATAGGTATACTTTGGAGAATGCGAGTTTTGCAGCTATATCCTACAATTAATACTTTGCATTACTAGGTAACTAGTTTTTTTGAAAAACTTTAAAGGAAAAATAATGACTGTTTCAACAAATTCAGCAATACCATATTGTAGAGCAAATATTTAATGAATTAACATAATAAAAATTTAAATCATTAAACCACATTGTTTTATTTGAAGCCTCCTCATCAAAACACGTTTGACCTTATTTGTTTTAAAAGACAAACATGTTTGCCATCAAAATATTTATTAAATAAATTTATTATTAACATAGTATCCATATGAGGTGTTAGACATGCCCCAATTTAAAATAAGAATTAAGAATATTGAGTTTAAAATAAATGCACGAATATCAAGTATTTAATCTTTATCTACCTACTAATTATGTGTTACATTTGGGCCTATGGAAGTTTTGATATTTTAATTACAAAGTATGCCATGCCAACTTATTTAAATGGTTACATTCTAAGATATACAACAGTATATGACTTTCTGTATTTTTATAGAAACTAGTGATCCACAAATTCAATGGTTCAGAATTTAGGGTCGAAAGGATATTTAACGCGTCCCAATTGTAACACCATCCCAAGAGAAATCTAGCCCATTTTTCCATTACAAACCCCCAATTCGGAAAGTGGTTACTAAAGAAAAATCTGTATGTTTTAAACACACACACATTTAGGTTTCAAAATAATAAACCTTTAAGCATTATGAGAAAATTGGAGCAGAATAAAGTTCATTCCAACTCACAGCTCCACAAACATTCATTTAAAGTCATTAGAAAAAAAAACGTACTTGCTGTCCAACTAATGTGTTCATAGTAAGTTAGAAATTAAATTAAAAACAGAATTTATGAAGTCTTTCACTTAAAATTTATAGATAATACAAAAACTTTTAATTTTTTCTTGTCGCAATTAAAAAGGAAACATGATGCTGCTGCCATTAAAAAACATCAAGATCAACTACTGAAATGACACCAAACATCAATAAGTACGTAACGAGCAGGCGTACTTTTGATTGGTCGAAATCTGGAGCTGTTCAATGAGGTACTGCTAACAGCCCAAAATCGACTTATTTGATGTGACGTCACAATCTGTCGCTGATTCAGAAGACCTACTAGAAATGGACCGAACCGAAGGGGATTTCTCCATTTGCGCCGAACAGAGTTCGATTATCTTTTAATCTGGAGCATTTTGACTCAAAATATATGATAAAAAAGGTGGCCTATAGGTAAAAATCTATAGGTAAAAGCCTATAGGTAAAAGGTGGTTATTTATCTTCAGCAAGTACAGCCGGGCTGTACCTAAATATTCAGTTTAAAGAAAATCTCAAATCCGATCATGAATTTTTTTTATTCATTACTGTATTTTACCAAATGAGCTCAATTTATTTTTTAACTCTTTCGCCACATAAAAAAGAATCCCGCTCTAATAGTGGGATCAGTACTAAGTAACACTTGGGTATCAAATGAGTTACTGGCTTATAATCCAATCCTACTGTCTGCAGCCAGTGAAGAGTATCGGCATTAGGGCTGCAGTACGCGAGCCTGGTTGGCGGTTGCCATGACCAACGGGGAAGACATAGCTTAATTCACGTACAGATGGATTTAAGCGCCGAGTAGCCCGTGGGGTAATTTCGATTTTTGGCCGTAGTTGTGTAATTCGCTGATATGATTGGCCGCTGGATACCCTATATACTAACCCTCGCGACCAAGTAATTACTTTGCCGCAGACGGTTTAGTATTGGGGTAGCAAGCAAGAGGTTCCTGGATCAAAATCGGTTGGGTCCGTACTTCTTCAAGTATAAATGACGAAAGAAAAGAATGTGATTTTAATAAGAATAAGCTAAAATTTTAATTTTATCAACAGCTCTATTTCGAAATTTAAAATTTAAAATTATTGTTAATAATTTGTTGTAGAATATTCCATTTATTGGTAGTACTTTATAGGAATAACCCCCGAGTTCCCGATTTACAGATGACGTTCCGTTATCGTTGCACGCACAAGTAAAAACGCACTCCTAGTGCGCATGTGAACTCACTCTTTGTAATAATTGTTTCTTTTTATTGCCAGTAGATGGCAGCACCAAACTTTGTCATATTTTGTAGTTTTTTCTAAACTTATTTAAAATTTAAATATTTAAAGGGAAACAATCCATAATGTTTTTTTTTAGTTGAGATTGGAATAAAAAAAAATTATAAATATGTGTAAAATGGTCTTAACAGAGATTTATATTCAAACACTTTTTTAAAAAAATTAATATTTAAAATTAATTTAACATACACACAAAAAATAACTTCCAACCATATTAAACTTAGAGTAATAGCATTATAAATAACATGGACGAAGGAAACCCTCGCAAAACTTCATCCATTTTAATAACTATAAATAATTAATATATTTTAATGGGCTTGTTTCAACACTTTGACACAAAAAACAAAACAATCAATGGCATCGCAGTTCGGATCGCGGGACCTTTTTTAAACCAATGAACAGTTTCGACATTTTGTCAAAGAAAACCAAAGCAAACCAAACAACGAATGAAATCGCAGTTTAGAGAGCGGAGGTCAGAAGAAACATTCCCATTAAAATCCAACCAATTTATGCCATGTGATTATACTTTATTTTAATTTGCTATTTAGCAAGACCAGAAAGATATTTTTAATCATGTTTGTTTCCATGTTAAGTCTATAAGATCAACTTTGCAAAAAGATTTTTTTTAAAGTTTTATTTAATAAATAGAAGTCCGTAAAAGTATTTCCTAATACATTTGCTCTAATTATAGGTTTTTCTTTTTAAAACTATTTACATTCATGGTTTTGCAATGCTGAAAAATAGTTTTACCAACTTAGCAAAATTTTTATCTTTTACAGCTGTATTATTATCATTAAAAATGGAGCAGCAGTGCTTAGCAAACAAATATCAACTAGTTACAGAAAAACTAAATAACAGTGAAGACGGACCAATGAATCATCTTCATATTGAAAAACTTAATGCTAATGGAAATTCGACAAGCAAAAATATCTCAATTTTCAAGTTGTATAGTAAAAATCATACAGAAGTGCCAAAGAACTATTCAGAAAACCCGTTACATCGAGATATCAACCACAGTACATCACCACCAAAACAAATCTCTTTAGAAAGCCGGCATAATGAAACTTACGAAAATAATAATAATAATGTATCAAACAACTTAGCCATTGTAGAAAAAACTTTTAACAAAGTCCACAATCAAACCAAAAGACGCATTCCAGTTCGCAAGCGACAAGATAATAGTGGAGTTTCAACCGCTAGTGATGTTTCTACGTCAACCAGTGAGGATTCTGCGTCAACCAGTGAGGATTCTGCGTCAATCAATGAGGATTCTTCGTCAACCACTGAGGATTCTACGTCAAGCGATGATGAAGATTCAGAAGATGATAAGACCGACACCAATGCCGCAAGCTGGCCAGCAAATACCTGGACAGAAGTCTTGGTTCTGTTCAGCAAAGACGTGAAACCGGATATGCCAAACGATGTGGAGGGAAGTAATGTGTTCCAGCTCATAAGTAAAGCTTTAGAACACAATCGTCAAGCCGAGCTTGAGATGCTGAAATTGAAAGAACGCCTGAAAAAGTAAGGTTTTTAACTTCTCGCACTAAATACATATAGCCTTGGACAGTTTCAGTGATTAACTCTTCGACGATGAAATCATCATTAAATTGTCATAAATAATATTTTATTTATGATGCTTTTGTTTAAAAAAAACTATAAAAAAATAAAACGGAGACTATTAAAGCAATTTTTATAGCTATATTTAAGTATTATAGTTGAATAAAAACTAAACTGTAATGCGAAATGCTGTAAGTCTGGTCTCAGCCTTTATATACTTCCCCAACTAAAATATAAAGCTTTTTAAAAAAATATTACAAAACATGAAAATATATGTGATCACATATATATCCAGCTTTGGTTGCAGCACGCCAGGAAAACGATTTTGTAATTTGTTGCTTTTCATTTACGATTATAAAACACACAAAAAATAAAGTTTCGACTACCCCATGTAATCTCCCTTACGAAAATGAATTTTTTCTCACATTTATTCTATCTATTAGCCAATTTTTACAGGTGCAATGACAATTATTGCATAAATCGTCTAATCTTTTCTGTCATTATCATATTTACTATAATTACCTGATTGGTTTTATCTTCTATTTTAAAAATAGGTTGAAATTGCACCATAATGGAGGTTTAGGAAGTGATCACTCTGATGTCAACATTAACATCAATGCAGCTTCCCCACTTGGAATTAATGCAGATGTGAGAGACCGGCATAGCAGGTAACGAATTTTAGATTCATTCAAAATGTAAATTTCTAATGGACCAATTTTAACCCTCTAAAAACGTTTCTAATCCATAAAAAAAAGATATTAATCTAAGATTATAATGCTAGATATTTGTAAAAAGTAATATTAAGTAGAGGAAAAATTAATTATGTTAAATCCTTCGTATCAGTTCGTATTTTAATAATATTACGTTTATTTGTGACATGATGATCTGAAATTCACGAATGTCTCAAATTGAGTTAAATTATTTTAACCAAATCTAAAGGGAAAATTTATTTCATGCAATCGTAATTTATCCTTAGTGCTTAAGTAACTCAACTTACAAAAAAACCCTGCTATTGGCAATCCAAAGCTGAAAAGCGATATTCAGTTCCTCTACCAACAATAAAAAACATTTCAGTTTTTTTTTTTAAACTTCACAAATTATATATTTTTCATAGTAAAAACAAAACGTACATGTTAAAATTGATGTCAGTCCTCAGGAGGTTAATGCAAAATTACAAGTTTAAAACATTTGTTGCACACAGTTAGATTAGGTAATCGATTAAAGTCACGTCATAAAAACTTTAAGTCCAGAGATATTGAACCGAAGTTATTTATAGTCTAATTCGGAACCACGTGCAATGTTTTGATTTTTAAAAATAATTATTTCAATTTTAAATCTTTTCAATATTTTTATTTTCATGATATATTTTGGTTAAGTTGAGTTATCTTCGCACTAGAGCTAGACGAGGGTTATTGGCGACGGACGTAATAATTTAGAACTCAATTTAAGTGAAGAGCCGGCACCTGAGCAGGCACCCAACGCAACTTTTAGGAGCGACATCAGGACTTTGGAGTATATTTAACATGCACTTCGTACATATTATTCGTCGGACTTTTTGTCTGCACAGACCGTTTATAGGTCTGCAGTTTATTTTGACAATGCCCGGGCCCAAATCTGGGACCTTTCGTGTGCAAGTTACCAGCGTCTTACCGACTGGGCTCCGAAGCCCCTTAGAATAGTTTAGTTTGAAATATCGTCGCACTAGAGCTACACGAGGGCTATTGGCGATGGGCGTCGTATTTTAGAACCACAGTCAAGTGACGAGCCGACACTTGAGTAGGCACCCAACGCAAACGTTAAGTGCGACATCATACGCAGCGTTAGGACTTGGAAGGATGTTTAACGTGCACTCCCCTCCACACGGGGTATTATTCGTAGGACATTTTTGGCTTCACGAGCCGTTTATAGGTCGGCAGTTATTTTGGCGATGCCCGGACCCGAACCTGGGACCTTCCGCATGCTAGGCGAATGCCCAACCGACTGGGCTCCCCAGCCCTCCCTTAATATATATATTGGATCTATACGTCATAATCATGACTGTTTATTTTTATCGAAAAATAACACCTCTTCTATTGCAGCTATGCCAGGTCTCCCTCGATGCTGCAAATCGCAAATGGTTCTCCATATCTTTATGATCAAGCAATAAATGACGATATGCTGGAGGACGAAAAGCGGAGGTTCATCCGAAGAGAAGGCCAATTCCTCAGGGATGCATGGTTAAGGTACAGAATGAGGCAACATCAAATGTGAGTAGCTTTCACATGCATTTGTATAGATCAAGCAGATACATAATTATTGGCCCAGTATCAGAATGAACTATGAAAGGTTCACTTAGCCTGTTATACTTTCAGGGGACATATAAAATGAGAACCAAGCTAGCGCGGAAACAAAACAATGGGGTTTCACATTCGGAACCCTGGTGTATTTGTATATGAAGAAATAGGATGATAACTGGTCTATTTTTTAAAGCATGTTTATGACAAGTTAGTTTTAGTGCTATTAGTAGTTTCAGTACAACTTTCATATGTTTTAAAATTTAATATAATTAGAGCCTTCAGAATTTGCTGAAAAGTTTGTTTCTTAGTATTTGTTGAATAAGAATTTTTCCACATAAACTTTAGCTTGTGCGAGCATGTTTTGTTCATTTATTCCGTCCAAGTATTTATTTCACTCTAATTCTTAAAATTGGGGTTGCCTTAGAATTAAAGAATTACTTGGGCGCAACCATACAACCTTTCTAGAACTATCTTTTTGCTGAGCTTATAAGCCAGTACTTTATTGATGTATTGAAACAACTCTAAAACACAAAATAGTGCATTTAGTGAGGAATTATTACTGAGTAAACCCTATTCCAAAGTTGCTCCAATGGATAGTATCTTAAAACAAAGATCCAGGTTTGAACTATCAGAAAGTCTTTCTAGAGTATTAATAAAATGTGCTTTACTTATAGGTTTGTAAGATCAGCAGAGGATAAACAAAACCACTTGAATGGCTCTACAGTTCCTAAAGTTATGAAAATGTCAGACTATGAAAAACAGGAGTACATAAGGAAAGGAGTAGAATTTCTTCGCAAAGCATGGAATCAGTACAAGCTTAAAAAGTATCATCAGTTGAAAAATAGCTCGGATATAACCTCCAATTCAAAACCCAGGCAAAAAAGCAATTGAAACAATATTATTTATAGCCTAATTTTCACACATATTTTGGACTTTATTTAAAGTTTTTTTTATTTAATTAAAGGTAAAGAAAAAAAAACCACTTGCGTCAAATACATTTTTTTTTTCTTATAGTTCATTACAGACTCCTTTATTTTTAATGTTACTTACTGGATACTATTTTCATTTTTATTATTTAAGAGGAGAATGGGAGAGGTAGCTGGGTTTCCAAACTAAAATCTTCCCTCTGTCTTAGTGGGAAAAAAATTACTAAGCCATGGGAAAAAAAATACTGAAAACACTAAAACAAACAAAAATTAAACAACCTACTACAGCTGTATTGAATATTTCCACAAAATATTTTTGTATGATAAATATAGCTTGGTTACAGAGCTCTATAATTCCACTTTTTGCAATTGATTCGAATATTTTGTTACAAAATTACTTTTTGGAAAATTAAAAAAAAGACCTGTAAGCCAGCTACATTTATCATACAAACAAAAGCTTTTGCAAGAGAATTCAATAAAGCTGGAGTAATTTAGCTTATTAGAAAATTATTTTTTTCCATTGAATTACACAGAGAGAAGACTGATTTTTAGAGATGGGGCTACAGCTTCCATTCTCCATTAAAGTAATTCTCAACAAAAGTATATGAAATTAATGCTTATCATATTGTTAATCATTCAGCAACTTTTTCAGGAAAAAACACCTTCAAGGTTTTGAAAATTGCATATAACTAACCATTACTGTTATTTAAATTCTTTACAGTACCGCAATAAAGCAGCCATTTTATATAATATTTATACATATAATGGATTGGCATTTGTTAGCAAAAGCAACAAAATTTGTAATGGCTTTTGGTTATTGTTATATAGCATATGGTCTTATTGTTCAGATCAAAGAATTTAATTCATTCAGATAACACAATAGTTATTTTAAATAAATAAAATAAAAATGCAAATACAGTATTTATTTATATTAACAAGAAGAAGTTTAACCATATGAAGGTTACAAAATTCTGTAAAATGATCAAAAGCGATCTATGTAAGTAGAACTTCAGATAAGTAGAATTGTTCAACTAATGGCTGTTGGAATAAAATTGATAAATGTAAATTAAACATCAAACATACAATCTAGTCTACATATAACAGAAATACATCAATTATGAGCGAAAAAAATCCTAATTCTACAGGAAAAGCTTTTACAACAATGACATGTAAAACTAAAACAGATCTATTAGGAATATTTAAATAATAACATTTTTATGTGTAAATAGCTGCACAAAGCTTTAAATAAGGATAAATAGTAAAAAAAATATAAATCAAATGCAAACACAAGCAAAAACGACTTATAGCTTGTGAGAAAAATATTTGGCAAATTTGTTGTGAGATAAGTAAGAAAAACGATCATTTAGCAAGAAAAGTTCTTAAAGTTCAGCTTTCGATCCTTGCAGTTGCTGATCAAATAAGAATTCTCCCATAGGGGTGTCCATTCCAGTCAAAATAGTGAGGTATTTTTGCAGTTTGGAAATTGACTGTACTTGTTCATCAAGGAACTCTCCTTCAATGAAGTCTTGCAACTAAAAGCATGAAAAGAAATAATTTTAAATAACATTTATACATACTCTCCAACATTACCTATCCCAATAGAAAAATGGGGGAAATTCTTACTTACCCAGTTGACAAGAACTTAAAACTTACTTGCACAATAAATATTTTTATCGTTCTGGGCAAGTCGTCCTATAGATTTGTTTAACCCTGCTGCCTACATACCTTCTAGTTTCTACAAAATTTCTATAGTTACTACGGTTACACTTTTCAAACCTTTTTTTACTTTGATCACTTGCACAATTACAAATTATTTTTACAGATGATGGTCAGAAAGTTAATTTTCTTAATGAAAAAATTATCATGATTGTGGTAGATATTGATTATGTGCTTTATAAATAAGCAAAAATTTAAATTTCACTGTTCGACCGACTATTCGTCCGAATAATTATGGGTACTATTGATAATTCAGCTTACGACTGGCTGAATACTGAACCAAATAATCGAAGCATCCTTAAATATCACATTTATCACACAATGTATATAACTGTAAAATAAAACAAAAAACATTGACTTACATGTTGATCAAGACATTGAACAGCTGCAACATCATGTAAATGGTGAAGTTTGTTATTGACATGTTTCTCAAGATTTAAGGCATCACCCAAAGCATCTATGGCTTTACCCCAAATAGCTTTGTTGGGCATCTATCAGAGAAAAGTAATATTATGTGGTATCAGAATGACTAAAATATAATTTGGGTTTCAAGTCCTTAAGAGGCGAGTCAAACACATCCTGTTCTTTTAGCTTCCACACTATGTTTATAACGTATAAAGTGGAAGGTTTTATAATCGTTCAGTCCGTCTGTCTTACTTCAAACATTAACGCTATGGGACATTTTTAATGCACATTGGCTTTGTTTTTATGTTAATTAACTATTTTTTGCATAAGGAAATTCAAGAAGCTCTCTAGAGGTATTAGTATATATATTTTATCTTAACCGATTTTTTAACGATTAAATTTAAATTTTCAATTAAATTTTTAAAAACCTGACAGGGTGAAAATGAAAACACTAGTACTCATTGAAAACTTCCTGTACTTAATCATGCAAAAAAGCCAGTTGATATACTTAAAAATCAGAGGCAGTGTACCTTAAAATCTGTCCTATAGACTTAACACTTAACATATACACTGCAATGCAAAAGTTTAGACAATGACTTCATTTAGCTGTAAAATTTAGAATTGTAATAGTAGAATTACAAAAAAAAACCTAAACATATTAAGAATATATTTTGAAATGCTATAATTGAAACATAATTGTTTGATTTGTATAGCAATATTTTTTTTCATAAAATAAAAGTTTGTATGATGCAAAAGTTTAGACACAAATACGAGATTATGCTAATTTAAAGTAGATAATGGCCTAATTTCGCAATTTTATTGATGAATTGTATTTTTTTCATATGATAAATTAAAAAAACACGATATTCGGTGAACTAAACATATTTATTAACAATATTGGTTCAATTTTACTCCAAACAGACTATATAGCCACTTTAAAATCTTTATTCAAATCATATTTGCTTCAAATGTACAATTAAACATCTCTAAATACGAACCGAATGCCTACCAATCCATCACCTTAAAGTTTTGGCATGAATTCGTGGATTTAGAGACATTCATTGACCGATTTTCGTGATGAAAACTGCAGTCTTTCCCATATAAAATCACAAAATAGGGATATAATATTCTTTTTTGCACTTTAGTACAATGCAGATATAGTCACCTCTAAACGACAAACAAGTCTGTCTCATCAACGTATTTCTCTCCACACTATTATAAACGTTCCACCTTGATGCTAGAGTTTTTGAGGGGAAAAATGTGTGTTTTCAAAAGCTTATTTTTCAATATTCGGTTAAATCGAACGTGTTTAAATAGCACTAAAGAGACCGGTTAAATTGTAACCAGTTCAAAGAAACCGGTTTTTCTCAAGAAATTTCAAACTTCAGTATAAAGAAGGAACTTTCGTAATGGTGTGGAGTGAATTTACGTTAAAATTATCTACTTTTTTTTGTCGTTTTTGAAGAGGTGACTATCTCTGCATTGTACTTAAGTGCAAAAAATAGAATAATATGCCGCTATTTTGTGATTTTATATGGGAAAGACTGCACTTTTCATCAAGAAAATCGGTCAATGCATGTCTCTAAATCCATGAATTTGTGCCAAAACTTTAAGGTGATGGACTGGTAGGACTTCGGTTCGTATTTAGAGATGTTTAATTGTACATTTGAAGCAAATATGATTTGAATAAAGATTTAAAGTGGCTATATTGTCTGTTTGGTGTAAAATTGAACTAATATTGTTATTAAATCTGTTTAGTTCACTGGATATCGTGTTTTTTTAAATTTATCATATGAAAAAAAATACAATTTATCAATAAAATTGTGAAAATAGGCCATTATCTTCTTTAAATTAGCATAATCTCGTATTTGTGTCTAAAATTTTGCATCGTACAAATTTTTATTTTATGAAAAAAAATATTCCTATAGCATATCAAACAATTATGTTTCGCATTTCAAAATATATTTTTAATATGTTTAGGGTTTTCTTGTAATTCTAATTTCTACTATCACAATTTTAAATTTTACAGCTAAATGAAGTCATTGTCTAAACTTTTGCATCGCAGTGTAGGAAGGGAGAAATAAGAACAAAAGTTGTTTGACTTTGTCTTAATGAATTAATATTATATGCTGTTGGATAACAGTTTATTCTACTAGCTACTTCTACTCTTATTCTACTAAACGAAAACATTGTGAAATAAATTTTAGATAAAATCAAATAATGTTCTATATGACACATGACAATACATTAAAATTCAAATTTGCATGACAAAAAAATAATAATAATGATTCGTAACCCTCTGTGGGAAACAGAGTATAAAACTGCACCCGACTATCAGGTTTTCAAGCAACAAATTTAAAAATGTAATAATTTTATTAAATTTTAAAATTTAAAGCATGGAGAAACCCTTTATAATCATCCACTACAGGAATATATATTTTTTTAAAATAAATTTTCAGTTAAACTAGATTACACTTCAGCCAATTAGCTTATCCTTCAAAGGGATATACTAGTCTAGAAGCCTGCTGATAAGATAAAGTATCTAATTCAAATAGACAAAATGCCAAAGATTAAAAAAAAAATTGATTCAAAAGGATTTTCTTTATAAAATAAAATGTACATTATCAAGAAAATGGGTAGAGATTTACTTTACGGTCCCCCTTGGCGAACTTTCCAAAATCGCGCCAAAAGTCCGTATTTTGGCGACTTTAAAAAAAAAAAAAACACGATTAAAAAAAAGATCGTATAGGAATATTTCTTATGACCAACGGTCCGATAGGGTTGCGTCATCGGTGCGTCAGCGGTAAACGTCATCGGTGCGAGTTATAGAATTCGAATCATCAGTCGAAGTTAGACAGGTTGCCAGAAAAATTTATTTATTGCCAAATCCGAAAAATCGTTCCAAGGGGGGACTGTACAGTAAATCTGATCCAGAAAATTATAAGTGTGTACCAAAATCGTATGATTATCTTAAAGATAAAAGAAAATACATAAAGTAATCAGCAATAGAAACTTACCTTAACATCAAATCCTGAAAATCGAGCACCTCGACTATTTAGGTAATCAATGAATTTCTGAGCATGCTCTCGTTCTTCTAAAGAGTTTTCAGAGAAGAATTTGGCCAAACCTTTTCGTGCAACACTGTTGTGATCAAAATGAGCAGCCTGAAAAGATTAATTATAAAAGAATAGATTAGCTGATTGGTGGTTAGAATTGGAAACTAATTAGATTTTTTCTTCAATATCTATATATGTGAAAGGTAAAACATAGAATACAAATGTATAAAGTTGAAAATTAATTTTAATTGGAAGCCTAATAATTGTTTCATTTAAATCTTAAAAACCAAAATATAAATAAATTTCGAGTATCAAGCCTTAATACTTTTTATTTTAGTTCTTAAGGTACTATTTCTAAAATTTTAATTGGAGCTACAGTATGTGTTGGTAAAGATAGTAAAACAGACGAATTAAAAATTGAAGAATTTAACATCTATAATCAAACAAATTGGCAACTATGAAATTAATGTCGTTTTTTGTTAACATGGACTCCACTAACTCAAAATCACCAAGTACAGATAAAGAGGAAATTATTTCAACCTGGACACCTGAATAAGCAGATTATGTAATATTTCATCATACATTATTAAAACCAAATTCCCTGTGACTTTTGATTCTGAATTGTTTACTTTGAACATGAGACATGACGAATGGGGCCGTGGATAGCCTAGTGGTTAAGGCCTCGTTCTCGGAAGATCCCGCGATCGATTCCCAATACCACTGAAGACCCACCGAGTATATGCAGAGTATGTGCTCATTAAATCTGTGGGCGGTCATGGCGCAGTTTCCCACGGGTACAGGTCCCTGGAGACTATTTCCCTCCCCTTCAGGGACATGTCTAAATTGTGGAGGTGGCGATAGATGGCAGCATCTGTCACTTATGTGTGTCTGTCTTACTTGACGAAGGTTTATAAGTGGGTCTCTGACCAAGCACACAAACCTGAATATATGTCTACCAACCAACCAACATGATCAATTACAAAACAAGAAATTGCAGCACCTTGAAAAGTCTGCTAGTAAATATAGAGATTAATCATAACAATGACTTGTCTCATGTTAAAATAACATAATCCTGAAGGTATATTGTGGGTTAGGAAGGTTTTTTTAAATAAAAAATAATGAGTTTCTTTATTTCAAAATACTATAATCTTGTATTTAGGAGATGGGATGGGCTGTTTATTAAAGTTAAAAAACCTTAGATAGTTTCCTCTTTAAAATGTCAATCTTGTACACTATGCGTATAAGATGTTTTTTTTAGTAAATAAAGTGATGACTTGCTGCATTTTTACTTGCTATAATCCTGTATTGAGGTCTGTCACTTATTCTATATAAAAAAAATGGAGAGTTCCTCTATAATTTACAAAATAACAAAAATAATGAAAATAAAAAAAGTTGCCCCAAAAATATATGTAAAAACATTGATTGTGACTTGTCATTGAACTGCGACTTGTCAATTGTCATTGAAATGATTACAAGAAAATGACTATTTCTGACTGTAACTTCCACTTTGGCGATGAAGTTTGGCGACTTTGACTGTTGTTCGTTTAATGAGCAAGTACAAATTAATAAAAATAGATAAATAAAATACAATTTACATTTTATAGTGTTTATAAAAGTGGGAAAGACCTTTGGCCTGGTGCTTAGCTAATATTTTATGTATCGCACTTAGATGTCCGAGCAGTGAAAATGACTGACAAACAGATTACTAAAGTGTGTTTTAAAAAGCAAAACATTTAAATGCTAAAAAGTGTGATGGAGGACAATAGGTAGATAATATTACCATAGCAGCATACACTAAGCTGGCATGCATTTCTTCATCTATCTGTTTGTGAATTGCAGCTTCACAGTTCTTATGGAGGACATATCTGTCCTTATTCGGTTTGTTCAGTTCATTTTCTAGAGGGAAAATAGTTTAGAAATTGATCTTACACATAAAAATTTAAACGCCGTTAGCACATTTATAAGTCAAAATATTCGTTTGTCGATAAAAGGGCAATATTTTTTAAATGTTTTAGTAGGTACATCTTTTAGTATAATCTATTACATGGTTTTATAGATTTGATTTTTAGTTTTATATGGTTAATATTTGTTCAATTTTTGGAGAAAAGAAATCTGTTATTTAACATTATAGCTAAACAACTATATATTATTATAATATGTTACTTTTGTTACTTTAAAGGTAATAAAGTAGTTGAAAGAATGTAATGATAAAAGACCAATGCTAAACATTAAAATATTTTGGTAGAAGTTAGGTTGTTTTTTAATTTGGTTATTTTGCTAATTACTTCAAATAGTATTAAAATTTGTATTAGTTATTTTTAATAAGCTGATGAGTTGGAGGTTGAATCAATTAAGACAGAAAGAACGTTTAATTGGTAATTATCATTTAAAATAAATAAGCAATTAAGTAATGGACACAAATAGTAAATATAGTTGAGACTCGCTTTAAATTTTGCTGGGCCATTCAACAGCTTTGTAAAAAAAAGTTTTCACCCGAGAAAAGCAAACAAATAAGTCTTCTCATTTACATGAATAACACTTACCAAATAGACAATGGACATTGCCGAGGGCCAACAGTAGAGCCAACGATACCAAAAACACGACTTGCATTTTTTTTGCTTGTTGAGAAAGTGAAATTCTTATTCAGAAAGAAAGATTATGTGGATAGCTTCGATAATCTTTCAATCAGATAAAATTGCCTTTGCACACACTGGTACAGAAGGCAGAGAGCAAAGTTCAATTAAAAAACGTCGGTCACACGGACCTTAACTACGTAATTATTTCAGTTTTGTTTTTGTTTGTATTGCATGCAGCTACGAAATAGCCAGATTTCATTTTTAAAATGAGTTCCTTCATGTTGCATAGGAAAGTTTTGGTTTGGTTGAGTTCGTCACAGTAAGTTCGGACACCACGCAAATGGAACTTGTTTGTGAAAATAATTTCTTCTAATTCCAGTAAAAACCTGATTCTGATAGTTTAATAAATTATTTTAATTTATTTCAGTTTCATGGATGTGAAAGCTAATGATGAAGATTTGCAAATACGTTTGGTTTGGTTGAAAAATGATTTCAAATACCATCGAAAAGATTACATATATTTCAGACTGGCAAATTTATACCTGTTCTTCGCTCGGATACAAAAAAAAAATATCAAATCGATCCAAGTATGTATACCATATAACCTGTTAAAGGATCATAAACTTATGTTATTGTTCCCGCTCGTTATAAAGTATAAAATCCCGTTTCATTGCCTTAAAATTCCAAAATGAAAAATACGCTATAAAATGCACTCATAAATGTAATCACAATTCCCTCACAAATACATAAAACCTTTTTGCTCATATGGCGCGTTTTGGGAAATAATTTGGCGAGAAAATAGATATAGCTACAAACACACCCATTATACAGCTCTAACACAACGACCTTCGAACAACCAACCAGCTTATAAATATTTATAAAAAAAAAAACATTTTGCCCATTTGGCGAGTTTGGCAACGTATTTGGCGAAAAAATAAAGACATGGGCCCGTCCGTGGCCGAGTGGTTAAGGCATCAGCCTAGAGATTCAACCTTCTCAGAGTGCGGGGGTTCAATCCCACCTACTGCCAGTCATCCTATAAATCGGATCCGTGCTGGAAATAGTAGAAAGAATCCTCATCACGGATGGGCTCGAGTACACAGGGACAGACGTGCTCGTTAAATCTGTGTAGTCCAAAGTCCCGACGGCGTTAGCGTACGATGTCGCTCGAAGTTCCGTTGGGTGCCCGCTCAGGTGTCGACCTCGTCACTTGACCAGGGTTCTAAATTACGAGGCGTTAGTGGCTGTGTTAAAGCTCCTGAAGGAGGCTAGAAATAGACAGCCGGAAACGATTACCTTACTTACCTAAAGACTATAAACCCTAAATATGCTGGGGCCGTAGTGAGCCTAGTGGTCAGCGTCTCGGTCTCGGATCGGAAGGTCCTGCGATCGAGTCCGGTACCACTGAAGACCTACCGAGTATATGCGGAGTACGTGCTCGTTAAATCTGTTGGGTCCGAAAGTCCTCTAAGTTCCCATACCAAATCAATACCTCTGGGGTGACAAGCCAATTCTGGGGATCCTCTAGTTGGCCTCTGTCTCTAAAAATTAGATGGATCCACTTATGTGTGTGTGTTGTCTGTTGTGTCTGTCTTACTTGACGAAGGTTTATAAGCGGGTCGCTGACCAAGCACACAAACCTGAATATATATGTCTACCAACCAACCAACCCTAAATATGCAGCTTTAGTGCGATGGCCTTTATTAACCATCATAGTTCATCAGTAATAGCTTAACTATACATTTATTGTTTAAATATGCATACATGCAGTCAACAGAAAAATCTATGAAAAAATCATCAAAGAAACCCACAATAAAATACGAGAATGGAGACTGCGCGGCCGGTTTTCGCGATCCGGGGCATGCGCAGTAAAGAAAAATGACGTCATTTGGCGGTGTTTATAAACTTGACCGCCAAGGTCAATTTTTTTAAATTTAAATTTAATTTTCGAACTAAATATAACTGAAAGTAGCGATCTAGTGTCAACACACATCTACTTCTGCAATTAATACTGATGATGAGGGTTGGGGAGCATGCGAAGAAATCAATCGTCGAATATATTAATTTTCGTTTCTACATTTATTATCGTTTGCTTATAAAAATCAAATCAGGAGTTTTAATTTTACACTTCCACTAAAAGAAAGACTTGGGAATAGCATTCATCATGTACGAAAGGGAAGTTAAAGATTTTTTATTGCTATATCATTTACGAATAAATAATTAAATATGAACTTTTCGAATAATTGTGTTCTTTTTTTCATTCTATCAGACAAAAAATTTTGGAAATGATCAAGTTTTTTTTCGTAAAAATCTTTTATTTCCTTTCATAGAACAAAAGATGATGCACAACGTTGAATTTTTTTTTATGTTTAAATCTCTTATAGACTGCTCGAAAGTTATTATTTTAATTAATTGGATTGTTTTTAATTTCTTTAGTAAATCTAATTTGTGCTTTATCATAGAAACAGAAAAGTGAAAAATGGGCAATTCTTGTGTCCTGTGTCGGCGGACTTCACGGTCAAATAAAACGTTATTTAAGAAATTATTATTATTTATGAAGAATGTTTTTCTTTTCTTTCATATTTGGCACATGCAACTAGACCAGACATTATTTTCGTAGTGAATTGTCTTAGTCAACTCCAAGAAAATCCTACTGAAAGTGCTTGGTTATAGGATTAAAGAGAATCTTAAGATATTTAAATGGAATTTTAAACTTCAAAATTGTATATAACAAGTGTGATTCCATGTGCTTTAACTTATCAATGTATGTAGATGCCGATTTTGGAGGAACTACAGATAGGAAAAGTTTGACAGGTTTTGTAATAATGTTAGATGGTTGTTTAATAATGTGGTCCTGTAGGAAAAAAATGTATTTCCCTATCGTCTACTGCCGAAGCTGAGGTCTCTGGGAAACTGAAGGCCTCTAGCTGCTATTTTATTTAATACTTGATGCTTGACGAAGGTTTATAAGCGGGTCTCTGATCAAGCACACAAGCCGGATGTCGTAATTTTTAGAACCCTGGGCAAATAACGAGGAAGACACCTGTTAGTTGTATTGAGCTGGCCTCCAATACAACTAAGGGCGACATCGTACGCAGTGTCGAGACTTTGTAGCATACTAAACAAGTACTACCCCCTCTTGCATGGCCAGAAAGATATTTTAAATAATGTTTTGTTCCGTGTCTATGGGATCGAATTAAAAAAACTTTCGAACGAAATAACGCAGAAACAGTAACATAATATATTCCTCGTTCTATTCTGCGTATTTCAACACCTTTTCCCACATCTGTGCGTTTTGTAGTTCAGGCGGAGATAGATTTCAGACAGATAGACACGCAATCACACATTAATTATGACCGAAAGCAAGAACCTATGATTATTTTCTTATTCTAATATCTCATAAAATGTTCTAATGTTTATGTTTTAAAAAATTAACTTATATTAGGTAAATATTTTGATACAAGGGGTAATTTTTTAATAGAGGTTTAAGATTAGGGAATTTAAAACTTTTTTCATTATTCTGCGTACTTACAATCGAGATGTTATTTATGCGCAAAAATGTGCCGTAATACAGGATAGAAATCATAAAAAGTATGGTAAATATTTATGAGTAGTTTTTAAGAAATGCTTTAAAAAAAGAAAAATAAAATTAAAAAAAAATTAGAAAATCATAGTTTTGGACATCAAACAATTAAGTTTTATAACTTCAAAAGATCCCAATGTGAACCAATCAGAAGATTTTATTACAGAAAACTTAAAACGAAACTGTTTGTAATCTTTCAAAATGGGATAAAAAATATTATTCATAGGTTTTGTTAGATCAACAATAATTTTCCTTTCTCGGACTGCAGTAGAAAAATGAACTGCTCCACTCCTGTATCTCTCCGCGCACTCTCGCAACTCTATTAAACTAATTTCCCAACAGATTTCTTATTAAACATCAGTAGAAAAATGATATTTTGTAAGAAAGTGACTCATAACAAAAGAAAAATAATTTTTATTCAAAAACATATAAAAAAGCAACAATAAATACGAAAAATCAGAGTAAAATAACAATATTCGATTTTATACCTTTTCCTAAAAATATAATTGTTTCATTATATATACAAAATGCAGAGCACAGATAAAATCACCGATCTGATACTTTGTGGATAACAATGCTAATTAATTTATATAAAAATATAATTTTTGTACTAATTTTTAAATACTTCTAATTTTGCAATAAAAGAGATTTGTACGAATTTTGTTCAGTAAAATATTCTCAAGCATTACATTTATAAGCACAGAAAAAATGGGATGTCTAACTGTTAAAATTTTCTATGTGCAATTAACTTATACTAGATCAAAATATGTTACAATATATATTTTTTCAGTTATAATTTTTTTGTTAATTATAAAATTTTAATAATTTTTTTATTGCAAATCAGGTATTTAAAAACTATATATCGTACATAACTATAAACTTTTTTTTTATTATAAAATGGTGATTTCAAATGGTTAACTCATAAAGCTCTTTTCCATAGCCTCGTCTACGCGGACGCAGATAGGGATAGTGGAAGAGTGGTTTTACATTAAAAAAAACCCCATTCTATCAAACAATGTCAGTGCATTTATGTAAAAGCATATGAGTGGAAAATAAGATTAACAAAAAATACTAAACATGAAATGTACATTGATGGATTTTATATTTACAAAAAAAGAAAATAATTGTCCTTTCAATGTTAAGTAGAGGTTCAATATGGCTTTCCAGGAAGTATTTTTAATTCACAGGCGAAGAAATAGGTATGTACTTTTGATTTTTTAATCAATCTTTGATTTTTACTTAGATTTTGATGTTGAATTCGTATCTGTGATGGCAATTTTCACTTAAATTCTCACACAAAAACTCATATCATATAAAATGCGATGTAAAGGTGTCGGAATTCGAATATAGCGACCCTAATAAATAAAACTAAAATTAATATAAAATAATCTGTATTTTCAACAATTGAATCAAATTCTATTGTTCCTTTGAAATTGGATGATTTTTTTTCACCATTGAGTATAATTTTTAATTTTCCTAGAAAAGTTCGATTAATTATTTAACTTTCTAAAACCTTCAAAAACATCCATTTTTAAAATCAACTCGTTTAGCAAACTAAGAAGCACTCGATAGCGTACTTTGAAAGCTTGAATTAATTCCTTTTGAATCTCGGAAGATATTGTAGCTCTTTACAAAAGAAACAATTGTCAACATTGAACTTAAAAACTAATCTGTAAATGACCCACATGCAGCCATGGGCAACAAAGCGGTCGAAGCGGAACGTTTACAACTGGAATGGAATACCATTTGTAATAGTGAAACTAAGCTCAGTTGACATTTTACATAAACATTTCAACTGATAGAAAAATAAATCTGTATCTAAGTTCCGTTATTTTAAATTAAATGAATACATTTTAAAACTATTAAAAAATGTTTAAGTATATTTAAATGTCATAATTGATTTTCAAAATTCGTTGAGGTGAACCATTAAAATGTATGCATAAAACATACTTGTAAAAAAATTCTTAGGCCAAACTGCATCAGTAATCATATTTACCAGCATAAGATAAAGGTTGGACCCGCACTGTTCAGTTAATTGTTTCTTTAATATAAAAGTACAAAATTTATGTCAACGTTGTCGATAAAATGAAAGTTCATGGAAAAAAACGATGGTGTTTCATCCAGGCTATATTTGCACACAAAAAACCCTATAAGCATATACTTTTTTTTATATACATATTACATTTGACAGAGTCCATCATAAACAACATTTACTAATTCACATGTTAAAGTAACACTTTCTTCCAAGAATGGATTTTCTCAGTTAGTTATGCGCATTGACACCAAAATTTCACCTGTAATATATGAATTTCACAGTATTGGTGTCATCAACATCATCCTTGATGAATATAATTAATATAGTACATATGGCGTGTCGGCATGACATTAGAACTATCTTACAAAAGTAGAGTGTTCAGTGCACACGATAACCAAGTCAAATTAATAAAAAAAAATTTACCCTTTATTCTTATTTTGTAATTTATTGCTGTCACTAGGCGAAATATCATAAGGATCTACGGAGTATGGCAAATATAATATGAGTTGCAAGCACTACGAAATATCTAACAAAAAAAACTACTTTGAAGATTTATGTTTACTGATTAAATTTCGATAAAACTCATAAGCTAATATTAAACCGTGGACTGTACCTTCCGGAACACAAATTTAGAGTCGCGATTAGGATTTAGCAGTTTGAGAAAATGAATACTATAGTCACCGGAAAAAGTAAAATTATTGTAACAGTATAGTTCTTAAAAATTCCGATTCAATTAAATTAATACCACAACTCAAAGATTTTATTAAAAGCCATTTCTTATTAATTTGGACATTAGTTAACTTTTGTGCTCCGAAAACTCCGTTCTTTCAAAAAAAAAATTTCTCAACATCACGCAATGGTCACTCCCAGGACGATCCCAAGCACGACCCCGACAGTGACCACGGCCAGTATAATCCACAGCACAATAAGGTGCCCTTTACAGCACACCTGGTCCACCCCGTAGGCATCATCCGCCACTTTTGTGGACCCCGCATAACCCGAAGCAGGCGGGGTCCTCATCTTATAAGGGTCCCTCACGGGCAGAGGTTCGCCAGCAGGAAAGACAAAAGGCCTGGGCCGCATCATAGGAGGCATCATGTAGGGCATCTGCATGGACCCGTGGAAGGATTTCTTTTCTAAGGGTGGTGGTGGGATGGGTGGATAGGGCATGGGTGGTGGTTGGAAGTGTGGCGGGTGTCCGAAGTAGGGCGGGAATCGGACGTCGAATAAGGACCCGTGTCTTCTCATGGTTCCGGCGTTGCTCGGGTGTGAGGGTGGGTGGTGGTGGTTCGGGCCGTGCTGGTGGTGGTAGAGGGGGACGCCGTGGCCGTGGACCGGACAGGGCTCGCCGTCCCAGGTGGCTAAGGCGATGGCCGGGACGCTTCTGGTGGACCTGAGAATGTATAAGAAAACAAAATCAGATATGCAGGACAGGTTTAAGACTTTATTGCAAAGGAAGCCTTCTCTTGGTTTGGAGGTCCCCATCGCAGCATCCCAGGAGGCTAATACATAAGCGAGAAACTAATGGACCAACAGACATATAATGGCAACCAACTTTTATCAAATTAAAGGTTACAATTACAATACATTAACCAATGCAATGGAATTTCTGTTGCAACAAATTGCTATGTCCATTGGTACATTGTTAATCCAATATGGTAAAGTAACAGGTACGTTTTTTTAAATGTCGATTGGCGGACTCCTTCACATTTTAAAGAGGAAGCACAGGCACATCTGGCAGCAACATCAACGCCCCAAATTAATCGTTCCTTCTCCGACTCAGTTGAAGGAGAGTACTGTGAAGGTCAACACAGATATCCAATACTTGCCCTGACCGATGTCATTACTTTGTCGCAGACGGTTTGGTATTGGGTTACCATGCAAGAGGTTCCGAAATCAAAACCGGGCCGACCCCGTACCTCTTCAGTAGTGACACCGGACGTGGCGTCATCTAAGGGAGCACTTCTGACATCCTTCACGCAACCTCTCAAAACTCCTGATATTCAAAGCATTCAACAAAGCATTCGAAATCTAGCCTTTCAACAAAGGCTAGATTCATATTTGGCAGCAGCATCAATAAACCACAATAATCGTTCCTCCCTCGACTCACTGGAAGGGGAGTACTGTGGCGGCTTGCTAGTACAAGGTACCCAATACTAGCCCTCGCAGCAGAGTAATTGTTTTGTCTCAGACGGTTCGGTATTAGCTACCATGCAAGAGGAACACGGACGTTTACATGCTTTCAACGGGAAAGGCACCACGAATTACAGGAGAGTTTTGACCTAAAACATTTTTTATTAATTATTCGTTTCTTGTCAGTCATGTTGTCGTTTTACGAAGTAATGTTTTTTTCTGCCCTCATTGAAATTACCATAGGTGTTAAATGGGGATATAATTAGCAAAGAAAGGTAAGCCTATATACGACATACTCTTAAATCATGACCTTGTTGTAGGAAATAAAACTTCCAAGCTGTACTAACCTCAACGTTCCTCTTCCTTCTCTGAAAGGCATACCACCTCCGCCTTCCCTGAAACCTCCACCTCCAGGATAATGGGGGTCCATGACCGTCGAGAACTGTGATGACTGCCCTCCTCCGGCGTGATACCTGTTGAAAATTGAATATGTTTAAATATGTGTGTTAAAAGAAATCTTTACATATGGCAACAAAGATTACATGTGATCTGAAGTAAGTTGACTGAATTTTTTTTAAGTAAACCAACGATATATAATCTGCCATAAACAGGTAAACTGCAGTAACTTTAACAATAATTTGGATCATTTTTGACCCGAAAAAAAAACATCTTTCAGTAAGAGTTATTGAGTGATTGCAACAATAATGGTACAAGTCATCAGTCGAGATACTGCAGTTTACCTCCACGGCAGTAATATATATTGGATAGACTGTTCCATATTAAGAACGCGACGGATGATAGATTTAATGATTCATTAACGCTCATTTAGATTTTATCACAGGCATTCAATGATAAAGTTCTAAACGTGGACGTGAAAGACGTAACTTTTGCTACTGTACTTTTGCTTTTGCTACTTTGTCATATTGCTGGTGTCAGACTGATTACACATGTTGAAATCTGTTGGCAATAATAGAGATATTTCCATAATATATATATACTTCGATGATAGATTCGCATTCTGCTTTGAAACGTTACATTCTGAAAATATAGGGATTCCTCATTCCACGGTGTATGGAGCTCATTGGTCTTCTATTGAGTCATTTATATATTAAAGCAGGGCATACATGGAGGGACGGGACATGTGAACCTTCGCCAAACATCGCCAGTATTTCTTCAAGACATTACCAAAAGTATTTTCCCTCGTCAACTATTGGTTTTGTGCGCCCGCGTAAATTTCTCAAACTAATCACTGAAGAAGGAAAATGCTTTAGCAGGGATGCCACACTATTTGGTAAAAAAAAAATCAAGGACTATTTAAGGACTTTTCAAGGATATATTTCTCCATTTTCAAGGACTGTATATTCGAAAATGCATATAAATTCCACGATAGTTTTTAAAAATTCATTTAGAAAACGAATAAGAGCTCTCTAACTTTCAAATGAACTTAATTATGTGTTATAAAATATCCATTTAGCTACCGAAAGAAGAACGCCGTGAGGAGTAACAAGAAAAGTAATGAAATTTTACGTTACTTCGTTACCAATTAAAGTAACTGAGTTAGAATTACATTTACTTTCTGAAAAATCTAACAGCGTTACTTGGAGTAACCGAAAAAAGTAACTGTTGCTAGTAACACGTTACTCCAATCCCTGGAAAAAAACGGTCACTTCAAGATAAATTCGTCGGCCCAAAAAATTAAGGACTTTTCTAGGTTGGTAATGTTTTTCAAGCACTTTTAGGACCTTGAAAATCAATGGTTTTTTTCAAGCACTTTTCAAGGTTTTCAAGGACCGTGGCAACCCTGCTTTAGTTAACGTCTTGTAGAAAGAGTGGAGATGTTTGGCGAAGGTTCACATGTCCTGTCCCTCCTTGCATGCCATGTTTAAGATACTTTGAAAACGTTCCATTACCTCGCCCCTCGCGAGTTGGGCCTCCTGAGGTGATGCGGGGGCGGCGGTGCTCTCACCATGGGCACCTCCTCCCTCTCGTCCGAGGAGGTGGTGGTGGTGACAGAGGGGGAGGGCGGGGGGCGGTGCTGGTGGCGGTGCCCCCCATTGTGCTGGAGGGTGATGTCGCGGTGCCTCCACGCTAGGGGGGTGCGATGGTCTGTCATGTAGGAACGCATTCTAGAAGGAAAAGAAGAGGAATTGTGAATGTCTTCTTTAATCCACAGCATTCTCTCTCTATATATATGCTTAAAAAAATATTTTTTTAAATAAATATGTATATATATAAAATTATGTTTTGGAAGGAATTAAAAAAATAATTAGTTATTGCTCAAGGGAATATCAATTTAATGGAATTTGAGGTTTTAAGCCCTAAAACTATATAGCTGATTTGTGTGCAATGAAAAGAAGAGGAGAGAATTATTAATAAATTATTCAACCCACAGCAAAATACTTCATATATATTCTTCATAATACACACATTTTTTTTAAGAAATGTATATGTAAAAGTATGTTTGCAAGGAATTAAAATAAATTTAACAATTTTTATTTGCTGAGGGGGCCCATATCAATGTAATGGAATTTGAGGTTTTATGCCCTGAAAATACAGTCTCTGTGTGAACTATGAATGCCCAAACATGCACTGTGAGCAGTCAGTTTTAGCTTCCACACTAAGCTTATAAAGTAAAAAGTGGAAGCTTTTATAAAAGCTATGTACATATTATCCACTTTCATAGCCCAAACTACAAATGCTGAAGACAAGTGTGATACGTCAAAAAATTCAGCGCAACGAACAAGTAATTGGGAATCACAGGGGAAAAATCTAATTCGAATCAATTATAAAAAAAACTGCACAATTTAATACCCATTTAAAAAGCTTAGTAAGGCCATTTTCTAATTCTTTTAAATCACAATTACCACTCAATCATTATACGAGAAACTTTATTTATTTAAAGCAAAATAAGACAATTTAATTTTGCGACCGGTCGGTTTTGATGACATCATAATGTGGTCCGTCATGTAGCAACTTATTCTTGTTGTAAAAGAAGATAACTTATTAGTGATTTCTTTAATCCATAGCAAAAAAATCTCACACATATTCTTATATAAAACTAGAAGTTATTAAAATCACAATATAAAGATGTATATCAATTACTTATAATATGTATCAAATTATTATTCTTGGGTAGTTTGCATTATTTTTTTAAAAAAGAGGCAAAAAGGGACACTGTTTACAGGTATACTGTCTTTGATTTTAAGTTTAATAAAAAAATTGTGCATACTATAAAAACTATGGTGTAACTTAGTTCGGTAAAATCGATGGCAACAAGTGCTGCCTGCGTATTTATGGAGTAACATTGGGGGATAAAGCTGTGTAAACTTACACCAAAATTTAATAACCTTTCACCACAAAAACATGTTACACCGTAGAGACGGAGAAAGGTTATACAATAAAAAAACAAGTGACACCCAAGCCGACTTCAATTTTACGGTAGAATTTAACTGTACAGTACGATAACACGATACATACAAGTGAGATTTTGTAATTATTTTTAATTTTATACCCAAATTAAAATTCGTCTTAAAGCCAGATTTGATCTAACAATCATTTGACCACTATAAAGTTGCTTGCTAAAACCCGCAATTTTTTCAAAATCCTTTTTGTTTCATAATATTTATGACTGCGCATGTGTTGGACACGATGGAAGGTTATACCGAGTTACACAGCCTTTTCTGGAACTTTCCTCACATTTTGTAGTTTGGTAAGATTAATTTTTCAAAATCGGCATAACGTTACACGTATAAATCCTGGTAACATTACACCAAGGTTCTACAGTACATAAAGAAATGAAGAGAAAGTTTCCTAAGGATATTCATATAAGTACAAACATTTTCATTTTTTACTGCTAGATGTAAGAAAAATTAATTCAAATGTGAAATTAAATTTATGAAAAATGTGAAAGGAAAAAATGAAAATTTGCATACTAATATCCCTATAGAAAACATCCTGGCAGTGTGACTTAAATACTATCCCATAGACGTTACATGGGAATCGAAGGAAGGACGTTAGGTGTTTGACTTCCCCTTCAGTGCATACGGTTGTCATTTGGAAACATACACTTTAATCCGTTTTATGACTTTAAAATGTTGTTGATGTTTGGAAACTTTAACAATTTCTCAACCATTGAAAGCAATATTGATGTTTTAGAATGAAAAAGTTAACAATTAAAGGGGAAAATTATTTTATGATGCATACAATAAAAATGATACAATTCCCACTAATTTAATACCTTGTCCTCAATGCTAAGTCTATGGCGATGCTAATGTTAAAATTTATATGATTAAGTTCCAGGGAAAAGAGATATTTAAAAATATTTTCCCAGTAATGTATGACCATGAAAAATCGAAAAATATTTTTTGAGAGTAAAAATTGAAAATCATGTATTAAGGTTACATGATTTTAAGAAAGGTTAAGAAAAATCTCAGCAACCTCATGAAAGAACAACCAACCCACCTCATGAAAGTACCATTTTGAATATTCATTAAAAATATATAAAACTAGCACCCAAACAGGACAGTCCGAGTTTGATAAAAGAGGGTCAAATGGGCGGATTCACTGTGTCTGCAGTCTGGATGCCGAGAAGGAAATCAAGAATTCGAAAAACCCATTCCTTGAGAATAAGGCGCGAGCTTCTCAGTTTTGTGCCCTCGGGATATTTCTGCACGGAATGAACTTTCTTTTATTATCACTTGGTGGATTCCAAAGAAGGTCGCAGTTATATTATACAGGGTGGCCCAAAAGTAGCCTAACAGAGTTAATGTTGTACCATTGGTAAGAACTTTGG
This sequence comes from Oedothorax gibbosus, assembly GCA_019343175.1. NCBI lineage: Eukaryota > Metazoa > Arthropoda > Arachnida > Araneae > Linyphiidae > Oedothorax > Oedothorax gibbosus. The sequence goes on along the minus strand of CM033277.1, from coordinate 35,353,430 downwards.
GTTATTTAGAACAGGTATTTGACATAGTCGTGCTTAGTTTTGTTGGTTGGCTAAAGTAAAGTCGTACTACAGCGTATCTTATCCAAAGAGTAGCAATTCGTGGACTTCGATTGGTTTAGTTTCGAGATATCTTCGGTTTATTAGATTTTACCGACCAGGCTATCCCGGCCCCGTTTATTTGTTTGATGACATTTATTTGTTCTAGACACATGCAAATGTCACCAGAGGACGTAAATAAAGCTGTCACTTTTGACGATGGTTCTTAATTACGATGCCTGTCGCCATCAATAACTCTCCTGTAGCTCTAGTATTACGATAATTCAACCAAACTAAACTTAACCTGTATTATAATAACTGTTTCTGTATAAATAACTGTATACCTAACTCTGTTAGGCTACTTTTGGGCCACCCTGTATTCTCTTCTACTGCAGACCAGATATATTGCACTGTAAAACGTTTCGAGTAACTTTACTCCATAAAGCTAGTCGCAGTAAGTGCTGTGATTTAGGAAGTAACGATGCATCATAATGCTAATAAACTTACACTTGATGTAAACTTGACAGAACAGCTTGTATAGCTAACACGTAATTGTTTCATACTCCTTTTTGTTTCGAATCATTATAGTGATGGCTCGTACGCTTGGAGTCTGAAGAAGGATGTTGGAAAGATACAAAAAGTTACACAACGTTTTTATAGAATGTTCTCCCACAATTTCAGTTTAGTCAGTTTGCTTCAAAATTGGTGTAACTCTGTACCCAAACATCATGGTAATTTTTCACAGTTTTTATACTGTATATGAGGATAATTTATGTTAGTTAATCATTCTGAATACAGCCAAAATCTCAAAATAATAACTTAATAAGGAATTAGATACTAAAAAAGGCAAACGATAGAAAGGGACGTAGAGAGAGAGAGAGTAAGAGAGAGAGAGAGAGAGAGAAAATGACAAATTTCTTTTGTGTCATTTACGTTACAATAAAATGCCTTTCAGTTGAATGCATTAAAAATAAGAGCAACAAATAGTAATAGTTATAAATAGAGTGCGATTTGGGATAAATTCACGGCAGATGGTTTCACCAAAAATGGTTCATGCTTAGCATCTTTAGCGTGAAAAGTCAATTTCCTGGGATATTTCCTACATGTTTGAATCAAAAAAGTACAAACACCCGGACATTGGCAGAAATGGAAAGTTATTTATTTACCTAAATAGACCGGAAAGATGTGAGTGGATAATTCCAAAAAGTAATAATAATCGATTATTGGAACATTGTCGTTTCTTTGTTTTATTTTGATGGTAGAGTTTATAGCCTCAGCGAAACATCAAAATGGTTAAGATCAAAAACCTCAAAACGTTACTTTTTAAATAGATTTACATAAAAAAAAAATGATGAAATAAAACTATTTTTGGAGGAAAAAATTTCACTTTAACCCAGGCTTTAGCTATTTAAAATTTCTATTTGTTGGGAGATTTTTCTACTTGATATTGATAAAAAATAAAGTTTTAGTCTAAAATGTATTATTAAAAACATAATATGGTCAAATGGGGTTTAATACAGACCAGAAGGGTAACGGATACCTTACCAAAAAAAAACGTCAATCTTTAAAAAAACAATATTAATCCATTAGATTGGCGATATTTTCGTCTCATACTGTGAAATTTTGTTCTTAACTTTGTGTAGCGAGACCATAAAATTGATAGAAATAGTAGCCTACAATTTGTTTTTGTGTGAGAAAATATTAAATTTAGAAAGCTATTCCCAGTTTGGTTTATAAATGCATGCATAACTCAATTAACAGTTAAAATATCCTTTTATTATAAACTTTCTTGTACTGTAAAATATGGTGTAACACTATACAAATTCATGGTGTTGAGTTATACATACTAAGTTTTTACAGTGCCTAGTCAACGCAACTTCATTACCGAAGTTCGCTCACAAAACTGGCCATCATCCAAGTACACTATTTTACTCTTTCTTATGCGTCAGCGTTATCATTGCACCAAACCCAATCCATTATAGTTTTCATCAACGCTGAATAAAAGAGATGATCGTTTTCCTCTTGGGGGGCGCCCATAAATCACGCGATGAGGTTTTGACTATTCTTTTGAACCCCCTCTCCCAGGTGATATTTTGTAATATTTGGCTAAACCTCCTTCCCTCTAAATCTCTAGCCAGATTTTTCAAAATTCGTATTTTTTTTATTTGAAACTTCTGATTTGTACGTTTGATGCCTGGAAAGCTTAAATCACATATAAAAAATCACATACGATGCACATTTTGTCTGCTCTTTCTTCGTTACGTGTGAAAGTACTTTAGACACATGTCCTTTGATATGAATTAAAACTAAACAAGTAGGTTTGTAACAAAATCTGTCACTCAGCCCACTTCCACACAAAATTTGTGTTCAACAGGAAAAAAGTCGCCAAACACAACATTAATTCTATTATAAACCTTTAAACGCTAAATATGGCTAGTTTCATTTATTTTATTTCGAAAATTCAATAATTATTTCTTCAGTAATTATTATCGTTTGCAAAAATTCATTTATATTTCAAAGAATAAATATGTAATATTCTTCTCTTTTAAATAGAACCAAAACATTTCATTTAAAAAACATACAAAGAATCTCTAAGTGAAATATATTTGATGTCATTTCAAACTGATTGATGTCGCAAAAATAATTTTTTTTAAATTTATTATTTCAAAGAATTAAAGTTTCTCGAGTGATTGTTGCGAATGGCAATGGTGATTTAATTCCAATAAAAATGGCTTCTTATGCTTTTTAAATGAGCATTATATTTTGCAGTTTTTTAAATAATTCAAGTACTTTGAATTCGAATTTTTTTCTGAGATTTTCAACGTCTTCTAATTTCGATGCGCTGAATTTTTTGATGTATCACATCACACTTGCCTGTAGCATTTGTAGTTTGGGCTGTGCAAGTGGGTGACAGACAGATAGACAGACAGAACGATTATAATACCTTCCACTTTTTACGTTAAACGTAGTGTGGAAGCTAAAAGAGAACAGAAAGAAACGAACGCCAATCGAATCTATATAAAACAACGGACCGTTCTTTTCCGTAACGCTTTTGAGTATAGTTCGGAAATCCACGATAAATATTATCATGTAAGATTTTGCCAAATTTGAATACGCCCCCTTGAGCATTAAAAATAAAGAGCGATGTGGTCAAGCGTGTTTGATGTATAAAGAGCGATGTGGTCAAGCGTGTTTGATGTGGACGGAAAGGGTTATTCTAATTTTTCATGCTTGCAAACGCGTTACAGACCTGCATAAGGGAAACTGACAAAGTTAGAACGTCTTTTTTTAGAACTTTGCCACTCAACTGAAATGTTTTGTTTAATTAAAAGGTCATGAACAAAAAAGTTTCATAGCTAAATTACCACTCTTTAAAAATGTATTTCAAGAGCGAAACTCATCATGTAAATTTGGAATTATTACATAATACTTTTTTTTTTTGTCCTACCTTAGAATATTATGCAATGTGTGACAACTTAATATATATATTTTTTTTAAACACTCATACAATATTTGCAGTTTCGAAATTATTACAACCATATTACAACAATTTCGAAAACTGCCAATTTTTGTATTCTTTCTTCTCTATTGACTCATCGCAACACAAGGCACTGGGACTACTGTAAAGGTAAAATAGTAGCGCGGTATGTCAATAATATAAGAATTGTACTGCCTTACGGGACGGGTATAAAGGGAGTTATACCCTCCCCATCCTTCGGACCAGTACTTCTTAATTAACAGCACCATTGGAAACATTAACTTTATATTATATAACTTCAATCAATCAACATTACACTTTGACAATTACACATTACACAATCACACATCACCTTAAACATTGTTTAATTCAAACCTTAACTTTTATTTAAGAATTTCCAGAGATATCATGCGCTTGCCTCTACAAACCAACACAGGTATCCCACAATCCGACTTCCGCAATGTTACGAAAGCGGTGGAACAGGCTCGGAATTCAAAATAACGGTATTGACACTTAAAGTGCTCGTAGGTGAGACAGGGAATGTTATTTCATCCCTTACGGCCCTGACCTTCCCTGCTTTGGCGATGGAATGGTTTCTGGAGGTGTCCGAGACCGGTTCTGAACCGGCCGGCTTATGCTAGAAATGCGGCTAGCGTGGTTGGAGTTGAAACACAAGAAATATAGAGTATAAATTTAACATAGAGATTCTTGGCGGGAACAAAAGTGAAGCCGTCAGAAATTCGCCAAGCAACTCTAGTAAGTTCGTACAAACCGCTCACTTTAATGTTAGTTCATGCTAAAACGCATCATTTGAATTTTTTTTTAAAAAGCCTTAATTAAAAAATGACTGTTTGCGAAGTTGTAGGCTGTAGCACGAGATCTGAATTTACACAAGATGGTAGTAATTCACTTCGCAGGTATGAAAAATGCGTTGTAATTGTTGTTATTAGAGTCAGAAATCGCCAAGTCCATGTAGTAAGCCTATACAAACTCCACTGTAGAATAGCGCCAAATAGCTCGCCGAGCCGCTTTTCTTTGGGCTTACTACAAAGCAATCGACGGCCTCATTTGGTAAACCGGTTATCGTATTGGTTTTTGCCCAGAAGCATCTCCATCTTCTTCTTAACTATATTCACAAGCCAAATGAAGATGCGTCTTGCTTTTTATGATATGGCAAATACCTGCCTTCCTGCCTACTCACAGGAAATGTTTTGTTTTTCACTTGAAATATGCTTTCTTAGAAACGGTCACAAGGATGCCCAAATACACTGGGACAGTCGTAATAATTAGTCATCTGTGGGGTTGAGTCCAAAGTTCAGACAGAGTTAGAGTTATGAATCGGCATCCCACTTTCGATAAAATATCTTGCGGTCAGATAATTTTTATAAAATATATTTTTTGTCGATCTGCGCGAAACTTAGTTTTCGCAACCTGGCAACTGTGTACTGAAATTTGTGTTCGTGTTCTTTTTGCTGAAATATTTTTTTTTACTATTTTCTCTTGTTAAAAACGATTTAGCTACTGTTCAAATAGGTTTTCCATATTTGCGACATTTAGAGTACAATGTCGATCTCTCCCTCTTTAACAATAATGAAAAAATAATTTTAATTACGTAAGTAATTGTTAATCTATTGTAAGCAAAAGTATGATAATCACATACTATACCCTATGCAAGAAGCATACAGTAGCCCCAGACCACACGTTCGTGTTTTGAAATGTGTTTATAAGATTCCTTACAAGAAAAACTGACTGACTTCCTGACTGTGTGGACAGTTCTGGTTCCATTTTAGCTTTCACACTACGTTTATAACGTAAAAAGTGGAAGGTTTTATAATCGTTCAGTCCGTCTGTCTGTCCGTCACCCACTTTCACAGAAAGAACCACAAGTCCCACAGACAAGTGGGACACGTCATTTTGAAGCAAAAAATCAGATTAGGCTACATTCCAAATTTCATTAAAAAATTTAAATTAGAAGTTTATTTAAAATTTAAATAACTAAATTTTTTTTATCTACATTGAAATAACATGCAAATTCCATTTTTATTCATATTTTCAATGTTGCCATCCACAAGTCCCACAGACAAGTAGGATACGCCATTTTGAAGCAAAAAATCAGATTAGGCTACATTCCAAATTTCATTAAAAAATTTAAATTAGAAGTTTATTTAAAATTTAAATAACTAAAAATTTAATCTACATTGAAATAACATGCAAATTCCATTTTTATTCAATATTTTCACTGTTGCCATTTCGTTAAACGTACGAGAAACTTTATTTAAAATAAAAATAAACACTTTTGAAAGAATATTTATTTATGTGATATAATTCAGTTTGGATTGTTGTAATATCACAATAGAGTTCTTTTGATGGTTTATTATATATGTATGAAGAAAGATGCATAGAGAATTCTAACTTAGCATAAAAAATATGCAAAGTTTTGCTTTTATTTTTAAAGCATCAATTGCACTAATTATATATTTTTCGATCTGTAAATTAATTTAACAAACGATAATAGACTGCATTTTCGAAAGAAATGTAAATGGTAAAATGTGACGACACAAAGATATTTATTAAAAAAGGTTACATTATTATTCTTCGAACTTCAAACAAATTAAGCAAACGATAAAGTCTAATTATTAAATCTGAGAAAGAAGATTAATGAAAATAATTAATTTTTCGTTTAAATGTTTAATTACAACTAGCTAAATGCTCTGTTTGCCGAATTTCTTTCTGAGGTGTAAAAATAGTTTGTTTCCTGTTGAGCACAAATGTTGTGTGGAAGCGGTTTAAGTGACAAATTCTGTAACAAACCTACTTGTTTAATATTTATCAATGTTTCAAGAGAGATAGCAATAGTTTTAATTTTTAAGAATGTGTCGTAAATATGTGGCTAAGCAGGAAAGCAGGTGTCTTCTTTAGACAGCAGAATAAAAATTAAAAGATATAGGATGAAATTTTATTGAATGTCCAACTTTGAGAGAGGTATGTTTTGTTGCAAGAAGTTTATTCTGGATTATTTAAAAAAAAATAATAATAAATCAAATGTAATAATGAAATGACACAAAACCAATTTCCACGTCAAAATAACCATTAAAATTATTCCAACTCTTAAATTGTGAAATTTAGAAAGGACTCAAGCCAATAACATCAACATGTTTTTATATGTTTATTGCCCAATAGGAAAAGGAACATTTTATTTAGCAGTAACAACATAAAACTTATTGTAACCTTGTTAAGTCTTTGCACAAGGTATTACAGGAAAATAAATGACGGAATGAAAGAAAGTAGAGAAAAATTCAATTATATAGCTATTGAAGTAACTTTAAGGAAATTTTCTTGAATGAAATTAATTAGCTCAGATGGAGAAAGCTGTCAATGGTCATGTTTCAGGTTTTGAGTGGCAACATAAATTCTGAATGAAAGTAAATTCGTTCTCGAGCCTCGATTTAGATAGACGATAGTGAATCAATGTCACGTGGGATCACTAATCAGAGCACTGATCGATAAAGTGCAGGAATGAAAGATGGAAAGAACTACGTCACCATCAGGAGCAAGACAATTAGAGTTTAGACAAGTAAGCTATTGGGATATTACAACAATCCAAAATGAATTAGATCACATAAATAAATATTATTTCAAAAGTTTTATTTTTAATTTAAATAAAGTTTCTCGTACGTTTAACGAAATGGCAACAGTGAAAATATTGAATGAAAATGGATTTTGCATGTTATTTCAATGTAGATTAAATTTTTTCGTTATTTAAACTTTAAATAAACTTCTAATTTAAATTTTGTAATGAAATTTAGAATGTAGCCTTTTTTTTGCTTCAAAATGACGTATCCCACTTGTTTGTGAGACTTACGGATCGTTCTGTGAAAGTGGGTGACAGACAGACTAACGGACGGACGGACTGAACGAATTCATCATTTCTATGAACTTCATCTCTTAAAATAAATCGAAACCATAAATACAAAATAACACATTAACTTCGCATGACTTTGGGAAACTCATGTACTGTAAGATCAGTTTAGCATAAAAAAAGTTCTAAGAGGCCCAACGCTTTTCAAACATGGGCTTGCATCTAGTCATTCTACAGTTAGCCATATCTATATTACATTTCCTTCATTAACAATATTTTAAATGGACTAAAAATATGCTTGCACGACTTTGCGTAAGCAGCGCCACTATAAATGAAGATAATAGCACTTAAATTGTACTTAAAGGTAATTGCAGTTCACAGCTGAGACGAGATTAGCTCACTGAATCAAGACGTAACCGGTTGACAATTGACATGTATAGGAAAGTGGAAATGCCGTGCATTCCGAACTAAGTTCTAGTTTATAATCTGAAAACATCAATTACCGAGTCAAATTTCCTCATGGTATACCTAAGTAATTTAGCACTATTAGTTGCTCATAAATATTGTTGATGGGTTCTACTCAATAATAAATACTTTAAAGATGTAAAAATAATAATAAAATAACTGACTGATTTCATAATTATAGCCTTTTAATTTAAGTGTTGTAAAGGGACATCTGGGGATCACATTTTTTTTTATCATTAACATTTTGGCTAATTTTATCCGTAGAAAAAACGTAATTGAAAGGCAATTGTCCACAGATGAAGCAGTTAATAACGAACAACAACGCAAGGGTCTTGGATTAAAATCTAATTTGTACAAACTTTTCCGAATAGAGTGGCACAATAATACAATTATATTAGGATTAATAAATTATTTTGTTCTTAAATATAAGTTAATTATCTATATTTTTTGGCCATTTATAAGCTGTTAGCAGAGCTTAATTATGGTACGTAAAAAAGACACTAGATTTAATAATCGCAGCGCCAGACTATAGACATTCATTAGAGATTTTAAACGATCCAATTTGTTTACAACTTGGGAGTGTTTGAAGCCTGGACTCCATATCACTGTATCTATGATCTTAACCATTGTCTAAAAACACTATTTACATCTCAAGTGAAGGTATTCGACTATCAAATCTAATAGTGACGTTATTTTGCATATTTGTTTCTTATATGTAGTATTTAACTTTTAAAAAAAAGGAAATTTATGTTTTTTAAATATTTCAAATGGCAGGTGAATTTAAACATTAAAATTGCATTTTCATGGATTAAGAACTTTTTCCACCAGTAGTACACAATATCATGTAAAAGTCTTATGATACTTTGAGATTGCAGTATTCAAAGTCTATCTACATCGAGAAGTGTCTATGATATCTAGTGCTACTAGGATTTTTTAAGAAGGATAGTCAACAGTCCCATAGAACTAACGGATTCAGTTTTTTTTTTTAAATCGCAACTTCTGCGATATACGCAGTTTTCACCTGGTATGAGAATTGTTATAACAACAAAATAAAACAAATTTAAATTGAAACTATCGTCTGGTTATTTAAGTATTAATTTTAATTTCTCAAAAATATTCTGATGATGGAGACATTTTTTTTAAACTCTACTAGGGTAGGATCACTTCAATATTTCTCACTGTTAATTTCAAGATTTCCTGCTACTATACATTTCTCTCATCAGATCTAAGCACATAAAGAACCAAATGGTGACAACCTCTTCACAAATCCCTGCTTTGTTTTCTTCCAATGCTCCCGGTTCCTCCAAAACAACAATGTCGACGCAACAATGAATAACAAAGACGCTGAAAAGAACAATGAAGTAACCCTCAAGATGAGTCACGTCTCTTTTCTTCTCAAGACTGATACCCTATTAACTAAAATTCAATAAAACAAATTTTCTGCTTTGGAAGCAAAGTGGTTTAAATCCTATAACATCTGAATCATAAAATCCCTTTCCCTCTCCGGTGTCCGGTAATCAAATTACGAAGAGGAACAAAAATCTACAAATTTTTTTTTCCATTGTTGTCTTTTTTATGCCGACCTCGTTTCTGGTGTCGTTTTTGCGAAGAGCAGTTCAAGGAGGTGTGAGACCTTGGGCATTTTATGGTCTTTTGTTGCAAAAAATATAGATCGGGTCAGATGTCCCAAGTTTTTACGGCTTTAATATAACTGTGTGAAGATGGCAGGTCGGAGGACTTTAAATAAAAATTGATTGGCAGATTTGTGGTTGTGATCCAAAGAGGTTTCTAACGACCTATTTTTTTAACCAGATATAAGACCCTCTGGCTAGTAATTATATGAACATATTATTTATTTTAATTTTCCAATGTCAGCCTGTTGACCAGTAAATGCAAAGTATTTTTTCCAGATGTCAAAATAGTCATAAATGTTGTCCTGTTGGACACATAATACGCAGCAGAAAAGCTTTTGTTAAAACGGAAGAGATTAAATCGGAGAAAATCCCAAAAGAAGGATATTTATAGTAAATATCAAATAAGATGAAATATTACGAAAGAAAAATAATTAAATAATAAAATTAGACTAGGCTATATATTCTTTTAATGCTTATTCACTTTAGAAAATTCGACATTATTTATTATTATTTTACTCATCAAATATCAGCCTTGTAACCATTAGATCATCTCCACTATTTCCTGACAAAGCAATAAAAAAGTAAATGAAAATAATTTTTGTTCAGATGTAAATATACAGTCACATACGTGGTCGAGTTGCACACGTAAGACTCAACAGAGGAACTTTTGTTAAAACGGAAGAGATGAATTCGGAGAAAATCCCAAAAAGCCTAAAAAGATATTTATAGTAATATAAAGTAAAATTAAATATTACGAATGAGCAAAAATTCTAATAATAAAATTAGACTATTAGTATTATTTTTCGTTTAATGCCGATGCACTTTAGAAAATTTATTAGAATATGTATTCTAATAGTTAGAATATTTATTCTAACTATCTAAAATTTGTGAAATCGACTCATTATGCATCCAGAAGGAAATGGTGAAAAGCAGGGGAAAAATCCTAATTTTTAAACTAAAATTTAAGGAGAAAATGTGAAATCATAATTTTTGAATAAATTATAACAATAATTTTTCGAAACTTTATTTGTTTAAAATTGTTAAAATTAAATTTTTAAACATTTAAAAATGCAAGCACGAAGAATTTAGGGCCAGTTTATTGAATAAAATTATTCCAGATTAAATTTTATTTTTACCATGTTTTTTATATTTTCATTTAAAATACAGCAAACATTGTTTAATTCTTCAAAAAAACACGATTCTTCCACCTAACGATACAAAAGGAAAATATATTTTTTTATGGAAAAAATGCATGCAAAATTTAATCACATTTATTTGAAATAAGTGCGAGTTTATATTAGTGAGAAAAAAAAATCGCAAGTTTGATGATTCCAAATGGAATCATTGATAGTGAAAGGGTTAAACTTTTCTTGAAAAAGAAATTATATGCAAGGAAAAATTACGCTACTTTTACAAGTAAGTATTATAATGTTAAATAGAAAATTACGTTCTTAAAACATTAAACTTTAATGTTCCTGCAACAAAATTACATACGTTACTAAAACATTAAACTTTAATGCCCCTGCAACAAACTTACATACGTTACTTACAACTATTTGGTGCATAAGCAATTTTTTTGGACAAATAGACCCACTACACGTTCTGGTCACCCGTATAGATTCAACTTGGTTTCAATTCATTAAAAAGCAACTGACCGAATCAAAAACTAGATTTGAGTCAATTTTATGTGGTTGTTTTTCATTGTAATTCCTTAATCCCCGCAATATTGTTGCTGAATCTATTTTACCCCATCCATCGTACTTTTAAGTTAATGGACAAGTCATTTATTTTTCCAGGTTGAATGATCACTCTATCAAATCTGCATGAAGAGATATTTTACTTCTCTTACTAATAATAAAGATTAGAAGACAGGGTAAGAAAATAAGAACTTTCTTCAGCCATTTGCCATTATCAGACACTGTTTGAAGAATTTGACATTCGGACTAAGAGAAATAAAATTCTTAAATTTACGACCAACCAATCTTCGACCTCCATTTAGAACTTTTTTTTAGATGATTCGTTTTAAGGTTTTAAAATCCCGATTTAGGAAAATGGAACAGAGAAATTCTAGGAGTTTAATTCCTTTTCTAATATTTTCCGAAGTCCTTATATTAATTATTGAGAGTTTCCTACAGCTACGGACAGATTTCCATAAATAACAGGAGGCTTTAGAAACTGAAACTTAGTTATCTAAAAAATGGCTGTGGGTTTTCTATTCATACTCACATTTCTTTGCTTCTAGTCAAACATTTTTTTATCTAAAATTATCTTCTATTAAAATCTTAAAGTGTAATGTTGCAGACAGTTTATGGAAAAACAACAAGAACGTATAACAACTTCTCATGATAAAATATCATTCAAATACTTAACGCTAAAAGTGAAAAACTAATCAAATCAATTGGTAAATTTCCCACTAAGCTTCTTTCTTACTACATTTCAATGAAAGAAAAAGCGTGTACGGAAATCTTTCTGTGGACATGAGCATAATCCCTTACACTTAATTGTAATTACTCTTTTCTACTGCGACGATTAACGCACTGAATTAAGACGTAACCAGTTGTCAGTTGATATCAAGAAAAATGGAATTGTCGTGCATTTCGAACAAAAAAGTTTAAAATTAATTAAGTCCTGTTAAAAATTACGTGCTACGTTTCACCATATTTTTGGAATTCGGTTGAACAAGAGTGGCTGGGATTCTTCCTCTGTTTCTCTTCGCTTTTATTTAGGCTCTCTATAAGTTGGACTATTTTTCAGATTTGGTCTCCGAAAACTGAAAAATGGTTCAATCCAAAACCGTAAAAAATGAAAGTTTCAGCACACAGCCGTTGAAGTTACGATTCGAAACCATTTTTTGGTGAAACGTAGCACGTAATTTTTAACCTTCCGTACAGCGTGAAAACGGGCAAAAATGTATGACTGTTTTCACTGCATAAAATATTAAATTCAATTTAGTTTAATTAAAATATTTGTTTAAATAATTAAAATTAGTTTATTTTTCAAGAGATTGATCTTAAAAACATTCCCAAATGAAAAAAAGTACAGTATGAATTAAAATTAATTATTTATAAAATTTTGAAATTTGAGATTATTGTAAGAAAGCCTGATGCTTAAAATACGGAGCTGGGTCTAACGATCGGATGGTTCAGTGTACATTTAGCGATTCACATTTTAAGTTCATAATGGAACGCCTGGAGGGACCAAGCCTTTCTCTGTACAAAATTGAATGACCCAAACTAAACTACAAATGCAGTCTGATGTTAGAATCACACAATGGGTGCATAAAAAAATCGCTATTATTTTCCGTTTAACGCCGTCATTCGGACGAGCCAAGGGCGTAGTGATTGGCAGGTAAGGCGGTTTGGCGAAATAATTTCCACGCACCTTTAGTTGCACTGATAAGTTGAATTCATTTTACATGCACGATGGTGTGTTTGTTACCTTGTGGAAGATTGCTATTGTTGTCTGGTGTGGAAATGTTTGGGAAGGAGAGTCGGAGGGTGAAACTTTGGGAAGAATCGAAATCAGATTTTTTTTTTAGGAATTTGAACTCAATGGTTTGATAATGGAGTATAACTACAACACATTGAGGTAACTTTGTATCAAAGCATATAACTCAACAGTTTACTTTAATTTTTTCTTAATTATTAGTCAGGGCAGTATCGATTAATTCTTTATAACTTTAAAATAACGAAATAAGATAGACTTTTGGCTGATAAATTTTAAATAAACTATTATTAAGGTTTTAATGTTTTAAGTACGAAGATTTACCTCTTTAAAAGTTTACGATTACTCGTGGATTTAAGCAAAGCAACAGAATTTTTTTGCAATAATCATCGCAGGCAAATCACAAAAAGAAATGAATGTTGCGAAAATTCAAAATTAGATGAAAGTGATTATTTTATTACAAATGGCTCTTAATGGCTAGGCTAAAACACTTTAGTTACCGATGGGCTAGCAAAGTGTTCAGAATGAAGCTGCTCAAGCGTTATTAATTAATTACGTTCTGAATTTAAATATCATGGAAATTTGCTCTTACTTTTCCTCACCTTAATTCCAAATAAAATTCTTATTAGATTTTTCTTTTTTGGCGAAATTGTTGAAATGATTAATTTATTTTGATAAAAATAAGTTTTTTTTATAAATGTTCTTAGCTCAGCTTTAGGTCATAAAAATTTATTCTTAAACTAGTTGATTGAAAAAAAAAATGACATAAAAAACCTATATAAAGTTCAAGTTTTCTCCTCACTTTGAAATTAAAAGAGAAATTTTATCTTAACGTTCAAATTGCGCATTTGTATCTTTAACTCCAATTTGTCCATAACAAAATTACGTATCTTAATTATAACGATTAAGAAGATCTAATTTTTTCGGATAAATAGAATCCCTGGTCTCTCGTGCAGGTTTAACTAATTAAAAATGTAAGTTTGATTTAAGTAATCGAACTTTGTTCATAAGTTATTTTATTTAAAAACAAGAAGTTCTGCAAGAACCATAATAGCCTACTTTGTTGTTAATTACAGAAGTTCTTACAGTACGAATAGACACATACACAGGCAAAAGTATGGAAGATAGGTCTGTAATGTCATACAACTTTCTGACAATAAAATAATTTTTTAAATATGATGGTTAGAACGGAAAGTGAAATAAACTTTTAAAAGAGAGACTTTAGGTGCGCTTTTCCGCACCTAAAGTTTAACAGATAGGCCTCTGATGTCATAACTTTCTAGCAAAAAAAGGAAGAGTTTTTAAAATGCGGGTAACTTTGGTCCAAGATGTAAGTATTTCTTTATTGAACTTTACACTCTCAAAAATGTATGTAAAAGTGTATTCTGTTTAACTATTTTTGAAAAAGTCTTACTCTTACGATTACCCATTTTTGGGATGATTTAAAAAAAAAATTAAACGATTTTAAATAATAAAAAGATAAAGATGAAATGCAAGAAACGTACTACACTCAAAATCGGTAATGTCGAAATGTAAACATTTTCAAATTCCTAATTACGAATATATTATGATTTTGCTGTTATAATAAATCTTTTTGTTTTTATAAAGATATTAGTTATTAAATCTTGCTCATAAAAATAAGTTAATTTTCAATATTAAAATTGACGATTACATTTTTAGCCTACTTTTCTTTTTTTAATTCGAAAGAATTAAAAAAATGAAAAAGTAGGTATTGACATGCGGTCGATGTCCGTCTGTCCGTCCGTACCCCCCTTCCAAAATCGGTTCTAATCATCGGATCTTAAAAATTCTTTTTTTGTTAGAAAGCTATAACCTCAGATACCCAACTTTCATACTTTTTGTCCGTCTGTCTGTACGTCCGGACGGACATAAATCTACTATCTGTCGGCGAATTTCCCATTGAATTAGCATTGAAATTCAATTTTGAGTCATTTAAATCACTGTAGGTATTGAAATGCGGTTGATGTCCAACTGTCTGTCTGTCCATCTGTCTGTCTGTTCGTATGTCTGTCTGTTCGTATGTCTGTCCGTCTGTCTGTCCGCCTGTCTGTCCGTTTGTCTGTCTGTCTGTACCCCCTTCCAAAATCGGTTCTAATCATCGGATCTTAAAAATTCTTTTTTTGTTAGAAAGCTATGACCTCAGATACCCAACTTTCATACTTTTTGTCCGTCTGTCTGTACGTCCGGACGGACATAAATCTACTATCTGTCGGCGAATTTCCCATTGAATTAGCATTGAAATTCAATTTTGAGTCATTTAAATCACTGTAGGTATTGAAATGCGGTTGATGTCCATCTGTCTGTCTGTCCATCTGTCTGTCTGTTCGTATGTCTGTCTGTTCGTATGTCTGTCCGCCTGTCTGTCCGTTTGTCTGTCTGTACCCCCCTTCCAAAATCGGTTCTAATCATCGGATCTTAAAAATTCTTTTTTTGTTAGAAAGCTATGACCTCAGATACCCAACTTTCATACTTTTTGTCCGTCTGTCTGTACGTCCGGACGGACATAAATCTACTATCTGTCGGCCAATTTCCCATTGAATTAGCATTGAAATTCATTTTTGAGTCATTTAAATCACTGTAGGTATTGAAATGCGGTTGATGTCCATCTGTCTGTCTGTCCATCTGTCTGTTCGTATGTCTGTCCGTCTGTCTGTCCGCCTGTCTGTCCGTTTGTCTGTCTGTCTGTACCCCCCTTCCAAAATCGGTTCTAATCATCGGATCTAAAAAATTCTTTTTTTGTTAGAAAGCTATGACCTCAGATACCCAACTTTCATACTTTTTGTCCGTCTGTCTGTACGTCCGGACGGACATAAATCTACTATCTGTCGGCGAATTTCCCATTGAATTAGCATTGAAATTCAATTTTGAGTCATATAAATCACTGTTGCCAAATCAACAATGGCATGAGAAACTTTATTTAAACATATTTGAAGCAAAATAATAATTTCATGAATCAGTTTGGAATGACGTCATAAAATGTAGAACAATTTGATTCTTTGATTATTCATTAATTATCTACCAAGAAAGCGGCAAGGCATACTTTTGCATGCAATTATGCTTAGTTTTTATTTACATTTCTTGTTTTTTAATGCAGTTCGGAGTAGTTTCATTACTTTTGTTATTAATAAATATTTATTCTTCGAACTACAAATAAATCACGAGCAGATGATAAATAATATTTAATTAATTTGCGAATGAATATTAAGGAAAATAGTTGATTTTGGCTTTTAGAAGTTTAAATTATAGCTGGGTGCTGTGTTTCGATTTTTTTTTCTAATGTGTATAAATCTAGTGTAGAAACGGCTGTTGATGATATTTACTTTAGGAACCTAGTTTTTTTCCCGATTAGAACTTCAGTAAGTATTTAAGTAACAGGAAAGTAGGCTATTTTAGTTCTTTATGAACTTCTTGTTTTCTTTTAAGCGGCGATCAATCGTGTTATTCACAGTGTAAATGCAATGCAATTAAAATTTTAAGCTATAAACCATTTTTAATAACTTTATAATTTATAGATTTATCATTTTTATGTTTATACATTTTAATATTACTATTTCATTCTTTAACACAGCCCATAAGGATGGTAAAAGGCATGTTTCTTATGTATTTCATGCTTGGACCAATGTTACCCTCCCGGATTCTAACCGGGTCCTAATTTTTTAAAATAACACCATATTTTTTAAAATTTATAACTTATAAATTTATAGTTTTTATGTTTATATATTTTAATATTACTATTTCATTCTGTAACACAGCCCATAAGGACGGTAAAAGGTATGTTTCTATGCATTTCATGCTTGGACCAATGTTACCCTACCGTATTGTAACCGGCCATATTTTTTAAAATTTATAAAAATTAATGAAATTGCTTAATTTTTTTTCTAAAAGTTCAATAGTTAAAATGCATAGTGACTTCGAAGTGTTTAAATGGATTTTGTATCTTAATTTTTTCTTCCCTTGTGAAAAAAACTAGGATTTTTTTTACCAAAGTTACCCGCATTGACGGTAAATAAATTAAAAAAAATTTTTAAAACCGATATCTAGTTTCATGATAGCTCTTTCTATAAAGAAAATATAATTAAATGAAAATTAAAAATAGGCTTCCATTCCTTATTGGCCGTAAACAAACACCGATATACTTTAATATTAAAGTACAATCAAAGAGAGTTTTTATCAACAGATTTTTCAAAGATTATCATTGTTGAGAATTATCGAACAACGAAATGCTTGCTTGGTTTTTATCAGTCACTGAGTTTAATTGTTGAGTATTGTTCTGGGCTATAAGAATAACTCTAATTGCTCATTGCTGAGTTTATTAACCTGGCGGCATAAATAATTAATGATGAATAAAAGATTTTAGATGCGGGAAAAAACAGATTAATGTGAGATTGAAAGAAAGACACCCATTGAATAATAAAACAAATAAATTCTTTCTTGAGCCTTGATCAATGAATCAATGTCACGTGGGTAAGGAACACCAATGGGAGAACCGATCAAAGGTATAGCAGGAAAGAAAGCCGGAAGGAAATATGTCACCTGAAACAGGCCCATTGCCTATTTTTAGTTATTTTCTTTCGCAAATTCAATTAATATTCTTTATCGTTTGCTTAATTAATTTGCAGTTCAAAGACTTCAAATTTAGTTACATTGATTGCTCTACAAATAAAAGAGAAACTTATCAATAAATCGTTTTTTTATTATATATTTTTTCGAATAAGGATTTACAATTTTTAAATGAACAATTAATAATTTGTATTTTGATGTCGTTATACATTTATACATTAATCAACGCTGAAATTTAAATGAAAAAAAATGACCAGATTATTTATGCAAAAAGAAATTAGAACTATCTGTGCCGCTCATATAATGAACCATCAAAAGAACTATGATATATACTATGGCGTTATTCCAAACTAATTTATATCACACACAAAAAAAAAACATTTCTTCAAGCTTCATTTTCATTTTAAATAAATAATGTTTCTCGTATGTTAGACGAAGAGATATATCCATATAAACATTGAATTTTCTTGTTATTTAAATGATGTTAAACTTTTATTTTTAAAATTTAAATATACTTCAATTTCAAAAATTTTAATGGAATTTGAAACGTAGCCTAAAACGATTTTTTGCTTCAATTTGGCGTATCACACTTGTCTGCAGAATTTATAGTTTGGCCTTTGAAAGTGGGTAACGAATGGACAAACAGATGGACTGAACGATTATATCTTCCACTTTTTATTTTTACGTTATAAATGTACGCTAAAATGTGGCAGCTAAAAATAACGAACTAGAAGCTAAAAATTATGTGCTCATAATGGGCCTTTTAAATGCATGTATTTTATTTTCTAACATAAAAATAAGCATATGGGAAAAGTGGAAAAAAATGTCACTGCATGATATTTAAACTTAAGTTTTTAGGAGTTTCTTATGTTAATTTATTTTTTTATACTAAGATATTAATTATTGTAGTAAATGGTTTTAAATAACTACTTATGAAATCAAATACACTTATTTACGACGATTGGCAAAAAAATTTGCAACCCGAAAATGATATTTCTGCTTCAATTTATCTAAAGAAACAAAATCTACGACAAACGATAGTATAGGCCTGAACAATTTATGGGGGACAAATTAAGTTACACGAAAATCGAATGTAACAATTGTAAAAGTTAACGTTTTTATTTGAAAATGTAAATGGTAATGTTATTCAAAACGTCGTCGTTAATAGGTTAATAATTATGATAAAGTTAATTCAAGTTATTTTGCCAATTGTTGAATTGTGTGTTATTTAAAACAAGTAGGTTTTGACAGTAGTAACTACCACTTAGAAATGCTGCCATGCAAGACATCAAAACAAAGTTTCCGTTAGGGAAAGCTTAATCCAAAAGTTAAAACTTTTACATATTGAACTGGTTGCTTAAGTTTATTTCCTAAATTTATTTGTAAATCCTAAATCCATTTGTAACCAGGATAACAAATTAAAACCAAAACCAATATTTTGCATTAAAACTTTAATTTGCTCATAGATTTAAAGCATTGTAATGTGAGACGTTTAAACATTTAAGCTTTAATTTTTTTTTAAATTATTAAAATCCATATAAAAATTATTAAATTGAATAAAAAAATTTTTTTAACTATTTTAACTATATTTCGAAAAATTTAAATTCCATATAAAACACTTTAGTCATTTACCTCATTAACGACGATGGTCAAGAAAATTTGTCGTATGAAAATACGCTTTCTGCCTAAGCTTATCTATATACAAATTATGCAACAAAAGAAGACCATTATACAAAACCCTTTGTATAAAATAAATGAAGTGACATGAAAAACGAATTAAAAAATTAATTAACGATAAATAAATTAAATTAATGGTTTTAATTGGTAAGGGAGGTGTTCATGGTATTTGCATATGCGTCTTTTAATGGTTAATGCGACATTAAAAAGTTTCCACTTAACAACCATAATTTGTAAGACCGTTAAAAAAGTTTTAAATACGATTTTTTTTTATACATCAGCAATTATATTTCTCGAAAGGATTTTATATTAATATTTATATTTATATTTTTTAAACAATTCTATATATTTAAAAGTATGTTTTGGCAGTAATTTTGAAAAAAAAACCCGTTCTATTTGCTGAGGGACAAGTCGATTTTGTGGAATTCGAGGTTTTGAGCAGTAAAACTAATTTTGCGTGTGTGTGTTATCTGTTATGAGTAAACAAACAAGCTCTGCCAGTTTTTTGTAATTAATAGTCCATTCTACCATTTGTTTTAATACAAAATATCTAATAAATTTACAGCTGAAGAAACTAGTGTTTTGGAAGACCTTTGAAATCTTCTTGAAGACAATTTTGTTACGTCATTCTTCATACAATTAATAAATCAGCTGCTTCGGTATCGATATTTTTGGAAAACTTAAACATTATATTTTGTGATAAAAAATTTAGTATTGATAAAATTTTCAATACATTTATTAAATGAATGACTACAAAGGTCCACGTATGTGTAGTGTGTACCTCTGGAGTAGCGAAGAGGTAAATAAGAACATTCGGGACGCATGGTCCGGCACGTACTGCGATACCTTTCCAAAACATTCCATCAATTTAAATTTAGAAAACATGTCCCATTCAGAACAAGGGGATTGTCCATCGAAGAAATGACGCAACCGTTCCTCTGGAGGTCATCGACACCTATTCGCGGTCCCTCGATCAAGAGAGAAAGCAACACGCTGTCTTCTTTTACAGAACTTTGTTATTGTTCCAATGGACAATTCTTGTTAATGATCTATTATCGTGTATTGTTCTTTGAGTTGATTACATTGCAATGGAAGTGTTAGTTTAGTTTCCGTCATTTTTGTCGACATGTTGATTTTTTTTTGTGTTTTAAATTAAAAGTAATAATTTTTTAAAAACTAAAGATAATGTCAGTCATAATTTGTTCCATAAAAATTTACTTATATAAAGTTAGTTTATGTAACTGGTCATTTTTCTACAATTACAGTCACTTTGAAATGTTTCAAAAATATTTACATTCCATAACGTAAATCTTGTGATTAAAATTGTATTTATAATAAATTTACTAACTAACGAAACTAGCTTTCGTATATTTGATTTGATATGAATACCATTCATTTTTACTAAACATATAAAAATTACATTTTATAATAATAAACTGATTAACCAGGACTGTTTACTCTTTAACTTCACGATATATTGCAAGGAATTCTCAAATTATCATATTTTGCTTAGGATATAATAAAGGCTATGCCTTCAGATATGAAAACTTATTTTATAAACTCAAATTTGAACAAAAATTTGAAAAGAAAAGAATTAAGAAAATTTTCAAGATATTTACATTAAATTTTTTTCTTTTTGTTTAAAGTCCATAAAAATTGTTTAATATTTATATTTTAAGCTGTAAATTGGTCGTGAATCTTTAAAAAAAAATTAACCAATTATTTTTATCTTGTTGAAAGTTTGGTTTAGCATGAATATTAGAGATTGTATTCAACTGAAACATTTTAATTCAAAATGTAAACCAATTTCTGGGTCCAAAAAGTTCTATTTTTTCAATCAATGAATTGTTATCTGGTATTCATTTCTTAAATGGGGACACATCAGGCCTTTAAAAAAACCTTAAAACAATATTTTATAAATAGGACTATAAACTAGCATTCATCCCCTTTTCATTAATGGTGAGGTACAGTTGTTGACGTAAAAATGTTAACATCAACACTATCCAATTTTTTTTCTATCGATCTACAACATTTCAAATTCATGAACTTGAACAAAAAAAATATTTAAAAAAATTATTTTTAGAGATGCTGATATTTACACAGAAAAACGTTTGTTGTAACGTCTAATCTTATGAAGTTAGCTTTTACAATCGCACATAATTAGATTTCACCAGAAAGGAGTAATTTTGCTCTGCAAATGGAGTATACTTACAAGAAAAACGGAGTAAAATACGAATGGTACCATTGATACCTATATATTTGTGCGATTTAACTGCGTTTATACTATTGAATAACATTATAAATAACAGTGTGGATTTCTGTAGCAATATTTTTGGTCGATACTTTGTGGTTATCTTAATAGTTTCATACCCAAGTCAAACTTTATCCTAATGCAAGACTCGATCTTACAACCGACAACAATTTGATTACAAATAGGTCGCTTTACCCACTAATCAACGGCGGCTTGATGAAATCAGCAATTTTGTTTTCTTAATTTTTTTTTACAACCTTTACGATTGTCCATGTGCTTGCAAAGTTTTATGGAAGATTCCTTGCATAATTTGACTTTAGTCAGCTCTCTTTTTCGAGATTTCGTTTAACGTTACTGCCTAAAATAATACGGTAACATGAACAATTGGTTAAATATAAATTACTCTATGTTTTAAATTCTCCTAATTACATTATAGCATTCGCTGTAAACTGTATTCAATTTGAAGTAAAAACGACTTTGTAAGTCTTAAAGAACAAAAAGTAATAAAATCTACTTCGACCGGTTTACTTGAAGGTAGGTTTTCTGTGGGTCACACAACTGTGGGAAAGAATGAACTCAGGAAGTATTGGATTCCAATCCAATTCCACTTGAAGTACTACAACAACATAACATTACACAAAATCACCATTCTTTACTTACCTGAATCAACAATTAATCGAACGAATAGGAACTCCCAATTATCTAGGCTGGAATCCGCATTCGTATCCAAATAATAATCCAAAACAGCGAAGTTCCGACATTGCAGACGAATTATTCCAAACGTTCGAACTCGCGAGGCACGCACGTAGAACTGGGGAGGCGAAACCTGTTGCAGGTAAGAGAAGTGGTCTGTGGGCTTCCTTCCGAAACGTGTTTCCCGCCAAGAGGTAAAAAATAAAAAAATAAAAGAACACTTTAAATCCCCAGGTGATCCCCCGTTGTTCGAATCGGGGTTCGGTAGGTTTCATTTGTGTAGGTTGAAGAAACTGAAAGAGGGATTTGTTCTTCCAAGGTATTTCGAAATAGTGAAGTTGGAAAAAGTGAATCTTCTTTGTTTTGGAGAAAAAAATTCCTCAAAGGATTTATTTTATCTAAATGGGAAGATTATACTTAAATCGAACTGTTCTTGTTTAATATTAGAAAAAATAAAGGAAGAAGTTTTGTTACAAACTCGTCAATGATCATTTATGAAGTTTGAGTATATAATAAAGCCCCTATGTTCGCTTACATGATCAGCTGTTTAATACATTTCCTTTGAAAAATTTATGCACACAATATTTATTATATATGCTCTAGAATTCAAAGTATTACTAAAATTTTAGCAAAAAGTAAAAAATCCACAAAGAATAAAGATCACTTTAAATCACCACCCCCACGTGATCCCCCGTTGTTCGGATCGGGATTTAGTAGGTTTCATTGCGCAGGTGAAGAAACCGAAAAGAGGATTTGTTCTGCTAAGGAATTTAAGCAATAGTGAAGTTGTTTGGAAAGTGAATCTTCTTTGCTTTGGAAAAAAAAATCTTCAATAGAGATTTATTTTATCTAAATAGGAAGATTATACTTAAAAAGAAATTTTTTTTGTTTAATTTTAGAAAAAATAATGAAAGAAGTTTTGTTAAAAAGTCATTCATGACGATTGAACTTATAATAAAGACCTTAAATCTGCTTACTTGATTATTTGTTTATGATATTTTCTTTTTAAAATTAAATGTATACAATACTGATTACATAAGCTTTCAAATTCAAAGTATTGCGGAAATTCAACCAAAAAGTAAAATTTTCAATCTAACATAGCCGTTCATTATGTTATTTAGATTTTCTCATAACAGTCCATTGCTACAAAACCTAAACCTATTTTATGTGTTTTTTACTCTATCATATATTATTATATTTTCTACAATGCACATGCTTTTATTTGTTGTTACATAAAGAAAATAATTACATTCTGGTGATTTACTAATTTTTTATACATAAATTAAGAGTTGAACTTATGTATAATGAACAAAATATTGGTGTTAAGGAAGATTTCGGTGGACATAGTTGCAACATTGTACAACATTGCTTTTTTGCATACTCATCAAATAAAAATATTAATAGTTTACACAAGGAATGTTTTGTTCACTGAAAATATTAATAGTTTATATACATAAAAAAAATTCACTAAAAATATTACGAGTTTACATAAGAATTATTTGTTTGCTCCATTATCTTTAAACGTGTTTGTTTATAAAGATATGCAGAAAAAAATATACAAAAAATCTTTACGTTATTTTTTGTTGGGTTTGTTTAGACATATGCAGTAGAACCTCGATTATCCGATCTAATTGGGACCGGGGGTAGGTCGGATAATCAAAAATTCCGGAAAACAGGGAATTTTACTTAAATACAATAAAACTTATGGTACAGAGGAGCGCCAAAAACTCCTTTGTACCATAAGTCGGCGTACCTTAAATCTGCAAACATTCAAAATCGCTGGAGATTCCCGATTTTTGAATCGCGGAAGTTTGCCAATTTCAGTATAGCCGAAGATTCCTCACTTTAGAATCGCTGTATATTTCTGAAACTGATTTCTTTTGTGAACAACCAAAAATGACTTAGTTCTAGAAATTAGGGACGGTCGGTTAACATAGAGTTCCGGATAAAAGATTGACGGATAATCGAGGTTCTACTGTACCTTCATTAAAATCACTTTACAATTGGTTTGAACCTAAAGAAAGCGGACTAGTTGTAGAATTTTTTTTATTAAAGTTTGTTGTAAAAATAATACAAAATAAAGTAATTGCCATTATAGTTCCGTGTTTGATTCAAACTTCAGATGTAACTTGGAACTTATCCTCCACCCTTAAAAATGATGTGTATCAGACAGGGTTGTGTTTTCCCGTCCAAAACTAATATTTCCCATCCCAGCGGGAAAAACTGGTAAATACCGGAAAAAACTGGGAAATACCTCTTTTTTTCAGAAAAAAAACTGGGAAATACCATTCTTTCTTGGATATACCTTATTTGTGGAATTCCAGTTAATTAAAAAGTTTTATAAAAGTAAACATCAGAATTTCTTTTTTGTTTGTTTCTTAATTTATGTATTTTGGCTGTGATTGCAATTATGCCACTTTCTTTGTGTAGGGGAACCCTTGTTAAGCTCATGCTTTTTGTTTCCTCTCATCCCCACTATATAGCCATTTGTAGTTTGCCAAAACCTAGTAAAGTCGTTTGATTTTTTTCCTTCATTTAGTAGACATATATTCAATAATTATTACCCTATGCAATATTTTAATATTTTAATTAAAATTTACCACAGACAATATTGTAATAACTATTTGTGTTTATGCAGATGGGAACACTTAAATAATAATAAACAAGAGTACATGATTATTATGTTACCATAGATGTAAAATAACTAAGGAAGTTATCTATCTTTTTTAAATATTAAGTCCATGATAAATATTTATTAAAATTATTTTAATTCATCCCATTAAATAACATTTAGTAATTACGTGTTGTTTCAATAATTGAATTTTTCCCAGGACGGTAAATACCGGTTTTTACCATGGTATTTACCGGGGATGGTAAAAACCACGCCAACCCTGGTATCAGACGTACCAGTCGAATTCGGCCTTCTGGGTGTTCAAAGATGAGGTTTAATATATTATGACGTTCATATACATATCATAATACACACATAAACTTTTTAGAAAATGACAAAGGAACTATACTCGCAACCTTTTAAGTTCTTGCAGTGTTCCCCAAGTTTTACGATCTTGTCTTTCATTATTCCCAGTATTTATCATCATCACAGATTCACACCCACTGAACTCTTCGAAGTGCTTCCTCAATATTCGGTGACATTCGTCTCGCTCGGTGCTTCTATTTAAATCCATCTAGTTGTGGACGCCATTGTTGTTCGACTTAATCCTTGACCTAGTTGAGGATAGAGGTACCAGGGGATGCGTAAATGGCTGTAATGGTAGTTGAAGCATATTGCTAGGAATTTGATAAGAAGACCACTAACCCTATAAGTGCATGATTGTATAAATCTACTTTTACATTGTATTAGTCTTTTAATTTGTGGCTATATTTGGTTTTTAATGGGCCTAACATAAAAGTATTGGTGGATTTTTTTTAGAAATTTATTTAAAAATAAATAACATTAATTAATTATTTAAAATATCCCCATTTATATACTTTAAATAGACCAAGAATAAATATTTTTGAAAACTTTTGCAAATAAACTTGGAGATGGAGTCATCGATTCAATGGTGTCCCTCCAATTAATAAAATTTACGATATTTCCTTTAATTTAATTAATCATATTGTAGTGGATGTTTAATCTATATGATGAAAAAAAAGCCGAGAGATAGAACAGATTTTTTAAAGTTTTAAAAAATTCTATAAATCTATTTAGATAAATTAAAATACAATATGGTTTGGGAAAAAAATGAATTAAATTTCAGTAGTTTGCAATCAAATTTTTTTCGGGTGAAACACATTTAGCTTTGAAATGTGTTTTTAGTAGAACAAGTTAATGGAATTAAAATCTTTAAATTTCTGAATATACGAATGATACATGTATATTCGCAGTTGAATCAACAACTTTTTTATAATTTGTTTTCTAACTTTCATAAACTTGACATTTAAATACTTTGCTAGAAAAGTGAAACGAAATTTAGAAATTGAGGCACAGAGCTTTATAAATAATTGCGACCTTCAATATTTTTTTTATAAAGTGCATAGGTTTGTTTTAAAAAATTAGATCATGAAAATACATGCAATTGTTTAAAAATAAATTGAGAGAACATGTGATTTCTTTTAAAAAAATGAATTATAAAAACCACTTTTGTGCTCCTGCTAAAAAACATCCCTTTTTATTTAAATTTACAACACATTGAAATTTTGGGGAAAAGAAATCCTAATTTACATATAACAGTAACTTAATTAAAAGGTATGAAAATATTTCAAATACATGTCATCATTCGGGAAATGCGTATTTTAGATCCCTCAATAAATCACACGTTGGAGAACAAAGAACTACTAGAAAATATTGTTTCTGCAATCCGAATATGTCTCCTTCCTTATAGAATATACAGATTATTTTCTACCTTTTTATGTATATTTTTGCTTGTGACATAGATTTTATCCACTCAAATAATGCGAAACACAATAAAGAGAATTCTTGGGATAGTATTTCAATGGAATTTTTATTTCATTACAAAATATTCGAAATCGCTTTAAAAACATGATTGTCATCTTTAAATGTACAATGTGTTAACAACATTTCTTGTACTTTGTGTAACAATTGAGAATTGTATTTTATTTCACTTGCATTGTTAAGTTTCCTGGAATCTTTTCGTAAGATATTTGACCCTCTTTAAGATGACTAACAATTGATTTAATTCCATTTGATTGCTTTTACAAAGACGAAGAGAAATGAGACTTTTATAACTATCTTTTTTAAGGCTTAGGAGTTTTTGGGTTGTTGCATTATTGATATTTAATGCATTGACTAGAAAATATAAAACTAAAACCAATTTATTCCTTAAAGTAAGCTTAAATTGTGATTGGTGAAACATAGATCTGCCATTGATAAGAAAATATAAAATTCATAAATTATGATTGGAATACAATATTTTTATAATATGTATAAAGTGTATTATTCTCTTACTGAAAAAAATTATGAAAATTAAAACTTTAGAAACATATTTTAAAGTAGTTATATAAATTTTTTTGTGTAAGGTGCCTTGTTACTTAAAATTTAATTTTTAAAAATATTTCATTTGGAAACAATATTTACCTTCAATACCTATTTATGATTTAAAGTAACATTTCGCTTTTAAAAAATAAAATATTATTTTGTGTACTAATTTATGAATTAAAAAAAGTTATGAGAAAAAAAAATGTTTCAGTTATTAGTTCAACTCCAATTTGAGTCGAAAGGGGAGGTTCTCTTTTTGAAAACAAAAAAAATGAAATGTAAAACGTACAATTTTTTTTTTAAAATAAAATTACGCTATCGCTCTCATTAAATATTTTCGAGCTAAATATTATAATAATCCTATTAACGACCCATTTGGGAATATCATTAGCCACCTTCCTTAAAGAATAAAAACGCTAACTTCAAGTTTTAAAAATTCGTTTTTTGTGTAATTTAGTTTGTTGTTCATAAATTGTCCCGCAATATAGTCTTCATTTTCTACTATTTTATTTATTTAAACAAACTTAAACATCATTACAATGAATATATGTATAATAAATATATCTTAATTAATTTTAATGGATAATAAATACATTTTAATTAAGTTAAATGGATATTTACCTCAATTAGTTAAAATGAACAATAAATCTTAGCCCCCCCCCAAAAAAAAAAAAAAAAAAAAAAAACTGGAACTCCCACTGAACATAGGTATAAATGTATCTTAATTTTAATGAATAATATACATATATTAATTGATTAAAATGTATGATGAATTGCCTCAATAAAATAAAATAGGTAATAAATATATTTCAGAAACCCCCCTTTCCCGTACAAAAAACCTTGATTCGCCACTGGAAATAAGTGTAACAAATATATCATGATTAATTTTAATGGATAATAATTATATTTTAATGGTTTAAAATGAATAATAAATTGTCCCAATCAATTACAATAGGTAATAAATTTATCTTAGTAACTTCTCTTCCGAAAAATCAATCTTGAATTGAAACTGGACACAAGTGTAACACATATCTATATATCGTCACTTAAGTTCCCACATGTGCTATCTCTATTTCGCAAAAAGTGAGATAGCACATGTGGGAACTTAAGTGACGATATATAAAAGGCAAAGTCCTGACTGACTGACCGACTCACTCACTGACTCACGTATCAACGCCCAGCCAAAACTACTGGCACCCAATGCAACTTTTAAGGACGCTATCGTACGCAGCGTCGGGTCTTTGAAAAATATTTAACGTACACTTCCACCACACGGGGTATTATGCGGGACATTGACATTTTTGGCTGCATGGGCCGTTTATAGGTCGGCAGTTATTTTGACGATGCCCGGACCCGAATCTGGGACCTATCGCATGCAAGGCGAAAGCCTTTACTGTGACTGGGCTCCCCAGCCCTGTCGAATATGGAGTTTAATGGTCATCAAATTTTGGGCAGTTTCGGGTGTAGGAGGGCTAATAGAAACTGGCCATTATATCTCAGCTATTCTGGCGATTTAAACAGGGCCTATGGGAAAGCCCTCTAACTTCTAGAAGGACCTGAATACAATCGGACTTCTATGTTTAAAAATTAATGCTGATATTAGAATGGGAGAAAATTATAATATACCGATGGAGTGCTGACCAGTGGAGAAGGGATCAATTGGTATGAAATAAATGTTTACATAAAAAGAAACAATAACCGTTATTAAGGGTACACCCGTACAACACCGGGTTTATAGAGCTAGTATCCTAATAAATTTTAATATATAATAAATATTTTAATTGATTAAAATGGATAATAAATATTTTAATTGATTAAAATGGATAATAAATATTTTAATTGATTAAAATGGATAATAAATATTTTAATTGATTAAAATGGATAATAAATATTTTAATTGATTAAAATGGATAATAAATATTTTAATTGATTAAAATGGATAATAAATTGCCTCAATTAATTAAAATAGGTGACAGATAGATCCACTATACTGGACAAATCCTAATGCATGTAAATCGAAAATAAGTTCCTCGACCAAGCTATTCCCTTCTTCTTCCATCACTCTTATCCACGGTATCTTTTTAACAAGTGAGAATCTCGCGTGACTGTTTCAGGGGTTATCGGCACGAGGTATACGGCCAAGATGCGTATCGGCCAGCGAAGAAAGAAGTAATTAAGTTCAATGGCTCAATGTCCTTTCTTTTTCTGTGGAGAGGGACAAAAGAAAGACAGCTTGACCATCAGACAAAAAAGTTTGACGTTCCAAAAACAAAGCACGCATATTCGAATTCACTTAAACGGAGATCGCAATCCTCCAGAGAGTGACAGTGTGTATCTGGAAAAAGGTCATTATCACCAATCGAAAGTTGAATCCGAACGTTTAAATGGCTTTGATTAAGATGATTGGATTTTCCTTTCATGGAATGCTAAAACTTAAAGAGAATCTATGCTGTAACAAAATGTCTGTAAAATTACAGCACATTTTGTGGTTACTTTTGACATCACAGTTTTGCAGCAAATTGCCGTTTTCACGACGTACAGAGTAAAATGAACAAATTACTTCAATCACGTTTGAATAGAGAAGATGGGTGCATACAATCACTGCCAGTGTAGCAAACATTTTCGCCGGTAACACATCATGTGTAAATTCACAGCACACTGTGATGGCAGTACTTTTACCATCACACTGCACTGTGAAAAATTTGGTGCTAGGTTTCACCATGATATTGGTTCCTAGTAGCTGCAACGGCAGAATGGTGAAATGTTTCACCTTTTTTTCGGTGTTTGGTTGAACCATTTTTTCTGGATTTGGAAACAAAAACCTGAGAAATGGTTCAACCGAATACCAAAAATATGGTGGAACGTTTCACCATTCAGCCGTTGCAGCTACTAGGAACCAATATCATAGTGAAACCAAGCACAAACATTTTAACAGTGTGTGATGGTAAATTCGAGTTTTTTTTTACAGTGTATATAATTAAAAATACAGGGTGTCCGTAAAAGAATGTCCTAGTTTTAATGGTATATTACACGAGATTATTTTATACTAAATATAACAAATCATACATGACATTGAAGGAAAACTAACCTAGTTTTTCCTATAAGTGCTCAATGTATGCGCCTTCAGTGATACGGGAATTGCACAGGCTGTTGCTCCATTACTCCGGACTTGCTGCAGACAGTATGGGAAAAATTGCATTTTCGTTTGGATGTGTGCCGTATCACTAAAGGCGCACACATTGAGCACTTATAGGAAAAATTAGGTTAGTTTTCCTTCAATGTCATGTTTGATTTGTTATATTTAGTATAAAATAAACTCCTGTAATATACCATTAAAACTCGGACATTCTTTTACGGACACCCTGTTGTTTCTTCACATTTATAGAACAAATATAAATCCATAATTTTGTTCCAATTATTGAAAATTATTGGCCTATATGATTTCGCCTGATGTCTTTGTCCTTGTCATCCCAGAATTTTTTTAAGTTGACTTACCCCTTATTACAATGCAGCAAATACTTTTCTTGCGAAATGTTGTTAGATACGTAAGTAAATGTTTGTAATTATATTATTTATTATACTTTTATGAGTCTTTGAATAAGAACACTATATTGGTAACACTCGTGTACACAATTTACATAGCATCATATATTTGAATGATAAAAACTTACCATCGCATATTTGATGCATACATTAGTAGAAAAAGTTCAATTTTAAAACATAGAACATCAGTTATTTTTGTTCATACTAACTCATCCATCAATCAACATTTGTCAACAAAATTTTCCGGTCTACAAAATCATCATAAATGTAATGTCTAGAAAAATTGTCTGCAAATTCATCTCAAATGTCAAATCTAAAAAAAAATATCTTTAAAAAAATGAAGCCTTTCTCTCTAACCGAAATAGAAAATTGACAAATTTAGTTGAAAATTCTTCTTCTTCAATTAAATAAAAAAAAAACCCTTTGAACTATTAAGTATACGGCACAAAATCTTAAAAATTAAATTTGTTACGACAGACATATTTGTTTTCTTGCACTGTTAAATAATAGAGAAATTAACAAATTGTGTTTATAAGAAATTTTTTTAATGTTGTAGTCGTAATTATATCAGCAACTGAATACATTCCTGCTAACTTATAATCATAACCATATTAAATACATTAATAGAACTTTTTATCTAGAGAATAGCGATCAAGGCAATACACATTCTGAAATTGCATTCACTGTTATAAAGGTATTCGCAATTTGTAGTTGCGTCAAGTAAGCAAAAAACACTAAAGGGGAAAAATTGAAGAGGAAATTGAAAAGAAAAACACAAAATAGAATGACAAGAGTTAATCATAATAGTTAAAGGAAACAAAACACAAATAAAAACAATAACATACATCAGGAATAAAAAAAATCCGTTCTATACAGATGAGAATTTGAAAAAATAACTCTTTGGGTATTTTTTGTTTGTTATCATTCAACGCATGTCTACAATCAAAAGGATAATGAGAACTGAATGTTTCATCAATTTTTTTGTTGTGAAAATATGTTTCAATACAAGTTTTTGTGTTTATGGTGGATGATCCTTTTATGTATCCACTAGTTCAAAGTTTCATTAGTTCCAAGCCTGTAATTCCAGTTTTTGTATGGAAAAAAGTTAAGTAATTAAAAGGTTCAAGAAAAGGAAGAGTTTTGATTTCTTTTATGGCAATAAAAATGAAATTGTTATCTTGCTTATCGGGAATATATTATATGGTTTTAGCCATAAAGCAATCAAAACTCTTCCTCAAAAGTTAAATCTAAATCTCATGTAGAGAAAACAATTTGACACTATATTGCTAATTTTCTTATTTCTCAGTGGGCTAGTCTCGACGATCGTAAATACAATTGGACGAAGTCGCCAATGAACGGAACGGACCCTGTATCGTAGTTATACTTTGGGGAATGTGAGCTTTGCCATTTATGCATACTAGGAATATCATCACATGGAAGAAAGACTATATCTATGTACCAACTAATCATTAAAAAATACCCCTTTTTATACCTTTCAACTATCCCAACTGACCTTTATCACCAAATACCAACATCAACAATTAACACCCTTCACCAAAACTAGCAACCACAAAAGGTCAACTCAACCGTCCATTCGGCACACGAATATAACAGAAATTATCCCGCTTTGTCTGTGGACTAAGTCGCCGGAAATGTTTAATCGCATTATCCGTTATTTGTTTTGTTTTCCGAACACTCGCCCTTAGAATGGCATTAGATGTGCCCACTGGGCTGTCCATAGAGGTTAGAGTACGGTGAAGATGCTGCCTGGTTGAGGACCTCTGCGTAAACAGATTTGCCAAATGAAGTCATGATTGCTTCTGAAATAAGCCCAAATTAATACCCTTGCCAATTATTTGGCGTTGAACTGTAAAAAATTTCCGTAAAAATAATTGACAGCGCATTTGCTGTGATTGCAGTTGGTGTTGTAAACACAATTTTACAGAACTTTTCTGTAATTTCTTAGTTTGCGCATGCTCAGACTTTGTAAACTAAGTGATCATTTTTTCAACTAAGTGAGAAACTCAAACTTGATCATATCTGAATCACATGTACTAGAAAATTTCAGCACCCCTGCAGGCGATACGTTTACCAAGATGGGTGTATTCTGACTTAAATTTTTACAATGCACGTTGTATATAATAAAATTTTTCATCAACATTTTTATTTTTTGCATGAGGGAAATTTTTGGAACGTTTTATTAAATTCAGACCTTGTACAATACAAACTGCAGCTGCAAAGTTGTCATTTTTTAAAAAAAAATAGTAATTGTTTTATTCTTAGAAAATGAAATGCGACGTTTTGTATAGAAATCTCAGTTTTGTGCTCTTTATCGTTGATTAGGGGGATTTGGTGACTTACCTACGGCTTCACTTTTGTACAAGCCGTTCATCTCCATATTATTCTAATCTTCATACGGCTGTCTCGTGTTTTTGCAAAGAAAGAGGATCCCATGATATGAATCTCATATTGGTAACACTTGGCTGACCTGGAAGAAAAAGCTAAAAACCTAAGCATGAAGACGCGCTCAGAGCTTTTAGCCTTTGTTGAGGTTTATCAACAAGTTCTCGGTTGATGTGGAGACCATGAAGTAGATTTGATCATATTCTACAAATAAAATGCCAAAATCTCCAGTTTCATCCTGATGCCAGGATTTAAAAATAATTTCTGAGCTGTCGTTAATGAATATTTTATTCCACGCATTCTAGATTTGCCACTAGCAGTAAAATTACATTCATAAAAACTAAACTTCTCGGCGCAACAGCTCATTAGTCGGCCAAGGCCTGCCGTGCCCATTCCAGCTTACATGACCAAGGCCTCTGAGGCATATGTCCCGGTCCCCACAAGGCATATGTCCCGGTAAGGTGGTCAGTCTCACGCGGAACCCCCAGTGTTTAGTTCCCAAGCATTCTTGGTACTCATTTTATCGACTCACTTAAGAGATGAAAGGTTGAGTCAACCTCGCCTAATACGGGACTCGATCTCCGGACCTGTGTCGTGGCAATGCGAAGCACTACCATTAAGCCACTGGGCCTAAAATTACATTCATACAGTACCAAAATTACAAAATTTCTCGAAATTTATTAAGTTAAGTTGAACTCTTCGATATATTTGTAGGAATAAATTATACCAAATATTTACATACTGCATCAAGCATTCTAGTTTAGAACATGGTATTCGTGTTGTTTTCACTGCAATATACAGGGCGTCATAAATATTCCGGTACTCTAACTTTGAAAAATCCCTGTGCTAGTTTTATTCGAAATTCTTTAGTTTTGTCACCTTTTATATATTTATTCATTGCTTAATTTTGATTGTTTTGTTTTTTTGCTGAATTATAACGTAAAAAATAAATTCTATGACAAAACATATTCCTGTCATTTTTTTTTCAACTACAAATTTGTTATATTAACTATCAAATGGATTTCGCGAGGCAAGTTTGGTTGAAGATAGACATTGAATCGCCAATCGAGAAAGAATTTTATTTTCATTCCTCATTTCTGTTGTCACTCAAGACATGTGAAACATGCCCATAGAACGCGCGCAGTGCTTTTTTAAAGTTAGAGAACAGAGACTTTTAGGACACCCTGTATTATTAAAAATTTTGTTTTGTCAACTTTGGATTGCTTTCAAAATAAATGTACTTATAATTTTAATTTTGATGGAAATATTGGTAAATAATAGCAAAATTTTAGAAATTTAGTTTTATTCTTCGTAGATGAAAATATCCTACGTGGAAGTAAAAATTCAATATTTACTGTTCTACACGAAGAGTTTCGCAATCTCTTTTCCCAAAAAGCCAATTAAAATTTGATTTAAAATGTTGCTTAATTTTTATTTTATTATTACTTACTTTCAGAATTTCATATAATTTATGCATTGAATATAAAGCAAAAAAAAAAAAGCAATGAACTAATTTAGTCGATTTTGTATTCGATTCTCATGGTCTCATGCTATCAAGTTATCTTCCTGCACGTTCATCAAGCGATTTCACAAAAGGGAAGGAAAAATGGAAGTAAAAATTCAATATTTACTGTTCTACACGAAGAGTTTCGCAATCTCTTTTCCAAAAAGCAATAAAATTGAATTCAAAGTATGCTTAATTTTTTTTATTGATTACTGACTTTCAGAACTTTCATATAATTTATGCATTGAATATAAGCAAAAAAAAGCATGAACTAATTTAGTCGATTTTGTATTTGATTTCATGGTTCATGCTATCAAGTTATCTTCTGAACGTTCATCAGCGATTTCACAAAGGGAAGAAAAATGGAAGTAAAAATTCAATATTTACTGTTCTACACGAAGAGTTTCGCAATCTCTTTTCCCAAAAAGCCAATTAAAATTTGATTTAAAATGTTGCTTAATTTTTATTTTATTATTACTTACTTTCAGAATTTCATATAATTTATGCATTGAATATAAAGCAAAAAAAAAAAAGCAATGAACTAATTTAGTCGATTTTGTATTCGATTCTCATGGTCTCATGCTATCAAGTTATCTTCCTGCACGTTCATCAAGCGATTTCACATTTTAATAAATAATAGTCTGCTTTTTTCACATTTTAATAAATAATCTTCTGCATGAAAATTTAAAAGATGTGCCTTTTAAAGTTTACCCAGCGTGATACGATTAAAAACTGTGTTTTGAAATTTTCCTACCTGTATGAACCTCTGTTAAGTAGGCCATTAGTATGAGAAACCGTCGGGCGTGAGTTTTTAAAAAAAAGGAACACAACAATGAATGAAGGGCAGCGGAGCAATTCTATTTTAGACACACCCTGGACTTTAATTCGTTATTCAGTGTGGTCAACTCTTCACAATAATAAATAATCTATGAAGTTTAGAGAATTCAATATTGTAATCACGATTTTTTACTTTCAATTACTTAATATAAAATATAAGGTAATGTGAAAGTAATGGGGTTGAAACTCCAAAATGGAGATTTTGGTGCTTTCTGCACGTTTTGGAGGGTTCTGAAAGAGTAATTTTTGAACATTGGTCCGTTTGTCAGACTGCCTGTTTGTCTGAAACCACTCTCCATAGCTTGAACTAAAAGAGACTTCAAAATTGGTATGCGAGTTCCTAGTACCTGTCGGCCATAATAAGCTTTTCGAGAAAGTCTCGCATGTACAAAGGGCCATATAACTTTTAGCTTCCACACTACTTTTATAACGTACACTCTTAAAACAAAGAGTAAATTTTTGGGAATGGTCGTTTTCGACTGACCGGTAGGTTGAAATACTCAGCTGACTAAAACGATCGTTTAAATTGGTACGCGAGTTCTTTATCCTGTTACCCACCCAAAAGAGTGAATCTTTCGGAGAAGTCTGGGCACGGACAAAGTGGCCAATTAACTTTGATAGTTTAACGTCGTTTTTTAAGAGTGTAAAAAGTGGAAGGTATATAATGTTCAGTCCGTCTGTCCGTCCGTCACCCACTTTCATAGTCCAAACTACAAATGCTACGGACAAGTGTGATACGTCAAAAAATTCAGCGCATCGAAATTAGAATACATTGAACATTTCAGAAAAGAATTCGAATTCGAAGTATTTCAATTATTTAAAAAACTGCAAAATTTAATCTCATTTAAACAGCATAGGAAGCCATTTTTATTAGAATAAATCACCATTGCCATTCGCAACAATCGCTCGAGAAACTTTAATTCTTTTAGACAATATAAATTAAAATAAATTTATTTTTGCGACATCAATCAGTTTGAAATGACGTCAAATATATTTCACTAACAGATTCTTTGTTTGTATGTTGATAGGAAATGTATTGGTTCTATTTAAAAGAGAGGAATATTACATATTTATTCTTTGAAATATAAATTAATTTTTGCAAATGATAAGTAATAATTATTGAATTTTCGAAATAAAATAAATGAAACCAGCCAAGTTTAGCATGTAAATGTTTATTATAGAATTAATGCTGTGTTTTTCGCCTTTTTACCTGATAAACACAACTGTTGTGTGGAAGCGGGTTAAGTGACAGATTCTGTTACAAACCTACTTGTTTATGTTTTAAAAGTATTTCTGAAAAACGAAAAGAGCTACGGACTTCAAACTTAGAACACGAGTCAATATTCCACGTTAGACATGCCCATTAAGTTTTCAAAATATTCGCACGTGCAGAAGGGATATCCGAAATTAGCGCATAACTTATCTATTATTGAGGAGTAATTGAGAATTGTGTGGAGTTTCACACCCCTAGTTTCTTAATGTAATGCAATTTTTTCATAAAGTATTTGAAATTTGCCATACAAAACGCTGTAAAATCACCTCACTTTTAATGAAATTGACCATACTTCCAACGGTTTAAAATCGTTTCTCTTACTTTACGGTCTTGAACCATTTTCTTAAACGAGTTTACAGTTTATAACAGTTTCCTCTACAATTTGCTTAAAAAACGTCACTTTAGAGACGTGTTAACTTCAACAAAATTGCTTATTTAGTCTTCAATTCTTCGAGAGATTCTCTGATCCATCTTATCCACTGCGAATGGTGACAAAAACTGCTCCTTATTTTTAATTTAATGTATTTCATAATTGGAGGGGGAACTACGGCAGTTAAAATATTTTTTTATTATTTTGCATTAAGGTTCAAAGAAAAGTAGTAACAAAAAATATTTTTTCAGTGTCTTTCATTTAATCTATAAGAAGAGTTTAAAACTTACGTTCGCCATCCTACCCTATCTTCCCCTGTATATCTCTTTTAAACTATAACAATCGCTACATAAATGTTGGTTCGTTTACAGAATATTAGCTTTTTTTTAGATAAATACTACTGTAAAATATTACTAATCGTTTTCTGGAATTTTAAGATCAGTGTGAATCAAAAAGAATTTTTATGTTTGGATCCATTCTACGTACCATATAATTACATTAGAGACTATATTTTTGTGCTATTTTTTAATTTAAAGCTTACGTTCTCCACTACCCTATCTTTCCCTGCCCAATAACGTTAATCTTATCACTTTACTGAAACAAAAATGGAATTTTAAATATAATATTACTCATCGCCTCAACCTTTTATCTCCACTATTTTTTCGTCCACTGAAATTACAAGGTTTGCAAAGTGTTTCGCTTGGAATAATTCCGTTACTCTTTTATGTCTGTCTCATTTGGTAGGAATCAGACTCGCTTGAGGGGAATCCCTTGAATATTTCACGAGGACGACAATAAGTCAACCCTCCGACTGTTTACAGCTGACTTTTACAGTTTGCACGTTTTCGCCTTGACACCGTTGTAGACTCTTTTTTTTTCTCTATCATTTATGATAAAGAAAAGTTCATAGATAGAAATCTCTCTTTTCCCGCTTGAATTTTAAACAGAAACATATTATTAGTAAAATTTCATAAATCAGTCATCATCAATGTGTAAAAAGGTCATGCGTTTTACAATTACTGAGATTGGTCATGAGTATTGGATTTATATTATTTGTAGAACTTTATAAATACAATTTTCTAAAGTGAGCAAATGATTATCCCTTTTATGCTCAGTAGTTAAAATATAATTTGTTTGTTTTTATAAGTTAAAGTTTATCAAAATAAACAAAATATAACGCAAGTGAAGTCTATAGTCCTGGAAAATTTAAATTAAAGAAAGGGGAAATTTAAGTTACACAAAAAACGAATTATAAAAATTTAAAGTAAACGTTTTTATTCGGTAATGTAGATGTTGAGGGTATTCACAAATAGAGAAAAAAAGTGTAAATGCAAGCTACAAGATATGATTGACGAATCAAATGCAAGCGGTTATTTTTAAATTTAGTAACAGAATTTACAAATAAAAGTAATTAAAAAACCTTCTAAGCTGATTAAAAAAATTAAGAAAATATAATTTGTAACGCTACTCTTTTCAAAAACACTTAAAATTTTGGCAAAGTGTGAAAAATCCATTAACGATATATTTGTTCACACCATTAACACTTTTCTTATCAAAACAAAAAAAATTCTTCCTGTTACTCAATTTCTCTTACATAAATTGTTCAGTACTGTACTATGATCTTCATGTGTCTTTTATTTTGGTTTATTAATATAAACCTAAGTAGACTCAAATCTGGGAGTTGCTCATAGAATACATTCATTCAAAAAGGATAAACCTAAACCAATAATCGTCCAGGTTAAATCGGGTACTATCAGAAATGAGTTTTAAAGAAACTAAAACAACTGAAACTCATGGCTTCGGATATAAATTCTAGATTTGCTGCATTGCGCCGATATTCACAAACGAACACTTAGCCCCAGAAAACAAGTCACTATTCTTTCACGCGCGGAAACTCAAGACGGAGAACAATTTCAAATTCTGCTGGCCCCGAGATGGGAATTTTTTTTAAAGAAAAGATAAATCATCCGGAATAATACGAATCAAATCTTTAGATGATCTAAATGCACAATAGTCTACTGTTTACCTTTGAAGAGTCACCTTATTGTAAAACTATCAACAACCTGAATGATCTTGAGAAATTTGTAAACACTGACCCATCTAGTAGTAAGTGTTTAATTTTACATATTAATATAAGAAGTTTACGTGCAAATTTTGATTGTTTAATTTCTATAATTTTTATATTATCAATTCATTATCTGTTCTGATACCATAAGAAATCTGGATCTTCGAAAATGAAACTTTTTTTTTGTATTGACGGTTTTGATTTATTCTTCTGTTGTAGAGACAATAACACAGATCTGGTGGAATTGCAGTATTCACCAATAATATAATCTAAGTTTTTCTATTATTGAATCTAATTTTTTTTATTTGAGGAAGTTATTTTACTCCAGTGTTAATCTCTAAACCTCACTATACTCTCTGTTTACAGATCGCATGACTTTACGATTGATTTTTTTAATTCAAAACCAGAACTCAAACCTGTGCTTTTAAGGATCAAATATTCTAATGTAATTTTAATTGGGGAGATTTAAATATTAATATACTTTCAGACAGTTACAATATTAATGAGTATTTAAGGCTTTTGTCAAAACTTGGTTTCTCTAACTATATTAATAAAACTACCAGAGTTAGTACAACTTCCACCTGTATCGATCACCTATTTGCCAAACCAAAAAGCTATATAATTTCTTCTGGTATATATGTCACAGATATCACCGACCATTACATAACTTTGTGTAGATTAGATGATTTTAATAAACCAACAGACAAGCATAATACTGAGACTACCTCTTGGATAACTAACTTTAAAAAAACTTCATGATTATATGAACTCTTATAAATTTAACTGGAATTTTATGCACACTCTTGATCAGATATATCAATCCTTGGATTTTAAAATTACTAACATTAGAAACAATTTCAAATATCCGGTTAATTTAATCAAAAAACCTAAAAATTACTGGAGTACTAATAACATTTTAATCTTAATT
Organism: Oedothorax gibbosus; assembly: GCA_019343175.1. Lineage (NCBI taxonomy): Eukaryota > Metazoa > Arthropoda > Arachnida > Araneae > Linyphiidae > Oedothorax > Oedothorax gibbosus. The sequence continues at coordinate 35,313,393 of CM033277.1, read as the reverse complement.
CGTAGAAAGGAAAAGCTTTTTAGAAAAGTTAGAAAATATCCTTGTGATAATATTTACAATACAGCTTACCGTGGTGTTGTTTCAGAGTTGAAGTGTGTGCTATAAAAAGTACTAAATCTGAATATTTTAAAATGAAATTTGTAAATTTTACTCTTCTAAACAAAAATGGGATCTCGTGAATAACATAATTGGTATACAAACAAATGTTTGTAATCTTCCTGATACTTTTAATAATGTTCAATCGGCTATCCAATTTAACACATAATTTAATATCATAAACCAAGTAAATACTGTGTTTGATAATAGTAGATTTGAAAACTATATTATAACTCCAAACGCTAGATCTTTTGTCTACTATGAATATACTGACCTTGAAATTCTTGATTTAATTAATACTTTTACGAAGATAGACACGTATGATTACGATGGACTGAATATAAAACATATTAAAAACTAGGGGGCACGCCCCCTTCTCGCTATCGCTCGCCAACCCCCGGGAACTGCTTGCGCAGTTCCCTTTGGATAGCTTCGCGATCCAGGCTCGTTTCGCTCGCTCGCCGTTCATTGAAATATTTTAGTCTAGCCTTAAGAGTTAATCTAAAGGAGCATGTCAGGCATTTTTTTCGCCATATGTGGTGACCCCTCCAAATTTGTATTATGGCAGCCATTGGCTACGAAAATCGCCACATATCGAATTGTAAGCGAATAATTATCAAATAGTTCAGTTTTTTTCAGCATTGTAAGTAATTATTTGTTGTTATTTCATAGACTTGGCAAACGCTCGGTTTGTTGTCATTTTGACTTGGAGACATTTTTCGACTGGCGCCAAAGCCGGACATGGTCCATTAGGTGAATCGCCTTCAGTGTCCTTTTAAAATGACATAATTAAAAACTAACGCTTATAAATTAATGGTTATCATTGCGAAAATATGTCGCTGCTTGAATAAGATCCATTTGTAAATAAATTGAAAACCGTGGTAGCCGTCAACGCTTAGAAAATATGTTTAAAAACATTTTTAATTTTCCTTTTTTTATTAAAAATAGTGTTTGGTAGTTCAGTCGATAGAAATTATAATTTAAATTTTCAAACTTTAAACGTCCCTAATATTATGCATGATGTTTAAATTTAAACTTACTGATTCTATCCTAAAGTTGTTGTTTTTTTAAACTTGAAAATAAATCCTGTATTATTTCGTATTGCTTTTCTCAAAAAAATACATTCAATGTTTTTCTGAAGTATCGAACTATGTTTTGTGCATAATATTTAGTTATTTTTCCCATTTTCAAGCCATTCTCGAAGAAAAACTTTTTTGTTGTTTTCAGTCGGCCATTTTGAAATTAGTAGTATTTTTGTTCATTTCGATTGTTGCCATTCCAGAGATAGAAATATAAGGAAATTTGGGCGCCGTATAAGAGTATTATATATATATAGATTTAGCTTAAAATAACCTAGATTTCATAACGCATTTTGTAAATACATCAATTATTACAGGTGAGTTTCCTGATTCCTTCAAAAAAGCTACCATAACTTTTTTTTAATCTGGAGATAAAGCTTCTATCCTAAACTATAGACCAATTTCAATTCTTCCCTGCTTCTCTAAAATCATTGAAAAAGCTATTTCCAAATAGAATATATGACTATTTATTCAAAATAAATTTTTTTGCAGATAATCAATATGGCTTTATAAAAGGTCGAAACACTGAAATGGCACTTATAAAGTTTTCTAAATTTATATGTAATAGTATTGACAGGCTAATAAAAAAACTATTAACCTCTTCCTTGATATATCTAAGGCTTTTGATAATGTTAATCATGGGTTATTAATTAAAAAACTTAATTTATATGGTATCCGAGGAAATAATCTGAACTTTTTCAAATCATATCTTAACAATAGAGAACAGAGAGTAAAAATTAAAAATAATTTTATTTTCTTTAGATTTTATTTTCTTTAACAGTGGAGTTCCTCAAGGATCAATTCTTGGTCTTTGTTATTTCTTATTAGCCTACTTTTCTTTCTTTAATTCGAAAGAATTAAAAAAAATGAAAAAGTAGGTATTGACATGCGGTCGATGTCCGTCTGTCCGTCCGTACCCCCCTTCCAAAATCGGTTCTATCCATCGGATCTTAAAAATTCTTTTTTTGTTAGAAAGCTATGACCTCAGATACCCAACTTTCATACTTCGTCTGTATGTCCGGATGGACATAAATCTATCTGTCGGCGAATTTCCCATTGAATTAGCATTGAAATTCAATTTTGAGTCATTTAAATCACTGTAGGTATTGAAATGCGGTCGATGTCCGTCTGTCTGTCTGTCTGTCTGTCCGTATGTCTGTCTGTACATCTGTCTGTCCGTATGTCTGTCTGTCCGTACCCTCCTTTCAAAATCGGTTCTATCCATCGGATCTTAAAAATTCTTTTTTTGTTAGAAAGCTATGACCTCAGATACCCAACTTTCATACTTCGTCTGTATGTCCGGATGGACATAAATCTATCTGTCGGCGAATTTCCCATTGAATTAGCATTGAAATTCAATTTTGAGTCATTTAAATCACTGTAGGTATTGAAATGCGGTCGATGTCCGTCTGTCTGTCCGTATGTCTGTCTGTCCATCTGTCTGTCTGTCCGTACCCTCCTTTCAAAATCGGTTCTATCTATCGGATCTCAAAAATTCTTTTTTGTTAGAAAACTATGACCTCAGATTCCCAACTTTCATACTTTTTATCCGTCTGTCTGTACGTCCGGACGGACATAAATCTACTATCTGTCGGCGAATTTCCCATTGAATTAGCATTGAAATTCAATTTTGAGTCATTTAAATCACTGTTGCCAAATCAACAATGGCATGAGAAACTTTATTTATTTCAACATATTTGAAGCAAAATAATATTTTCATGAATCAGTTTGGAATGACGTCATAAAATGTAGCACAATTTGATTCTTTGATTGTTCATTAATTGTTTACCAAGAAAGCGGCAAGGCATATTTTTGCATACAATTATGCTTAGTTTTAATTTACATTTCTTATTTTTTTAATGCAGTTTGGAGTAATTTCATTACTTTTGTTATTAATAAATATTGAATTGATCTTCGAACTACAAATAAATCGAGCAGACGATAAATAATATTAAGTTAATTTGCGAAAGAATATTAAGGAAAATAGTTGATTTTGGCTTTTAGAAGTTTAAATTATAGCTGGATGCTGTGTTTCGATTGTTTTTCTATGTGCATAAATCTAGTGTAGAAACGGTTGTTGATGATATTTACTGTTAGGAACCTAGTTTTTTCCCGATTAGAACTTCAGTATGTATTTAAGTAACAGGAAAGTAGGCTATTTTAGTTCTTTATGAACTTCTTGTTTTTATAAATGATTTTTGTAAACTCAAGTTATTTGGTAATATGATTTCTTACGCTGATGAGTCAGTTTTCCTATATTCTTGTGCAAATGTTAACGAATTACTTTTACAAATTGAAACAGATCTAATTAATATCGAATAGTGGTTCGCAGCTAATGATCTTTGTTTAAATCTAAATAAAACTAAATACATTTATCACATCTTAATAAGTGCTAGGTTTGATTTTAACATCAAATTCCACTCCTCCTCATGTAAATCCAGTATTACCAATGGCTTGAGTTGTAGCTGTTATATCCTAGAATCTGTATCACGTACAAAATACTTGGGTCTGCACATCGGTTCTAATTTAAAGTGGGAAAACTCATGTCAATGAATTAAGCAAAAAATTGCGTTTTATATTAGTAAAATTCTATCACCTTAAAAACAAAGTTGAAAAAAATTTCTTAGTAACTTTATATTATTCTTGGTTTTACTCTATATTAAATTATGGCATTATAGAATGGGGAGGGGAATATAAGTCTAATCTAAATCCTTTGTTTTCGATTCAAAATAAATGTTTTAAAATTTTAAATTCTCAATGTAATGTACGTCTTAATCTATACTAATAAAAATGAAGTTTTGTGTGTGTGATCCTTATATACACTTAAACTAGACATCTGTTTGACTCGTAACTTGGCACAAATATGTAGTTCATACTTAAGTTACGGTTTTTTAACTTTCAGAGCTCAAAATGTTCTATTTTTAGAGAAAATTCGAATATTCTGAAAAAAATACACCTCTTTCGCTCAAATCTGATCATTGTTTTACTTTCCTGATGCCATCTGCTGAAAAAATTAAATAAAACTTTTAACGAAAATATTTAAAATTGAAAATGTTTATTTTATTCTGTTGCCATTACCTTCAGAAACTAAATTCATTATTTGAAAAGTAATTGACATCTCTCTCTCTCTCTCTCTCTCTCTCTCTCTCTCTCTCTCTCTCTCTCTCTCTCTCTCTCTCTCTCTCTCTCTCTCTCTCTCTCTCTCTCTCTCTCTCTCTCTCTCTCTCTCTCTCTCTCTCTCTCTCTCTCTCTCTCTCTCTCTCTCTCTCTCTCTCTCTCTCTCTCTCTCTCTCTCTCTCTCTCTCTCTCTCTCTCTCTCTCTCTCTCTCTTCTCTCTCTCTCTCTCTCTCTCTCTCTCTCTCTCTCTCTCTCTCTCTCTCTCTCTCTCTCTCTCTCTCTCTCTCTCTCTCTCTCTCTCTCTCTCTTTCTCTCTCTCTCTCTCTCTCTCTCTCTCTCTCTCTCTCTCTCTCTCTCTCTCTCTCTCTCTCTCTCTCTCTCTCTCTCTCTCTCTCTCTCTCTCTCTCTCTCTCTCTCTCTCTCTCTCTCTCTCTCTCTCTCTCTCTCTCTCTCTCTCTCTCTCTCTCTCTCTCTCTCTCTCCCTCTCTCTCTCTCTCTCTCTCTCTCTCTCTCTCTCTCTCTCTCTCTCTCTCTCTCTCTCTCTCTCTCTCTCTCTCTCTCTCTCTCTCTCTCTCTCTCTCTCTCCTCTCTCTCTCTTCTCTCTCTCTCTCTCCTCTCTCTCTCCTCTCTCTCTCTTCTCTCTCTCTCTCTCTTCATTATTTGAAAAATAATTGACATGTTTCAAGTGACGTAATTCCGCCAGTCTTCATTCCCGGATTTTATTGTGCTTTTATTTGATGATTTTTCATTGATTTTTCAGTTAACTGCATGTATGCATATTTAAGCAATAAATGTATAGTTAAGCTATTACTGGAACTATGATGGTTAATATAGGCCATCGCACTAGATCTATTAGTGTTTTATGCCTTTATTTTTTCGCCAAATACGTTGCCAAACTCGCAAAATTATTAACTAAAATTCGCCAAATAGGCAATTTATTTTATAAATAATTTATAAGCTGGTCGGTTGTTCGAAGGTCATTGTGTTAGAGCTGTATAATGGGTGTGGGTAGTTATATATATTTTCTCGCCAAATTATTTCCCAAAACGCGCCAAATGAACTAAAAGGTTTTATGTATTTATGAGGGAATTGTGATGACATTTATGAGTGCATTTTATAGCGTATTTTTCATTTTGGAATTTTAAGGCAATGAAACGGGATTTTATAATTTATAACAAGCGGAAACAATAATAAGTTTATGATCCTATAACAGGGTATATGGTACACATATTTGGGATCTATTTGATTTTTTTTTATTCCGTGCGAAGAACGGGTATAAATTTGCTAGTCTATAATAATAAAAGAAAGAGTCTGTCTGTGTGTCTGTCTTCGGATCGTTACTTATACTGCCCACAGGAATTCGAAATTTTTAAGATAGATTCCCTTTAATATGAACGTGTGCACCTGAGGCTTAGATTTGTCATATTTGTTCCATTTTTAGAGAAAAATCGAATTTTATGGAAAAAATACACCACTTTCGCTCAAATCCGATCATTTTTTCTCTTTCCTGATGCCATCGGCTGAAAAAATTAAATAAAACTTTTAACGAAAACATTTAAAATTCAAAATGTTTATTTTATTCTTTTGCCATTACTTTCAGAAACTAAATTCATTATTTGAAAAATAATTGACATGTTTCAAGTGACGTAATTCCGCCAGTCTTCATTCCCGGATTTTATTGTGGGTTTATTTGTCGATTTTTTCATTGATTTTTCAGTTGGTTGGTTGGTAGACATATATATTCAGGTTTGTGTGCTTGGTCAGCGACCCGCTTCTAAACCTTCGTCAAGTAAGACAGACACAACAGACAACACACACAAATAAGTGGATCCATCTAATTTTTAGAGACAGAGGCCAACTAGAGGACCCCCAGAATGGGCTGTCACCCCCAGAGGTATTGATTTGGTATGGGAACTTAGAGGACTTTCGGACCCAACAGATTTAACGAGCACGTACTCCGCATATACTCGGTAGGTCTTCAGTGGTACCGGGACTCGATCGCAGGACCTTCCGATCCCGAGACCGAGACGCTGACCACTAGGCTCACTACGGCCCTATTTTTCAGTTGACTGCATGTATGCATATTTAAGCAATAAATATATAGTTAAGCTATTACTGAACTATGATGGTTAATAAAGGCCATCGCACTAGAGCTGCATATTAGTGTTTTATGTCTTTATTTTTTCGCCAAATACGTTGCCATACTCGCCAATTTATTTACTAAAATTCGCCAAATAGGCAATTTCTCTTATAAATAATTTATAAGCTGGTCGGTTGTTCGAAGGTCATTGTGTTAGAGCTGTATAATGGGTGTGGGTAGCTATATCCATTTTCTCGCCAAATTATTTCCCAAAACGCGCCAAATGAGCTAAAAGGTTTTATGTATTTATGAGGGAATTGTGATGACATTTATGAGTGCATTTTATAGCTTATTTTTCATTTTGGAATTTTAAGGCAATGAAACGGGATTTTATACTTTATAACGAGCGGGAACAATAACATAAGTTTATGATCTTATAACAGGTTATATGGTAAACATATTTGGAGCGATTTGATATTTTTTCCGTGCGAAGAACGGGTATAAATTTGCTAGTTTTTAATATTTTATACACGAAGCATAAGTAATTTAAAAAACCAGTCTCTTGCCAAGTACTATGGTGCTGTAATTTATTACTATTTATTATTATTTGTACTTTGTTACAAACTTTTATTTAATTTAAATTTTTAGGATGCTTGAACGGGAATGATCCCCTAAGCAGCTAATATGATTTTTTTTTATTTATTCATATGTTTTCTTGGTTGATATTAATACATTTATTAATACTAGGGGGCACACCCCCTACTCGCTATCGCTCGCCAAACCCCGGGTAACTGCTTGCGCAGTTCCCTTTGGATCCCTTCGCGATCCAGGCTCGCTTCGCTCGCTCACCGTACATTGAAATATTTTATTATAGCCTTTGGTATCCTTTTTAAAATAAAATTCGGTTCATCTAAAGGAGCATATCCACAAATTTTTCTCCAAATATGGTAACCCCGCCAAATCAGTATTATGGCAACACTTGGCGACGAAAATCGGGCAGAATCGCAATGGATCGTATTTTAAGCGAAATTCGCCAAATATTACAACCCTTCCATTTCTTAAACCAACAGCAAACCTGAATTAAGTTATGGCAACCTTGATATTTGTTATTTTTAGGTTAAACTTTAAATGGCGATCGCTCTCTCGCGTTGCATTGCTAATTTCTAAATGTTAATCCATTTAAATCTTAACTGCATATATTTTAATCCGAATCTATTTTATTCCTATTTTTTATTAATTATATGCTTAATGATTGTAAATAATTATTTTCTCATTTTAAATCAATTATTCGGCATTTTAATGTTCTACGTTTTTATTAAATATTTTATGTTAGAGAATTCTCCCTGGTACGTTTAAGTTTATTAAGTTTAAATTTACCAAAATACGAAATCATTTCTTAAAATATTATTGTGCACATTGTTTTGTGCGTGTTGTTTATAATCGCAAATGCCACGGTAATTTTTAGTAAAGAAATCTTCTATGTTCACTTTAGCAGACATTTTCAGTTTTGAGCATTTTGAGTAGTATTTGTTGTCATTTAAAGATGACAATAGACTTGGCAAACACTCGGTTTGTTGTCAATTTGACTTGGCGACATTTTTCGACTTGGCACCAAATCCGAACATGGTCCTTTAGGTTAACTTAAAATTCGAGTGTTTGCTTGCTCCGCAGTTTCACTTCTTCTGGCGATTCCCCTGCGAAGATTATTGCGAAAATATTTCGCTGCTTGACTAAGATTGTAACTAAATTGGAAATTGGACTTGTTAAATTCTAAATTGGACTTGTAACTAAATTGAAAACCGTGGTAGCCGTTAACGCTTAGAAACTACGCTGAAAAACAATTTGATTTTTTCTTTTTGAACTCTGAAATAACGTGAACAAATATATTGACGTAACTGGATTTTAGCAAACCACGTGAATTCCACGCGTTTTTTTATTAATTTTTATTTTTAAAATTACGCCAAATCTGGTTACCCCGACAAATTGGTATTATGGCTACCTTTTGCGAATATAGCAATTGCATTCCCAATTTTTTAATGTTAATCCATTTAAATCTTAAATGCATAAATTTATTCTGAAGTGTTTTTATGCCAATCTTTTATTAATTATAAGCTTAACGATTTAAAATAATTATTTACTTTTTTTAATCAATTCTTCGGCATTTTAACGTTCCACTTTTTTTTTGATAAATCGTTGTGTTTTTATTAAAAAAAAATTTTTACTGCCGTATCGAACAATGTTTTGCACATAATATTTGTGGTTGTTTTTCATTTTTTTGGCCTTATTGCAGCCATTCCTGAAATTGTCAATCCTTGTGTTGTTTCGTAGTGCTTTTTCCAAAAAAAAAAATACATTCAATGTTTTTCTGCCGTATCGAACTATGTTTTGTGCATAATATTTATTATTTTTCCGTTTTTCAAACCATTCCTGAAGAAACACTTTTTTGTTGTTTTCAGTCGGCCATTTTGAAATTAGTAGTATTTTTGTTCATTTCGATTGTTGCCATTCCAGAGATAGAAATATAAGGAAATTTGGGCGCCGTATAAGAGTATTATATATATATAGATTATTATTAAATGGCTCAACTTTCTAAGGGCAAATTTTCTTGCCAACAGTCGCTAATGAGTTAATAAAAAAACATTTATTTCCATTGAGTGTTTCTAAGGCAGCACCTCAAGAAAAGAATGTCTCCTCAAGGAATACCTTTTAACAACCATTGTTGCAGCAAGTCTGGCGTCCCTAAAAAAATTTACTTTCTTTGGATTTTTTTTAATCGGTATGTTTTGTAACATTTTAAATTAAAGTAATATCAACAGGAAACATTAAAGTACTTTAATGACTCGAATCAGTTTCACTCAACCATACTGTTTATTTTCTTCCCCCATCTAGATTAAATGAAGCATCTAGTTTCAAAATTCACATTCTCTAAAGTAAAGCTAACATATAGGGTCCGATCTGTTCATTGGCATCTTTTGACTATTGTAAATTCAATTGGGCGGAGTTGCCAATGAAAGAGTCGGGCCCTATACTTTAGTTACACTTTAGAGAATGGGAGTTTTGCAATGAAACACTTGAAATGTATTTCTCTACTACCACTATTTGATTTGTACTGAATGTGGAAAAGAGACGTATCTACTATTTCAATAACATGACAGAAGCATCGTTTTTCTGCGCGCAGTGAGATTTGAAGAGCTTAGTGGAAGAACGTGTTAAGTGAAATTTTTGAGAAAAATTCGATTTTTGTGTTAATGAACAGATTACTTACTTCTTTAACGATAACAATTTTCCAATTTTTCATAAACTTTAAGTTTAGTATATTTTTATGGTTTGGAAGTACCGCTTTTAACAGACGTGAGTGCAAACTAACAAGTTAAAAGCAAATTTTCTCGTTTTCACCTACATGTCACTTAGCACATTCTTCCACTAAGCTCTTCGTTTGTTCTCATCTGTTTTTTCCCTTTTAAACAAAGGATGTTGAATGTTGAGTTCTTCCCAACCCGGTTTCCTGTCGTTTAAATGACCACCTACTGTTTTGGTAAGCAAATAGTTTGTTTGTTCCCACCACTTGATTACGTTTTTATTTGAAGTAGACGTGTTACAGATGGGCAAACAGAATCTAGATTGTCTTCGTTGCTATTTGTATCATTAGGTTACTGGTTTTTGCTTAATTGTTCGGATTTTAAGATGTCGTTGACTGTTTAATGACAAATGCCTGCTGTGCCCATTTCACTTTGAAAGACAGGATGCGAAACACATTAAAACTTGTAAAAAAGGCATTAAGAAATTTATTAAGGGTAGTTGCTAGCTCATACCTCTAACCAAATACATTTTTATACCTAACTTTTCTGTTTGAAAAATTATCTTCTTTAATCTAAGTTAAAAATCTATAAAAATGATCTTAATTTCAGTAAAAAAAGTATAATTAATTAAAATAAAATGAATTAATATATAATTTGTATTATTTTAATAACAGTTTTAAAAATTTCATCGTAATTGCGGAATGGGCTAAATAAAGCAATTCTCCACCCAATATTTCGAAATTTTATAAATCTTCCCCTTTGCTACTTTTTACTATGAAAGTATTAATCTTATTTTTTTTACCATTTCATAAATTTTGTTTAACAATTCACCTTATTTTAGCAACAAAAGTAACGAAGCAAATATCTCATAATCACCTCTAACCTACTCATACCGCAGTTACACTGCCCTGGGCAGCGCCTTGAGCGATGCCTTGGTCGCTGCCCAACAGCCCAAGGCACCGCTCAAGGCAGTGTAACACGGGAAATCCAATCCGATGCCCAAGGCATCGTCCAGAGCTAGCTTCCCGTTTAGTTTGGGAGTCTTGCGGCGACTTCAAAGGAAAGGGTTACCATAGGTAAAGAGCAGCCATCTTGGCGGGTTTTCTCTTTTTTAAGCGATCCTACATGGTGAAAAATTATATTAAAACTTCAGATTGAATTTTATGAGTTTTTCTCAGAGGTTTTACTTAATATATTTAATTATATAAATATATTATATTTTGATTAAAACAGGACGCATTTATTATTTTGAAAGTAAAATTCAAACATATGTATGAATGAAATTCAAATTTTAACACTGTAAAATATGTTGATAATAAAATGCTTCTATGTTAATAAAAGTATTTGATCTCTTATAATCTCACCCGTAATCAATAAATTTAATTTTTAAACCAGATTTTGCATTAAAATGCTAAAACCTGGTTGGAGTGGATAGCTTAATCAGTTATTTTTAATACTAATAATTTCGAAATTTTTGGCAGACAATACTATAAACACTTTTTTACTTGACCTAATTTTATTCAGTAATACTCCGACATTAAAAGTTAAAAATATAATTACGGAAAAGAATAGTCCCCGAATACAAAAACAATCAAGAAAAAACACTCTCCTACACAATTAAAAAAAAATTCCCTGTAAAATAATGGGCAGGAACCGGCAGCAGAGATTCCAGTCATATCCCGTTAAGAAACAGTCATGTCCCGTTAAAAAAAACAGTTACGCCCGTTAAAAACATTACAAACAGTTAAAAACTAAAAATACGGAGATTTTCCTAAATTTCTAACAGTCTATGGGATCACCATCTTCGACGACGTTTTTCAGATATTTTTCTAATTACCTCTAGATAATTATCTATGCTTTTTAAATGTAAAGCGCAAGCAGCAATAAAAATTTCTTCATCCATAATCTCCGTTGGTTTACAAACAATGAATAAAATCGAACGCGATATAGAATCACTCGCCAATTTCACCCCAATTTCACCCAAAAAAAACTTTTGGAAATCCTTGGCAAATCCAAGGTCAAATCCAAATCGCTGCTCAAAGCAGCGACCAGAGCAATATAACCGCAGTGTCAAATGAGCAGAGTATAATATATGCTTAATTACCCACGGTACTACCCGTTCAAGCTACCCACCAATTAATTGAAATTCCCTGTGATCTCTTCTTATAACCTTCCCTTCAACTTCTCCGTCTCTCTTCTTAGTCGTATATGTAGAGAAGGTGTAATAACTTTTTCTATTACGCCTTCACTCACTTAAAAATAACCATGACATTACCACCTCTTCATATCCTTCGTATATGTACGTTTACGAAAGAAAAGAACGCACTGTACTTTAACTTTGATAAAAATTAATATGATATTAAATTCACCAAGAAATAATAATAATAATTGATAATGGTAAAATAATAATGATAATGATGATGATAATAATAATGATAATTATGATAATAAGAATAATGATGATATGATGATAATAATAAGGATAACATATTTTATTTGATGTTTGTCTTCGAAAATGGTGGAATAGAAATAATAAAATTTAATTTTTTTTAAGGACTCCATCCCCATGAAGGGTGGTCCAAAAGTTGAAATCTAAGTGTGGAGTTTTTTTGTGCAGATTATGTCAGGTAGCATCAATGCATATTAACAAATATTGTCAGCATACACTGTTACAAAGTTTGTGAAAGATTGCACCGGAATCCTGGAACTTTGTAGCTGCCACAACTATTTGGAGCGTAAGTTTACCAATTTTGTGGTAAAACTATATGCCGCAAAAGTGGTATATCAACGCTTCAAATAGTAGTGGCAGCTCGGAATTCCAAGATTATGGTCCAATCTTGCACGAAATTTTTTTCACTGTGTAATTAAAATTTTATGTAAGGAGTTTAAATTTATTATTATTTTTAAATTGTTTTACTTCAAATGTATATGTAGGTTAATTGTTTTAAATTAACTGTAAAACCATTGTTTTTTTATCATCAATTTCTATATTTATACTAATTTTCTAACCTTTTATATCTTTAACCATCAAGGATCTCTTAACTTAGATTATATTAGAAATAAAATAAAATTTATAATTTATTGAATTGTTAACCGATATTTTAAGCTTTAAGTTCAGCGAATCGGAACAGTTTTTCTTAAAAGAAAATAATAAATAGTATTTTTCAAAATATTGCAATATAGAAAGATTGGTTCTCTAAAAAGAATTAAAGTAACAAATCCTAACTTGTAAGTATAATCACCTTTTTCCTGTCTCACCTACGTGAATTCGGCCACTAGGTGTCGCTTTCCAATACGATCCCGAAACGTGACTGGATCTGCTCTGATGAATGAGAAGCCTGTGGTTTTTGGTAATTCCAATAGAAGTTTTGACTTCATTAGCTGCATTATTAATTCAAAAGCTTCATGCACCTGTGAGTCCTCTAATGTTTCTGTTAGGTTATAGAAATTGTGATTGATTCTTTCAACCAAATCTTAATATTAGCTCGAAAATATGATATCCCATTTCTGTAACTACAGCGATTCAAAAAGGGTGAGGGAAAACATTTGATTTTTAAAAGACTTTGTGTTATATTGTAATGATGTTATAATAACTTTTCTTCGTAGTTATTTTTTAGCAATTGAGTAAGTTAGAATCAAAAGATAAATGTGATTGATCCTCTGCAATAAAACGACGTTTCCCGTTGGGACTCTGATTTTAAGCAAGCAATCGTCGGACCACTTTGGTGAATATTTTACTTCTTTTGTTTCCAGTGCAATATGTTTTGTAACAATATTAGCTATTCATATAATAGTAGTAGCTATTTATTGAAACATATTGCTAAAAGATGTATATTTTTTAAAATTAAATTTTAAATACAGTTTTTAGATATTTTTCATATCTTAACCATATTTAGAGTTTCATATCATAATTAAGGCCATTGAAAAATATTAAAAAAGTGGGGAGAGGGTGCACTTATTCTAGGTCTCTAGCGCAATTTGGAAAGCTTCAAAACTATTCGAAAAACGACTGGTTTGTCCTGTTTTTGGGTTTATTTATGGAAACTTTACAGCTTTGTAACTCAAAAATGAGTTAACATACCTCAGTAAAATTTAAAATTTTCTAAGTTTACTATACCAATATGCCAAGTTTTTAGAGAATTTCAAGTAGAGAGGCTTTGAACCGTGTTGAGTTGATATGGATATGACCCTTCACCCAATCCAATTTTCCCACAGATGTATCCAAAATGTTGTGTCTTGACTTGTATGTTAAGAAAAAAAAGTGGTTGTAGTGAAGGGGAAAAGGTAATGCAGATTAAAATTGTGTTTTTTTTCCCAAGAAAGACTACGTGAAAGCCTTTTTTTTTTCAAAAAAAATTTCAATGGCTATTCTTTGTTTGCTGTATCTGGGGGTCCCAAAAATTAGTGGAAGTAGTTTCCCAAACTGTAATAAAACACTAAATATGCGAAAATTTTAAAATAGATGGATTAAATAGATAGATTTTTAGATGTCTCTATGATGATGAGGAAAGAAATATCTATTGATGGTATGGCAAGTGTGTCTATTGATGATGGGGTAAGGGCTGGTTACTGGTCTTGGACTATAGTCCTTTTACTCTCATACATAGGTCCATACATAAACCAGTGATTGAACATACAAAGTGCGTTTACTAACCGTCAAGTGATTCCAAATCTACAAAAACCGAACAAAACTCCACAAGTACTTCTGTGACAATCTTTATCAAAAGCAGCACCACCACCGGAATGTCCGAATTACGAATGACCGTGGACGTGCTCAGAGTTGATGAAAAAGCCAGAACTCGGAGAAAAGAAGCATCAAGTCCTTCCGGGTGGCTGCTTCCCAATTCGGGTGTCGCTGACCTACCACCAGAACACGACGATTTCCCGTTAAGACAAGCAGGCGGAACGGATTTGATTGGTTTCGCTTTTATTGTGTTGCTGTGACGGGGTTTGTTTCATGCCGAGATGTCGTACGCCACGCCATCTATGCAGTGGTGCCTTAATGATCGTTTAAAAAAATGATGTTAAGTACTTTATATTTTGCGTTAAATTAATGAAATACCAGGAGAAAAAGTCATAAATATGTGAATTGAATTATCGAAATACTAACATCTGAAATGCGAGTCTTAATGCACGTAGTACTGATATAAAGAGCCATGTATGTAGTGAATTGTGAACCAGGATTACACTAGTTATAAAGCAATTTTATTATTACAAATCTGAATTAATATTCAATTATCTGTACTCAAACAAACAAATGAAAAATCAAAAATACAAATCATGACTTTTTAATTATACTCCACAAACTCTTTGCACAGAATGAGAGATAAAACTAAACAGTTACTAACTTAAAAAAAAACTTATAAGCTAATCTAAAATATTGCTATAAAACAAGAAGTTCTACTTCTTCGTTTGAGGTAGAAAATAAATATTAATAATCCCTGTCCAAAGTATCTTCAACAAAACATAAGCGATAAGTGTTTTTTATTAAGAAGTCATCCCACAATTTTAAGAATAGCTCAAGGTTCTAAATTACATGATACATATTTGGTGGAATCTGTTTTCGGGTTTAACTAAATATTGGAGAATAACTGGATTAACCAGGTGCTTGTAGTCGGTAAATGTAAAAGAGCCTTGGTTGGATTTATATTTCGACTTGGAACAACGATAACCCATCGACTGATAACTGATAGTATTTGCCCATTGATGGAAGGTAGTTCATATCAAACACTAATTTCTGTATGTACATTATGAACTAATATATACTAATATATACTAATTTATTTATATTAAATATTTTTTAACCAATTAAATATTATTAAACCACTTTTCTACAGTGTACTGATTAAAAGGGGGTGCTCTATGGTCGCTCTACCAGACATACTGGCAGACGAATCCCACTGGCCGTGCGCAGTCGAAGTCGTTCCACAGGTAGTCCATCTCGGACATCATCTGGACGCACTGCTGGGTCCCCCCGGAGTCGTTGGGCTGGTCGGGGCCCCACATGGTGTTGTTGGCCAGCAGCAGGCCCCCGGAGTCGTAGTAGAAGATGCCGTCGCGCTTGCGGACGCCGATCCACGACTGCAGGATGTTGCCCTTCTTCATCAGCACTGGAATGCAATAGAGAAGTTTATGATGGAGAGCAGGCCCACGATATATTTTGTTTCACACCTCACAGTAAGAACGGGCTAAGTGAGAAAAAGGTCAAAACTTTTGAGAAAATGAGCTTTAAAGTTTTTCGTTTGTACATACATATGTACGTTAAAAATGGCACTTTTAAAATGTAAGAAATACACTTAACTTAAAGTTTATGAAAGTAGTAAGTATTTTAAAATACAATCTCCCTGTAGAAGTTGTTTCACCTCGAACATAGTTTTAATGGCGGGAAGCTAAGGAAAAGACATAATTATTTTTAAAAAAAAGGGGGGGGGGGGGGGGGAGTAGTATTTTACAATATATAATCCCCCTGTAGAAATTGTTTCACCTCGAACTTAGTTTTAATGTCGATAACCTAAGTAAAAGGTACAATGATTCCAAAAAATAAGGGGTAATACGTAGTTCAAAATATAATTTCTCTGTAGAATTTGCTTCACCTCGAAAATAAAAATACCTAATCATACTACGAAATAGTACAGAAGAAATTCTGTCCGCCATTTTAGAGTAAAATTAGTAATAAAAATTAAAATTAGCATTTTCCTTATTCCCAACATCCAAATTAGAACTGTAGTAAACTCATGAACGAAGGTATTTAAAAATTTAAGCAAATTTTTTACTTGTATATAACACAGGAAAGTTACATTTTAGAAGGCTTCATTCATATTTGTGTTTTCATCTTCTCCCTAATTTTAATCACAATGGATAACTGGAACAGTCACGTCCCCAGTGACGTCATAGATACGTCAACCGCTGTCTTAAACCCCACAAACAAACCCCCCGGCAGATAATTCGTCTAAACTAGAATGTCACGCTTACAGTGATGTCACAGTTACGTCTTATTGCCTTCTTTCCCAGGAACAAACCACGCTCCGTCCCTATAGAATGAGAATGTTCCAGATGATGAAACGGTGCTATTTTAATTTTTCTCCGTACTGCTATTTCATTGGTTGCTTCGGTTTTACTCTCAAAATAACCGATATATCTGAAAAGAAACTTTTATTTCCATGCAAGCTTTTAACAAATGTTTTTAACAACCAACAGCACAGCAAGAAGTTGGTATTTTAATTAAAATATTCTTAGAAAACTCATTTTCGAATACCAAAACAAAAGTAATTCCAGACAAAAAAAAATGAAAATAAGACCACTGGAGCTGTTGCCAGCCACGACGCGAAACAACCCCATTGTCCATTTTAGAGCAAATGAGACAAATATTCAAATATTTTTTTAATGTCAAGGGAAAAAAACTGTTGAAATGTAGCAAACTAAAAGTCCTACTTATCAGGGTTTCGTGGTCATGCGAGTTCTTGGGCATGGCGAGGTACGCCTGTTCCTCTCTGCAAGCTGCATGAGCCTCTTGCCACGACAAAGGAGTTTTGTACAGCTTGAATTTCACTGCAATGAGACAAAGGGATTAATTAGTACACTCACATAAAAAAATTTAAATACACTGTAAAAATCTGTTAATATAGACAAAACCCAGATATTTAAACAAAAATACTGTTATTTTCTGTAAAGATATATGCTGTTAAAAGTAAAAACAGTTATCTGATTTTGAACATGAAGAGCACTAAAGTGCGAACGAACAAGCATTTTAACTGTTTGCAGAAACTCTTTGTGACGAAATAGCTCAATAGGGTGAGCGTTGGACTGAAAATCCAAAGGTCTGTGGTACGAACACGGGTTCAGCAGTTTATTATTTCTCGGTAGTATTATGTCAGTATCCCCATCTGTTACTAGGGCGACCGGAGGTTCGATTTCCCTTCGAGGGAGGTTAATTTTTTTTTCTTTACAATTTTTCTGTTAAAAAACAGCTTTTGCTTTAAAATTATAAATTGTTCATTTATAATAAACAGATTTTCACTGTAAATTATACGGTGTTTTTCTGGAACACCACCTGACATTTTTTCTGAAAAAACAACAGACATTTTACAGCAATGTAAAAATATTGGGAATTAACTTCACCATTAACTTTTTTTTAGGATACAGTAATATACAGACGAATATGTCGTCAAGATATTTTCTGTTTTAAGAATAGACGTCAAAATTTAATATGAATTCCATATTTTATTAATTTTTAAAGCGGAAAGCGTCAAAAGAAGTTTTAAATCATTTTAAATAAAGACTTAAACAAGAAGTTCATAAAGAACTAAAATAGCCTACTTTCCTGTTACTTAAATACTTACTGAAGCTCTAATCGGGAAAAAAACTAGGTTCCTAAAGTAAATATCATCAACAGCCGTTTCTACACTAGATTTATACACATTAGAAAAAAAAAATAGAAACACAGCACCCAGTTATAATTTAAACTTCTAAAAGCCAAAATCAACTATTTTCCTTAATATTCTTTCGTAAATTAATAAAATATTATTTATCATCTGCTCGTGATTTATTTGTAGTTCGAAGAATAATTAAATATTTATTGATAACAAAAGTAATGAAACTACTCCGAACTGCATTAAAAAATAAGAAATGTAAATTAAAACTAAGCATAATTGCATGCAAAAGTATGCCTTGCCGCTTTCTTGGTAGATAATTAATGAATAATCAAAGAATCAAATTGTGCTACATTTTATGACGTCATTCCAAACTGATTCATGAAAATATTATTTTGCTTTAAATATGTTTAAATAAATAAAGTTTCTCATGCCATTGTTGATTTGGCAACAGTGATTTAAATGACTCAAAATTGAATTTCAATGCTAATTCAATGGGAAATTCGCCGACAGATAGTAGATTTATGTCCGTCCGGACGTACAGACAGACAGACAAAAAGTATGAAAGTTGGGTATCTGAGGTCATAGCTTTCTAACAAAAAAAGAATTTTTAAGATCCGATGGATAGAGCCGATTTTGGAAGGGGAGTACGGACAGACAGACGGACAGACAGACAGACATACGAACAGACAGACAGATGGACATCAATCGCATTTCAATACCTACAGTGATTTAAATGAATCAAAATTGAATTTCAATGCTAATTCAATGGGAAATTCGCCGACAGATAGTAGATTTATGTCCGTCCGGACGTACAGACAGACGGACCAAAAGTATGAAAGTTGGGTATCTGAGGTCATAGCTTTCTAACAAAAAAAGAATTTTTAAGATCCGATGGATAGAACCGATTTTGGAAGGGGAGTACGGACAGACAGACAGACAGACAGGCGGACAGACAGACAGACAGACAGACGGAAAGACAGACAGACATACGAACAGACAGACAGATGAACATCAACCGCATTTCAATACCTACAGTGATTTAAATGACTCAAAATTGAATTTCAATGCTAATTCAATGGGAAATTCGCCGACAGATAGTAGATTTATGTCCGTCCGGACGTACAGACAGACGGACAAAAAGTATGAAAGTTGGGTATCTGAGGTCATAGCTTTCTAACAAAAAAAGAATTTTTAAGATCCGATGGATAGAACTGATTTTGGAAGGGGGGGTACGGACAGACAGACAGACGGACAGACGGACATCGACCGCATGTCAATACCTACTTTTTCATTTTTTTAATTCTTTCGAATTAAAAAAAGAAAAGTAGGCTAAAAATACTAAAATGGAAATTCGACTCGTTTATGTTTTTTGAAATAACAAATACTGAATTAAAAATTTTATTACGATTTTCTTGAGATTTGTTGGTATTGAAGTAACTGTTTCAAAGAAAATTATTAATCTAATACTTTGCATTTGCGAGAGGGGATTGTATTTGATTATCTCAAAAGTCTGGTTTTTTGATAATTTGCTGAGACAAAAAATGTTAGACAGTATAAATTTTTTTTAAACTAATTCATTTTAGTAACATTTTCGAATAAAAAAACGCATTTAATAGAAAATTTATTTCCCAAATATAGGACTAAGTAAAAATATTTATTGTTTAAATATTACGTCATAAAATTTGGTAACGATAGCATTTATTTAGCACTGATCAGCTGCTGAGTGATTCTCTTTTCACCGATTATATAACATTGATTGAAAAACGTTAAAATATAAGATAACTTATTGCTATAAGATGAAGTTTTTGATTGTGTTATCACTTTGTGTCAATCAAAATATATTTGTAAGTGAAATTAATAGGAAAAAATACACAAGGACAGGCCACAATTATTTGATATATATTTCTACAAAAACAACTTATTTAAAACATTTAACAAACATTTATAGATTTTATGAACAGTTCAAAATGCTTATACTAACTTCGTAAAGTTCCTAAAAGTAATACCACCCGATATGTTGAACTTAATCGAAATTAAAGGAAATTTTAAAAGTCATGTTCACTTTGGATAAAGTTTTTTTGAGTTTCGTAAAACAAAAGAGGAGTATTAAAACTTACAGCATTTAGTTGAACATTTTCCTTTTGATGCACATTGCTTGGACACCATGAATTCTCTCTAGAAAACAAAATAAAATTCGAGGTTTAAAATTGTTTTAGTGTGTATCGAAAATTATTTTTATAATAGAGTAAATTTATCTAAAAGTATTTCTCTACTTATTGTACTATTATTGTACTACTATTGATTTCTTAGAAATACATTTTCTGGAATCACTGAATTTGAATGAAAATTTTACTTAATTTATTCGGGTTCGAATGGTGGTTAAATAACTCTAAAACACACAATCACAATATTTAGATACAGTTTTAATTTTTTAAAAATTATTATTGCATATCTCTTATCTATATAAAAGGCAAAGTCCTGACTGACTCTTTCACGTATCAACGCCCAACCCAAACTACTGGAGGTACAGCTACCATATTTTAGGAGAATATTCTTTTTGTAATGAAGGCGAAATTTGAGACGCGATTTTTCGAAATTCGAACCCAAATGGGTGTAGGAAGGAAAAACGTGAGCTGATTTCTCCATGAGAATAGCATTGAGCATTGTTATAAACTTTTAATTTACACTTTTCGTTTTCTAATTTGAAAGAAATTTCAGCGTGAGCGAAAATTAAGTATAAACACGTCAGAGCACGTGAGTTTCCTTTGTAGGGTTGTTTTTTTCAATATCACTATTAATTTTATTGATTTAAAATCTTTATTTTTTTATGATGGATCAGATTTTAGATCAGATCAGAACGGAAGGAGATTATTATATCCTAATGGGGTGCTGACCGGTGGAGAGGGGAGTAATTGGCATGCAATAAAATTTGGTATATCCATGATATAATGACTGGTCTGTTCATTGACGAAATTTGGCGAGCTTGAAAATTTACGGTAAGGTTGTTTTATCTATCGAGTTGTATGGTGGAACAGCTATGATAGAATAGCCGGTCGCGATTTAGCGATTTGTGTTACGTTGCCGAGCACCGAAAATTCCCAAATCTGGTCAACATTCCACTTCATATTTCTTGCAACTCGATAGGTACTATTAAATTAAATAACAAGCTAAACATTGCAAACATTACAGTTAAATTAAATTCAATTAGATACTGAATTAAATTGTAAAATTTTAAAGATCGCCAAAAGTAGTCAATGAACAGTTCGCCATTACGTCATAGCTGTACTAAAAACAAATCACGGTTATTAAGGGTACACCCGTGCAACGCCGGGTTTATAAACCTAGTTATATTTACAAATATAATATATTTATATAGGCAACACACAGTACCAATGAGTGGAGTTTCTCAAATTAGGCATTGTGTAACACATAATTTTATCTCCTATCACTAACAAAGAATTAAGTTCGAATTTCCTGAATAAAAAGTATTTCCTTATTTTCTTTTCTATAACAAAAATTGCCTATATTTATCAAAGTGTGCGTGCCAAAGGTTTGCATATGCAGCGCATCGGAAAATTCGGATTCAGATAGAGCGTCGCGTCGTTTATTTTGAAAAAGTTCAGAACATAGATAATTAAATTAAGTATTATACATTAGTATGCTTTTAAAACCTAGAATTTGATTTTTTTTGTAATTTCGAAGTCAATAGAGAGGGGCCGCAGCCTCATTAGTACCAGGGCCGGAAGTATTTAAAGTATATTAAGTATAAGTATATTAAGTATAAAGTATATTAAGTATAAAGTGCATTAAGTATAAAGTATATTAAGTATAAAGTATATTAAGTATAAAGTATATTAAGTATAAGTATATTAAGTATAAAGTATATTAAGTATAAAGTGCATTAAGTATTAGTAATTTAATTATATTTTGTAATATTTGTTATCGAAATTCAAAGTTTGGGTTTATATGAAAATCAGGGTACAAGCTTACTTTAAAGATAAAAATACATTTTTCATACTTTGCATAATAATAGAATTTTAGCTTTTGAATAAATCGTCAATTTGCGGCCCATTCGAAATTCGACGCTATAGGCTGCAGCCTATTTCGACATTTGTCCCTCTCTATGATTGTATCAACGAACTTGCCTCTTTTGAGAAATCGTCCACCAGATCATAGTAAGACCAGCCGGGAGCTTCGGTCAGGTCTCTTTCGCCATCGCAGACATACGTGTTCAGCATGTAGCAGATCCGGCTGAAGTAGTTGAAGGAGCGGCAGATTTTGGATTTGCCGCCCGTCTGCCTCTGGAGGCACAATCCAAGACACTGCACTTTGGACACATCTGTGAGAAAATTGGATTAGGTGAAATTCCACACCAACTCAACACGGTCCAAAACCTCAACATCTCAGATTTTCTTGAAATTTGGCAAGGTTTAATATTGATTATAGACTTTGGAAAAATGTAAAAATTTTCCGAGATATATATCAATTTGTTTTTGAATTACAGAGCTGTAGAAATTTTCCAATTTGCGCTTAAACTGACTGTTTAAACAAGTTTTAAGTTTTTCGAAAAGTACATATTTTAACATTTACTCAATAAATATATAGCTATACTATTATATGAGTAGCCAGTATTGTTACAAAACATATTGCACTGCAGACAAAAAAAGTAAGATATCCATCCCCCCTTTTTTTGAAAACTTACTAACCGTAGTTAACTCTTACTAAATTTACATCTTTTCAAATCCTTTAAAATAGATTTTGTATACGAATGAATACCAATGAATTCTTTGTGGGTATCAGCTCATTATTTTGAAGTCTCTAATTAGTGTTACAAAATAGAGTCCATCGAAATAACGTCTTAGATAAAATAAACTTACCACCTTTATTTGATTGTCTACATAGTTTAGCAGTAAGTTTGTCATATTTTCTAGGTGTCACTATAAAAGACCTTTTTAATTAATCGTTTAACACCCAGAAGGCATAATTCAAACGGCATGCATCTATTTTAGAGGTGGGAGATAGTTCAGAGTTACGTTCGAAGGTATGAACAACAACCAAACAAAAACGTACGAGTTTATTTCGAGATTTTGTTTGTTCGTGTGTCTTTGCCGTTAAAGACTTTAACGGTGAATGAGACCGAATGTCTGCGGGTCTCCAAACCTAAGTGCCCCCTGTGTTCCAATGGGGAAAATGGGGCTGTATTGAATAGTTTTACAAACGGTTTTTTATAGAATAATGTTTGCTGACTTCTAGTGAATCCTCCTATAATCCTATTTGTTTGAAATGGTTTGGCGAATATTTTTGAAATTTGATATTTTTGTAAAATGAAAACTGTTTTTAAAATTACTCAATACAGCACAGCCGGAGATATGTGTCTGAGAAAATCTTTTTTCCCCATTGTATAAACACAGAGGCACTTTGATTTAAGGTTTTTGGTTGCTTACAGATACACTGATTATGAAAAAAATTATGCACTGCTTTACCTTTGACTACCGCAATAGGTTTGACGTCCAATTTCTTATCCTGACGATGCTGGGAAGCCGCGTACCTCGTATAAAACGAATTCAGAGGTGGTGGTGTAGTTGGTGGAAGGGTGGTCATCGGGGTTGTAGCTTCGAGGAAGCGAAAGTAATAGACACACAAGAAAAGGACATCCACCAACATCTTTAATTGTAGGGTACAAAATGCAGGTAAGCTATTTGCTGGGATTCAAATTAAAAATCGAGTAAAAAAGCATTTTTTTTAATGTATACTTTTTTAAGCCAAATTGTTGTCTTAGAATAATATAGATATCCTGATTGATTAAGTTTCGAAGACAATGAAGGAAGTTTGATTTCAAGTAGTGTTTGTTTAAAGTTAAGTTTGGTGCTCTGTGTTTCCCCCTAACAGCTCATACCTAGTTCACACCAGAGCATTTTGAAATGTCATGTGAAAATTCTTGTCCAATTAAAACTATTGTTGCACTCTGTTGTTGATATGATTGGACATTTTCGGTTCAGTTATTATTATATTAAATGTATGGGCGGGCCCATAAGCCACTCCCTTTTCACGGGTCTATTGTGAATTCAATTACAATTTCAATCACGGTGCTCAAAAGCACTTAGCCTGAGCAACGTGAAAAAAGCTTTTTCTTTTGTAAATGGTAAGCTAATTTTGCAGGGACGTATACCGTTCAGTACCGTAATGAAAAGATGGCCTATCTCCATTTGTATGCCATACAACATAGGTCCCTTTTAGGATGCAGGTTCTATGGGCTGAATCCACTGTCGCTTGGCTGACGGTTCTAGTGGAGTCTTAATTTAACTGAGTGCCTGTGGAGGCAATTTTCCGCACCATAGCCATGAATTAAGGTATCAAATATACATATGCGTAATTTTGGTTAAGCGGGGTTCGGCCATGCGTATTATTCAGCGTGGAATGGTATATAAGATAAGGCAAATTAAAACATAGTTTAGGAGGATAGAGACACATTAAGTTGTGGTATTTTTGGATTCAGTGCGACTAGCCGCCCAGAATTGCGTAAGGAAAGGCCGAGGTTCACGGCTTAACATTTTAAGGTTTTTTTTAAGGTTTTTTTCTCCGGATTCAACCGGACAATACTGGATTTTTAACTAACTTTCTGTCAAAAGTACCAATTACCGGATTTTCAAGATAGAATAAACATTATTTTCTTCTTAACATTTTCTAAATAACGTAGCACTAGAGCTACAGTTGTCAGGTGTGTCTTAAAGATATCGTCAAATGGGGTAACATTAGCCCTATAGAGGGTAACTGTGGCTCAAGCATAAAAGCCAAGTACTCTGACTTTCTTCTTCTTTTTTTTTTAAACTTATATATAGGGTGACCAGACGTACTGCATTTCACAGTACAATTTATAGTTTGTTATTCAACTATATGACTACAAAAATTGTGCAAATAGTAACAGTTTAATTTTAATATAGTATTTCAAATAAAATCAACGTACGTAAAACAAGATTTTTTATGACAATTTAATGTTGATTTTATTGTCAAAAAGTTAATCACTGAAACAAGTCTGGTCAGGCTATTTTTAGGTCAAGGTAGAATTGCCACCACTAATAGAAAAATGAAAGCACATTTATAAAGAGTGTATTTAATGAGAAACTATACTGCTCAAAGTAATTAGGGGAATTCATGGTTTAAACCCTTTCAACCCCAATGATACCATTTGGAATCATTTTTTTCCCATTAAGTTAAGCTAGCACTTATTTATCGTTAGATGGAAGAATCATGTCTTGTGAAGAATTAAATAATGTTTGTTTTAATTAAATGAAAATATGAAAAACATGGTAAAATAAAATTCTCTCCCAAAAAATTTTATGAAATAAATTGACCCTAAATTCTTCACGCTTGCATTCTCAGATGTTTGAAAATTGATTTTAATTTTTTTTAACAAATAAAGTTTTGAAAAAATTATTGTTATAATTTATTCAAAAGTTATGATTACAATTTTTTCCACCTTAAATGTTAGTTAAAAAAAATTAAGATTTCCCCCCTATTTTTTACCATATCATTCTGGATACATAATGAATCTATTCCACAATTTTTAGAATAAAAAATAAAACGTTGGAACTGAGAGGGTTAACAAAAATACGCAAAGTGCTCCCCTAATTGTTTTGAGCAGTGTAGTAGCTTGAAAAGCTTGGGCCAAAGTTACCCTCCGAGAACCTAGTTACCCCATTCGTCGGTAATGAATTAGTTGGAATGTTTAATTTCTTATATAGTTAATCTTAAATTGAATGGTCAATTAAAACACTGCCTCAGTTATTTTTAAAATAAAATTTAAAACTCATTTTGATCATTAAATTAATTCGCATTTGTGACGCTACCTCATATTTTTCTGATGCTAAAAGGGTTTACAATCAGCTACTATTTGACTGCACTTTGATATGTTTTGTTTGTATAAACAAATATATATTATCATAATAAAACACTAAATCTGTTTTTAAAAGAGCGATTATTGACATCAGATGCCTATTTTAGAAAATATATTAATTACACAGTAGTAATCAAATGGGGACATTTAAGGTTTTAGTACATTTTTTTAAATTTTACTCCCAGTCATTTTAACTACAAACACATTTCACAACTTGTCTGATTTTGTATGAAAAAGTAGTTTCTAAAAATTATTTTAAGGGGTTTAACCATATTTCATATTTAAATATTGGAAGGCAAGTATAAACTTTCTTGTTTTCTTTACTGAATTGGTGAACAACTCTCTTTTAAAATTTTTGAACAAGCCAAATATAAAGAAAACTTTACATTTTAAGTTTTTTTTTTATATGTCTGATGGAGCCGTGAATAAAATACGTGAGGTGGTTTTGACGTTTTCTTTTAACTCCTTCCCCCCATGGGGTGAATTTTGGCTCGATCATCACCCCTAATCTCACACGAGATTTTTTTTTAAATTCCATATGTGTACTGAAAAGTGTTGAATTTATTTCAAAAGCCCCAATTTCCCTCATTATTTTTAGTAAAGACTAGTCTTATGTAGTCTATAATTCCTAGTAATATAAACTTAAACAATAAAATACTGAAGTATAAATTACTAAAATTAATTAAAATAATATTTATTCCTTTCAGTTCATGGTGTATTCTCAAGTATTACTATTGGAACCTACATATTCATGAGATTTTAAGTAAAATCATCTGCGCTTTTTTTGTTCTCCGTCACGTTTTTTTTTTATTTTTGTACCCTTTTCCTACTAGTTCATGAATTTTTTTCGATACTACTCTTACCTCAGTTCTATATTTCGAAAAGCCACTATAAATATTATTGTGCTAAATTTTGCCATATTTAAACTAAAAAAACATTTTTTACTTGAATATAGCTCAATTTATTTTGTTGATTTTTTTTCGGGAGAAAATTACGTGACACTTAATGGA
Organism: Oedothorax gibbosus; assembly: GCA_019343175.1. NCBI lineage: Eukaryota > Metazoa > Arthropoda > Arachnida > Araneae > Linyphiidae > Oedothorax > Oedothorax gibbosus. Next base: position 35,286,446 of record CM033277.1, on the reverse strand, counting down.
AAAAATTTAATGGATTCAATCAATTTCACCAATAAAAAGATTTATTCACAAGTAATATATACAAAAGTAGCCATATTACCACATCTTTACCTCAGATCTAAACCAAAATAATTTCTATGTGATCAGTTAATAAGATTTTTCATACAAAATCCCATTTAAAATTTAGCGATATTTCGTAATAATTCATAAATGATTAAATGAAATTCATAAGTCAGTTTATCATACATATGAACTATAACTTGTAATAACAAAGATCTCAAGTAAAATTGTAAAAATACATTGTTATTAGTTACAGGTACTAATCTGCATTCAAGCATTGTACTCTACAGAATGAGATGGATCGGTAGGGAAAAATCTCTGGCACTGAGTCATCAGCCGTTTTAGAGCCTGGAAAAATAAAATATTGTAATACTTAAAAAATTATTCCCTGTCAATTACACTGGGTAACAAATTTTCAAAACTTCTAGGGCCTTGAAGGGTATACGAAATTCTAAATGAATTTAACATGAAAATGCAGTTTTTTTTTAGATAAAAATGTTAAATTCACAAAATGCTGGGGTACGAAAAAAATGAATTTAGATTTGAGATCAGAATCAAAAACTACATAATTTAATTATAAGGTTACAAAAAAACTTTCTAAAATAGTTTTTTTTAAATTAACATTGTTTTTGAGCGACTTTTTTACGCACACACACAAAGATTATCTAAAAGCTGGAGCTAACAAAATTTTCTCAGCATGATATTCGTGTTCAGCACATTTAATTCATTCAGACTTTGGTACTTGCCCTTCTATACTTTTTTTTTACTGTTGCCTAGTCTAGTATAACTAAATTAAAAAGTAAGTTATAAACAAAGCATAGTCAACAAATGATGCAACTTTTACAACATACCTGGATGAATTTTCTTTGAGTTTCGTCATTAAGCACATCTATGGATACGTCAAGAAATAAATATCCCAACAATTATAATAGAAAGATTTCAAGTAAACAATCAATAATCCATAGGGGAGAGTGGATCAAAAGCGGAGAAAAAATATACTCTTTTACAAATACTTCTACATTACAACATTTTAACAGTTAGACTTCACATTATAACAACCAAAGAACAGCCATCAAAAGCTTGTGTTGAAGCGGAGAGAAGAATCGTTGTTTTGGAGAATTCAAAGCAAGTTAAAAGTGTATCTTTTATTACACTTTTTAAAAAAAGTATTAAATAAAAACTTTTCATGAATTAAACTATAGTTTTAGTTAGAAGATATCATAGATTAAGATATTATATGTCAAATACTGTTGTGAAATACACATGGCTCTGCGTTGGATCATTTATAAATAATAACAATGTGGAGTCTAATGGGGCGGAAACTGTGGGGTCAAATGGGACACGAATAAACCTAGCTTTGTATGCTTTTCTGCTTTTCTTGAAGAATCTATATAAATCTCTAATATCTTATTCAGTCAAATTGCCAAAAACTTTTTAAAACTTAAATTTTAAACTATTTGAACTTTTTTTGTTGTATAATAAGTGAAAGGTCAAGTAGCTTTATTTATGGCATTTTTCTACCTGCAATTTCGTTAATTACATATAAACAGAGCTTGGTGAAGATAAATGATTTTTTGCTGGTAAAATTTGCTAGACAGGAAACTATTCTTTATTACGTTGGATTAATTTCTGAAATAGAAAGCGGTAAACTTCGGGTAAGCTATTTGAAGATAAAGACTATTTTTAAATTCATGGTACCCTGAAAAAGAGGACAAGTTTGGGATAAATTTTGTTCATGGACAGTTAAGGGTTTTGTTCTTGAGGACAAGTTTGTTTAAAATGCTCAGCAATTAAAATATGATAATGTTTTAACATCTGTCGACTGACTTTTTAAGTAAACGAATGTTCAGTTTATGATCTTGTGAAAAAAAGCAATTAAAATTTTTGTATTTTTTCTGAAATACAGAGGTTAATAAAAATTTGTCACATTAGCCCCCACTCTCCCCTACAAATTCATTTAAAATTTGATAAAGTAATTTAATGTGAAACCAAATATCATGTGTAACGCTTTAAAACAGCTATGTGCCATTCTAAATAAAAGTGAAAAATTAATCATGCTTTTAGTTCCTCTTACATTCATAAAAAGCAAACTTTCCAGTAAAAGTTTAGAAAACGAAAATTTCTATTTTATAAAAAGTATCTAAAAGCCAAACATCAGCTCATTTCAGCATGTTTTTAAAACGTTAAAAATGTTAAAGGTTTATGCAATTTGGCATCAAGTGCTTTTGAATTCAGAGAATAAACTATTATTTTTACTTTTTATAAAAAGGTAAATAAAGAAAATGTAATAATTTTAATTTTTAACATTATATAAAAAAAATTCTATTGGTATTCATTTAGTTTTCCAAAGTAAGCATATATATATAAAACATATTTATACATTTTAAAGCCAGTTTGTGATTAAGTATATTTTGACAGGTACTATGACAAGGATCATTTAATAATTTAAACAATATGAATATATTTATTTTAAAATTTATTTTATGTACAGATGTAATTAACTAAATTTGCTTAAAAAATATTTTTTTTAAAAAGTATATTTTATATTACAAGATTTTCCATTTAATGTATAGGTTTATGGGGCATACAAATAATGAACAATAATTAAGTTTACTAAATTTTCAGCATTTGAGTTAAAATATGTAAAGGAAAAGGATACGAGCAATATTCCTGGAGAAGATTTTTTCTCTTCCTGTTCTTGCGTGAATACCCACCATAGTAACACCAATTGGCCAGGGAGCATTTCCAATGGCCATCTGCAAATAGGCATCACTTGCCTGGAAAATGAGGAAAATACTTAATTTACCTTTTAAGGGGGAATGAGATCAACAGTCGGTTTCCTTAACTGAAGCTTTCTCTCTGTTTTAATCCAACAAATCCAAATATTTGGGGGAAATTACAATTATTTTTCCAAAAGTTTTCAAAAATCATGAAATTCCTACCCTCCCAATATATATATGTATATATATTTATAATATGTGTTTTTATAATATTTTTTTTGCACATAAAACATTAAAAAAACATGTAAAATCTTGTGCTGGGCAATAGGTGATTGACATAAATTAGGTTAATATTTAACAAATGAGTACATCAAGCATACACAAAAACTGTGGTTAACTCACTTATTGTTAAGCTATACAATTTACTGGAAAACATATTATTTGAGATCAATAAATTTTTAAAATTTAACACAAATTACATACATAAGTACACCAGTTTATTAAGACTAAAATACAATAATTTAATTATTATTTTAGTCAGAAGAATAATTTTAATGGTTTTGAACTAATATACAGAGTGTGAACATTCTGTTTTTGTTTATAGTATCTCACAAAATGGAAAAGTCGTATTTTTTTAAACTTACTTTTGAATATTTTGAAAACAACAACTCTAAAAAAATTACAAAATGTATGACTTACAAAAAATTATTTATGAAACTCACAAAATTTCATGACTCACTTTGACATAATTTTTATCCAGCACGAAATTTACAATCAAAATTAAATGCTCCAAAATGTCCTCTGGGCAGTTTTCCTTTTTCAGCATACGGAAAAGAGGTCGAATGTAGTCTTGAGTTTGGGTATAGGTGGCAGATGCCATTTTCCCTTTCATGGAGGTTTTTTCGCTTTCCGGTCGCGAATTCAGCTTTTGACCCCAAAGCTGTAGCAGAAACTGAAAAAAAAAGTAATATTAGATAAGAAATGATTCAACATATTAGTTAATTAATAAAAAAAATCTTTTAAATTACTACATTGATAATGAACTTTTGTTCCTGATTAATTTGAAAACATCTCACAAGGCACATAATCATATAAATGAACTTTATGTAGAACGATTACAAAATTTAAAGTGTGTGCAATGCAGAAAGCTTAATAGTTATGGAAAAGTAATAATGGGCATATTTATCAGTCCATTGACCAGAGAAAAATGGTATTTTTATACAATAGCTTTCTTCACCTCTAGTGTGCACACAGTTTGGTAAAGTAGCTATAATATCCAATGTTTCTTGGCTGATTTTAAGCTCTAGGATCTGACTTTGAAATCTAAAAGAAGTATACACAAGCTGCGAAAAAAGATTAACCATATCAAAACACAACTTAGCAACAAATATCATGTACAAGTTTCACACTACACTAAACATGTAGGCTGGAGACATATACCTTTTTTTAGATCAGATATATTCATTGATTAAAACCAATTATATTCAGACAAAATATAATTTAAAACAAAATTCAGAACAGTCAAATACTAAAAGTTCCGTTAAGTATGTGTGATTTAGTAAATATTTAGTAAACTGAAAAAAAACAAGCACCTACTTTTAAGAATTTCAAAATCACTTTAGCATCATCACTGTTACTGCCTTTACCCAATTTTTCACTTGCCTCTTCCTAAAGGGGTAAAATATAAAGCATTACATTTCAAAAACATACGGAACTTATTTTATAAATTTTCTAGTCAATTCCTATATCAACACATACATATTTAATTATTTATGTAATTCTCCCAACTATGTGTCAAATGAGAAATATACCATAACATATAGCTCTTTTTAGACAACCCATTTTGGATTAAGAGAAACTCTCCACACAAGGCAAAGTACCTTTACAACTGTTTATCACCCAACAATGTGTTTGTTTCAGGGGAAAACAGCTAATGTGTAGTTTGGTGAGCTTTGAATTTTTAACTAAAAATTCAGCACAATTTAATTTAAAAAAAGACGTTTGGGTTAAAATCTTTTTTAAAAAAATGAAGAAATAAATACTATGAATTGAGACAAATAAAAAGGTAACTAAAAAATTTATGAATAAAAAACGAGTCTACAAGATAAATAAAATTAACAAAAATAAAATAAAACTTTTAACCTACACTTTAAATTATGCAAAGTAAAGTTTTAAAGAAAATCAACTTTGAAATGTTTAATTGTAAAAGTATGAGGTGTAGTAAATACAATTGATTAACATTAAAGCAATATACAAGGAAAATCTTAGTATGTATTCTTATTTAATATTTATTGGTATCTTAAAAAAATCTTTTAATACATAAAATAACAAAATCTGTTTAATTTTTATTAAAATCGATTTTTTTTAAATTAGTAATTTTGTTCGGATAAATCAAATAAAAAATGAGAATCAGTTCTAAATATAATACCACCTTTATTTCTTCAATAGACGTTCCTTCATCTTCGACTTTAACATCATTAGCAGATTTTCTATCTTCTGTATTTCCCTGTGTTTTTAGAATTTCATCCAAATAAGCCTGGTCCACTTTCTCCATGGCTTCTTGAAAATCATTCCGAAAACCTCGATCCACTTCTGGCTCTAAAATTTCTAACCTTCTAAGTCTCTGGAATGCTTCCAGCTCACTTTCTCCAAAAAGTATAACAGGTTCTTGACGGTCACGCAATCGTCTTACAACCTACAGGGGAAAAATTTAATTAAGGTTCACAGAAAGATAGGGGGGATTCTATTGAAATTTTTACAATACATCTAGAAATGTAAAAAGCCCAGGCATTTGTAAGTTGGAGCACATTTGTAAAACAATAAAAAAAAATTGGACTTTTTAAAAAAATACCTATGTATGGATTAATCCAGTAAAAAAGTATTGAGAAATAACTTACTTCTTTTCGAGGTAAAGTACCTTCAACTTCTTTAGATTTTAAAGATTGTTCCTCAGCTCTTTGTCTTTCTTTCTGTAAATAAAAAAACAATAAAAACTCCATTATATTAATCTAACAACTTTAAAATTATTTCTTTTTAATGTTATTTAGAAGTTAAATGGCTCTTAAAAATAGCTACAATATAGTAAATGACTCGCGCACTAACAGTAAATATAGTTTTTATTCAAATAATATTATATATTTAGAAAATGTAATTTATTGATCATTTTCATGTACATAAGAGGTGGGTCCTATATAGCCCAGTAACACATCAATCTAAATAGATAAGGAGTGTTTGGTGGTTATAAAAAATACAATTATTCATAACAGTCCTTACCCACATTTTCAACAACAAAAAACACAGATTATTTGTATACATTATACATAAGCCATTAACCCTTTCAGTCACAAGAGCAATTTGGCATCATAATTTTAGAATTTTTTTTTGATCGTCTATAGCCATTTATGATATCGAAAAGCACATCATTCGATTCTTCAAACTTTTTCTATTAGAAAATATTTTTTATTATCCCCAATAGATGTCAGCCCTATTATTTCTTTTTAAAATTATGATCAGAAAAATGATGATGCCAAATGGCATCACTGGGACTGAAAGGATTAAAGGCATATAATATATTTTAGTTAACTACCCAAAGCTTTACCTCAATAATTTCATTTTCATCTTTTTGAGAACAATGCTTCTGCCAGTATTCCTCTTCTTGTTGCTTCAAAAGTTCACCTCTTTTAAAGTATTTTTTTGTTGATGTCTAAAATAAATTGCACAGAAAATTAAATTTTGTTGGCAAATTTTTTGGGGGCTTTTCCCTCTCATTGCTGATAATCCCCAAAAAGAATTTGAATTAATGCCTAGAAAAGGTATTTTCTTTACATACGATAATTGGTGACTTTTCAAAGTGTGATAGAGAATTTTATTTCTTGGCAATGCTTAAAATTACTTGTTTGATGGAAGATTTTCGCTGAGCTTTTAAGGATGCATAAATATCCTTTCTGGGTTAGTTTTAGGACTTAGTTCAAAATAAAAATAATAACAAAAATATTTAGAGAATTAAAGGAAACACTTTGCAACACTATTTTCTACAATTTTATAGATATTAAACAGACTTTTTCAAAGCAATACACATTTCTCTGGTTCATACTCTAATGATATAACTATGATCAAAGGGTAATGTGACAAAGTGCCACTTTAAAAAAAAACTCTGCCAAGTTTTTTTTTTGTTAAGTAGCTTGATAAAGTTTTATGTGTACAGCAAAACCCCACTTTAAAAAACCTTAAATGGACAAATGTAAAAAAAAAATTATGAACTTAATTTTTAAAAAAAGCAGTGATGCCTCTGCATTTAACAAAGGTGTGAGATAAGGTGATGGACTATCAGCCACACTATTTAACCTGTTACTGTATACAACTATAGAATCCAGTATAAACAAAGAGGTACAATTTTTGATTGATCTAGCCAATTGTGGGCAGATGCTGATGATATCCTGATAATTTCAAGAAATAAACAAATATTAAAAGAAATTTTGTTGTTGTCTTGTCTATGGATAGACATTTTGAAGGTCAAAATCTGACCCCTGGACGGTGCATCCCCAAGTAGAAGGATAGGGGAAAGCCTACATTGGTTTTACCTCTGGGTGGTGGAGGCATTGAGCTAGAAGGGAAACTGGAATGAGGTGTCAGCGAGCCGAAAACCCACTCACACCCTTTTAAGCGAACAGGGCAGAAAAGGACTATTTTCCCTACACTTGTATGCAATGCTTGTATGAGACCCCTCTATCATATTGACTTGGGATCCTAAATGTATTTTAACATTTTTAGTTCGAAAGCAATTAACTTTCTTTAACTTTAAATTCCAACTTTTTTAAGAAATAACCATGTGGATCACTAACTAAGAACCAACGAAGACGAACAAAATAGCGAAATAGGCAAGTTCCTAGGTTTTCTGCCTGGTTCGTTTCTGCTGCAGTGCCATGTATTCCTCCGCGTTTTGTTATTGAACCGGCTCGTTTGCTGCCCTGTTCAGTGAATAACACACCTCACTCCACTTTCTTCTAACTCAATGGGTGGAGAGGAAATAAAATACCCTCCATGGACCAACAGGTAGAATTCCAACCTTTCTAAGGCTCTGGGAACCATCTTCTATGAATTACAGACATGTTTTAAAGAAATGGGGAGTAGAGACAGCAATGTTGGTTTGCAAATTAATGAAAGCAAGTCAAAATATTGGAAAAACAAGATATAAACGTACAAGTATTCAAATCAAGATTGTTAAACGTACAAGTATTCAAAACAAGATTGTTAAACGTACAAGTATTCAAAACAAGATTGTTAAACGTACAAGTATTCAAAACAAGATTGTTAAACGTACAAGTATTCAAAACAAGATTGTTAAACGTACAAGTATTCAAAACAAGATTGTTAAACGTACAAGTATTCAAAGAAAATTACAATTAAAATGTTATGTACGAATTCAATGTAAAATATATTATACCACAAGGTTTTTATCTTGCAATTCTCGTTTCTTTCTTTCTATTTCAGCTTTTAGAAAATCCATCTTGCAAAAAACTTTAAAAAACCAAATACGAAGGTAATCGTTTCTGAAAGTTTATTCCTGAAAAAATTGGATGTTTTAACAATGAGCAATGATTGTAAAAATAAGTAGAAAAATCTTTAATTTCAATCTATTGCAATGTAAAATATAATTTGAATATTAAACCTTATTGATGGTTGTTGAAAATTGATGTTGTTAATTATATGATGATGTAATTAATAATTTTCTTGTTTTTCCTTGTAATCATTTTCGGCTATCTATTTTTAGTATTCCATAAGGAGCTTAAACACAGCTAAATACGTGTTGTAACTTAAATTCCTGGTCAAGTGACAACGCCATTTTCTCTAGGATCTGCTCAAGGCTTTAACCTTTAACAGATTAATAAACGAGCACGTATGTCCCAGTGTACTCGGGGACCCCTGATTTTTTAGGGAATTTTTCCCAGAACAAATACGCTTTATGGGCCTTATGGCCTTGTTGAAGCACTGATACGAACTGTAAAATCATCTAAGCGAAAACGTGAACATGGTTGTATTAACTATATTTAAGGGATGTTGCAGTTTTTAAAAATAAACCTGTTTTTGGTTTAACTGGTTCAGCCAAAGACTAGTCCGGCGTAACTCTGAAGAGGTTTTTCAGTTTAACCGTTCTGGTCGTCCATCCCTGAACAATGAACATGCTCGTTTTGAGGAAGCTTTTTTCACCCCGGTGAACAACAGCGGTTGATGATACACAATCCATTTTAGCCACTATAATCAAAATGATATATGTTACTGGGTAGTGTAGGCATAAAATAATGGAAACCATTAAACCAGTTTTCAGATTCAGTTAAATCGACAAAAACCGGCTCTTAGGCTAAACGGGTTAAAAATGGAGAACCGATTTTTAGTTAAAAACTGGGGTTTTTTTAAAAGTCGCATTCATTGAAATCCTATACATTTTAATATATTGAAAATTTTCCTCCTACCTATAGTTACTTTCCCAATCAAACTACGTACAATTCCCAATGATCATTTTGGAGGAAAGTATAGGAGAGCATATTATAAGATTGGCCTAAAATGAGACAAAAAAAACCCAAGGAAGTCGTGACTGCCTTCATAATTAAGAACCGCTATCTGAACATCTTTATAGGATTGAGTTTCTTGCATTTAAAGAGTTCCAGGTGTGAGGAGAACGTACTCTGAATTGAGAAAACTTTATTGCTCGTTGTCGACTAAACACTATGATGCCCGCAGATATGAGGCGACCTGTGCCAGCTTTACTGGGAAGGGAAGTAAGGGCTCATCTTCTGGACAGTCCTTGCCTGAACACTATTTGTCAGCTTCGTTCTTTGATGCCTGTGTCCTGAACTTCTGTTTTGCTTGTTTTGTTTATTCTCAATGAATTAAATTTTTCATAATAACAATGAAGCCATATTAAACAAAAAATATATACACATTTATTATGAATGAAATCGCAAATAACCTTTTCTTAATTATATTTCTAACTTATATTGGATTATTTAAACAATGAGATCAATAAAATTAGCACTCAAAAGCAATTTATCCTTTGTACCTGGGAAATGTGCAGTCCTTTTATGTTTGTTTCGATAGCACACTTCCTGATAGTTGAAAATTATACAAATACAAGTTCTAATGACAATGTCTGTTCTGCTGCTGAGTGATGGCTTCATGTTGTCATGCAATTTGTCAAATCATGTTGAGCACGTTTAAAACATGCGGAAGTTATTGATGTTACCTATGAGTATGTTCTGCTCAAATGTCTTGACTTTAGAATTGCTTTGGAAACAACTAATTAATTTTTTTATATAGTCCCTTACATTATTGAGGCTTAAAAAATATTCCAATATTTTTAGTTGATAATATTATTTTAAAAAGTTAACGAAATAAACTATCATTTTATTTAAAGTAATTTATTTTAACTAAAGTCAATTCTAAAATCAACACAAAAATGATACCCAAGAAGAACATAACAAAACATTCTGAACATGTTTCATTTTCTTAACAATTAAACAGGCAAGGAGGGATTCCAGGTTTTTTTTTAAGTAATTAAAACTTATAAACACAGAAAAAATATATATAACCTCATACAAATAAAACACTGATTATTTATTGATACATACAAATAGAAATTTTGAAGAATGATGTCTGAGTGATAACAAAATATACACAACTGCTTTAAGCACTGATTACTTCAATAAAGACCATTTTAACTGTTCTTTGGCTGTTTGTAGAACCTGTAAATAAAATATATAACTTAATATACTTGTTTTTCAATTACTAAGAAGGACGGTTTTGTTCTATTTGGGACTTTAATTTATTTATAACATTTAAAATTCAAAAATAGAATAATTTTATTTAAAAAATTTAATTTGCAATTTTAAAATAATTGGTCAGAAAAATAAATGTTTTTAAAAATACATAAAAGATTCTCTAGAAGGAAATGATTTAGCCTGTATGTAAAAAATAAAGTATACAGAAGACAACCCTTAAACACTGTTTTCATGTTACAAGACTTAAATAATAAAAAAAATTTAAAAAAAACATGTTTCAATACAGACACGGAAGATTTGCCAAATATTGCTTAAAATATAGAGTATATCGCACTTTGCACAGAAACATGATGGATTTTCAATTGACTCAACATGGAAGATCTGTCACTTTGCCCCAAAAAGGGATGGTAATATTGCTGTTTATAAAAATAGTATAACACACAAAAAAAAACCTTTAGAAACCTTATTAAATACACTAATAAATAATTTGAACAATCAAAAATAAAAACCAATAAGCTGTGTTGCCTCTTTTAAGAGCAGAAACTCTAGTAAAGGTATATAAATTGAAATAAAATTTATCATTCAATAATTATACCTGTGCAACTGTTTGTTCTCCAAGTGGAATATCATCAGATCTCACAGCTACTCTCTGGACTACAGATGTTGCATCTGATTCAAGAACAATCCTAAAAAAAGTAACAGCATTAGGTAATGTAGTAAATTATAAAAAAAATTGACTAAAATTGAAGATGATTATGACTATGACCATGCAAATATGAATATTAAAATCTATTATCAGTTTGTTATTTACATTAGGTATGTCACTTATGTCCAAAGAAAAGAACGCTTCTCAAATCCCCTATAAAAAGTCAATAAAACCCTCTGTCTCAAAAAGGTTTTCTGAAATAGAATTAAACATTTCTGCTGGATGATAGTAAAATGGTTAGATCGCTAGTAACTGGTATTGCAAAAGATCGCTAGCAAAGTATATGGGTTTGATGAAGCAAAAAAATGTCCATTCCCATAAGACTCATCTGAGCAGTTTGTAGTCTAAAAACCCTACCCATAGCAAAAAACTGATTGAAAGGCTGCTTTTAAACTTCTAGGATAAAATAAAACTAAAGTATGTTTTATATAAGGAAATGGGACTTTACACTTAACTTTTCATGCTAATTACACAAATACAGAATATGTTTATATCAGTTTAAAATAAATGGCGCTCATAAAAAACCATAAAATTCTATATTAAACATTACATGACTAAATTCTTGAGATGCTAGTATAGCTTAAAAACATTTATTACAGCTCACATGTATTTCAAAATTCATAATTACTTATTTGCAAAATAATTTGTATTTCAAAGAAAAATGTAATAGTACCTGTACGATTTGCAAATATATTAAAATTAAGTATATCACTACAAAAACTCGTATGATTTCATTACTCACCATGGCATCGACACAAAAAAGGTTGTAAATTTTTTTAAAAATTATATTACGCAAAAATTTTTACAAATATTTAAATATTTGCAGAATGAAACAAACATAAATAACTCATACATGTGCCTTTAACAACATCTAGTTTAAATAAGGATATAAAAATATAAAATTTTTCAATAAGAACCTCCAATGGCAAGGGAATCATCATAACCACAGTATCCCGGAATGAGATGGCGGAATTACTCCTAAAAAGTAAAATTATTAAATTAGTTTATAATAAAACCGATAAATGAAGTGATTTATTAAATGAATGTTAAAATTTTATTATTTGTTTTACATAGGATGCATTAGGCAAAGAAAAAAATAAATCATTTATAAAAAAAAAACTGGTTTAGTTTTAGGAATATGAATTTTCTCTAAAAAAAATGTTAGTCGGAAACTGTATAAAAGATGCTACAATATGTGCGTTTCATCAAAAAAATGTCTTTGATGATATATTTTCGTTAAAACTTTACCTAAAATTTTTAAGATGGCTCAAAAGTAAAAAATACTGATTTGATAGCGAAAAGTATATTTTTTTATTTTTGAATTTTTTATAAAAGAATTTTTACTAATTAAAAATCTTTAGAAATAAAATGTAAATTACTATCAACATGTCTAGTTTTAGCTATAGTAATAGCCAAAACACAACACTAAATAACATTTTATATTATATTCATATATTGTGTGAACAAAAATGGTAAAAACACTACATCAGTAGCATTTAATAAGTTACACATAAGTTAAAGCATGTAATACTTGTTTTTGTTGGTAGAAGGTAAATTAAGTCTCAGTTTTAAAGGATAGATATACTCTTACCCTCCATCACAAATTTCATCAACAGCAAGTAAGATACATCCAAGTTTTCTAAGAGTGCCTTTCTTTCCACATTTTTACGGAGATCTGGTTACTGAATCATATAGACAGTTGAAATATATTTGACGTCATTTCAAACTGATCGATTTCAAAAAAAAATTTGTTTAATTTATTGTCTAAAAGAATTAAAGTTTCTCGAGCGATTGTTGCGATGGCAATGGTGATTTAATTATAATAAAACTGGCTTCCTATGCTTTTTAAATTTTGCAGTTTTTTAAATAATTGAAGTACTTTGAATTCAATTCGAATTCTTTTCTGAAAATGTATTCGAATTTCGATGCGCTGAATTTTTTGACTTATCACACTTGTTCATAGCATTTGTAGTTTGGGCTATGAAAGTGGGTGACAGACGGACAGACTGAACGATTATAATACCTTCCATTTTTTATGTTATAAACATAGTGTGGAAGCTAAAAAAGGTACTAGTAAACTTTGATTTATGCAAGCAGCAAAATAAACTAATTTTATTATTTTTTAAAATCTTTTTATAAAAGATTTTTTTAAAACTAAAATTATGCTTAGCTAAAAAAAATGTAAAACTTATGCTATCAGAGCTGCTGAGTAAAAAAAAAGTGGACACTTTTAACAGCTATAATAACATTTATATTTCATATTCATATATTGTGTGCAACAAAAATAGGTAAAAACTACATCAAAAGTTAAATCATGTAATACTTGTTTTTGTTGGTAGAAGGCAAATTGAGCCTCAGTTTTTAAGGATAGATATACTCTTACCCTCCATCACAAATTTCATCAACAGCAAGTAAGATAACATCCAAGTTTTCTAAGAGTGCCTTTCTTTCCACATTTTTACGGAGGATTTGGTTAACTGAATCATATAGACAGTTGAGTACACTCGCCAGAATGAGCTTAAAAACAAAATAAAGACAAGTTTTTTTAAAAAATTATAAGTTTATAACTTTGATCCATAGCATAAAGTAATTTAGTATTAGGTTTCAGTAATGAAGTGTTTAGAATAATTATGAACTGAGATTAGTGTCATCTATAACAAATAACAGTAAGTAGACAATAAAATTGTAAAAAGTTTAGAAAAGAGCAATTCATAAATATATATTGCAGGAGGATACTATTAATACACACAAATATACATTTGAAAAACAAGCGATTTGTTATAAAATATATTTAAAGACAAGAAGATCCAAATTTGTTGCTCAGGATGTTGAAGTAAAACTCATAAAAGAGAAACAGAATATGTGATGTGAGAGTGAAGAAAGCAACACAATTATTGGTGCAAATGGTTTATTTGGTGAAAATTGTACATGTTTCGTACATGTACAATTTTAACGAAATAAACCATTTGTGCCATAATTACATTATTTTCTTCACTCTCATGTTTCCTGCGCATGTACAATTCGCAAGTCGAAGATATTTTCTGAAAGATGTAATGGTTTCTTAGAAAAGCTTTTGACTACTTAAACTAGATAAAATCATGATAATTAATTTTGTAAAGAAACAGACAGGCAAAACTAAACAATATAAAAACTAGATGTTAAATCCTATCAACTGATTATCTCAAGTAAACTTTCAAAAGAAATTATGTAACATACTAGATACATTCATTTTGCTGTCCAATAATAAAGCAGAAAGAACAGTTACTTAAACAGCAGTCATAACGTTTAAAAAATATTTAAAAAAATACTTTTTTTAAAACGATTATCCTCCACACAAAAACTGATACAAATTCTGTCCCTATAAATTTCCATTACAGAGTTGTTTTAAGTAAATAAGTAGGTTTGTAACAGAATCTGCCACTTAACCCGCTTCCACACAACATTTGTGTTTAACAGGAAAAAACGCTCCAAACACAGCATTAATTCTATATTAAACATTTACATGCTAAAGTTAGTAATTTTTATTTATTTTCTTTCAAAAATTCAATAATTATTTGTTATCGTTTGCTAAAATAATTAATATTTCAAAGAATAAATATCTAATATTCATCGCTTTTAAATAAAAAGAAAACATTTCATATCAACACACAATCAAAGAATCTCTTTGCGAAATATATTTGACGTCATTTTAAACCGATTTATGGCGCAAAAATAAATTTATCTTAATTTATTGTTTGAAAGAATTAAAGTTTCTCGAGCTATTGTTGTGAATGGCAATGGTGATTTAATTCTAATAAAAATGGCTTCCTATGCTTTTTAAATGAGCATTAAATTTTACAGTTTTTTAAATAATTGAAGTACTGCGAATTCGAATTCTTTTCTGAAAGTTTCAATGTATTCTAATTTCGATGCACTGAATTTTTTGACGTATCACACTTGTTCGTAGCATTTGTAGTTTGGGCTATGAAAGTGGGTGACGGACGGACAGACAGATGGACTGAATGATTATAATACCTTCCACTTTTTACGTTATAAACGTAGTGTGGAAGCAAAAAATTAAGGAAAGAGAATAATGACTTACTTCATTTTCATGACAACTTCCCATAACATAGAAAAAAAGATCAACATCTGTTCGATAAACAATTGTTAGACCATCAAGCATTATTATTTCACCTAAAAATGAAAATACTTTAGAAACTATAAAGACTCTTACTATAAAAATAACAGTGTAAAGAATCAATGACTAAACGATTACTACAATTTTTATTTACAAATGCAAATTAAAAGAACCCGTATAAAAGCTTTAAAGCAAAGCCAATATTTTTAACACTTTTATCAGCTAAGAAATCAAAGAGAGAAAATCACGATTGTTTTTATTTTCAGCATTTCATGAAATGTAGGAATAAAAATAAGCCTTTAAAAAATATAAACATATTTAATTATTTATCTACAAAGCCCAAGATGAAGAGACCTATTGTAGTCTAACAAGGCTAATTTTCGCAGCTGCATTTTAGGCAATAATTATACTTTAAAGATAATTCCTCAAAGCATCTGTAAGGGATGCAACAAATACTTTTTAAAGGAATTTGTTAACCTACCTTCCATTTATTTTCAATTATTATAATAAGAAACCAATTTCACTTTAATAATAATCATTAATCAAAGTGCAGAATCCTGTGGTACTTAAATTTTTTTTAAATAAAATGTTGTATGAAATTCGATTTAAAAATGATGAAGTATATCTTAATGAAATATATTTAAAATTATTGAACAAAACATTAAAACTAATGATTTTTATAATTAACAGAAGTTTTTTCAAAACATGAGAATAACCAGATATTTTGTAGATTAAATAATTTGGTACATGCAAGGGAGGCAAGCCTAGTCACAGTATTATAGTAAAAAGACATACCACTCAGTTTATGAGTTTTCTTAAACAAATTCTTTTCAAAAGCTTTTTGTTCTTTAGCAGTTGGGAATGTTTTTCCATAGTACTGAAAAATAACATGAAAAGTACATTATAAGAACAAAGATACTTTAAATGACACTCAACATATTCTCATACCAGATATAAAAATAAACATCAAGATACTTTAATTGTGAAGCTAAAAAGTTTATATCATTTGCGTGCTCATCATAATGAATACTTACTGGAAAGTTTATGAGAATAAGTTTTCAACTTAAAACTAATAGGTGAGAATTACTAGAAAGTGATCAACAGTCTTTAATATAAATGAAAATATGATAAAGATTCAAATAAGATATTTAAAAAAATTGTTTAAAAAAAAAAAAAAAAAACATGTATTCTTTTTAAAAGCCGATGTTAAACACGTGACACTAATAGTTACAGGAACAACAAAAAAAGTATTAGTAGTTGAAAAATAACAGTATTTGAAATGCTAATAATCAAAATCAATTGATTAATGACCTTAATTTGAAATGTATAAAATATATATAGAAATGTAAGTCAATATATAGAAATGTAAGTTATGATGAGTGTCTCTCATAGTTATATATTATTTGGTTTTAGTCGAATAAATGTGCATTTGAGCTACAGAAGGGCAATTGGCAAAATAACTTAATGATTGGTAACTTGTTAATTCTCAATTTGCCAAAATCCTGTAATAGAAGAGATCACTGATTTAAAAAAAAAACTTCCTGATAGTTGAAACATAATAACCAACAATTTGGATCATTTTGAAAATTAAGAGGTAATACTCATAATACACAAAACCATAAACAACACAAGACAATATACAAAAATTTAAAGTAAAATATGCATGGGAATAGGATTGCTGTAATATTTGGCAATGGAATTTTAACTAATTATTTATATAGAATGATTCCCAAATGATGGCAATGTTGATGCTATAAGTGACACTCTATATTTTACAAGTTGATTTTAGTTCAGTGGTGTGTGTTTACAGGAAAAGTACCAAAAAAACTAAAAGCACGACTTTTGAAACATTCATATTTAGAAAAAGTATAAGTGGCCAATAATATTTGAGCAACAGAGTACTAGGGAATACTCTGTTTTATAAATATCTCGAATGATTTCCATGTTTATGTAGCATACATTAAGAAGGATGGATGAAAACAATCATATATACAGTAATCCAAACATATAGTAATGAGTAAAGTAAATAATATGAAAAGAATTCAATCAATTCAATGCATAGTCTATGCTAACAAATGCTGGTTAATATGTGGTGTTTATTTTACCCTTGCAATATGTTTTTAAAATCAGCAGAAGAGAATTTTGGTTTACATCATTTATCACTAATAGCAACAAGTGTTTTTAAATGTAATTGTGTGTATGATGTGGCTTATACACAAACTTTTTGATGCATTTTTTTTAATGCTGACTTCATTCAAGTATTCAATTTTCTGATGATTTGAACCATGTAAAATTTTCAAATTTATCACTTTGCTTTTGGAATGAAAACAAAAATTCTTAAGTACTTTTAAGAAAAAAAATAGATAATTACCTTAGCAATCAGCCTGTCTCCCCACAGATCCAAAATGCAAATGGCTTCAATTGAATATAAAGAAGGTTCCTAATAGATAATATATAAATTAGAGGCTGTGAAATAATATGATATCTTATACTACAGGGTTTACAAACACTAATAAGACAATAATTTTTTAATTACTATAGGTAGTACGTTTGTTGAAGCCCACCACTACCCTATGAATTAGTTAGATTTAAATGCGATTAACATGATGATAAAATTACTTTTTTAAAAAAATAGTTTTTATACAAAAATCTTTGTTATTAATCATACTTCAAGTAAGTTTCAAAGTAATGTGGCGATTGTGGAAAATATTAAAAAATGTTTTCATAATTTACCGGTAGATATTCATGTAAAATTAATATGCAATTAAGTTCATTAATTAAATAATAATACCATAAGTCCAGATTCCATAATGATGATTGTGTAAGTATATAATATATAAATTTAATTCCTTAAACTTATAAATATAACTAATAAATTCAACAAAAATACAGAAACAAACAACCACAGTCGTGTCATCAAAATCAACAGCAACACTTTTGCTTCTGCTATTGTGACGTATAAGTTGAGCTGTAGAAGAAACTGCATGTGTCTGTTTTATAAATTTAATTAACTTCAAAGATTGTTTAATTTTTCATTAAATACCTTGAAAATTAGATTTAAGTATTCTTAATTAATCTTGAAACTTATTTAGTTGTATTATTGTACTGTTATTAAATGAAAAGCTATTCTGTGATTTGAAGCGAAACGAAGCGAAGTAAAGAAAGCGGTTTAGCGATCTTGTTTGCAAAAAAAGTCGCTATCCATTAATTCGATGTAGTCGGTTTCTAATTAAACTTGTTAATAAAATTTAATTGATATAATTTCCATGTATAAACACGATGGCTGTATATAGAAAGAAAGACGGTGGACCGAACACAAAGTTTTATGAATCTCCCGATACAATCTCCCAATTTGACGCTGTGCGGCAATGGCTGCAGAAAAACTGCAAAAAGGTTAAAAAAAATGCCATCTATTATTTTAATACCATTGTATAATATAATTTATTTAGATATTTAAAGTATTTTGCTAATTTGTAGTAATTGCTTGTTTTGTTGATCTGTATTGTTTTTGGTTTGATATCACGTCCCTTTTATATAATTTCCTGACATGTAGAAGTACACAAGACACAATAAGCCAAACTGCTTACGCATTTATTGATTTTCAGAGTTTTTTAATTGTTTTTTTCTTTTTGATTTTTACTGATATTGAATGTTAGTGTTTAGAATATTTTCATACATTTTCCTGATTTTTCCGTCTGATATGTTTTGTATGATGAGTAATAAATTTTAGTTACTAAGTGTCAAAAAGGGCAGTGTAGTAAACATTTAAACAAACTTCAAATTTAATCAGAATCATTATTGTTGTCATTGAGATAAAACAAGTTTTGTTAGTTTCTATTTTAAATTAAATATTTAAAATAATTACGTTATAATCTCAAATAGTTAATTCTTAAATCTTAAAAATTTATTAAAAAATTTTTAGTGTCACAATATAGTTACCAAATTTTTAGTGTCTGATTTGGTAAAATTTGTTTTACTTATTATAATTCCATCAAGTCTTTGAAGGGATTATGTTTCCTATTTTCATTCGTTATATTTATGTATATTTCATGTTCATGTGATCTTATGCATACTGAAACTATTTTATTCCTTAGTACATACAAGCAGATCCACCTACTGCAAAAGGACTATCGACATTAGTTAATCAATTGGTCTTGTTTCAAGAAGAGGCATTTGGAAAAAATGTCAGTAAACCTCCCCTTACAAGGCTACCTGTAAGTAAAATTATTATTTTTAGAAAAATGCTTTAAGTTAATAAAATGTCATGTGATTTCAATGTGATCTGACAAAATGTTAGTTTTCCTTTATAATGAAATTTAATACAGGAACAAGACAATGCTAATTTACACTAGTTTAATGTTATTGCCTGGCAATGTTTGCTTACTTTATGTCTCTAATGTGGAATGCTATATTAATGAGAATCTATTTCTTTATTGGCATAATTTTCCCCATTAACATATAGCTAGTGTCCCATGTCAATTATACACATATGCGTTATTATGTCGTTTGATTTATCTAGATATTTCTATTTTAATTGTAACTACTCATTAACTAAAAAATACCATAAAATCAAATATATTGTACAAAGTTGCGACAAAATTATAATAAAAATGTATCTAAGTCAATGAATATTTAACAATGTGTGCATTTCAGATGCGGTGTTTCATGGATTTTAGACCTGGTGGAGGATTGTGTCACATTCTTGCATCAGTCTACAAATTCAAAAGTGAACAGGGATGGTGAGTTATCCTATTTTGGTTTAGTATCTAGGAATAAAATATTATGTTCGTTGCTTTCCCTTAAAAATACAGTATAACCAGGTTATAGCCTCATTCAAGGGACCAGGATGTTTATGACATTATAAATGTTTAAACTTATAAAGAAGGTTGAATATTTTTTTATTTGTAGGAAGTCATGTAAAAAACATTATGTACTCATATTATGAGTCAAAGTTATAAAATCGCATGTGTTGAATACATAAATATTTACAGGAAATAAGTTTCAAATTTGGCAACTTTTCACATCATTTTCCAAATAAGATAATAAATAAAATTTATATAGTGAAAACAAAATTATTAAAAAAATCTTTTAGAAAGCATTTTGGATACCATATAAACATATATTTTAGCATTATAAGAGAGGAGTTACATAAATTTATCGTTAAAAGTGAGATATTATAACAATAACATTAAGGTCTGTGGGCAATTCAAGGGACCAATGAAGGTTTATGGTGCTATTAACAAGTTTTCATAGAAACTGAGTTTTACTGTAGTATGATTTCTTCAACATTCCAAATCACGACTTCAGATACTTTTTTGCCTAAAGTTTTATAGCATAATGGATTTGCATTTGGTTGCTCAATAGTCTGTCAAGATCAACACCAGTCTAATATATGTACCTTATATATAAATTTGATCCCTATTGTGCTTCCAGGCGTAGATTTGACTTCCAGTCTCCATCCCGGATGGACCGCAATGTTGAAATGTTCATGACAATTGAGAAGACTCTGGTTCTAAACAAATGCATGACATTGCCCAACATCTTCATCATGCCTGAAGTCGAAAAACAGCTTGTGCCACGCCTCAAGGACATCATTAAGAGACATCAAGGCACCATTGCTGAAAATCCGGATGATGCATCACATTTGGTGCATCCTCCTCTGCCCACCACAGATGGTCCTGGTACGTCAGATTTGGTGTGATTTAACTATTTTAGGCTGATTACAGAAAGAAATTGGAAACGCTAATTTCTTCCAGGAAATTGATTTATTCAGAATCAGTATAATAGTAAATGACATTGAATTCCTCAGGTTCAGATTTGTCATACATTCTTTAGCATGTTCTTATTTTATGCAAACTGCCATTCACTCACAATAAGACTTGTTAGGGGGTGAAATAAGAAATAGAAATTGAGGGGTTGTACCCCCCGATTCCCCAAATCTTAGGTCTGGTAACTTTTGGAATCTTAGTACGAACTACTCAGTGATGCTGTTTCAGATAAAACATTTATTTGGTATTAAATGTAAATTCTTAGTATCGTTAAATAGATCTTTTGTTATTGAGTAAAAACAGTTTGAAGTTTATAAAATAAAAAATTATAAAATTCATGTTTTTTTATTCATGAAATCAGAAGATAGTTGTAAAGTATCATTGGAAAGTAAAGTTACTTAAAAAACGTTGAGAATAACTTATGAGTTTGGAACCAGTCTGATTGCAATAAACTCCGAAATACCAATCATCGTTTTTACTTAAATTAATCTAAACTTGCAATATTTTATAAAATACTTCATTAAAAAAGATTTATTTATTTTTAGATTATTGGTAATAGAGTGTTATATGTATAGGCTAACATTTTAGGTATAATTTAAAATTAAGGTGTGTTTTTTACATATTCATTTTCAAATTGGTCTCGAAAATAAATAACAATCATCTTTAAAACCGTGAACACTTCGCACGTTTATTATTGATAACCAAAAATAAAACGAACATAATTGTCAAAAAATTTATAAATCAATTAAATACTTTTTGTTCAAATGTAAAAAAAAATCTATTTCAAACTCTTCTTAAAAACAGCGTCTTAAAAACGCTATATACACATTACTTTTTATTTCGATACGAATCCCCAAAAAACTCCACAAAACAAACAGGAGCATGCCTTGTCAAATGATTTTTTACGGGTGCACAGTAGGGCAAACGGGGTAAAAACAAGGCGAAAATTCTGAAATTTTTCCAATGAGCTAAAACATCTAATTATATATTTAATATGCTTTTAGAAGTATGAAGCCCTAATTTCCCTTATTGAACCCTCTGAGGGATAAGCAAATTGGATGAAGTGTAAACTTGTTTTCACTGCATCAGTTTAAAATTTAAATTGTTAACTGAAATTACGTTTTTAGTTTTGTAAAACTGTCTATCTATATCAGAGGACATAGATAGAAATAGTAGGATAGAGGATATATATAAACAAGTAGGTTTGTAACAGAATCTGTCACTTAACCCGCTTCCACACAACAGTTGTGTTAAACAATTAAAAAGGTGCCAAACACAGCATTAATTCTATATTAAACATTTACATGCTAAATTTGGCTAGTTTCATTTATTTTATTTCGAAAATTCAATAATTATTACTTATCGTTTGCAAAAATTAATATTTCAAAGAATAAATATGTAATATTCCTCGCTTTTAAATAGAATGAAAACATTTCATATCAACGTACAAAGAATCTCGTAGTGAAATATATTTACGTCATTTCAAATCGATTCGAAAAAATTAAATAATTTTTAAATTTATTGTCTAAAAGAATTAAAGTTTCTCTGGCGATTGTGTTGCGAATGGCACTGGTGATTTATTTCTAATAACAAACAGGGCCTTTAGCTATTTGTAATTCAAACTTTTAAACGCCCAAATTTACTATTTTCATTAATTATCTTTCTCAGATTTAATAATTAGACTTTATCGTTTGCTAAATTTGTTTGAAGTTCTAAGAATAATGATGTAATCTTTTTTAATAAATATCTTTGTGTCGCCACAATTTCCTATTTACATTTCTTTCGAAAATTCACTTATTTATAGTTTGTTAAATTAATTTACAGTTAAAAGATATATAATTAGTACAATCGATGCTTTAAAAATAAAAGCGAAACTTTGCATATTTTTTTATGCCAAGTTAGAATTCTCTATGCATCTTTCTTCATACATATATAATGAATCATCAAAAGAACTCTATTGTGATATTACAACAATCCAAACTGAATTATATCACATAAATAAATATTCTTTCTAAAATTTTTATTTTTAAAGTTTCTCGTACGCTTAACGAAATGGCAACAGTGAAAATCTATAATAATAAAAATGAAGTTTTGTGTGTTTGTGGGTATCTCTTATAGACTCATAAACCAGACATTTGTTTGACTCGTAACTTGGCACAAATGTGTAGTTCATACTTAGATTATGATTTTTGAACTTTCAGAGCTCAAAATGTTCTATTTTTAGAGAAAATTCGAATATTCTGAAAAAAATACACCTCTTTCCCTCAAATCCGATCATTTTTTTACTTTCCTTAGGCCATCTGCTGAAAAAATTAAATAAAACTTTTAACGAAAATATTTAAAATTGAAAATGTTTATTTTA
This sequence comes from Oedothorax gibbosus, assembly GCA_019343175.1. NCBI lineage: Eukaryota > Metazoa > Arthropoda > Arachnida > Araneae > Linyphiidae > Oedothorax > Oedothorax gibbosus. The sequence goes on along the minus strand of CM033277.1, from coordinate 35,262,959 downwards.
TTCTGTTGCCATTACCTTCAGAAACTAAATTCATTATTTGAAAAATAATTGACATGTTTCAAGTGGCGTACTTCCGTCCAGTCTCCATTCTAGGATTTTAATGTGGTTTTAGGTGATGGATTTCTTCATTGATGGTTCTGTTGATTGCCAAAATTTGCATATTTAAGCTACTTCTGTAAATTATAACTATGATGGTTGTTCAAGGCCATGCGATACTTAGAGTTTCCTTTTACCATATAATCGTAGTGTTAATCGATAATATTCGATATATTATAATCTTCGCATAGACAAAAATTATTTTTTCAAATTTATTCCAATTAACGGCAATATTTTTTATTATATATAGCTGGTTTGTTGTTTAAAGGCCATTGTGGTAGAGCTGTATAATAAGAGTGTTTGTAACTATATCTCTTTTCTCACCAAATTGTTTCCCAAAACGCGTTCAAGGCCATTGTACTAGAGCTAAATATTAGGGTTTTGTTTTCACAATTTCGCCAAATATTTTGCCAAACTCGCCAAATTCTTACCTAAACGCGCCAAATAATATTTCTTTTTTTAAATTTATAAGCTGGTTTGTTTTTCGAAGGCCATTGTGGTACGTTGTATAATAAGAGTGTTTGTAGCTATATCTCTTTTCTCGCCAAATTCTTTCCGAAAACGCGCCAAATGAGTTAAAAGGTTTTATATGTTTATGAGGAAAATTACGATGACTTTTATGAGTGCATTTATAGCGTATTTTTATATTGTGGATTTTTAAGGTAATATAAGTAACAGTATTTTATACTTTATAACGAGCGGGAATAATAACATAAGTTTCTTTTCCTAGATTAGATTTCAACTTAGATTAGTTAACAACATGTATGTTATGAAATATATGATTTCAAGTTTTTTTTTAATAAATACTAATTGTTTTTACAATAAAATAAAAACGTCCTAGTACACATTTTTGAGAGTTTCATTTTTTATAGTGTCCGCTAAAAACAAATGTAACAGTGCGTGCTGCAAACACAAAAAAAATTCTTAATAATTATGCTTCAATGTCAAATTTACATATACTTTTAAAAAAAATATAGTTTAGAAGAAGAAAAGGGGAGGACAAAAATGCTATGGTTTTCACCACTACTTTATTTCTTGTCTCCAATTCCCAATTATAACTAATATATTTATAATTATTATATAATTTTTATATCTTTAATATATGTGAAATAATTAATTGGACAATTTTAAGAGGCATAACTGTTAACTGTTTTTAAACTATTTATAATAATAAATTATATTCATCAAATCTGTGGCAATCGGCTTTCCAAAATGGAATTTTCTCATTAAAAAGTATAGCAAAAATAATCATTAAAAAAGTATATAGTAAAATAGTTTGAATCACATAGTAAAAATACTCTTAGATCATATAAAGTTAATGTTGTTACACATATATTTTATATTTCCATGCTCATTTAATTAAAAAAGACTCTTTTTTAGCATACTTATTGCCATGTAATAAAATTAATAATATATACTTATGTAAAAAAATAAGAGGAATAACTTAATGCCAAATTAAACTATACAAAATCGACTTACTTGAATAGCCTATTATGTTGCCTTATATTGTAAAGTAGCCTAGGAATCCCAGTCATTTGCTAGAAAGTTTCTTTTGCATGCCGCCATGGCCGACTCTTTTATAGATTATTGGGTACTTAGAAACTTTGTTATATATATACATTCACAAAAACAAAATCGAAGTATAATACACGTTTTTACACTTTTTTAAACCTAAGAAATGTTGGTTCAACTCACAATTTCTTGCATTTATTCAGTGTACTTTGTGACCTGTTCACTGCTAACAGACCTGACACACATCTGAAATATCCCCAATAGCAGAAGATCACCAAGCTGTCTCGTTTCCCAGAAATCCGTCTCGACCCCCTCCTTAACCTTTGGGATAAAGCTACACTTCAGGCCGGAAAAAGATGTCACCATCTGCATCATTCTATAAAATTTACGAGTTTGCGAACTCCGAATACCATCCTCTGAGTTGAAGATAAAGGCTTTCCCTCCCCACAAGGAAGCAAGGGGTGCGCTTTTTTGCGGTTTCTCTCACCGCTAGTGTGGAGGAGATGTTTCTCAGAACCAAACACGAAAGGAGGCGGGAAAAAAAAAGAAAATACACTTCGGGCTTCAAGCAAACAACGTTGGTCTGGAGGGGCCGCGAAAACGAACCCCGACTGAAAAACAATGTAGGAATCTGCGAAGCAGTTGATATTTGAAACTCTTAAAGGATTCTGTTTTATCAACCAAATATTTTCTGACATTTCGACCGAACGAATATATAATAATAATAAAAAAAATTAGTAAGTTATTTTCCCCGATGAAATTCAAAATATCCCCGACGAAATTCAAAATATCCCTGACGGGGGGCTAGACAAGCCCGACAGGGAGGCTTCAGCCCCCCTAGCCCCTCCGCTGCCGCCGCCCCTGCCATTTCGTCAAACGTACGAGAAACTTTATTTAAAATAAAAATAAAACTTGAAAGAATATTTATTTATGTGATATAATTTAGTTTTGTTGTAATATCACAATAGAGTTCTTTTGATGGTTCATTATGTATGTATGAGGAAGGATGCATAGAGAATTCTAACTTTGAATAAAAAAATACGCGAAAGTTCGCTTTTATTTTTAAAGCATCAATTGTACCAATTATTTATTATTCTCTTTTTCGAAAGAAAGTTAATGAATATGGGAAATTGTGGCAACTAAAAGATTTTTATTACAAAAAGTTGCATCATTATTTTTCGAATTTCAAACAAATTCAGCAAACGATAATGAGTAATTATATATATGCGAAAGAAGATTAATGAAAATAGTTAATTTTGTCGTTTAAAAGTTTGAATTAGAAATAAATTATAAGCTGAAGGCCCTGTTTGTCGAATTTTTTTCAGAGGTGTATAAATAGTGCGCTTTTTGTTGAGCACAAATACTGTGTGGAAGCGGTTTAAGTGACAGATTCTGTAACAAACCTACTTGTTTATATTTATGTATGACAATTGATATTTCTGGAATTTTTGTTGCTGAGTGAGTTAGAAGTTTAATAAACAACAAAATAATTTCCGCAAAAATATGCTTTTAAACATTTTGAATAAAGTCTTAAGGAATCTTATGTTTTTATTTCAGAAGATTGGGTTCGTGTAGTTTTCAGAAAAGATAAAGGTGTCATGTTACACTGGTGGTTTTATCCCGACAGGTTAGTTTATTATTTATAGATAGAAGTAGATATTTATAGATAGTAGCAGTGATAATACAATGTATTCACAATTTTTGATTTAAATATTCAAACACTTGCATAGTTACTTAATGCTGCAATCCATGCCTGTTTAAATACATTTTAGCATACATAATATATATCTAATCAATTAAAAATTTAAATGTTGGGTACTATTGTATGTAGTAGGCCATTTTCAATATTTAATGATCTTCATAAATTATAATTTCTTTTTTAAGCTTTGATACTTGGGTGACTGCACCAGAAATTGATATGGATGCTGAAACCCCCTCTGAGTCTTCAGAATCCCCATTTGAGGTAAATAAACATTAACTAATTTACCTTTCAAAGGCTAAATTTGAAAGTAAAGTGTTGTAGAGAGAATAGTCATGGTTAATTTTTGTTAGATATAGTTAATAAACTGCTTATATGCATAACTATCTTTTTATTACCTTACCAGATGCCAGTTTAAGTGATGAGGTGAAACACAAAAATGAAGTAATAATACCTTGTCCTATTTGACCCGTGACCCTTCAATTAAATACATTTAATTTATTTATTAATTTGAGTTGTTTCAATTTCTGTTATTATCTTTTAAGTGTAAATATGGTTTGCCGGATTGGTAATAAGTGTTGTACCTTTGGTTAAGACGTTTATATTTTATAAATATGTCTGTATTTACTTACTATTTGTAACTTTTCAGGTTAATGCTCGATGGCTTTTAGATTTAGATGAATACAATGAGTGGATGAATGTTGATGACTATGAGGTTGAAATGGATGCATTGGTAAGTAAAATGTATTTATATTACATTTAGAACTATTAATGAGTTATATCTAAAAATTAATCTTATTAATAAATCTACTTATGAATTAATTCAAATTTGAATGCCTACATATTTTTTTTTTTAAAATTAGTATTTCAATATTGAGAGATTAAAATTTTCTAATGCAATTTTGTACAAGGCATGCTCTTTAGGACTTGAATAGGGCCATTTGCAGAAAGTTATTGATGATAACTTTTGTATAAATGAATTTATTTGCTAAATCAATTTGAAGTCGATCCATAATGAAAGTTCTGAATGCAGATCTGAAATTAACGTTGGTTAAAGGATGCTTTAATGAATATTTAAGGAGCATATTTTCAGAGGTTGTGAGTAACTTAAAAGTTAAGTTCTAGCATTCTCTGATATATTCTATTATATATAAATATTAGCTCTTACTGATTGACTGATTTATCTTTATTGAAATTTTAAGTATATTTTGTTTATGTTTGTAAATTTTACAATTCCAATGGTTTCTTTTTTACATGATTTAGGGAAGAAGACGCTCTCCAAGGGGGAAATATACCATTGATGAGGTAAATGTTTATATATGTTTTATATTTTGTGTAGATTCTTTAAAGAAGTTTATTATTGAACTATAATTGTATATTTAGTTATTATGACGATTAAGTATGTGTATAATTGCATAAAATTTTACTACTGGCATTGAATAAGTATTTGCCTCATTCCTTTTTTTTTTTTGTGCCTGTGGCAATCTTTAAACCTCATTATTTATCCTATGGTATGCAATGTATAGATTTGATAATCAATAAAAAAATTATTTCCATAAGAAAAAATAACTTGGATGATCCTTTTTTCAAATCATTTTGTATTAAATGTATTTTTATTAACAGTTATTAGCAGGAGTGGATGGTGATAAAAAGGATAAGAAAGGTGGGAAGAAACGGAAACGATCCCCATCTCCGATATCTGACAAAAGAAAAAGAAAAGGGTATGTTTAAAAATTTATCTAAATAATGGAGAGAAAAAAATGTGCACTAACAATTCGCGCTATAAAAGTTTTAGATATATTTTGTCATTTCCAACCCAAAAGGATGGATAAAATTCTTGTATTTCAAAATTTCAGATCTTTTATAAAAATTGTCATCTTGCTAACACATAACCACTTTCAACACCGAAATAATAATTGATTGCAAAATATATGTTAAAAAATATTCTTTTTTAATTAAAATTTTGTCTTTCCTTATGCAAGATTTTATTTTTTATTATTCTAATTTCAATTATCAATACATTTGCATATATGTTTAAATATTAATGGAATTGGCAGAAAAAATTCCTTTAAAAATGTTTAAATCTCCTTTGTTGTTGTTTCTAATGCCACTCGGTACCCGAGCCCGGAGTAGAGAACTATCCGACTTTTAAGGCAAAGTGGGTCGGCTACCGTTTTTTATTGAGCGCCACATGGGAGGAAGTCCGACTTTTGCTCGTCAGCATGACACATCCGTTTTACAGGAAGGTCCCTTTCACACATCCATTCTCACTCACATATCAGAATTTTGATCCAGATCAAAGTCCGATAACCCCCTGATCTGGTACCCCCAGAGGTATTAATTTGGTATGGGAACATGGAGGACTTTGTGACCACGACATATTTAACGTGCCCCAGCCACTATTAGCAACACTGCGGTCTTTAGTCGAATACAAGCGCCGACACAGCAACCATCAGACCTGCGAGCACCGCCGAGGACAGAACCCACAACCCTTCCGATGCCAGCACGACGCTTCACACGAGTGAGCTACCGCGGCTCTTGTTAGTTGTCTAAGTGACAGTACTGCAACCCAACTAATGAAACTTTGTTTTTAGAAGCACTCGAACTCCTTCTCTTTTAACGAAGAAAAAGTCCCTTCGAGGGGAAGATGAGTGTGAAGATTTGACAAAGGACATGGAAGAGCCGTCACCTGAACCCAGCGTACAAGAAGTGCATGTTCAAAAGAATAGTAAGAACCTTGTAAAGTATATTTTAAATTTTAGTTAACTCATTTTTAAGCTTTTTTTTCAAAGTATTCGACAAAAAAAACCTTTATTCTTGTATGCTATTTAAAATAAACTTGTATATATATTTTTGTGTGATGTCATTTAAAGCTAAAAAGGCAAATCTGCTTTTTTTGTGATCACAAAACAACCAGAACCAGAATTCTTTGCTAAGTATTTGCTTTTTAAAGATTTACATTATTGCTTCAAATACTCTACTAAAGTAGTGCAAATATAATTGGTATTACCCTGTTATGGTTACATAATTTAAAAACTTACTATTTTCAGCGAATAATCCGAGAAGTAGTAAAGATGAATCTCAGCCTCTGAAGGGTGGTACATTGCTTGAGCTTGATGGGAATGATATTGATGATAAGGTAAGTCTTAGAATTAATTTCATTTTCATACTTAACCTTCTGAATTTCTTGGAAATGTTTGGTTGTTTCCCTGCATAAATGTTCAGATTTCTTTCAATCGCATATTTGCCTAGTATTAATTGCTTGACTTATGAATGTGTTGTATGAACTGCTAGGAGTTGCTTTTTTGTTGTTAGGCCTTTGCATTTTAATGAAGGTACTGATTTATTCATCTTCTAATGGTTAGTTTGCTTAAGTCTTGATGCTGTTCTGAAAAGGTGCATTCATTCAGAGGGATACAATCCATTTATTTTCGTACACTTTTTTTTTAAATGTAAAATGTTATTGTATTTTAAGTAGTGGTTATGCATTTTATTTTAAACATATTTTTTTTATAACAGCTAAGAGAATATCCAAAGCATTTAAGTTACGATGTCCAAGTTTTGTGTGCTTAATATTCAACACAAATATTTTTAATGCGTAAAAGTGTTTAATCTAGGTTTATCAAAACTACTTGCTTAACAATTGTTTTGGACAGCTATAGCAAATGGCTTTTGTTTGAAGATTGTCTTATTAGAATACTTATATTTAAATTGAATTATAATATCGTTTTTAAGAGTCTTTTACTTTTTATAGCTCAAGCTGTATTTAAACTTTTTTCGAATTTCAACAGGTGGACAAAGACGAGAAATCGAAATCCTCTCGTCCTGACTCGCCAAACAGTCAAAGTAGGGATAAGCCTCCGGAAGATAATCAAGATGACAATGTGACTGAGCAAGCCAATCATATTATCATCCCCAGTTATGCAGCCTGGTTTGATTATAATAGGTTAGTCAGTTGTCAACATTGATGCTTGTTTTTCTTTGTCTTGTGTGCTTAAAAAGAAAAACGTAGCTTTTTTTTTCAAAATAAGGCTCAGAAAATAACAATTCAATAAATAAACTTTTCCAAAGTTAGTACATTTTCATTAAAATTAGTTTAATTTATTTATAAAATTATTATGTAATAACTGTTTGCTATCAAATATATGCATTTACCCATGCCACTTATAACTTCATGGAAAATCACACACACACACAGATCAAATTCTGCCATTTGTTTAGTACAGACTTAATACTAAAGCAACTGTTGATTGGGAAATGGGATCTTTCTATTACTCTTTCCTGATACTTACCAACCAGAATCAAACAATGAGAGCTTTTCTCCTGTTTTTTGTTTTGTTTTTAATTCGGGCTATTTTTTAGTTTGTTTTTATGTGTCTAAAACCCAGAACTAAACTTTAAGATTAAACTTGTTTTATGAAGTTGTAGAGCTGTATGTTCATTTTTATTTATTATTATTTCTCTTTTTCAGTGTACATGCTATAGAAAGAAGAGGGCTGCCGGAATTTTTTAACTTGAAGAATAAATCAAAAACTCCTGAAGTGTGAGTAATTTATGACATTTAGTAATTTTTCAGCTCCAATTAGTTCAACATGTGTTTTGCAAACTTAATTATTATTTTAAAAACAACAACTTTGAGGTTAATCTTTATATGCTTTTGTCTTTCAGTTACATTGCTTATAGGAATTTCATGATTGACACTTACCGGTTAAATCCAACGGAATATCTGACTGTGACTGCCTGTCGTCGAAATTTGGCAGGAGACGTCTGTGCAATTATGAGGTAAGAAGTATGGTCAAAATTTTTATACTTAAGACTATCTGAATATGGTATAAATTTTTATTATTTATATTATTTTGAATGAAAAAAGTGAAATATCTAATTTTTTTAGATTTGCCTCCTTATGCTATGAGTTTGATAATATTAAAATAAAAGTTAAAATGCCTAAAAGCTACCTATTTTAATTTTTTTTTTTACTTTGATAGCACAGTAAAATTCTATGTGTCATTCTTTAACCAAAATATTGAAAAGCACATATTGATAAATTTTTCTATGGGCTTGTCCTTTTTGCCATTTGGTCATTCAATTAGTAGTTTAATTTTGGAGGTGTTTCTTGTTTGGGCGCTTTTACAACTAGGTACTATACACTATTTGTATGCCCGAATATTTTTTTTGAACATTTATGGCTTTTTAATGGTTTAGAGTTGATAAAAAAAACATTAGGACAAATAGCAATGCGATACATGGTGGCTAATCTCTGCCTGGCTCGTTGAGTCGAGCCACATTACGCCTGGAGGAAAAGCTACAGGATGTGTTTTCTAGAGTTGGAGCTAAGGGTTTTTAACTTAAAAATAACTTAACTAACTTAAAAATAACAAATGAACTTAAGTTTAGTTTGAGGTAAAATTTATGTCGGTGGTTTTCAAATCTCTATATCCCTGACACATGCAAGCTCCCCATTTCATTCTTATATGTTTTAATGTTTACAACTGGTAAGCTGATTGGTCCAAGCAGTTGTCGTATTAAGAAAACTTGCCGATTTCCAAATTCCTGTCCATTCACTTTAATCCCATCCTTTTGCCATTAAAAATGTTTGAATAACCTTTAAAAAAATTGTACACATTTCCCGTTATCTACATGATATAAACTGCATTGTTTTAATGTATTTTTTCCTTTTCAGAGTTCATGCGTTCCTGGAGCAATGGGGTCTGGTTAACTACCAAGTTGATGCCGATAGTAGGCCGACGCCGATGGGCCCACCATCTACTTCTCACTTCCATGTGTTAGCCGACACCCCATCTGGACTCCAGCCATTGAACCCTCCACGCACACAACAGGTACCAAAGGAAATCTTGGAAGTTTATACTGTATTATTTGCAGCAATGATTTGCATCTAAATTTAATGTAATGTTTGCATTTAACAATACTAATTTGATTTGACTTACTGTCTTTGTGTTAAGTTGTACTTACTACAGAACTATCAACTGTGACTCTAGTGCAACGTCAATTTAACCTGCCAACTCTCCATATTTAAGTTGGTTATAAATTTCCAGATTCCATTACGTTTAGAAAAAGTTTCAAGTTTTTCCCTTCAAAAATCGGGCAATTGGTGCATATGACATGGAAATTCAGAAAATAGTTACAAATACAGTATTGTCATGTTAAATCTCAAGAGTTGGCAGGTCTGTTACTGCAATTTGCCAAGGAGACTGGAGTCTCATTTTTCTAGAGATTTTTCAAGTTAATCAGGCATGGTACCTTTTTGTTTAGTGGGTATTTATTTGTTTATGCATTTATCTCTTGTATTTCTCAAGGTTTTTTTTACTGTATTCCATATAATTATTTTAAACAAAACTATGTTGTTCAATAATACTGAATTCAGCATTATTTTTGTTTGCACATACAATTGGTCATTTCTTGGGTTTTATATAAATTTTTTGTAATGTGCAATACTTAATAACTCATCCTTCTATAACTTAGTTTTATGTTTACATTTGAATGTTTCTAGCCTTCAGCCGCTCAAACGATGCTCAATTTGGATAAACCTAAGGAAACCCCAGAAGTCAAAACTGAAGATGGGGCTGCTGCAAAGCCGGTGGTCAATGATTCTAATTTTGGTCTTCGTTTGGATCAATATGCCAAGAAGAATGCATACATGAAGGTAAATGATTTTAATGCCTTTTTGACTGAAAACTTTTTATGATGACAACATTTATTATTTTTTTTTTTTGATTTCGCTTTGTGCATAATTGTCCTGTGTTGTATAATCTTATTTATATACAAGTATTAGATATGGATAAAAAATGATTTCTGTTTTTATAGCTTATTCAGCATGAATGTTTTTTAAAGGGTGTATAAAATCACAGCAAATATTTCCTGAAAATTGGGGGAAAACCCTATGTAAAAATAATGGTTAGTTAAAAAGAATTAAATTAGTAAAGATATATTATTCACAAACTTTTTGATTAATTAATTATGTTTAAATAAGCATCTATCTCTAGTTAAATTGATGCATGTAAATTTTAAGAAATGTTTTATGCAATTATGAATGATAATATTGAAATTAATTTAGAATTTATTCACATTTATTACTGTTTATTATGAAACAGTATTAGAACATTTCCATATGATTATCATGATTATTTCTAAATTTTAAACTAATTATACACATACTTTGGAGTATTATTTATAGAATATAGATTGTTACAATAATATTTTTCAAAATTAGGCTTTGGGTACTTTTTTTTTATAATATTACTTTTTTTTATTTTGAATATTTCTCTTCCTTCTAAATAAAACTTCCAATGAATATATGAAAAAGTTTTTTAAAAAATGTATTTGAATGTATATGTGTTTGATAGGCATAAATTTTATCAGGGAAAACATGAAGAAATCAGAAAAAAGAGTAGTAAACCTGTTTCATCTTAAATAACTACATAAAGTGTGTCCAATAAAAAAATATTCTAGTTCTATAAATCTTTTAACTTGTGTTGACAGAACAAGGCAGCTGCCACCGTATCTCGAGAATGGACAGAACAGGAAACTCTCCTGCTGTTGGAAGCTCTGGAGATGTTCAAGGACGACTGGAACAAAGTTTGCGAGCATGTCGGAAGCCGAACCCAGGACGAATGCATTTTGCACTTCTTGCGATTGCCCATTGAGGATCCATACCTGGATGATCCTGGTTCAGGTGGAGGGGCTCTAGGTATTCATAAATTTATGATTGAGCATACGTATTGCTTAAGGGTGAATGAGCTCGCTATACCGCAGGTCTCCAAACCAAAGTGCCTCAGTGTTAATCCAATGGAGAAAAGAAAATTTTCTAAGACACCTTTCTCCGGCTGTTGTGAATATTTTTACAAACAGATTTTATGTTATAAAAGTAGCTGACTTACAAGTCCTGACAATCCCACTTTTTGAAATTAGTACGAATATTTTTTTATATTTTTTCAGTAGATAATTTTACACAAAATATTCGAAGCAATTTCAAAAAGTGGAATTATAGAGACCTGTAAGTTATCTACATTTATCATTTAAAAAACTTATGTAAAAATATTTAATACAGATGAAGAAATGTGGCTGAGAAAATAATTTTTCCATTAGATTAACATTGAGGCACTTGGGTTTGGAGACCCACGGTTGATCAGCCTCATTCGCCCTTAAAGGAGTAGCTGACAATCTTTTAAAAGTAATTTAATAAAATCCTTTGCGTCATAAATCCAGACTTGCCAACTCTCCGGATTTAACCGAGCAATACCGGACTTTTAACCATTTTCTGTATATCAGGGACAAGTGTAGCAATTACTGGATTTTCACGGAAGGTTAGAAATTGAAAAATGATTATCTATTCTCATTTAGCAATAATATATTTCGGTTGCTAGGCTGATAGACTTAACATTAAAATAGCTTTTAGGGTGAAGTATTTAAATATCTAATGGATGCAGAGATATTAAAATTTGCATTCCAATCTGCTGCATCAGAAAAGTGCAACTAAAAATTTCAGTTCTAGGGTTTTATGCTTGAGCCAGATTCAACATTATGTTAAAATGTCGCAACAATAAACAAGATAAATTAATTGCCAGCTTTTGAAAATTGTGAGGTTGGCAGGTCTGTAAAGTCTTTATTAAACAGTTTGTTTTAAATTAAGTAGTAAGGACCTGTTGCAGAATTTGGTGAAAAGTAGAGCCTTCAGTCAATACTTATCTAATTTATTTAACAGTTAATACCAATAATTAAAAACCATAAATCAAGGCTTGTAAAAGATTTTTTAAACCTGTTCAGGATTTTGAAACTATTGCACACTCTACCTTCCCATATTTAAAGCATGCTTGTTCTGTTGTCCTAATTTTGAATAAATAATATATCTTTTTTTATTCATAGTTAATTCCTTTATTTTTACCAATATGTATATGCCTTACAGGCCCATTGGCTTTCCAGCCCATACCATTTTCCAAGTCTGGAAATCCAATCATGTCCACAGTTTCATTCCTGGCCTCAGTTGTGGATCCTCGCATTGCAGCCGCTGCAGCTCAGGCTGCTATGGGTAAGAAAACTGCAGTTTTTGTTTGTAATAACTGCAATTAACTTGATAACAATTGAATAGTAACTAACAGTAATTAAAGAACTTGTGTATTGAAGAAAAGCCAATTATAAATATTGTATTTTTTAAAAAATTGTTGTAAATAATCTTATGTACTTGGTTTTGGTATAAAACAGTTTAAGATCAATGAATCCATAAAAAAAATATCAGTTAAAACATTTTGTTATATTAAATGATTCAATGAAGCTGTACATATGTCCATTAAAAAAATAAAAAGTTTGTTGTATTATTCTGATGGTAATCTACAATCAAATTTTAGTCTTTGAATTGTAGTATTGTAGATTTTTCAAACTAGTGGACTGATGCATTTTTGTTTCGAGTATCTTTTATATTTACTATGATATGTTGTGAGTGTTAACTAAATTCCACACTTGTTGTTAATTAAGACATATACATAAACAACATTTAAATTATTGTGTAGAGGAATTTGCTAAGATCAAAGACGAAGTTCCGTCTGCTTTGCTGGACGCCCACATCAAGAATGTGGAAGCAGCTGCTGCTAATGGCAATACTGACCCCAAGTCTGGATTGGACATGACTGGAATCGCTGGTACTCTGGAAAAAGACGATGCAGGTAAATAAAGCAGATTGAAAAATGTATGATCGAATTGGAATATATTTTAAAAAAAAACCTTTTACTGTTTTATAATTTTTAATTGAAGTTGTAGCTGTTTAATTTGTCTTGCATGCCATTTCAAATGTAACCTTTTTTAAATACTATTCTGTAGCCGAAGAAGGTGCAGATAAGGATGGAAAGAAGGAAGCTACTGAAGTCCAGGCAGCTCAACCTAGTATGCAGATCAAAGTTGAAGCAAATGAAGAAAAGGTGCTCATTGATATTTCCAGCAAAAAACTATTTCAGATAATTAAATTGAAGTCTATAAACCTCTTAATTTATAACATAGTTTTAAGGATCCTTAAGTAACCTCTTTCAACTTTTTTTTGTAAATTTATGAATATCTTACATTGCAATCTAGACTGAAGCCATGGAGGTTGATCCACCCGCTCAAGACAAAACTGATGTACCGAATTCTACGGACGCCAAAGTCGCCAATGCTACTGATTCTTCCGAATCGACAGCAGAGACTAAAGAAAATGCTGAAATGAATGGGGACAAAACGGGTAGTGACAGCCAACCAGAATCTAACGAGATTGTGCCAATGAAAGCTCCAGAAACTGAGCAGGAACGGGTCATTAAGGATGCTCAGTTGTCGACTGCGGCCGCAGCTGCATTAGGTGCTGCTGCTGTGAAAGCGAAAGTAAGAACAGTTATTTTTAATTGTGTTATTCTTAAGATAAGTAATACAGGAAATTTAAAAGATGTTTGATTTTTAATTAACTTTTTTACAAGATTTCAAAATTAATTTGGGTATTTTATTAAAAAATCATGGCTTAAGGGTTTTGGTATTTTTTAAAAAAATTAAATTACAATTACAGTATTTTGTAGAAAAAGGCTTTTGTATTCTTGGAATATTTGCATGTTTGAGCATTTAGATACTTAAATTTGTACAGGGAAAGCCTTGAAAAATCAATTTACAACATAACTAAATTTAGTTTATATTATGTACTAAGGCTAACTTATTCGCATATTATGAATTGAAATTTTTCTGTGTTAACTTATTAAATTGCATTTTCTTCCAGCATCTGGCAGCTGTAGAGGAAAGGAAAATCAAGTCTCTTGTTGCGTTGTTAGTTGAAACACAAATGAAAAAGTTGGAGATTAAACTTCGTCATTTTGAGGAACTGGAAGCAATTATGGACAGGGAGCGAGAAACTGTAAGTTATTATTAAGAGACATTTTTATCAACCCTAATACCAAATAGGGTTTGATTAAAATTAAAAATATGAATGTGGGTAAAGTTCTTAATTTTTACTTTATAACTTAGCTTTAATTATAATTTTAAAATGGAATAATATGAACTCTTTTTTTTTTTTCAAACAAAATTTGTAGTTACAATACAGCTGTTACACCATTTAAGTTAAAAACAATTTGACATTCAAAAGCTTTTAAAAGAAGTTTCTCTATTATATTTTTCCTCCAGACACATAAAAATAATTTTCTAACACTTTAAGAGATATTCAATCTTATTTCGGTTGTTTTAAGTACCAAAACTTGAATGATATGATTTGAAATGTTATGTGTTATATATTATATGATACGAACATTTATATTACAGCTCGAATACCAGCGCCAACAACTGATCCAGGAACGCCAACAATTCCACATGGAGCAACTCCGCGCCGCCGAGTTCCGCGCCCGCCAACAAGCCCACACGGTCCTCATGTCCAACCAACCGGGCAGCACCGAACAAGGACGTGACTCCCCGGTCCCAGGACCAGGCCAGACCCAGGCCGCCCGGTCCTACCCAACGTCCAAGTCCCCCGGGGCCGCCTCCCTCAACCACCAATCAGTGGCCTCCCCTTCCATCACGTCCCCCCACGCGGTCCCAGTCCCGGTCTCAGCTACGACGCCCCAACCTAGTCCGAGTCCTGTCCCGCCTTCCCCTTCACCGGCGGCACCGGCCATCCCGCACCCGTCACCGGCAGCACCCATTCCCTCACCGGGCCCGCCACAGATCCCACCGCCCGGACAGCAGATTGTCAGTCAGGTAAGGATTGAAAAGGAGATTTTATTCGCTAGTAATAATCCACTGATAGTATGCAGTAATAATTGTTAGTTATGGGCTGGATGCCGGTTTTGTTAGTAACTCTTGTGCAGGTTAGATTACTTTTTAAAACTATTATTTAATTTTCTTTAATTACTTTTTTTTTAATTCTAAAGAAATAAAAAATAAAGTAGGTATCGTGGAGATGTTAGCCTGTACCCCCTTCCAAATTTAGTTGTATCTGTATGATTAAAAACAAATATTCCTCTTTATTGTTACAAAGGCCCCTAAATCCCACCCATCAGATGCCTATTTTTAATACTTTTTTCATGTGTCTATCTGAAGTATAAGATCTTTCTTCAATGAGTATTAAAGTAACAGAAAAGTAGGCTATTCTAGTTTTCTTTCAGAACTTCTTATTTGTATTATATAGGCGTGCTGCGTTCAAGCTTAATCTCTTGCTTGTTCTTTTCATTTGTCATAATGTCCTATTTTTATGTGAATAAACCTTATTTGTTTCTAACATTGCATTCATTTACCTCTGCCAACACAGATGACCCAGCCCATGCCTCCACAGATGCCCCCCCAACAGCAGATGGTCCAGCCCATGCCACCTCAACAACAAATGCCTCCTCAGCAGATGGCCCAGACTGTGGTACCTCCTCAGCAGCAGATGCCTCCTCAGCAAATGCCGCCCCAACAGATGCCTCCTCAGCAGATGCCCATGCACCCGTATGGTGGGCAGCCTCCTCAGCAACAGGTCAGGGTTCGTACGGTTTTTATAAACTCTTTGTATTTTTAATAACTTTGACTTGTAAGCATTATACACCTCTTCATAGGTAAAAAGTCTAGTCCAAGGGAGTCTAAAATGTGCTGAAAGGTTTAAAATTGTTCTATCCCTTAGAAACAATTTGGCTTTCAAAGAGGCCTCAGCACGATAGACAAAGTTTTGTTTTTTGCCCAATCCAGGGATGCACAGAATCGAAAACCAACTCATCTTAGTGTCGCAGCCCTACTAGACCTCATGAAGGCTTTTGACAGAATTTGGAAGGATAAAATCATTGTCAAGCTTCAAAATTCGGAGAAATACTTTGGCATGGAATTTTTTTAAAATTCATTCTGAGATCCTGGAATACTCATGCCATTTTAGTATCTTAGTCCATCTCTTAGTATTCAGTTGATACTGTTCCCTTATTCTTCAACTTAGGTTCTTGTAAGTCTGAACTTTGTTTGAAGTTCAATATTGAGAATGAATAAAATAAAGTTGCTTGAAGTTTGTTTTTTTTGACTCGAATGATTTTTAAGTACTAGGCCACAGTAGCTTTACATATTGGATAGAAATTTGATTTTAAAAGTTGTTAGCAATTAATTTTTTTAAATATATTATTTGCCACATGAAATGCTTCTATTTAGATTATTAGTGTACTAAGAGTTCAAATAACTTATATTTCATTCATGTCTTATTGATCTGGATATGGGTCCTTATATTTTAAAATCCCTCACAAATAAAGTTAACTTTGTACTTATCCCACAGGTGCCGCCTCCCTCGCAACAGCAACCCCCTCCACAACAACACCCCCTCCAGCACTCATACATGCAACAAGGCCACCCTCCGCCCTCTGGCCCCCCACAGGGCATGGGCATGGCACCCCACATGATGCAGCAGCAACATCACAATCGCCCCCCACCCATGGGTGCCACCCATTACCCTCCCAGCGGCCCGTACCCTTCCAACGGTGCGATGATGCAACACAGCGGGATGAGGCCCGCGGGACCCGGTATGATGGCCGGTGGTATGCAGGCTATGCAGAGACCACAGCATGGTAAGGGTTTTATAATAACTTATGAATAAGTGAGGTGACGTATTATAACAAACACACATTGAACACTGTTAGTATTAATCCAATATTTGAGCCTTAATGATCGCTGATAGCTGTCATAAACAACAGCATTTCCCTGTTGCTTGTGGTCCCGTTAAATGGTCCCCCACCCATGGGATGGGTGCCACCCATTACCCTCCCAGCGGCCCGTACCCTTCCATTATTATTATTATTTTTTAATTTATGGTTAGTGTGTTGTAGTTGATTAAATGTCTACAGATAATTTGTCTTTTTATTATCATTTTACCTTTTAAAGGTCAGTACTAAGACAATCAAACTTGCTTTAAAAATTAGAAAGCCTGACCTATATCCAACAGCCCATGTATTAAGACTTAATTTTAACAAATTAAATTACTAAGATCGTAAATTTCTCTAAGATAAGGTTGTAAGTCACCTTCATCCTCTATCTCATTATGATTGCAAGAATGAACGTTTAAAGCATTTTTTTATTTACTCTAGGCATGCCCCCAGTACCGTCTGCCCAAGCCCCACAGGGCCATGGCCCAAATATGGGAAATGAAGCTTCCATGGCAAGTCCTATGGTCGGTCCTCCCCAACCCCAAGGTATGTCTGACCCACAATTAAAAGTTTTCATCCATCCCATTGGTGTGTGAATGTACTTGGGTAATCCTAATAAGAACCTTTGCATGTTTTCCTCCTCTGCATGGCTTGTTCTTTAAAATATTGATATTTTGGCACACTGAAGTTTTATAAATGTAACTTTTTTTTACGTGTTGTGTTATGTTATGGCGAAAAATCCCTTGTGCTCGGCTTAAATGAAATGTTTGCCGAGTTACCTTGTACCTTTGTTGAAATTTTTAAATGTTTGGAATTTTGGTTTTGATTCCTCATAATTAAAAAAAATTATAAAACATGTTTTGCATGTTATAAGCAGAAGCTCTAATGGATCATAGAGTAATTGTATTTAAATATTATAATAACCATTTTTTAAACATTGGTGTTTTAAATGTAAAAGTTTAAAAATTTTCATCTCCATAATTTTTCCCCCTTTTTGGTGTGCTGATTTTAAATGACCCATTTGATGTGATGTGTTTAATATTTTTTCAGTGTTAAATTTTTAAAATAAACCTTAGAGAATATTTCAAAATTTTCTTAACTATATTGAGTAATGTGTTGCTATTCTATTTACTATTTTATAAAGGAAACCTGCCATACAATTTTATCAAAAGGTTTCTTACTTACAAAGCCATAATTTGAAGTATGAAAATAACAAATAACTTTTTTCAAAATAACCTGATTTTTTAAGTTTTAGCTATATTGGCTTAGTATATCAAAACTTTAATATATTAGTACTGCATTCTAGTTGCATACAATTATTTGAATTAAGCAGTTGAGATCCTCCATAATTTTGAATCGAACCTAATATTTTTTTGCCTTTTTTTAATTCAAAAGAATTAAATAGAAAAGTAGGTATTGACATGCTTGGGGATGTCCGCTGTCTGTCAGTAGCCCCAGTTGTTTGTTTGAATTTCTTATTCTACTCAAACTTACTTACAATTGTTAAGAAATAGTATTGCTTAGCTAACAATTTTAATTATTTTATATTCAAAATGTGCCAATTAAATAATCAATATTTTTTTTTACATGTTTTTAGTGTATTAATGTATGTGTTCCTTGAAAATATCAATAGAAATAGATTAATACACTAGAAGCATTCTCATATCTCTCTTGCTTATAGACATCACACTTTTAGAAGTAAATTTAAAGCACTATTATGTAAAATATTATTTAAAATTCTATTTAACTGCATACTCTCTGTAGCTCTTTTAGTCTTATTTTAAAAACTAGAATTTATTCTTTTTGCAAATCTTTTTTTCTCTTCTATCAGTAAGTATGAGCCACTCTTTTCCTCCACATATTTGCAGGTGAACCTTGAAAAAAAAAATGGTTCTGTTTATAAAATAACTCTCATCTGCTGCAGTATGAGGTAACTTTGTTTATTTCTCAATGTGTAAGTTAACCATGTTTATAACTGATTTGTCTTTGCAGAGAAAAAAAATTCGCGAAGCAAAAAAAGTAACGGGAAAAGTAAAAAATTAGCTAAGAATGAATTACTGAATCATCTTGAGGTAGATTTCTTTTACTACTTTTTAATTGTTGAATGTCAAAAAGGATTGTCTTTGTATTTTTCAACAGGGTTGCATCACTCTTTACCAACTTTTCAAATAAAATGAACAAGGAATTAGCACAAATTGTGTAAATGTTTTGCAATTGGTTATATTTAACCTATATGACAGGTGCAATTAAAGTTTCATTCTCCAAACTTTAGCATTTGCTTACAGTTAGGATTCTACAAAGTTGGTAGTGGCATTTTGAGTCTCAACCCTGTTTGAAAAATGAACTAATATATTTTTTAATGAATTTGTTTCACATGTTTTCTGAACAGTCAGTTTTGGAGCAGTCTTAAACTTCAAAATCTTTTGTTACATTTGTTACGTCAAAGTGGAAACAGTTTTCCTTGATGAGATGTGATTAGTTTAATTATTCACCTCAATGATTCAGTAAAATATTGTGCCTTTGAAGTTAGATTACTATTTTAATTTTATAATTCTGTTTATTTTAATAAATGTCAATAATGTTTATATTGACAATTTAGGATTTATATCAAAAGTTAAAATGAAGGATTTAGTTGCAAAACTGGCCTCCAAATTAAAACCTACGATAAAGGGTCCGACCTGTTCGTTGTTGACTTTGTCCAATAGAATTTATATTCATTGAACGAAGAACATAAATTCAGCCAATAGAATTTATGTTTGTCAAAAGTCGCCAATGAAAGAACGGGACTTTTATCTTAGTCATATTTAGGAGAATATTAGTTTTGCAACTACAGTCTTCAAGTGTTCGATTATTTTAAAGAATTTGGTTAAGGATTTTTTTTAATTGAAATCAACATGTAAATTATTTTATTTATATTTTTTATACTTAACTTAAATAGTTAAATATTTTTTTTTAATTAAATGCAAGGGCATGTGATATCATAATTTTAAAAATCAGGGAAGGTTGGAAGTTCTCAATTTTGATGCTGTCAACAAGATATAATTTTTTACAATCTAATACTTATGACTATTTTGTGCTTTTATAAAGCTTTCTCCCTTTTACTTGAAAATGATCTTTTTTTAGTTTATTAACATCTTCATCAGATTTTTTTATATGAATATGATAAAAAAAACTTACCATGCATAATAGATCTTTTTTTTAATAAAGAGCATAAAAAATTCAACTGCCAACTTCCAACCCTACTTAATTATTTCAAATTTTCACAAAACTGTGGTTCTTAAACTTCACTTGTATTTTAATCATATAATTTATAACCAATGCTTTGTGAAAGGTTAGATTTTATTATATTGTATTTATAATGTAAAATGTTATTTATTGTTCAACTATTTATTTGTATTTATTTCAAAAGTTATTAAATGTTTTCAAAGTAAAACTTTTGTTTTTTTATTAAAATGAATATATATTTAAAAAAGGATTTAATAGCCTTTTATATGTTATCTTAAACTTGTTGCAGTAAACTTCTTGGTAGTGAAAATATTTAAGTTACCTTTTTTTGTCTAACACCTTATCATTTAAATATGTTGAAAATAAAAGGTTTAACAATGGATTTGGGTGTGCTATTTTAATTAATACAATTATTTATCAATTTAACATTTTGTTTATTGATTATTATTGAATATGTAAACCTTACCATTAGTTATTGAATATACTAGTGCAAAGATAATTTAACCTAACCTTAGAAAAAAAATTCCGAACTATCACCCATATGTGTAGTCAAAATATCCAAATTCGTAGCGTTTCAGTTAAATTTCATAAATGTGTTTTTAAAAAATTATTTTGCTTTTATTTAAATATTTTGTAAAACTTATCTCTCGCTTTTAATTTCCTCAGCGACCGGACCTCCCGATGTAAGTGACTCTAGCAATAGCAACAGTAGCGAGGCTATGAACATCGCAGCTGCTGCCAACCAACAATGAAAATCGCCCTTTAACAATTCCCGAGGACCTCAAACCGAATCATTTTATAGACTTTTTAAGACTGTATGTCATGTCATCGGCTTCATTTCCTCTCTGTTACTCGTGCATCATACTTTTAGTTGCTTTTTCATATGTGGGTGTCATTATTATTCTTTTTTTAATGCTTGAGATGGGTTTTTGTGTATGTTCTAATTAGCAATGTTTAGCCTCTTCTGTGTATTTCATTCATTCACTCATAGGCTTTTGATGGCTTCACTTTTTATTTAATAAATCTATTTTAATTAACCATTTTTGTAGTTTTTCTTCTTTTTTTCAAAATTGTCCTTCATATGTACAGTCATTTGATTTTTTATTGAATAAATTGGTGTACTCTAAATTTGTGTCTTTTATTTACTCGCAAAGCTATTTTGTGATACAGCATCCATATAGGTATTATAGAAGCATACGCAGAAAATAAAGATAGCGAAACTTGCAGTTGTTAAGATATCTGATATTTATTTAATAGCAATTGCACAAGAAACACGTACAATGAATGTTCAGTTATTATATAGGGTGGATTTTTTGTTTATCTTAGAATTCAATGGAATTTATTTTAAAATTGAGTACCAGTTTGCATTCTATTGGTCATTTCATTTTCATTCCTTTTTTTATTTATTATTTAAGAGCTAATTTTGTAAAAAGTTGCTAGCCAGAATTAAAAATAGAACTATATTACAACTTTTATTTTCAGTTTGCCTTAAACTATACTTAAGTGTTATTGAATTTTATGTACTGTTTGGACCATACTTAAATTACTTTTCGCATTTCAAAAATAAAATTATGATAAACTTTGTGGTTAAAAATATTTAGGTATTGTAAATGAGAAAATTAAATATATAATTTTTTATAGTTTTTTTAAACTAAGAAGTGTGCTTTTTTATACACATACAAAAATGAATACCCATATAGCTAATAACAGGTATCTGGATTTTGCTTAATCAAATTCTTCGCCAATAACATCGAATGGCTTTAATATTGAATGTAAACATGGTAAGTGACATTTTCAAAATTGAATAGTTTTAAAAATAAAATATTTTGAAACATTTACATCAGTAGTTCCCAACCTTTTCTAGACCATCGCCCCATTCTTTAGGTTGACTAACACCTATCGCATCGCCCCTTTTAATTTTCATGTTGAGTTAAAGTGTAACTAATAAATCAGTTTGATAATTTTAAACACTTACTACCATATATAAAAACAACCATAAGCAGTTTTATCCAGTCACTCTTAAATAAAATAGAAATAAATAAAATGTATATTTTTAACAAAATTTTTAAAGACTAAAGAGCAAAAGTGAAATAATTAACTAAGTCTTTAAACTGGATTCTGGAAAATTTAAGAGTTGACAGTAAAAATTGAAAAAAAAATGAATGGTTGAAACCCTCTTTTGTTTATTTTACCATTTTAATGACTGCCTTGTGCTTGGTGCATTTTAGTTAAAGCTTGAATATCCGGCTTTATACTTGTTAAGTTCAGGCGCAAGTCTCCTTTGAGGTAAATGTCTAACAGATTTCTTAGTTCTGTTGTCCATCTCCTCTCTAAACAAAATCCTTTTTCAACTAAATATGCTGTTGACGGGAACAAGATGAGAAGTGGTTCAGCGTTTAACTACAGTTGTGGATAAATAAGTGTCCATAAGTTTTACCCAGGCTAACTCATAACCGCTCTGCTTGAAAATGATTTTCGTCTCACAGTCATATTTCAGACCTACAAACTCTGTCTGCAAAGAGTTATCAAGGTTATCCACAGCTTCAAATGACAATGTATCTACAATCCAATCAGGAATTTCTAACTTAGTCAAATCTTGTAAGATGTCAGTTTTTAACTGGTCAAGATGATCATTAGTATTTTGCAAAATTAGTATTTTGTCTTCTAGGATTTCTCAGTAACTGACCTAAACAACTCTTCAAGGGTCGGAAACTGAATCAACTCTTAACGACCAATATTAAACTTGAGAATATCAAACTTTGCTATGAATGACGAAATGATTCCTTTGGCTTTGTGACAAGGTTCATTTTGTTTCCTTGCAGCTTTTTATTGACTTTATTGACGTTCATTTTTTTTTAAATATCTGTAAGGTACGCAAGTTCCAACTTGCGTTACTTCAAATTCTCACTTATGACTTATGACTTTCTTGGTGGGGGGCAAGTTCGCCGAGCACTGCGACCTCAGGTCTATTGTAAAATTCTCACTTAAAACAGACTGAGACGTGTCCAGAAACTTAGTAACCGTACCAAATAATTCGAAAAAACGGCGCAAACAGTTTCCTTTGGAAAGCCACCTCACGGTTGTATGGAAAAGCAAGCGTTCGTTCGAATTCCTCGTTTCTTGCAGTCAGCAGCGCTGAGCAACAACTGGTGAAGAACTCGCCGATTGAGAATGGTTTTAATGTACTGCGGTATAGTATTTTAATCCCCCCCCCCCCCCTGAATACCTATCGCCCCCAACTATTTATTGCCCTCTCGGTAACACAAATCGCCCACTTTGGTTGGGAACCGCTGATTTTCATGTTCTTCAAATTCCATCAAGACTTACAAATAACCCCTAAGCGATTTTTGGTAAATTGTAATTTATAAATTAGGCATGCCATAACAAGTTTTTTGTATCATCATGCAAATTAACTGATTGACAATTGGCAAGTACACAATTTTTTTTCCCCTTTTCTTACCTATTTTTAAATATAGTCTTTTGTCGCGTATTCCTTTACTTCTCAAATTTGTCTCTCCCCACCCCACGACTTGAATAGTACAAATAAAGTTTTACTATGTATTTATGCATTGATGGACTCAAATCAAGGTATGCTGGCTAAAAACGATAATTATTTGAAGAAAAAACTTTATAAGATTCAGAAAACAAAATGTATTTAATTTTTACATAATCATTTCACTACATATGGTTAAAATTCAAAAAGTGAAAATTAACACATTTAAGCTTTTTCTTACATAATGAATCTGAATTATGTACATGAAATGGGATATTCTTTAGCTATTTCTTTGTCAAAGAAAATAATATAATTCATAGAAAAACAATAGTTCTGAGAGGACTCTCCCTACAAATCTGACATATTGAACATCCTTTACTATGCATGACGCTGCGTACGATGTCACTTTTAAGATACATTGGGTGCCTTCTCGGGTGTCGGCTCGTCACCTAACACCTAACTATGGTTCTAAATTACGACACCCGTCGTCAATAGCCCTCATCTAGCTCTATAGTTCGATGATAATTCAACCTAACTCTAATCATACTGCCGGCCTCTTCATTTGCCAACGGTTCTAACCCACGAGGAATAGTCCTCGAATAGCTCTAGCGTGACGATTATTCAACCTAACCTAACCCATTTGACCCGTCGTCGCCTATAGAACTTGTGTAGCTCTGGTGCGATGTTGATTCAAACAAAAACCAATCTACTATGACTGCACCAAATATATTTTTTCTTAAATTTTTAAAAATTATTTCTGTATCAGTTTTGGTTAATCAAATATACTACGCATATGCGGCATATTTGTTGCAAACGTATCCCTGTTCCTTATGTTATTTTAAAATGAATTTCCGCATCTTTTCATTTCGATAAATATCAGGCATCAAAATACAATGGCGATCACAAGGTCATGTTGGAATGGTACTTCCAGGTACATATTTGCGTGCCACAAAGAATAGCCTATGCTGGAAACTATTGATACTTTTCTTTTTCATATTTTCATAGTGGAAGATTTATTCTATTTTATCATTTGAGGTTGAAAAATACATTGTTTTAATTGCCACTACAATTTGATAAAAAGAGAATTCGTCAGTAAACTAATCTGAAATTTAATCAAGTTTTAAAGTAAGTTTAAGTAAGAAAAATGAGCATAGCAGAATGAATTAAAAAAAGTAAGGGAAAAGTTATCCAATTTGTATATTTTTTTAGCTCAATTTTAATACATAATTTATATAGTATCTTATCGATAACAATTTGACAGGTGTTTATAGTGTAGCAAACATTTTATTTAAATGAAATTAAACACAAAAAATAACTGATCCCTACATCAATAATGTGTTGCCCAAGTACGAATAATTCATCCACAAACAAAAGTGTGTTCAATTAGTTGTATACTTTTTTAGTAGTCTAGTAATAAATGTTACCAGAGCATCACCTTAATAAACGACCTTGAAGTGAAGACTATTATAATTTTTTTTAGAATTTCTAGTTCTTTATTAATTAATTTTTTTTCGACTAACTTAATTACGAAAATTATTATTTCCGAAAATTCGAAATATGTGCTCAAGAACTTTTTTCTATGAGGAATATATTGGGAAGGGGGCAGTCTGGCGTAAAATGCATTAATTAACAAGAATAAATGCATCGTCTTTTGTTAAGATAATATTAGGAATATTTCTAGCGTTATTGCGTTAATTAAATGAGAGGCAATTATATACGTAAGTTTATTTATCAGACACCGCTTGGAATAAACAAAGAACTCTTTGTGAAGTAAATAGCATAATTTGAATAGCTGTATTAATATTCAATAATTCAATCGAAAACCAGAACAAATAACGAATTAGAGAGGTCAATAAACTTTTCAAAAAGTTGTTTGACTTTAATTAGCAATAACATTCACAATGCGCTATTTTTTGTAATAAATTCATTGACAATGCTAAAACCTTCTCTCGAAGCAACAATGCTCGAAGGTAATGTTAATAAACAAGGGAGATTTGCTTAAGGGCGAGGAAAATAGAATAAAATAAGATCACTCGAAGAATAATAATACCTAATGAATTTAACAACTAATAGGATTGTATTCTCTGTTAAGTTAAAAAAGAAATACAGATTTTATATGTTCTTGTTGTTTTACGTTTTTGATCTTATCTGTTAAGTTCAACATAAGGAAAGGAAATAAAAGTTTTTATATTCTTCTATTAACGATTAATACTCAGAGAGATATTCAAGTTAGAATGCGAGTATAGTTGGTAAATATTTTTTGACCAGTTTCGTTTGAAAAGTTATAAATGTTTACTTTTAGGTAACTGATATTACAAATATATAAAATAAATATTTAATATTTGTATTAATAAAAGTCAAATATTATTCTATATTAATTTTAATGAGTACTATTATATTATTTGTATTTTAAGCTTTTACGAGTATATATGTTTTTTTAAAGCTTTGTCTTACTATTGGAGAAATGGGCTGTTGTGCCACTTACTATATTTAACCTGACCAGATTTATTTCAGTGATTAACTTTTTGACTAGAAATCATCATTAATCATATTTTATTTATGGTGTTCTTGTTTCAGAAAACTATGAAAAATTTATAAGGAGACTATTTGGAAAAATTTTATAGCTAGATAGTTGAAATACAAACTGAACTGTACTGCAAAATGTAGTGCGCCTGATCGCTCTAACTAAATTATAAAATATCAATTAATTAAAATAAATTTAACACTGCTAACACACACAGAGAGAGAGAGAGAGAGAGAGAATATCAATTAATTAAAATAAATTTAACACTGCTAACAGAGAGAGAGATCGAGAGACATATTTAGGAATCAAATTACATTCATTTTTTCATACTAAATGTCCGAGTGGCTTTTAACATAACACAAAAAAGTAAAAGCTATGTACGTCCATCTGCCCAAACTACAAATGCTACATGCAAGTATGATGCATCACACAATTCAGTCATTGAAAACTATAGTAAAAAAATCCAATTCTAAGTACTTCACTTACTGAAGAAAGAAAGAAAACGCAAATACCCATTTAAAAAGCATATGAATTCAGTTTTTAATACAATTAAATATTCATTGCCACTTAACAAGCGCACACGATAATTTATATTAAATAAAATTTAAAAGAAATTTATTTTTGCGATACAAATAAGTTTGAATAAGCGGAATGACGTCCAATGGTATGCCGTATTGAGAGATCTTTGGTTATCCCTCAGATAAAAACCCAAAACCCTATGAGGGATAAGAAAATTGGCTGAAGTGTAAGCTCATTTTCACTGCATGATATTTAAATTATAATTTTTAACTAAAAATTCAATTTTTTAAAATTATATTTCTTTAGAGCGTTATAAATGGCTCCTTCTTGACTTTTCAAATCACGGCAAATGCCGCCGGAACAAATACTAGGATTTGACTCAAGCTATTTAACATAATCATTTTTCGAACTGCAAATAAATTTTGCAAACAATGAAGAACATTAATTAAATTTGAGGAAGAAAATTAATGAAAATGGCTAATTTTGGCTGCAAAAGTTTAAATTACAATTAAATGCTTTGCTTGACGATTTTTCTGAGGTGTATAAATATTGGGAGGTACTGGTTCTAGAGATGACAGTTACTGTTATAAGCTTACTTGTTTTTTGTAACAGAAAACCAAATGACAGCAGGGCCATCAGGTATGCAATATATGGGGATAAAGAAAAGTTTTGCTCATGTTTTAATTACCATATCTCAAAAACTAACTAATGAGTATTAGATTTCAAGATACGAAGAACAAAACTAAGAAATAAAACTTATAGTTTTATAGCAAAAGGATATAAAAGCCATTCAATATGGTTGTGAAATATATATGAACAAGGGACTGCAGTGCAATTTTCTACTTCTCTAAACACTCTTCCTTCTGTGAACTTAAAGCGAGTATCTTCACAAGTAGTAAAATAACTTAAAAGAAAAAACGTTATAAAATTACATTGAATGGATAATAACTGGGAAATGACGATTTTAACGCAAAATAAATATGACGTCACGTTAAATGGTTATAACGTAATTTAGATTGGATACATTTTATTAATATCGTACCATACGCGGAAAAGAGACCTATCGAAAAAAGACCATTCTTCAGGAGAGCCATTTAAAGTTTTAGTAAAAATTCAACTTATCATAAAATCGTTCCAAATGAACCTTAGATTAAAAATATTTGACATGGATGTATCTGTTTTATGAGTATCAAAAGGTATGCATAGTCATTTTTTTATTTTAAATTTGCCTTTGCCGAGATATTTTCAGATAGGTCTTTTTTCCGCGTTCAAATTTGAACGATTTTGTACACGGAAAAAAGATCTATCTGAAAATATCTCAGCAAAGGCAAATTTAAGGTAAAAAATGACTGTGTATACCTTTTGATACTCATAAAACAAATACCCATGTTAAATATTTTTGATCTATAGGTTCATTTGGAACGATTTTGTGATAATTTGAATTTTTACCAAAGTTTTAAACGGGTCTTTTGAAGAACAGTCCTGAAAAATGTGCTACTAAATTTGCTGCTAAATTCATTCTAAATATTAGGAAAACATTTTTATGAAGAATACTCATTTTTTGGTAATGCATTTTTATAATCTAATAATATATTGATCAACAATAAGAATATATTTTTTAAAATTAAATTGAACAAAAAGCTTGTTTAACCAATTTCATGAAGTTTATGTAATAAGGTATATCTCTTATCATGTTTTTACGATATTATTTTAAGTCATGTGTTTTTTTATAATTTAATATATTCAATGATTGAAATCATAATAATTTGTTTATATAAAAGATAAGTGTTATGAAACGAATCACTTTTACAAAATCAGGACTTACAAGATATAAGAAATGATATCCACATTTTTCTACAAAAACCTTTCAATCTAATATTTTACAATATATCATGCATAAAATTAAAAAGAATTAATTTTGAAGCATGGTTAAAATTTAAAATTATTTTAAAACTCATGAAAATGTAAAAAAGTCTTAAATTAAAAAAAAATACAATTTAGAAATGACTTTGAATCAAAAATTTTCAAATAACAATTTCGTTACTTGAATACAATGACTGTGTGTGGGTAAATTGAAAGTTATTAGTTTACATACAAAAATGCTTTTTTTCCCCATTAAGTACTTTTAAAACTTGAATGACAAAACGATTTCAAACTATTTATTGTTTGCTAAAATATTAACTTGAAAAAAATATATATACATCGGGGGAACCAGGGACACATGACCCAACTTGTAGTTTTTGGCTTGTAACTTTTAAAAAACACTATTTATGGATGTGAAAATGCAGTCAATTTATACTTAAATATAAGTATAACACAATATGTATTAGTATTTTTCTGAAGTATTTACTGCAATATTGCAACATTAGTAATATATAAATAATTTAAAACTTTAGTTTTGGGACATGTATCCCAATGCATAGGGATACATGACCCACCCATTAGGGATACGTGACCCAACCCAAAAATGTAGTAAGACTTAAAATTATCAAAATACTTTTGCCTAATAACAAAACTAACATCATATTTTTATTAAGTTCAAATAGATTTTATAGTCTTTTAAAACAAAATTATTACTTCTTATTTTTATCACATTAATTATGCTTATATTAACTAACTTAGCAAATTTAAACGTTAAATCTTGTCTAAATACAAAATTGGGGATACTTTTATTTTGCAGAGAAAACACAGGTGGTTGAAGAATCGTTTCTATTTGATCAATATCAACTTTGGATCCATCCATTTCAGGCCATTTAAAACATTTTCCATCGATTCTTTCTGCATACTGAATTGTAAGCTCGTTAAAAAAAATTCCTTGTACTTTCCCAACAAACCTTGTATTCCGTTGAGAACCAGTAACTTACTTTTGGGACTCTCGTGATTTTAAAAAATTACTTGTCTACTTCTGTCTCCTTTTGTTTGTTAACTTGGTCACGTATCCCTAATTGGTTTGGGTCAAGGCCCTAGTTGCGCTTTTTTTTATTAACCCCAAAAACAAAGACATTTTTGAATAATTACATTAGCACTATTATACACGTAATTGCAGCTAATAGCATGAACAAAACAAGTAACTAATTGAAAAAATCTTTCCTTTAAGTCAAAAAATGTAGACCGAAAAACCTTACGGCATCAAAAATTTACTGATTGGTCAAATGTCCCTAGTTCTCCCTATTGACATATCATTTTGCAATCTATACATATTGCTAAATTATACATTATATTTTTATATTATTTTATAACAACAATTATGATAGGTATTTCTTTCCCGCTCATTTTCATCCAAAAACGTACGCGGAAAAGTGACCTATCTATTAATTGCAGACGAGCTAAGGCTCGGATCGCTATGCCGATTGCACCAATCGATAGATATCAAAATTTTGCATCCTATAGTAGTGTTAACTCATAAAGTTAATTTTTGTCGATAGGTCACTTTACCGCGTGGTGCGATATTTAGGGAAGATGGATGGCCAAAGTGTTTTTTATTTTTTTTTTAACGTTTAAGCATAGGTACCGACTCTCTCGTCAGAACTAATGATACCCCTTCCCTCACACAAAAATTAGAATGTGAGAAAAAATACAATACAATACGACACCCTTACTCTAATAAGATACTCTTTCCTACATTACAAATTTTATGGAGCATATCCTAGACTGGCCTGGGTCTAGGTTTAGAAGACCTCAGCTTCTCTCTACTTCTCGTAATTGACTTTGCCAGAATACATGGACTCATGGACCACTTCTAGCTATTGCTCGAAGGTTTAGAAACAACAACAACAAATTTTAAAAATTTCCTAGCAAAAAAAATTACAAAGAAAATTTCAGCTGATCAAGACTACCCCTTCTACCCAAACGCAAAAAAATCCACACACTTTTCAGCAATGGGTATGGAAATCCTGAAACTTTATAACTACATATGTCTTTTGGAGAAATGTGTTCGGACATATATTAATTATAAAAAATCTATTACATGACTATGCAATTGGAAAACATCGTATGTTAAAAAAAAATTGCAATCAAAGTTATATATTTTAATTATTTTGTTTCTATGTATAATCAAACCCTGGCAGAATTTAAATTTGAATTTTATCTGGACAGAGTTGTATATATATTTTGATAAATAAAGAGAAAAATGACAATTTATCCCATTGAAAGGGATTTACTCTTCAGTTTAACTTTTTTTAGTGAAAGATAATAGCGAGAAATAAAACCAGCAGGTTGATATTGGATATCCCATTTGAGTAACGCGGTAGAACGTTATTTGAAAAGCTTAAATTAGCCATGCAAGATGCGTCTCATGCTCAAAGGGTGGCCCATAAAGGGTTTTGTGACCCCGCTTTCAAAGGTGACCCAGAGTAGACGGTGGTCTAATATGGCTTTGTTGAAAGGAAGATGAAGTTTTATGTACTTAAGGATTTTTTTTATTGTTTCGTTGACTTTCACATTGAGATATAGGAATACACAATGAGTGTTGAGGATTTTGCTCGTTTGCTTAATATTTTTTTACGTAGTGAAAGTATTAATAATTTCGGTGATTTTTTATGTTTCTTTTGCTAATTAAAATTTACTAATTTGTTGATTGATTAATTTTTTTGTCCAGTAAAAATAAGGAATTAAAGAAGTTTGTGAAGGATTTTGTTCGTTTGCTTTAGAACTTTTTTTGTTGAATGAAAATATTAATAATTTCGGTTATTTTTCTACGCTTTCTTTACAAATTTAAATTTTAATAATTGGTTAATTCTAGGCATTGCATAAAATAATTACAATGATAGATTGACAATTCACGATTTATATACATATTTTTTTATATTTCTCATAAACTACTGTGAAATTATGTTTACTATGAATACTATGTTTATTTTTAAGCTGTGCTTAAGCTTGTAAGAAAAGTTGTGTAGCAGGGTAAATTATTTTGTTTAATCTAAAAGTGCTTTTTTCATAGTTAAAATACGGGTAGTTTTTTTATTAGAAATGTTTCATAAGGTGTTAGTATCGGTAATGTTATATATTTGAGGCAGGTTTTAATTGTTTTTAAATTTTAATATAATTTTTTTATATAATCCAATGAGTAGTGTGATCGGTTAATAAGTAATTATTCTCATACAATTGCCATTCAAAACGTACGCTAAAATACTTTTGTTACAATTTTTCAATGTAGTTTGAATGATACTATCTACTAGTTATTATTTGTAATCTTGAAATTTTTTTGTGAATGTGAAATTGCACTCAAACACACACACACACACACACACTTAAAGCGATCATTTGTTAATGGTAACATTGTATCTTTCGTGTCTAGAGCGTGTAGATAATTTAGAAAGTTTTAACAAATTGACGACGATTTTATTCGAACCATTCGTAAATTCCGAAACTTCACAATACAAATTCCAATGAAAAACAACATTCACCTCACTTTAAAAGTATCCAACACATAAAAGCAAAACTTTTATCTTCACCACCATACAGCCACCATTGATTTTAGCCTCACTGATGACAGTTTTATCTCTAATGGTTCTGTTCGCGTTGTTTTTTCCATCCCTTTTACCTAATGACATCCAATGAGTAGTGTGATCGGTTATTTCATGAAGAGGCCACACTTGTCACGGGTTACTTCTATTAGTCATCGATGTTTTCAGCGTCAGTTGCCTTGGTAACGAGTTGCTGGACATTCACCTGCATTCAGCATTGCCCAATTGCGAAACGCCCCACCTTCATAATACCCCTATTTATTGTTACAAACTATCGTGTTTAGGGTGTGTGCTTTGTGTACACTTTTTTGGTGCAAAGAAATCATTAAAATATCGTGAAAATTGATTGAAGAAAACGTCTTATGAATGTTATTCTTGATGGACACTGTAAAACCATACTGCGTAACGTTCCTTCGTGAAATCGGCAGAAGCTCAAGTCCTTTCAGTTTCATGGAATAACATTACATTAAAATTACGAAGTAACGTTACACAAGTATGTACACACAAGTATGTACACAAGTTTACACCTACATGTTACACCTACTTTGTATTGTAAATGTCTAGTAATAGATATATTAATATGTATCATAAGGAGTACGGGCACAATGACCATGTGCTAAGGTTTACGCAGATATTTTGAAAAAAGCTTATTTGCAATCTATATTTAGATACTTCGCAATCACAGAATATATACATGAATTATTTTAATTCCTATATTTGCCATTATAGCAAAAAAATCGATTGCCTTCTAAAAATAAAATGAACGTAAATGAATGTCTATTAGACTTTTGTCATTTGAAAACAAATATCGATGCAAACATGCAAATGTTTTTACAAAGAATTTTGTAGCTAAACTACCACTCTTTTTAAACAATTATATTTAACTAGCTTTATAAGCCCGGCGTTGCACGGGTAGACCCTTAATAATAACTGACTTTTTATGTAAATTTTTATTTTATGCCAATTGTTGCCTCCCATTCTGATTCTCCCTGTCCGATTGTACCCAGGCCCTTCCATGAGTTAGAGGGCTTTCCCATAGGCCCTGGTGTTCGCCTTGCATGCGAAAGGTCCCAGGTTCAGGTCCGGGCATCGCCTAAATAGCTGCCGACCTAAAAGGGTACAGCCAAAAAATGCCGAAGAATAACACCCTGTGTGGAAGGAGTTTACGTTAAATATCCTTGAAAGTCCCGACTCTCCGTACGATCACGCCCTTAAAATTTGCGTTGGATGCCAACTCAGGTGTCGGCTCGTCACTTAACTATGGCCAATAGCTCTCATGGGTAGCTCTAGTTCGACGAAAATTCAAACTAACCCTAACCCATACAACTGGATGGGTATAGCTACCCTACCTTTAATTTTCAAATCCGCCAAAAGGCGCCAATTCCAAAAGTCAATCGGCCTTTATATCATAGCTGTATTAAATTGACATAAAAAAAGAAATAATTCACAAACAAAGAAAAGCCTGGTCCAGTATAGAATTTCAAAAGATAATCAATAAAAATCATTGTTAAATATAGAAACCCAACGTTCGCCAAAAATCGCCAATCAATACACTTACTTAATTTCCTCGCGGTGAATTTCTTTTTTCAAATTAAAAATAGAAAATTGATAAAAACACAATGCATAATGATATTCCGATGGAGAAATTGGCTCACGTTTTGCACTCCTAGACCCGTTTGGGTTCGAATTTCGAAAAATCGCTTCTTAAATGACGCCTACGATATAAAAAGAATATTTTCCTAAAATTTGGTAGCTCTACCTCCAGTAGTTTGGGCTGGGCGTTGATACGTGAGTCAGTCAGGACTTTGCCTTTTATATATATAGATAGACCTAAACTGGTTATATAAATTTGTAATGATCACTTATACTGAAGACAATTACTGCAGACCAACAATGTTAATAGTAGATTTATATCGGGTCGCTATGCCCTCTTCGACACTATTGGTACTTCGGCACTATTGTAACTTATCTATCTTGTATTATATGATAAGTATTAAAAATAATCAAATTGTACAACATCTATTTAAAATTTAGATCAATATAATTTCCATTCATTTTTAACTTGGTCGTCTTGTTTGTTTTAGAACTAATAAGAAAATATTTCCCCATTATCTGTTTCGGTTTAGAAAAATTAACTATATCGATTATGTTGCTTCCAGAAACTATACATACGCACATAGTAATCAGTCTTCATTTGAAAAAAAATTCCAACAGTTGCTTCTAGAAATTTAAACATGATTCGTTTTCCAGGAAATGTTAATAAACAGAACTCCTTACTGTAGATGTAGATTATTAGGAATTTTTTGGAAAAAATTAGAAATTCATCGAAAAGAATAAAAATTTATGATACATATTACAAATCGTGACTCAATTGTTGAATTTGAATAAGGAAGGAAGTATATTAAACAAATCGGTGGAATAAGATATTTTTTTATTTCATTTTTTTTTAAGTTTTAGAATTTGATTCGTGGTAATGATGTATTGGTCATTTGAGGATAAATTCCATTAAAAATGCGCAATGGAGTTAATTAAATATTTTGATTGCGTCTTAAGTTTATTTGCTTTCAAATTAATGTCATTGTTTATATAATTTGTTTCGTTAAAATGGAAAAATTAAATACAAACCTTTTACAATAATTGAAAAGTTTCAGTCACAAAAGTATTTGGCTCATTCTAGATTTCCTGTTCAAATGTTACTTCCTTATATTTTCTGTGTGTATTTTTATTTATGTAGTTTATAAAAGTATACTGTGGAAAGAATATTGATACCGTCTACTACTAAGACAAAGACTTGTCCTTCAAGTTTGACCTCTTTCTTATAAAATAAGAGGTTTTGGGCAAACTTTTTTTCAGTAAGTTACAGTGGTGAATAGAAATGAGTTTCTTTGTTTGACATAAAAATCTATGAAGTAGAGTTGAAAAAAATTAAAGAAGAGATAAATTCGTGGTTGAAATTCCTTAAGAAATTGTAGATAAGTTTTTTAAAAAAGAATGTGGTCAACAATCAACTGTTAACAAATTCACAATATTTTTTTTTGTAATAATATTATTAAAAGAAGGAAAAGAGCATTTTCTCATTCTTCATGTTGAAATACATTAATGAAATACTATAATTAACCCACAAAATTCAAAAAATATATTTATGGAGGATTCATTAGATCATATGTTTGCTGATGTTGTTTATTTATGCTGAAATCAGTTTATCAAACACAACTTCATCTTTAATATTATAACAAGAATTTTATCATTTTAAACTATTCAAAATTTACTGCTAAGAAACAAATTTAGAAAGGTTACCCTTCAAGAGTATTGTATTTTTTAAAAATTTGTTTTGAGGATGTTTGAATACCTATAACTCCTCGGCGCAACAGCCCATTACTGGACCAAGGCCTGCCGTGCCCATTTCAGCTTTCGTGACCTAGGGCTCTGGGGTGCTATGCATATGTCCCGGTAAGGTGGTCAGTCGCACGCGGAACCCCCAGTGTTTAGTTCCTAATCATGCTTGGTACCCATTTTATCGACCCACTTAAGGGATGAAAGGATGGGTCAACCTCGCCCAATCCGGGATTCGAACCCGGACCTGTGGCACAGCAATGTAAAGCACTACCACTGCGCCACGGGGCCTCTTGAATACCTATACAGATCATATTTTGAGTGTCAAATGAGAGATAAATGCGCATAGTG
This sequence comes from Oedothorax gibbosus, assembly GCA_019343175.1. Lineage (NCBI taxonomy): Eukaryota > Metazoa > Arthropoda > Arachnida > Araneae > Linyphiidae > Oedothorax > Oedothorax gibbosus. Next base: position 35,227,138 of record CM033277.1, on the reverse strand, counting down.
TATTGTAATATTGTTTAATATAAGTTTTGTATGAAATAGCTGTTTAAAGTTAACCGTGACATCACAAATAGGTGCCGGAAATGCTATATTTGTAATCTCTCTTAATTTTTAAAAGACATTTCAGACGTTAATTTTTCAAAAGATTATTTAAAAATACTACTACTGTTGTCTACATTTTCTCTTATTTTGTTTGCAAACAAACATAGTTAAAAAAATAAAAAATATTTTTCGATGTGTGATTTTAGGCGTTAGATATCTTTTTGGGTAAATATACCACAGAATAGTGTTCAACTAGACATGCTAAGTTTTTAAATTCTGCAGAGTTTTGCATTTTAATTTACTTCGAGGGTCTTAAAAATGAGACATACATAGTAAACAAAAATTTCTCTCTCTCTGGAAACAAAAGACACGAAAAAAACAATCGCTTTTTTGAGAGGCCAATTACCCTTCAGCAGTCGTGACGTAATTCAGTAAAAGTAGGGCAGGTGCTGTTAGCATCACACCAAAGAACAATCTATCCGTAATATTTTACGAGTTTTGTGCACAATGGGAAATCACCAGTGACCCATTCGCGAACCTTTGGGGTCGAAGAGTTCACGCTGAGAGAGACGCTCATTCGAGCAGAATAATATTGTTTTCCATTTCGTGTTGGAACATTTTATCTTTGAGTTAGTAATTGAAGACAATGTTGTTGTTTTTTTTATCTATTGGTTATTTAACGTCGCATTAGTTACTTGATGTATACTCTTTGGCGAAATTTTTAATTGTGGTCAAGCGGCGAGGCTGATAAAGTGATAACTGAGCTGGCACCTAAAGAAAACTAACATAATTTCCGTCATCAGTACTTTTGATCAAGATGGATTTAACGTGCACAATTCTTATATATCCGTTACGGGAAGGGGGAGGGGTATATTTTGTTCAAAGACCGAGTGGAGTTTTAAGTACTGAAGTTATTAATTTATATACAGATTAACTCAAACTATTGCTATCGGAAATTAAATAGAATAATTCTACTCAATCCATTCTTCCCGTAAGAATTGATTCCATTTACCGGCAGATAGTGGATAAGGAAGCAGGCATGGTCTCAATACAGGCCCGTTTACAAGTAAAAGTGTCGAATTTCATTGAACTATAACATCATCCCCTATAAAATGTTTTCTTTCTCCCATTTTTAACGTTTACACAAAAATGAATTAAAATTCACACTTTTTTTTCGGAAATAAATTCTATTATCAGAAATTTTGAACTTTCCGAATGAGAATATCTCCGAGAAGTGATTTGAGTAATTGGTGCTCTCCTGTAGTCACTGTTTTAAATGCTGGAATTTACTAGAAAATTCGCCTTTGAAAAGCAATCGCTGAATAATCAAGAAATAATTTAGAAGTTTGAAAAAATTTGAATTAAAGAATGTTAAACTTTTTCTTCATATAGAATCAAGAACAATTGATTTTGGCAGAATCTTATCATCAATAATCCATTAGCAAAATGAAATACATCAATCATATCACACAGCAGTAATATCAAATATTTGCAGACACTCTGCCAGAACCGCTGGCGCGTATCGGACATTTCCGATTTGTCGTTCCGTCCGTTAGATCCGCCATATTTATTCCATTTATGATACCAGAAGACATGTTGTTCACCTGGGCTGGATTCAGCGATGCATGGCACAATCGCAATATAATGTCTGGGCTGGTTTGGGATTAGACGCTATATTCTATTCTTCGGCTGTGCTGTTCGATTCGAATTTGTCCTTTTCTCCAGATCGTAAAAATGACGTGTTCTAATGTCGAAGATATGATTAATTTCGCGCGTGATTGCAGAGTAGATTGGTGAAATGGATGTTTGGAAGAGTTGAGGAGTGTGTTATTATGTCCGAGCAGAAGGGTCATATTAGGTCCAGAATACAACCAAGTGTGTAATCAAGGTTTGAAGGACGCGGTTCTCTGACAGAAATGATTTCGATTCTGATGTGCATTCTAAGTGTCCGCTTTGAGGGATAAGAGATTAAACATAAGCGCCAACTTCATTGTTTTGCATGTTAAACTGTTTTTTTACCTGTTTCAAATATTAATTAGGCTTTTAAAAGATTTTTTTAAATATCATTATTACATAGCGAATGGTCTGAAAATAATCGTATTAAAAGTAAAAAAAAATCGCATTTTTAATTAGTTTGAAATATGTGTGTTACAAGACTCATTAATAGTCCTTAGATAGAAAAATATATACGTCTTGAACTTTATTTTTTGTGCTTGATCTTTTTTTCTGGATGAATTGAATATGTTAAAACACTAGAGAATGAAAAAACTCTTAAAATATCTATGGTAAAAAGTAATTAAAAGAAATGCACAATTATGTTTATGAATAATCAAAATACAAGTGTATTTATCTTCATATATTTATTTTTTGTCATTTATTTACAATAAGTCAATGAAAACTAGTTGCATGCATACGTACAGTTACAAATTCAACAATGTTTACATGATTATCATACAATATGAATTTTTGATTTTATACTAATTTAGTCAAAAACAGGCTTTTATTTGACTAACTCTCCTCAATTTTTATTAACTTTTAAAATAATAAATTCAAGGTTAAACTTTGTCCATTAATTAACGATTTCAAATACATGGATTTCTAACAGATCGGACAAATTATAAAATGAATAAAGTTCCTTTAATGTCAAGTATTTTAAAACAGCATAATTAACCGTATTAATTGGTTTTTAAAGATCTCGTAATGATGATGCCCAATTTCTTGATATGCGGGTGTCCTATAATAGATACTGGCAAAGAAGCCTATTATAGGACACCATAATGAAATTTTCAGTATATTTGCAATCCTACGGAAGTACCTATAGAATCAGCCATTATATAGGATACTATGGTAAATGGATGACATACTAGTATCTGAATGTCTCTTTTTCTTTGTGGAACGTCCAAATTAGTAAGAATTTTCTTTTTTTTTGTCTTCCTTATCAACTACAAACCTCCTTTGGTCTGGCCTGCAGATCTTTTAATGCTTAGAAATGCTTAGTCCTGTAGCTTAGTTTAGTCCACGTAAAGTACACAGATATTGCAGTTTTGTAGGATGTCCATAATCCACATGAGTCCTTTCAATCATATAACTGCAACGTGTCACACTATATGGAGTACATACTAGTATTTAAATGTCCATTTATCCTTGTGAAATGATGTCCAAATTAGTAAGAACTTTCACTTTTTTTTCATTATCAACTACGAACCTTGTTTGGTCGTGGCCTGCAGATCTTTTACAGAAATGCTTCTTCCTGTAGCTTAGTTAGTCCACATGAATTACGCAAATATTGCAGTTTAGTAGGATATCCATATACCTCTGCACGTTACGTTTTGTAGGATATCCATATACACATGAGTCATTTCAATAATACAACTGCGAGGTGTCAACCTATATGCAACCCTATCTGCGAGGTGTCACCCTAACGCAATATAATGTCTGGTGGTTTGAGCTTACGCGCCATATTCTATTCTTCGGCTGGGCTGTTCGAGTCGAATTTGTCCTTTCCTCCGTAAAAATGACGTGTTCTAATGTCGTCGAAGATATGATTAATTTCGCTCGTGATTGCAGAGTATAGGTTGGTGAAATGGATGTCTGGAAGCAACGCTACCGTCTGCGATGTCACACCTCACGCGTGCGATTCCTGGGGAATGTCCAGGTCAGCCTGGATCTCCTCCTCGCTCCTCAAGTCGATGGCGAACTTCCTCGGCGGCGGCAGACCCTTCACCGATCTGCTGTAGTCCTGGAACGCCCGGGCGAGCGTCAGCGTCAGCGAACGCGCGTTCTGGCGACTGTCGCAGACGAAGGCATGGCACAGGAACGGGTTCTTCTCCGTTCCGCTGTCGCGCACCACAATCATGGCGAAAACGCGAGTGTAGACCAAGTCCTGGACCCCGTACGAGATGGACTCTATCGGGTAGAGGCCCGCTTCAAACTTCTGGTTCTGGTTTTGGGGCATGGCTGACAGGTGGACCCCTTTGTCGGACACTTCGAGTCGTAGGTACGGGAGAGTGACCCCTGGTTGGAGAGATCTTGCAGAGGCTACGAGTTCGTCAACGGGGTGACGGGTGTGTTTGATGCCCCAGAGACCGCGGGCGTCGCGGCTGCCGAGGTACTTGACGACGTAGGTCTGAGGTAGGACGATGTCCCCGTTCTGTCCTGTAATGAATAGTCTACATTAAAGTTGTGGTAACTCAGAATACAGTGTAGTATAGTATGCGTTAACCCCTAAGAATACCGAAGTTTTTTTTTTCCGTATAAGAATGACGGATGATCTAACAACGCATAACGAACGAGCACCATTGGGAAGAAGTCTGATTTTTAACACCTTTACGTCAATAAAAAAAACTTGTAATTTACAACCTCTGTCAAATGACGAGGTCGACTTCTGAACTGGCACTCAATGGAACGCTAAATCCGTCTTTTAGACTCCACACATTTCACAAGCATGTCTGTCCCAGGATTTGTCTATCCCGTTTTTTTGTCGATTAAATCGATTAGTCGATTTTTTTACCTAAGCAAACTTATCTATAAGTGGATGACGTGTTTTGAACCCGGAGTTTTCTCGTTGAGATGATGTTCCGACGACTCGACCACGGAAGGCCTTACGTAAGTTATTAAGTTCTTTTCGAAAGCTGCCAGCGTAATAATTTAAACTAGATAATATTTTTAGTTCTATTATATGCGGAACACGCGTGTACTATTAATACCTTAATATTCACTATTTTTTTATAAAAACCACTAACTATCACTATATAATAACAGAAAGAATACATAATAACGGAAAGAACAGAACTATACACATAGTGACAAAAGAATATAATGATATAGGTATAAAGACTATATTTAACCTTTTTTAAACTATTCTTTAACTATTCTTTTTGTCGGTGCACCCATTGGAAATCGAAAAAAGTGAACCCTATTAATCAAAAAAGCGTGATTCCACCAAAAACTAGCTTCACCTACAGCATAATCCCAGGAAGAGCACCGAGGCATTGAGCAAAAAGACTTTGCGCTCCAGTGGTTCAGATGAATGAAAAAAACCGAAAAATTAGGAGGTTTAATTTACAAATAGAAAGACACGATCTGTGCAGGAGTTATAAGCCGCTCGCCAAAAAAATGGATTTTTTCGGTAGTTGTTTATGAATTGAATATTAGTGCATTGGAATTAGCGAGGTGAAAAAATATTTTATGTTTGAAAGGGATACGCTTGAATATGTGTGATGAAAATGTGTAATGAAATGTGTTTAGTTATGCTCTGTTACTTGTAGGTTGTTGGACTGGGAAGCCCAGTCGGTAATTAGCTTTCTTTTGCATGCGAAGGGTCCCAGGTTTGGATCCGGGCATTGCCAAAATAACTGCCTTTAAACAAGCAGTGAAGCCAAAAAGTCATACAAATAGTACGGGACAGAGTGTAGAGGGAGTGCACGTAAAATATGCTCCTAAATCCAAACGCAGCGTAAGATGTCGCCTTCTAAAATAATCACTTTGGGTGCCTACTCAGGTGTCGGCTCATCCCTTTAACCTGACTGTGGTTCTAAACTATGATAGCCCTCATGTAGTTCTAGTGCGACGATAATTCAATGTAACCCTAACTTATAGGTTGTGATGAATATATTTTGAGCTATTTTGTGTGATTATTGCGACATTTTTGGAAAAAACATCTGAAAATTGTATTGATCAAGAAGAAGAATTAAAAAGCCCAATTCGAACATTAATTGTTGGGAAATGGGATGATAGAAATATTTAAATCTTTAGGATTTCTACAGAAAAAGACGTTTTTGCAACGAAACAATTCACGAAACACATACTACGTTTTAAATTATTTTTAACGAACTAAAATATGGCATGTTGCGCATCATTAAAGTCTTACCTGGAAAAAGTATTACACCGTATTATGTTGAAAAACGTTTAAGAGCAAAATTAAAAACATGTATTTACAAGGTTAGAGAATAAAGAAGCACGTCGACCATATCAACAAAATTGTTTCAAACTCCAAATAAACAATTAAATATCAATTTTTCTTATCTAAGAAATAAATACAAAGTAAAATTACTTATTGTGTAAACAAGTGTTTTTAGGCTAATTTGAATTATTCATGCACCATCAATCAAACGTAATTATTAAATAACATAATTACTTTTTCCCATACAATGCACAATTTCCCAGAGGTTAAAATAAATCAATTACCTAGAGCAGTGGTTCCCAACCTTTTCTGGACCATCGCCTCTTATTTTAGATTGATTAACATCCATCGCCCCTTTTAATTTTCATGTTATGTCTAATCATAATTTAAGTTAAAGTGTAACTATAAAACAGTTTTATAACACTTACTACCTTTATAAAACAACCAAAGAGGCTTTATCCGGTCACTTTTAAATAAAATAGAAAAAACAAACATATATTTTTAAAGAACAAAAGTGAAATAATTAACTAATATACTTTTACTGGTTTCTAGAAAATTTAAGAGAGTTTAAAGTAAAAGTTGGCTGGTTTGGTTATGGTTGGAGAATGGTTTTACTGTACAAAGGTACAACATTATTTTAATTTCCCCCCTTTGAATACGCATCGCCCCCTGATCGCCCCTCAAGTATTTTTGCCCCCTTGATAACACAAATCGCCACTTGGGGGCGATCGCCCCCAGGTTGGGAACCGCTGACCTAGAGAGTAAAACCGAAGCAACGTATAATTTATCACGCAACTCTTAAAAAACCATCCTCACTACAGAAAAACCTAATTAAATATTTTTTGCAGTATGAAAAGTAGGGCACTCCTTTTGCACTTGAAGGCGAATGAGCCCACTGGACCGCGTGTCTCCAAACCAAAGTGCCTCTGTGTTAATCCAACGGAGAAAATTTTTTTTTTCTAAGCCACATTTCTCCGGCCGTGTTAAATATTTTTACAAACGGGTTTTTCATGGTGATAAATGTATCTGACTTACAGGTACCCACTTTTACACGATCCCACTTTTTGAAATTGGTTCGAATATTTTTTTTAAAGTTTTCACTAAATAATTTTACACAAAATATTCGAAGCAATTTCAAAACGGAGTGTCGAAGTACGCGGGCACCATACAAGCATTGCGCGTACGGGTAGTAACTGCGCAGGACCGAGGTTTATTAACAGTTTTAGTTCGTTTCATCCCTGACCACCGTAGCTTAGTGGTAATATAAAAGGTTCGTATTCAAAAGGTATCGGGTTCAAAACACGCTTTCGGCTGAATTATAGATTTTTTTTCACTCTGGAAGATCATCGTTTCAAATTTGTCCTGGAAAAGTTTACTTGCATTTTTAACGTTTTCATGAAGTATTTAAATTTCTATTTTTTGAACTTTCATTGCAAATGGCTAGAATTTATGTTTTTCTGGAGAAAAAACAAAATTATCGGGGCCCCAAACGAGTGTTTAGACTTTCACGTAATGCGTGAACGGTGCCCGTTCGCGTAGCCTCTGCCATTTCAAAAAGTGGTATTATAGAGACCTGTAAGTTATCTACATTTATAATTAAAAAAAACCGTTTGTAAAATATTCAATACAGCCGGAGAAATGTGGTTAAGAAAATAACTTTTTCCCATTGAGGCACTTTGGTTTGGAGACCCGCGGTCGATCGGGCTCATTCGCCCTTAAAACATACGGACTTCCCACTTGCTGCTAGTCACATCAACTTTTTGGCCTTTTATGTAACTTTTCAAGATATTCAATGTGGCAGACGGAGATTTTTTTATGGCATCCTTGTCGAAGGTGAAAGTGATAAAAAATGACAGTGGTTGGTGTAAGTAGTCGGTGACCATATATAGAATTGTAGTAAGCGTTTGTTTTGTACTAAAAGTATAAGGTTATTTAGATTTACTTTTACAGTATTTTTTTTGTTAAAAAATAGCGTTACAGACCAAGTTAATAGTTATCGACTAATTTATAAGGTTATGTAATTTTTCTTTTGGGGCATTCCTTTTTTGTTAAAAAGTAACATTACGGACCATGCTGACTATAGTTACAACTAATTTATAAGGTTATTTAGCTTTAATATCAGAGTATTACTATTTTGTTGAAAAAATAGCATTACGGACTCGATAAAAGTTATCAACGATTTTACAATCTATAATTTTTTTGTACAAATAATTAGCTTATTTTATTACTTTTAAGTTACATATTGCATCTTTAACCAATAATAAAATTAGGAAAACTGTCCAAAATAGTTTAACTTCATTTTTATATTTCAAATTTATATAAGATTTTATGATTGATAGTATTTATTGCATGAATCCGGTATGGTATTTCTGAGGATAGATCATTAATGAAATTGGTTAGAGCAGTGAATTGTCATTTATTGACTATTTTTAAAATTTTAAATCTGTAGTTAATTTTTAGTCCGGCCACATATAAATGACAATCTGGTTGGGTCGAAAACATTGGAAAACAAGCAGAAAATGGAAAATATTAAATTTTTAAATAGGATTACTTATTAATAATTACTACTATTAATCCTACCAATTTTATTTAATACCTTCCCTTTTCACTTTTCAGACCATTTTTCTACGTTTTCGACCTCATCCCATGAGTGCCATTAATACACGCTCGGACTTTCTTTTCAACAGTGCCAACACACAAGCATACACATTTTAGAACAAAAATCATAATCTTAGAAGTGATTGGCTCTGTTTCATTTCATGTGATGGAAACAGCAAATCAGAGTCGGGATTACGGTTGATGTTCCTAATCGTGTATCCTCGTGTGTAGGCAATCTTTAGCAAAACTTTCACTGCGAGAAGATTCGAATTTGTAGCCTCACGCAACCCTCGTGTTTCACACAGTTCACACGCAACGCAGACAATAGGTGATGCAATTATTAGAGAAATGGTCTTTGGAATGTAGTCTCTTCTGCACCATTAATTATGACTAAGGAATGCTTAATTTATGGTATCGTTTAAAGAACAGATGTTTCTTGCCAAAGATACTTTCTTATAACTCTCGAAAGCCCATCCTAAGGCCGAATTTGTAGAGGCGAAATGCTGTTCACCGTTGCGTTCAAAAGTTAAAATAAGCAAACAATATTTTTTTAAAAAGTATATATTTCGAGTTTTGGGCTTGTTTAAATATTAATCCCTTCAACGCAGCGTATGCCTCTCAACTCGATCGCCAACGACCAGGGCGTACACTGCGTACGTCGTCCACTCTACAGTAAACAGCTTCAGCAACAGCTTTGCTAGCCTGGTGTATAAGCTCTTAGTCCAGAAATTAAGCCTGGGAATGAAGGTATTAAAGGCACTACTCTTCTGGTATCCCGACATAAATTTTTCTTAATTAAAATAATATTTTAAGTAAAATCTTTTATTTAATTGATTAAAATGAGTATATATGCATTTGTCATAAATTTTAATGACATTTAATCATCGACTGAAAGTAGAGTCGATTATATAAGAGTTCGTTTGTTCTGTCATGAATTTCAGATTTAAAATTTCAAAATTCTGAAAAATGAATACAGAGTGGGTTTAAATACAATTGGAAATGATATTTAAAAGTTACTTTTATTTGGGCATAACGAGAAAATAAATAATTTATTAATTTTCAAATAATTTAATTTCTTGGATAATACTGCAACCGTCATTTAAAAAAAAACTATCCTTAATGCTAATTAAAGAATCGCTGAAAAATTTTAGTAACTTCTAAAAAATATTACTTAAATTTTTTAACAGATTTTTTAATAATTTTCTTTTGGCTAAATAACAAGTTAAATAAACTAATTGAATTTTCTGCAACATCTGAAATCTACGTGTTTCCGTGTATTGACCGTCACACGTGTTATGCAAAGTTTGCTTCTGATAATGTTGTCAAAGAGAAGCTTCGGTTGACCGCGACTTATAATTAATCAGCGAAAATTATGACTTGGTGTAACAGAAAATGTAGGGATAAAGGCAGGTTGCCAGTTGTTTATTAACTTGTTAGAGAAAAATAAAGAGACCAAATGATGCTTAATTTTAATAATTGGAGCAGGACCTTATTTAAGACTAATGCCGGCTGTAGGCTAAAGTATAGTTCATATTGTTGTTCATTTGTTTGTTTTTTTACAACCAAAGAATAAAATTCATTAGTGTTTTAGTCTTTTTTTTAACACGAAGTTCATTAACTTCAATAGATAAAACTATACAATTTAGTAAGTTTACATAATAAATTATATAATAAAATTAGTTATTCGTTTTTACTTGCATACTTCTTTTAAGATTCGTTAAAAAAGGATCGATGGGGTTCGAACTTAATTTAATTTGTTCTTAGAAGACAGTGATCACAATTTTAAATATATTTTTATGTTTTACCGCTCATGACTATTTTTACGAAAATGAATAAATGATACCACTGAAAATTTACCGCTTTAGCTTGCAGCTTACTTAGCCTATCTAAAAATATGACCATGAATTCTAGAATAGAAATTGTATCTTTTTTTGTTTCCCGACAAAACGTCACCGCCAAAGCATCGTTAGGATGGTGGATGATCTAGTGTAAGTGTAGTTGGGGTAGATAGCTTCGACTTATTTACTTAAAAAACCCTTCTTGGTCGATTAAAAAAACCCTTTTTGTTAAAAAAAAATATCCCCATCCCTATATATCTAAGAATTTAAAATAGGAATTTAGAAGGTAGAAATAGATGGCCGCAGGACATTTAACTCTCAACCTAGAAATAGTTATTATGAGGTTTGTGAGTCAACTTTTCTCTTCTTCAAAAAATTATTATCTTATAAGGGAATCGTGCAAAAATCACAAATAACGTTTTTTTCCCAAAAAAAATGCACAAAATATTAAAAAACATAACCTTTTTATTTATTATTTCACAATCTCTAGATTAGCTTCTGTATAATTTCCTGGGTAATTATTCTGAAGTGCTTTTATGAGTGATGTTTTTGTCAATGATGTTCTATGAACGCGATAAACTTTTTTTTTTGAAGTAAAATTGTTGATGCAGAAACTGTAATTATATTAATGTAATACCGTCGAATGGAGTAACTTTAGCCGAAGCTTTTCAAGCTAATAACTTTTCATTAAATATACTATTTAAAGAGCCTTTTCAATTAGTGCAACTCTGCCTTGACCCATGAGTAAAAAATATTCGGGGCCCGAATGGCCGAGTGATTTGGACTATTACGCGCTGTAACGGGAGCGGGTTCGATTCCCGCCTTCGCCCTGGTAAAATTCTAGTGAGTAAAGTAGTAGTAGTAGAAGTAGTAAAAATTCTTTCTGTGTCTGTCTTACTTGACGAAGGCTTATATAAGCGGGTCTCTGATCAAGCACACAAGCCGGAATATATATGTACCAACCCCCTCAAAAAAAATACCCCCCCCCCCCAAAAAAAAAAACCCCTACCCCCCTACCCTACCCCCCCCCCCCAAAAAAAAAAAATATTCAAGAAGAAAGACAGCACTAGGGTTTTGTGCAAAAGGATATGTTTGGGCCAAAGTTATCTCATTCGACGGTACAGTTAGTTACAATTGCCAATCCTGGTTTTTCAATGGATTTAAATTACCTATTATTCCTTAGAGCAAAATTAGGTCAGTTTTTGTTAGTACTCAAATATTAAAAATAAAATATTAAGTATGATAAATATAATGCAGTAATAGTAGGATATTTAGTATAAAGTCAATTATTTTTAACCCTTACTAATTAATAAGCTTATAAATATCATCACACAAACATAAAGTATATGCATTAATAAAACTACTTTATTTATACTTGTGTGTATGCAGTGAAAATTAAAAAAAAAACGCATTAAGATAAGCGGAAAGTACGGGATTTATTTTGCAACGGTAAATCATTTAATTTGTTTGGAAGCCTTTTATTTAGATGGGAGATTAAATTTGAAATATAATGTAGTTTAAAAGAACAATAGAGTATTAATCTAGTTTTAGCATCATTTATACATTTCAAATATTCTTTTTATTCTAATTTTACAAGATATTATAAAACAATAGTATTGAAAATGATTTATTTAATTATAATAAATTATTGAGTTTTTCAAAACAAAGTGTAGAATCCTTGAGATATATTTAAAAGAATTAATAGACTGCCCCATTAATTAAAAAAAAGTTTCATATTTTGAACTTATGTTTTTTTTTGATGATAAAGAATAAACGTTAGTATTTATTTAGGGCTCTATAGATAAAAGAAAACCTATTTTATTAATATCATTGCACACTTAATAGTTTTCATTGAAACTTACCTATATTCTATAGTTCGTAAGATAAAGAGGTGGAATATAAAATGACACAATAACAGTTTTATTGTATTGGACTATTTTAAGTCTAAAATTATACTATAATAAATAATTTTGTAAATAAATAGCTATCATGACGGCTATTTATTAACAAAATTATTTATTATATTATATTTTTAGACCAAAAATATCCCGGAACAATAAAACTCAATAAATCTATCAAAAACAAATGTAATTATAGTATTTATTCATAGCCAACGCATGAGGGTTTTGTTTACATCCTACACCTATCTGCAATCCCAGCATCACGCATACTTTTTGTGAGTACCACACGGATCCCATTCTGTATACTGTAAACTCATTCTTCGTACACACAAAACGGTCACTCCTTGACCCACATTGCTATGCAGAGTGACCGCCACTGGGAATCTTAAAATGTGCAGGGTTTTTTTCACAGACTAGCTGTTCTAAGTTATTGTTATTCTTCTTTTGATAAATAATCTATGAGCTAATGTTTCTTATTACGTTGATAAGGAAAACATAAAAGAAAATGTGAACCTTAGCATAAGGCTAAAGTTCGTTTAGAATTTTGTCTGAAAATTCAGAATTGAAGAGTTTAGTGGAAGAACGTGACATTTTTGAAGGAATTTAGATTTTTGTTATCCTTATGAAAATGTGAACCTTAGCATAAGCTAAGGTTCGTTTAGAATTTTGTCTGAAAATTCAGAATTGAAGAGTTTAGTGAAGAACGTGACATTTTTGAAGGAATTTAGATTTTTTGTATCCTTATGAAATGTAACCTTAGCATAAGGCTAAGGTTCGTCTTAAATTTTGTCTGAAAATTCAAATTGAAGAGTTTAGTGGAAGAACGTGACATTTTTGAAAGAATTTAGATTTTTGTGATCCGTATGAAAATGTGAACCTTAGCATAAGGCTAAGGTTCGTTTAGAATTTTGTCTGAAAATTCAGAATTGAAGAGTTTAGTGGAAGAACGTGACATTTTTGAAAGAATTTAGATTTTTGTGATCGAATTTAGATTGTTAGTGATCCGATTAGAATTTTGTCTGAAAATTCAGAATTGAAGAGTTTAGTGGAAGAACGTGACATTTTTGAAAGAATTTAGATTTTTGTTATCCTTATGAAAATGTGAACCTTAGCATAAGGCTAAGGTTCGTTTAGAATTTTGTCTGAAAATTCAGAATTGAAGAGTTTAGTGGAAGAACGTGACATTTTTGAAAGATTTTAGATTTTTGTGTCAATCGTCAATGAACATGCTATTCCCTCCTTTAAAGATATCAAGATTCTCAATTTTCATAAACTTTAAGTTAAATATATTTTTTTACCTCCCCCCATTAAGCTCATTATCTCGTTTTCACCTTTTTGTCGTTTAGCACGTTCTTCCACTAAGCTCTTCAACTGAGAAGTATGTTTAATATGTATTAAGAGAACTTAAAAAAGTATTTTAATATCGGTACAGTCACTTTTTGATTATTTTATTTAATTGTGTCCAGCCACCATTTCTAATTCACAACTTAATTGCTTGGTATTTAAAACGAAGTTCCTTGTACACTGAAACAACGAAAAAATGTGCCCTTCCTGAAAGCTCTAAAAAGTCTAACTAAAACAGAACGTCTTGTATGTCTATATAACATATCAGGTAGTAATGAACAATTAATTTTCTCTTCACCATCTTACAGTTTTATAAAAGGGTGGAAGCCGGGCCAATGGGTCAAGTTGACGAGTCTCTTGTTATTTAAAATGGATGACTATCATTGGGGTTATCACTATTTTTACTCCTCTTGTTTTATAAAGAGCTCTTTTAGACGCCGGCTCCGTGAGAAGTGTTGATTGGATGAGTTAGGGTAGTTGGTAATGGATGACACAGAGGGCACGGTCGAATTGATAAGTTAATTATTATTGTATAAATAGAAAACGGCTTAGGAGTTCGGAAAAAAACAGAAAATGCTTTTAAGAGTGTACTGGTATTATTAAATAAAACTTCTTAACAGGTTTACTTTTTTTCTAACCAAAATTTATGTTAATAATTTAGTATGATTGTTTATATATGTTACCGTAAAAACCTCAAATCAGGTAGAACTAGAATTTACTAGTGATAACTTGTTTTAACTGAGGCCATTAGTTAAAACTAGTTTCCACTAATTAAAATCAGTTATCCCCAGCTAATACTGGTTTTAACGAAATAGATTGGATTAAACTAGTCTTAACTTTAAAAAATTATGTTAAATAAAACTAGAATTAACGGAAAATAGCACGATTTAGGGTAATAGGTTTAATTTCATTCAGTTATTGGAATTATTATGCTGCAATGCAATAAAGGCGTTTGGTTATTGGAAGACCCTAAATTAAGAACGGTATATTGCGTTTTTTTTAAAAGACTCAATCATTACTTTTAGCTAGTGGAAACTAATTTTCTCTAGAGGCAACAATTAAAACTAGTTCTCACCAGTGAATTCTAGTTTTAACTGATTTTGGGTTTTAACGGCAACATATATATCTATAAATCCACATTTCGAAATTTTTGTGAAGTGAAAATTCGGTATTCATTTAAACTCTTCGCTAATATACACATATAAATTACAAAAAATAAGTTCTCAAATTATCTATGAAGTTAAATTTTGTTTGTAATACATAAGGAATTTCGTTGACCCATTGACGACGATGAAATTTACCTCGCGAAAATTAAGTTTCTGCTTAAGTTTTTCTAAATAAATAAAATATAACACAAATAAAGACTCTTGCCCAGAAAAATTTACGTAGGGTAACGAGTACAGTGATTGGCACCCTCACAGTGATTGGCCCTTCATTCATTATTGAAAATAATAAGATGTTAAAGCCCAAAATGTTGTTACCAACATGGCAAATGTTAATGGCGGGAATTTTAAAAACCTTAGTCATGTTGGCAACCGCATTTTGGGATTTAACATCTTATTATTTTCAATAATGAATGAGGGGCCAATCACTGTACCAATCACTGTACTCGTTACCCTACGACAAATTGAGTTACAAGAAAAACGAATTAAAAATATTAGTGAACGTTTCTATTTAGAAATGTAGATGCTAATGAAATTCACAAATGGGCAAATTAAAAAATTTACGTTCGTAATGTATTTTTCATATGATAAGAATTTTAATGCATGGCTGTGTTTAACTAATCGTGATATTAAAATTGTACTATTTTAATGAATGTTACATAAGGAATGGTTGTTTATCAATTGGTATAGTAAAGATCATTCCCGAAATTTCTCAGCAACTTTTTTTTCATGTTTGATAATTTTGATTAAAAAATTTAACACTAATGCAAGATGATATCAGAGAGATGAGTAATAGATGAGAGATGATGGAGTAATTTTAACCATGATATTACTTATATTATCACTATGATGCATAATTACTATTATCATTATAATATATACGAATTATAATTCGTATATAATGAATACTTGACGTTATCAATAAAATATACCCAAGTTAAACTATCGGTTTAATAATTAAAAGTAATATTTAAAAACTAAGGTTAGTATTTAACAATGATATTCATTTTAGTGTAATGTGTTTCTGCTATACTAATGTTTCTTTACACTCTTAAAACAGACGAGCGGTTTTAACTCAGTCTGAGTTAATTTCCACTCTTTTCCGTGCCGAAAATGCACTTCCCCTATAGGAATGGATTTCACTCTTTTTGCGAAGTGGGTAAAATAAATAAAAGAAAACAATCTTCGTCCTACACTCTTAAAACGAGCGGTTGCTCAGTCTGAGTTAATTTCCACTCCTTTCCGTGCTGAAAATGCACTTCCCTATAGGAGTGGATTTCCCTCTTTTGTTTTAAGAGTGTAAGGTTAACAAAATAGTAATAAGTAAATACTATAAACATTATGTAACACACATTAGCATTGATGCCTATTCTAATCGGATCATAAAATACTTACAAAAGGCCTGTACACAAAAATGTTGAAAGCGCTGGTTGCACACTAGCATTCATCAGATTGTAATGCAGCTGGACAAACATCCAAGGTATGTTTTGAAATTTGTAAAAATTTAGGTGCACTATTCTTTACTTGAACTATTTATTCAGAAACTTTTTTAATGATAAATTTACACATTAAGCATAAATAAGAAACAATAACCACCATTTCAAATTTCAAATGCAAAACGCATTCACTGCAAATTAACGGTTTTAAACTGGTAGTAGCCCCCCCCCCCCCTAAAAAAACCACGAATACTTTCTGTATAAAATATGGTGAAGTTCATTTAAAATAGTGTTTTTTCTTTTTAAATATTCGTGCTTTTAAAAATGGACAAATGGTTTTGCATGGTGGCATTCGAAACCACAATTTTTAATCGTTCACTAACTAGTGAAATGCCATACCGACTCGGCCACTATATCTCTCGACAAATCAAAGCTACAAGAAGTCATATTGTTGACGTTTAACATGCCCCCAAAGCGATGTAATCTAGAACAAATTTTTGAAGAAACGGTTTTAAACTGTACATGAGTTTAATAAAAAGGTCCAAGAGACCGTAAAATAAGTGAAACTTTTTCAGACCCTTAAAAGGTATGTGTAATTTCAGTAAAAGTGATGTTTGTTTGAAGTTTTATATAGGTACACTACACACACCACTTAACTTCCGTAAATGAATTCAATATTTTTTTAAAGAAAGATTATTTTAGGAGAAATCTAAAATCGATAAATAAAAAACGAATTATTCAAATTTTATGCGAATATTATCATAATCTAGGATGAAGATAACGACATAGCTTAGAAAAAATTTGCATATCAAAGCCAAAAGAAACTTTTTCCTCCTTACTTTCAAAGGAAATCCTGTTTAGTACTGAAATACTTTTACGTTAAGGTGCCAGATTTCATAAATTTTAATTTGAACTTTTTGAATACGATTACTAGCATTTAATAGTACGATATAACGCAATAATTTATCCATTACTTGTATAATGCAAAGATTTATCCATGGGGAATTTTGTAAAAAAAAGTTTTTCCCGTATAGTAATACGTAAGGAATTGTACTTGTTTCATATTATATTTCATAGACAATTTTTATGAGATATTGAAACGTTACTTTACTTATAGTTTTATATACTTATTAATTAAATATTTTTGTTAAACACTTATATATTTTTCTTGTATTTTTATTAAGATTTTAACAGTTTGGCATCCTTTATATATTCCGAAAGATTCCAGAAAAATTCTATTAACGATTAAAATTTAAAAAAAAAAATACTTGCAAAATCAACAATTTACCATTTTATTTGTTTGTATCAGATAATAGTATTCAGTAACCTAGCTCTGGAATAAAAAATATTTTCATTGCAATCAAATGAGTATTTTTTAAAGAAACAATTGCTTAGCTAAAATTTGTGTTTTACCTTGCAATCATTTTGTTATATCCTGTTTTATGTGTTGACCCATGATAAATATGTGGATAAATTTTTATGGCCTTTTTTATAACTACTAAAATCTTGGAATGTAAAATTGGTATTGCACTCATTGACATCTAAAATTAGTATTTTTAAGTAGCTTTGCTATTTATCTTAACTTTGGTAATTAATATTTAGGACGTTATAATTTATATTTGGGATTAAACCAAAGGATAGGAAGATGAGGATTAGGAAAAAGTGAGGTGGGGATATTCTAGAGAAGATAGAAGAGTGATCAATAATTTTCTTCTAAAAGTCTTAGTATTTCATTTTACATTCATTAATTTAGTTTCCAGCAAATAAATTATTTATCATTCGCTGGAACATAATTCTGAAAATAATATATTACTCCTTATGGATAATTTTTCAAGTTATAGAAAAGATGCGATCGATACAATCTACAAAAGAAATCACGTTTTATTTCCATTTATTAAAATAAAATGGAACATTAAGTAAGAATGTGTAATGGAGCATATATAAATGTGCGGTCTTTCGTATTTTCCATAAATCAAAGAATACATTAAAGACACTGTAATGTAAAATGTTTCATGATGGCGGTTTTAAAACAAAGACTGGGAGTTATTCTGTTGATTACAGCTCGTACAATCAAATTTCTGTTTCAGATTTAGCCCGAAAACCATTATCACGTATCGGTGATTGTGTTTGGGCTGATGTGCTTGGAATTTCAATTTAAAAGAGTGAATTTGGGGGAAAAAAGATATAGATTCATGTATTAACATCCATTTAAAGTTTTGTTAAATGCTTCAAAGTGTGATGTTATTTAAGGTTTAGGTGACATTTTATTGTTTTTAAATACATATGTTAACTATAGAAGTACTCATCAGCGCAAATTATTTTAAATATTACACGATGAAGGTAAATTAGACAATTCTTGTTTATAAAGTTATATTCGGGAAGAGGGCACTAAAGAGTTTGAGCTTTAATTTAATTATAAAACGTTCATATTGTATATAAAGTTTCTTTAATATTTCAGAAATTTCAGTTCAAATTATAATTTTACCCTTGAGTAATAGATAAGTCGAAATAAATGGATTTTGATTAATATAAAAAAATATGATATATACAATAAGAAAAAATTATAATTGCGATTACATATTATAACCTTTATATAATTAAGTAAAAGTTCCATGAAGTTCGTGAAATATCAAAACACAATGCTATTCATTATAAATTATAGATTGAAAATTTTTATAATTTTTTTTCTATTACAATAAAAACAAGACAAGATTAGAAACATGCATTTTTGCTGGAAAAAAAGTACATTTTGTAAAATCATGTAACCCATTGTATGAGAATTCATCTCGATTTAGTTCATCCTGCTTTACTTAACAATGAAAAAAGTACATCAAAAACAATTTAAAAAAATCGACATAAGCTACGTAACTATTTCCTTTATCCTTGATGACAATGTTTTCATGAGATGATGCCATAAAATACGAACATAAAAAGATTTTTTTTCTTGATATTTTTTGGTGTTGTAAGAGTTATATTTTAATGAATTTTGCCCTTCACTAAGGTTATACAGACTCTAAAATATAACTAGAAATATTTTGATGTAAAAGGTCCTTTTAATAAAAGCGTAACATATTTTCCCTTGAAATTTTATTTGTCGTAATTTTTGAGTTAGGTTGTAAAAGTCAATGTGGATTTCATGGACTTTCACTTTTAGAGTTATTTTAATTTATGGTGTTTGCGTTAGAAGTAGTTATTTAAGGTTTTGTAATAAATGTTTGTAAAAAAGAGGTTTAAAACTGAGAGTGTTTAAGTAATAGGGTCTCGATTTCAATAGTAAAGTTATTTTGTCAGATCGGTCATGCTAACTCATTCACATTATTTTCCCCTTGATTGATAGGTTCAACGAAAAAAAATCTTAATTAACCTAAAAATTTTTTTTCCTCGTTGCAAAAATAATTTTTTAGATATACTTTGTTTTTTTTCCTCAAATTGCCAACTTGTGAAAATCGTCAGCATATGAAGGGTATAGTTGCAAAACTTACATTCTCTAAAGTATAACTAAGTTATAGGGTCTAGTCCGTTCATTGACGATATTGTTCAATTTAGTTTAAAATCGTTAAAAGTCGCAAATGAACAAACCAGATCCCATATCTTAGTTATACTGTGGAGAATGTGAGTTTTGCAACTACACACTTTATAGAAGCAAATTTTGAAATAAAAATGTATTTTTTTTACTAATATGTGAATTAACAATTTGTACAAAAAATTATTAAAATACATCAATTTTAATTGAATAGAATAAAAATTTGGACAAAACTATTTCTTTTTTTTTGTTTAAAAAAATACAGTAGTTTAACCTTAGAGTTAGTTTAACAAACGGAAAGTTTTCCCTAATTAAAAATTCTGTCACGCGCCACCTTGATCTATCGTCATTCCGAATAAATGCGTTTCAAACTTCCCATGCGTATTTTCTTTAAAGATAAATTTAACTTTCAGTGATCTGATTTTCATACTATTTAAATCGAATCGGTATAAATTTAGTTTTAATAATCAATGTACAACTTACAACAAAAATAGCATACACAATCGAAAAATAATATCCAGCACAAATTTTCTCTTACTAAACTCAAAGTACATGAGGCCCAGTGGCTTAGTGGTAGTGCTTCACATTGCTACGCCACAGGTCCGGGGATCGAATCCCGGATTGGGCGAGGATGACCCATCCTTTCATGCCTTGAGTTGGTCGCTAAAATGGGTACCAAGCATGCTTGGGAACTAAACACTGGGGGTTCCGCGTGAGGCTGACCACCTTACCGAGACATATGCCTAGCACCGCAGAGCCCTTGGTCATGAAAGCTGAAATGGGCACGGCAGGCCTTGGCCCACTAATGGGCGTAGTTAGTTTAGTTTTTTAAACTAAAAGTATACATTAAATTTGAAATTTATATTGGGTTAAAACGTGTTAGTTAAAAAGAAAGGTCGTGAAAATTAAAATATTGCCCCGGTAAGTTTTATTTTATATGCTTTACTCCAAAATATCAAATACAAAGAACATGAAGACGAACCAAACTAAAATAAAACCAAACCAAAAACAAAAATACCAAAACATTTTCAATTGAATTAAGTTCACAACATTGAAAATAAATTGATAGTTGACATACAATAAATTAAAAGTGTTAAAAATAAAAATCGCTTTAAAAGGGTCTACTAAGCTTTTGTTGACTGCAAATATTTTGGTTTAAATACCTTTCTAACTTTAGAAACTAAGAGCTTAAACCTCCTTTTTCTAATTTTAGATTTAATACTTGAGAACTCAATAAAGAGTGAGTAAGTTTTGTTACTCAAGGCATGACGATTTAGTTACGCTCATCGTCAATTAGTTTAATTTGTCTTAGGGCACTGCGCACACAGCAGAACCCGTGTAATGAGAAATTTTACAGGTGGACAATGAGTAACATTTATTTGTATAAAAACTTTATTTTATGTTTTTGCAATGCAATTTTATTTGTGATTTGCAGTACCGAGGAATATAAGCTTAATTAGAATTTATTATTCACAGAATATTAGACTTAGTGGAGCATTTCTAAGTTCTGTTCTTCCATACTCCATTCTGTTCGTCCATCCGCCTGTTCGTTATACACTTTGAATAGTAGTTTAGTAGTTTGAATAGTTTAGAATGTCATATAATATGTATCAAAATAGGATTCTTTAGGATTATTTTAAAAGCAAACGGAATTTTTCATTTACGTTTAAGCATTTATCCTGAATAGTGAAATATTAAACTATTATTTTTCTTTTGTTGAGTTTTTGTGTTGCTTTTTGTTTTTTAAATGGTATTTAAAAATAATTAGGTTTAGTTAGGTTAGTTAGGAATAGTAGTTTAGTAGTTTGAATAGTTTAGAATGACGTCATATAATATGCATCAAAATAGGATTCTTTGATAGTCTGTGTGCATCATTTGTTTAGAAAGAGGCAGAAGGTGTTCTATTTTGTGTTATTTTAAAAGCAAACGTAATTTTTCATTTACGTTTAAGCATTTATCATGAATAGTGACATATTAAAACTATTCTTTTTCTTTTGTTGAGTTTTTTGTTGCAATTTGTTTTTTAAATGGTATTTAAAAATAATTCAGTTTAGTTAGGTTTTGAAGGTGATGCATTGTTTTAATGTTTTGGGATGTAGATATGAAATCGGATTCTGTTACAAACGTTATTGCTGACGTACAAATTAATTTTCTTCAAATATAATTCATATTTTGTTATTAATTATTTCTATTTGTAAAAAAAAACCAAATATGTCATTTTAAAAAGTAAAAAAAAGCAATTCAAAATGTCTTATATTAGTTTTTAAACTTCTTAGTTAATCTGTTGTTGAAAAAAAATAAAACTCTCCTAAAATATATAATCAGAATCACTTTTATTAGAGTTCGCTTAAAAATAACATATCTAACTATAATACACAAAAGTTTCTGTGAAATTAATAATCTTCATCTTCCTAATTGCCTACCAAAACCGAGAAGCAAAAACAAAACATTATCAACAACAGAGGCAAGTTTTAATGAAGGAATCTTGCATCAGCTCACGGACTAATTGAGACTTTCAGGGCCCATTAGTTTAAGTGAAGTCAAAAGGAACATAATCTCGGATTACAATGGAACGTTTTCAATGATCGGAAACCGACAATTTAGCAGTCGCGTTAATGGCCCTGACATTGATGGCATTGTTCTGTTTGCGGGCATTTTGTTTCTTGTTACTTGAGGAGTGAACTCGTGTTCTTTGTTCGGAATTATAATAATATAATTTGTTCGGACTTGTGTGCTTAATATAGAAGAATAGAGTTTAAAGTCAACGACATAACTATTGACCATCTTCTGGCGAAATTAAATTTTTTTTTCTAAGTTTCAAAAAAGATGAAACGGTTTTAAAACTAATTAACATTTCATTACAACACCTAATCAATATTAAAAATAGAATAAGTTGATAATTAATTATTGTAATTATTTATCTAATGTTATATTGTGTGTGAGGGGGGGGGGGGGGTAGGTACATATATATTCCGGCTTGTGTGCTTGGTCAGAGACCCGCTTATGAAGCCTTCGTCAAGTAAGACAGACACAGAAAGAGTTTTTTACTGTCACAGAGAAAGGAATATACATCCAGGGGGAAGGCGGGAATCGAACCCGCACCCGTTACAGCGCGCAGACTGCTAGCGTAATGGTCCAAACCACTCGGCCATCCGGGCCCCTATATTGTGTGTGTTTTAAACAAACAAAAATAACCCCACCCTTTGGTTAGCATAGAGAAGAATTCGGAGTATAGGCGCAGTAACCCTACCCCCTCTTCGGTAGAATAGAAAAAACACTTTTCTGTTTGTCCGTGCGTTTTATGATTTCAAAGCATTTGGCGATAATTTTTATTATAAAAAAATATTTCAAAAATAATATTCTGAGAGGCTTGAATAAAATTTCTAATTCTACTCCTATCTCAGTTCTATGGTTAGGCACCTGTGGCTATCTCATAGTAAAAAGACAGGTTGGTTAGAGGACCAAATGCCTAAATCGGCGAGAAAGGCTGCTAAGTTAGTGAATTATTGCTGTTATTTGCTTAAAAACAAAGAAAATAACCAACAATATATATTTTTAAAAGGCATATTTGTTGTACTTTATCAATGTACACTGCTAAAAACAATTAGGGGAGCACTTTGCGTACCTTTGTTAACCCTTTCAGTTCTAACTTATTTTTATTCTAAAAATCTAAAATTTGTGAAATAGATTCATTATGCATAAAGAATTAAATGGTAAAAAACAGGGGGGAAAATCTTAATTTTTTAATTAAAATTTAAGGGGGAAAATATTGGAATCATAACTTTCGAATAAATTATAACGATCATTTTCCAAAACTTTATATATTAAAAAAAAGTTAAAATCCATTTTCATACATCTAAGAATGCAAGCGTGAAGAATTTAGGGTCAATTTATTTCATAAAAGTTTTTGGGAATGAATTTTATTTTACCATGTTTTTCATATTTTCATTTAATTAAAACAAACATTATTTAATTCTTTAAAAGACATGATTCTTTCATCTAACGATAAATAAGTGCGAGCTCAACTTAGTAAGGAAAAAAATCGCAAGCTGATGATTCCAAATGGAATCATTGGGGGTGAAAGGGTTTAAACCAGTCGTTCCCCTAATTGTTTTGAGCAATGTATTTGCTTTGTAGAAAAATGTGTAAATGCAATGTTTTACAATACTTGAAAAGTAAAAGAATTTTTTAGAATTATGGAATTTTCTTTGACTTGGAAACTGGCAAGATGTCGCGACAAACCCACGTGACTTGGGGAATAAAGTTGGTCCATTTTAGGTTCACCAATGCACTGGCTATTCTTATTTAAAGTCTTTGCCCTAAATTAGATATCATCGAGAGTTTAGATGGTCAAAAATAAGAATCTTCATTGTGATCTGGTATCTTGGGCTGTGTTTAGACGCTATTGGAGATCAAATTTACGGTGCCATTGTTTAAAGAGTATTTGTAAAGTGTTCCGTTTCACTTCCGCTTACAGATTCATTAATTATATATTGTGATGTCAGCTGTTTCAAGAACAGGGTTCGTCAACCCTTTGTTAGACCCTTTGAGTTGATAATAATAAAGTTAGATTTGAGCTCTCTTATGAAACGATAGTTTTAAAATTATAAAGTGTAACAGGAACATTATAACGGCTCTGCAACAAAATTGAAGTAACCTAAAAAAATATTATTATATACAGTAATAAAATTTGCGATCGTTAATTTAGTCTCAACCAAAACACAATAACTTTGTGTATACGATTGTAGAAAGTATAATAAAGCAGAGGTTTCACTGAAAAAAGAATCTATAAGGTACCACAAATTGTGTTTTTTCGATTAGATAAATTTGTGACTTGCAACTAATAGATGTCTTATATTGAAACTTATGCACGAAGAAAGAATAAATATTATAATCATTTTTGTTTCATTAGTCTAACTTATAATGTAGCTGGTGATTAAAAATAAAAACCTTCAATAATGCCAATGTACATCTGGGTTGGTCGGTTTAATTTTGGTTAGATTTTCTCCAAAAACTAGGAACTACTTTCCACGAACCACGGAATCACGGAACACGGAACCACGTATTTCAATTACAAATTAATAAATCAATTCACATTCAAAGGTTATTATTTACCTTGTAAGGTAATTATAATAACTTTAAAACCTAAAAAGCTCTATGGCTGCTATCATTTGCACATGCGCGATTTTCTCAAAAACCTTATTATGACGTTCGACAGGTATTTTGAACTCATGTACCAAATTTGAAGTTCATAGCTCTTTTAGTTCTACCAGTAGAGTAGTTTCAGAAAGACGGTTTGATAGAAGGACCACTGTTCAAAAACCATTTTTTAAGAAACGGCGCCCTCCAAAAAATGTAGAAAACACAAAATCTCCATTTCGGATTTTCGACCCTATTGAAATACTTTTATTACCTTATATTTCATATTAGGTAATTGAAAGTAAAAAAAATTGAGAAAGAAATAGAATAAGTTCAGTAAGTTCAGATATTCTCCGGACACCAGAAATTTACGTACAATTGAAAAAAAAAGTTATTTTATTTCTTCAATAAAACTAAAAGTTTTTATCGTTAAACAAAAATTGTTCACGTCTTTCTCGTTCTTCATTAGCAAAGAGTTTTTTCACCTCTCAGTATCTTAGTGAAAAAGGGACGATACTCCTTGTTTATATCTTTAGACATTGATTCCTTTTCTTACTAAGTTACAGAATTTTCTCTTTCAGCTGTTACTAGATATTCCATAAAGAAGGGTCGATGTTCTAAAATTGAACATCAATCCTTTTTCTATTAATTTACAGAAATTTCTCTATTTGAGGCTACATGAGACATTGAAAAAAGGCTTATATGTTCTTTGCTATAATAACACAAATTTATAGAACATAAATCATGTTATAACAGAATGACTGAAAACCTCATCGCAATGCTTACAGAGCATAAGTCTACCTTTTATTAAGTTAAATAATATTTTATTTGATCAGTTACCTGAGAATCTTTTATAAAATCTAATATTGGACAATAGTTCTTCTTTTGTTTGTGAAGTTAAATGTGATAGAGTGAGAAAAAAGCCGATATCCTATGTTATTTGGTGAGATTTCATGCTTTGGCCAAAAAGTTCCAACTTTCTGGGCATAAGTTCTTTTTCTAATATAGAACAGAACTTTCTCTTCGGTTACATGAGAATAAACCTTCCTTATCACGCGTATGTGGAATACCTCATGGGCACGCGAGAGGAAAAGGCATTTCCTCCAACAATCTCCATCACGCGAAGAAAGAATGAAAATAATAATGGAATCAACTTCAATTTTCATCATTCTGTGAGAATAATAGGTTTGGACTGCTCTAGAGGTTTTGTGTGCCTGGTTATAATACGTATCCGCCTATTTTTTTTGTAAAGGATATGACTGAGAATTTGGGTTATAAATTATTATTTTGAGTTTCAAATAATTTTTTCAAGAGAGTTTTGGAATTTTTGAGAAAATGGGAGATCTTGGAATCGAATTCAGACAGATAAGCTTTTTTAATATTAATAAATATGTTTCCTTTTTTGGCATACAAATAAATCTATGATAATTCTGTTACCGTAATTCATCATTTGTAAAAATAATAAACATATTTTAATGTTTTTAGGAAATAGGTTTTTCCTTATTACTCGATATTAACCCATTCACGACAATTGACAAGAAAACTTGCCACGCAGAAATGAACTTTCTGCTGTAGTGAAGTGACTTTCTCAAAGAAAAACAATATTTTTCGTAATGACTGACTTTAATAATTGAACTGTAGTGAAGTGAAGAATGTATAAAATTCGTAGTTGGGGGGCCTTTTCGACCGATTGGCAGAACTTGCTGAGATTGTGACTGTTTAACATCGTTTGTGTCGGATCTTACAGAATTCTACCATTTTGACTTGTACGTTTGTGTTTTGTCCTAAATAAAAAATGTCTCGTCCTAAGAGCAGTTCTTCAAACACAAAATAGTACACTGCCTAACTTTATATAAATAAACAAATATAAGATGAAGACCATAGTTCTAAACAATTTATGCACTGATAAATTAAGTTACACGAAAAACAAATTTAAAAGACTTTCAGTTCAAATTTTTATTCGGAAATGACGGTGTAAATTGCATTCACAAATTCGTCGTTAAAGGGTTAAAGCATACCGATAAGCCTTCCATCGATTAAAATAAATTTGAATACTGTGGATACGTTCTGCCGAAAGACTACAATTTACTTATGCAATAAATAAACTCAAATGGAACTAAAATCACATGTGTTTGTCACATTTCACCAACTTGTGAAAGTCAAAGCAAAGTTATTTCACGTTATGACACAATACGCGATTGCGTCGGAACAATCGTTACGATAAAATCGAGCTGTGAGCATTTGCTTTAGGGTTCGTTTCGAGAACTTTCTCCCACATTTGGAGGGCTCAGAATACAAGTGACCCAAGTCCATAAAAAGCTTCTTTGTGTTACATAGGTTTAAAGTTAAAGCTTTATAACGAAACTAGCTTTATAAACCCGGCATTGCACGGGTGTACCCTTAATAACGTTGATTTGTTATGTGACTTTTATTTTATGCCAATTGATCCCTTCTCTACTGATCAGCACCCCATCAGGATATTAAAATCTTCTTCGATTCTGATACCAGCATCAATTAAAAAGAAAAGTGGATGTTCGATTGAATCCAGGCCCTTCAAGGAGTTTGAGGGATTTCCCGTAGGCCCCCGTTAAAATTGCCAGTTTTATAAATATAGAAAAACCTGGCCCACAGGAAACAATTAAGGATAAAAAAAAGTGAACAATTTGGTCTCTATGTCCGGTCTCAATTTGGTGATTTTCTTTACGTTGCCAGGCAACGAAAATTACCTCTAAACATTATTTAAATTGCTGCTGCCTAGAGGATAATATTTAAACTAGGACTTTTTTCATTATTGCACTGAATTTCTACCAAGTTAGTGCATGCAATTGCTCTGCTAACCTGAAAATGACAAAAAAGTGGACTTGGTTCACTTATATTTTGAATCCTCTGTTTATAACTGACGCTTGATAATAACATACGATGACTGGCATTCCAAGGTAATTTAGCGTTCATCCTAGCATGGGATATTTTGAAATACGTCAGTATTTTACGTCATCAGCTTTATGACGGTGAAATGTTTTCAAATAAGGGGGATTTTTGTGAAATTTCTCTTTAGGAATTTGTGTTAACCCTCTGAGAGATAAGAAAATTGTCTGAAGTGTAAATTTGCTTTTACTGCATGATATTAAAATTCAATATTTTAATCAAACGATTTATCTCCTTAAATTTTTAAAAGTCATATTTCTATAACAGATGGTTATAATTGACTTAAAGTTAAGCTCATATAAAGCTCATTGGTCAAACTTTTAAATTTAGAAAAATTATAATGTAAAAAAAACAAGTAGGTTTGTAACATAATCTGTCACTTAACCCACTTCCACACAACAGTTGTGTTTAACAGGTAAAAAGGCGCCAAACAGAGCATTAATTCTATATTAAACATATAAATTTGGTTAGTTTAATTTATTTTATTTCGAAAGTTCAATAAATATTACTTATCGTTTGCAAAAATTATATTATATTTCAAAGAATAAATATGTAATATTCCTCGCTTTTAAATAGAATGAAAACATTTCATAACAACATACAAAGAATCTCGTAGTTAAATATATTTGACGTCATTTCAAACTGATCGATGTCGCAAAAATAAATTTAAGGATTGAAAATTACCTACTTTTCCCATTTATTAGTAACATGTATTGAGCGCTTATGTTGATGAAGATGTTGCTAATTTTAATTTGATAAATGTCTTCTAATTTTCAGTCGCTAATAACTAGAAGGGCCAATAAACAGTCTGGAAAGGCAGTCGAACATTTATCTGCAAGTCCCTTCTGCACATATTAAATTACGTTAAATTCTTATAGTAATTTTGCTGGTAAAGTTAGTATTTTGGAAACATGTAATGTGTTTGGTGGAAATCTACATAGACTCCATCTATGAACAGCTATTTCAGTTTAAGGCACAGAAGGGGGGGGGGGGATAGCTACAAGAGATATCAATAACTTTCGGCTTACAGTAACGCAACCTAATGCAATACAGAGAAATTCGCTATTAACACCTATCAGTGGAACAGTAAACGTCGTTATACGAATTATCTTACATTATACTTTTTTTTACACTGGGTAATTGTAGCATTTTGAAATATGTATTGTTTTTTTATGACTGAAGACGCAATTAAAAGTATGTGTATGTTTTAAACTATTCAAAAAGTGCAATTTTTCTTGTTCATTTAATACGTGGGGAGTTTATTCATCAAGTAGTCTGAAAACAAATGCCTTTAGTCCATACTTGAAACACCAAAGAGCAGTTTTAAGAAATGAGACTAATATATGTTTTTGGAACAAATTGGAAAGTTTTAGGCTTTGTTTTGAGAAATGAATTATAAAAAACCCTAAAAAGAACCTTTTCTGAAAAAAAATTATTTATCTTGCACCAAAGTTTTTTAATAGTCTTCCGCTTCAAATACAATCTTTAAATAATCTTACTTCCTTCAAAAACCAATTGAAAAATATTTTGTTTGATATCCCCGATATAGAGAACTATTTTTGATAATGCATACTTATTGAAATAAAAATAACTGTACAGTAATTCATTTGTATTGACTAACCATCTTAAATATACCCCCGGCACTTCTCTTGCCATAATAATATTTTTTACTTGTGATTTAATATTTGTTCTTTTTTTGTGTTTGTAAATTTACATCGTATACTTTTTTATGTTCGCCAATATGGTCCTTGTGACTCTTGGTGTTCTGTCTACTGTATAATTACTTTTGTATTTGTTTTTCCCTCAAATTAATATCTGTTAATTTTGTGCAATAAAAAATTATTATTAAAAAAGGGACTATGTGACTTGTGGGATAAAAACTGATTTTTCCATACAATAATATATTTCTAAAAAAAAAAAAGATTATGTAACGAGAAAATTATTACTGGAAAACGAGGGTTAAAAGAAATATTCAAAATATTCATAGCAATACAAGGTTAGAACCTTTCGTAATTTTCAATTTTATACATTTCATTAAGTTTTAATGAAAAAAAGAAATTTTCGGTCGTTTTTGTAACGCATATTTCGTTTACTTTTATGGAGCGTCAAAACAAAAGAATACAGAACTACACTCAATCCCTGTCATAAAGTGTCAAACTGAGTTAACTTTTTCATACTTATTAGAGCTATTTTAAAAGCGACATGAGTTTAATTTTTATAAAGAAAGCAGAATTTATTGTGGAATAGACAAACAGAGTTTTCTTAAAATCCTCTGGCCTCTTCAACACATCTATAGATGAAAATGACTTCCGATGCGAAACAAAGGAAATCCAGGAGCAACGTCTTTCTATTGTCCAGGCAGAGCAAAAATAACCTTGTCGGGTTTATTTACGTTGGAAGAAAATATAATATTTTTCTACGTTGACACAGTTGTATCTGTTAATCGGGAAACTGGTTTTAGCTTCCACACTACGTTTATAACGTAAAAAGTGGAAAGTATTATAATCGTTCAGTCCGTCTGTCTGTCCGTCACCCACTTTCATAGTGCAGACTACAAATGGTACGGACAAGTGTGATACGTCAAAAAAAATTCAGCGCTTCGAAATTAGTATACATTGAAAATTTCAGAAAAGAATTCCAATTCGAAGTACCTCAATTATTTAAAAAAAAAACCTGCAAAATTTAATGCTCATTTAAAAAGCATAGGAAGCCATTTTTATTAGAATTAAATCACCATTGCCCTTCGCAACAATCGCTCGAGAAACTTTAATTCTTTTAGGCAATAAATTCAAATAAATTTATTTTTGCGACATCGATCAGTTTGAAATGACGTCAAATAAATTTCACTTCGAGATTCTTTGTATGTTAATATGAAATATTTTCATTCTATTCAAAAGCGAGGAATATTACATATATATTCTTCGAAATATAAATTAATATTTGCAAACGATAAGTAATAATTATTGAAATTTCGAAATAAAATAAATGAAACTAGCCCAATTTAGCGTGTAAATGTTTAATATATAATTAATGCTGCGTTTGGCGCCTTTTTACCTGTTAAACACAACTGTTGTGTGGAAGCGGGTTAAGTGACAGATTCTGTTACAAACCAACTTGTTATCTTTTTGAGTCCTAAAGTATAAGAGTCCTAAAGAATCTGGAAACATAAGGTATTTGGACTGCAGATTAATATCAAACTAAGTTACCATGTTAGTGATCCCACTCCTCAACACATTCATGCAAATTTTGTTTCACAGGAGAAAAAACATTTTTAATTTGCAGGTGAATTTATAGTTTTAATAGGCCAAAAATTAGAACAATCGAAAAACAATTTCGGTAGAAAAAGTATTTAAATCCCAATAAAAAATATATTTTTTGTCATTTAAACATTCCAACAATTAACGGCATGGCAAATGTTTTTTAGCTTGAAAAATTTAAATGGGGGACTCAAAGGGATGTAGGGTAGGGTAGGTACATATATATTCCAGCTTGTGTGCTTGATCAGAGACCCGCTTATAAGCCTTCGTCACAGGGAAATAAAGTGCGTTTCAAATTAGAATTATAAAAGAAGCATCAGATATAGACTGTACGAAGTTTCAAGGTTTCCAATAAATTTATAAGCATATATATTCTTTTGATAATAAACGAAGCGGTATCCATTTTAAAACAGGATATTTATGCACAAAATGTCCATTCTTGTAAATAGATTTCACGGTAATAGCATACCAGAGATATATGTTGATTTTTTAAATTGTTTATTTTTTAGGGTTATTATAATTGGCATATAAAGGCATACTCCTTATTAGAAATTTGAAGGTCCCGAAACTGTTCGGAAATAAATAAAATATTTCACTAAAAACATATGGTTTCCACATTTAACGAAAATTTTAAGCAGGATTTTG
Organism: Oedothorax gibbosus; assembly: GCA_019343175.1. Classification (NCBI taxonomy): domain Eukaryota; kingdom Metazoa; phylum Arthropoda; class Arachnida; order Araneae; family Linyphiidae; genus Oedothorax; species Oedothorax gibbosus. The sequence goes on along the minus strand of CM033277.1, from coordinate 35,195,428 downwards.
GTAAGATCCATCTAGTTTATGTATATTATCCTCATAAACAATAAATTAATTTTTAGAAACTCTGTATTTATGTGTCCTCTTTTTAGTGCATATTTAAATTATTTCATTACAACGATAATTAATTAATTTTGGTGAAACAAAAATAAAGTAATGTGGTTGACTGTAGGTGCTGAACCTCATCTTATATTCTAAAAGGAAAAAGTCTAACATGTGTGTTATAAATGATCAACACAGTCCATCCGAATTATAAACTTATTTTTGACAAAAAAAAATCCTTAAAACTTTATCAAACCATCACATAGCCTGCTCTATAAAAAATCCCTTTCCACTTAAAAATAAACTTTCTTTTTCCTTTGTTATCTCCCGCATTAATTCGACACCTCACCTACACTTTCTGGACAAAAGAATAATATTATTTTGACTTCCGAGATACGAACTATTTCGGATTTAACGACCAAGGGGAGGAAAACGCGATAATTTTGAGAATGGGATAATATTTACCTGAGAGAAAACTCTAATCATCGTTTCTATTAAGAATTCTTTCTAAGTCTAAGAATTCTTTCTGGAGCAGAATATTTAATCATGTGGTACGCGTTTCACTAGTGATGTGCTTTTTTAGATTTACTGTACGACCATTTTCTGAACTTTGAAATAACGCTATTGTAGTATGTAATATATCTAAATGTATAAATGAATGCGTTTCTATATTTTCAATTACCCAATATTATAGATAAAGTAATGAAAGCATGTTCGAAAATTCCAATGGTGATTTTGTGTTTTATACACTTTTAGAGTGTGCCGATTCCGAAAAAGGGTTATTTGAACATTGGTCCGCATCTCTGTCTGCCCGTCTTAAACCACTCTACAGCTCGAACTAAAAGAGCTATGGACTTCAAATTTGGTACACAAGTTCCTTGTACCTGTCGAAAGTCAAAATAAGGTTTTGAGAAAATCGTGCATGTACAAAGGGTAGCTACAATTGAACTTTTTTGGTTTTAAGGGTATTAAAAATTACCTTATAGGGTACATAATTACCTTTAAATATGTATCGCTTTATTGAGTGGAAATTGAAAGTCTTGTTGTGTTACACGTCCCTAGTTTTTATTTTGAAAAATTTATTGTAATAAAACCGTTTCAAAATCGAGAAATAAATAGAGTTAGGCGTTAACGTGTTTCTTTAACTGATCATTGTATTTGAAAATGCTCTATAATGGTACAAAAACTAAATTACTTCAATTTTTAAACGCATTAAGTTGCTCTATATCGTTCACAATAGAGAAATGAATGGGGTTAGACGTTAACTCATTGACTTAATGGATCATTGTATAGAATAGAGTTGTAAAAAACTTAACTACTAAAACTTTTTATATGCATTGAGAAAATGGTTTTAGACGTTAGTTCTCGTTTATTTAACTTTAACTCATTGAATCGAAAATGTCTTAGAATGAAAAAAGAAAGAATCACTAAAAAAATATGTGCAATAAGTTGTTTTAATAGCATACATAAAAGATAAAGGAATAGTGTTCGGTATTAATTCGTTTATTTGTTTGATTATTCACAGAAAATGTATCACAATGGTAAAAATTAAATAAAAATAAGACAATTTTTAAAGTGTTATTCTAGATTTTCATATTTTTATAGGTGGTGTTAACGATTTAAAAAGTCTAAAAACTTCTGATTTAAAAACATCGTTTTTTAGAAAAAAATCTTAACTGAGATTAGTAAGATTTGTGTGTGTGGGGGGGGGGGGACTTTAGTTTTAAAATATGAATTAAATATGACAAAAGAATATAAAATTTGAAATAGAGAGAAGTAGAAAATAAGTCGTTGTCTTATTTCTCTAATATTTGAATTCGTATTACAATAAAAATACAAACCATAATGACAAAATATAATGCTTAGTTTATGTCAAAAACATTTTTAAAATCATTTTTATTAAGTTATATATTTTTTAATTAAAATTATCACGATAAATTATAGAGTAAAATGAAGTTTAAGTAAGCGAAATTGGTATTTCTGCATTAAGTTTTAAAAAAATTAATAGTAAATATAAACTCATAAAAAGTTAAACAAGTGGCATTTCTTCTTATTTATAAGCATGGAGGCGTAAGTCCATTGGGATTTCATTTTTGCCTTCTTGTTACATGTATCGACCAGTCTTTTTTGGTTTGCGTGAAAAAATATAGTGTATACCTTAGTAATACTATAAAATAAAAACGTATACTACGAAACACTTTTTTACTATATGGTTCCACTACTGCTTTAAGAAAATAGTAAAGTACTTACTTACAACAGTTCTATCACAAGAATAAAACTGTCTTTAACTGTATAGAATCTAGTAGTTAAGTTTAAGTATCCTAAACACACATTAAAAACATTAAACGATTATTAAATTTTTCTCTTTGGCATAGAAGAGATAAGCATTAAGAGATAAATTTTAAATGGTTTATTTTATAAAAAGGTTATGTAGATCGGAGATTAAATTATAATCCATGATAAAAGTGAAAAATGTTGAACGCTTTAATTTTGAAAATAAAGTTAACAACACCTTCGTAAAGTAATTAACTTTTAAAAATAAATAGAGTAATTTTTTTAACATTTATGGAGTAATTTATAACATTGATGAACTACAAGCTATATCAACTAAATTTTTATACTACTGTAATAACAGAATCCTAAATATATAGTTTATGACACAAAAAGGACTTTCTATATTTACAAACACACAATATACCTGTCTAAGAATTCTTTTTCTAGATATCCAACAGAAGGTCAGCAGACAAAATTCTTGGAATACTTTTTTTCAATGGAAAATAAATGTTTTTATCATCCTTTTTGCTTTTGTAACAAAGTAGCATTGTTGACGAGAATTCTGGCCTATATTTACTTTCTAATAGAGATGTTTGTACATGGATTGACAATTTCATAATTTATCAGGAATGTAACTTATACTTTAGTTAAATTCTTAAATTTAAATATAAGTTAAGCCATATTAAATTATAATAGTTTCCAAAAAGGCAAATGGTTGCCATAATATTTTTTTACATAAAATGCAGCATTTTAATAAAATTTAGTTATTTTTATTTTTGGAACTTTTCAACTAACTTATAAATTACTTAAAAGTTATAACATGAAAATCCTTATCTTAAAATGTGCTATACATTTTTCCTAACTCCATATATTTATTTATGCTTCATGTGTTTATTTTATATTATAAAATATATAATATATTTGAAAATAAAAATATTGGAAATACATAAATTTGCTTCTTTCCAGTTATAGTTCCCATAAATCATAAAATGAAAGAGAAAAAGATTGATAGATTGGACTAGCAAATAAAAATAACCAAACATTTGGAACCTTCAAAAGTTAATAACTTTCTTTCTGATGATTTTTCTTTGTGATATATTTACATATGATATTGGTACTTCAATTTAAATTAACCAATGAACAACTCATATGTTAATACCATTAACAATTTCATTTCCAAATAAAAAAAATTAATTTAAAGGTTTAATTTAAGGTTTTTAAGTACGTTAAACGTGCACTTTAATTTGTCCGACTTAAAATTGTTCAGCACTATTGTCTTTATTTGTTCTATAATTGTTTATTTAGATAAACTTAAGCAGAAAGCTCATTTTCGTTTGGCACATTTTCTTAAATATCATCAGTAATGGGTTGTAAAATAATTTATAAGAATTTTTAAAAAAGTATTTTTTACTTTCGAATAAACAAAAAAGTTTAAATAAAATGTGTTTTACTTTAATAAAGAAAAAAATGTCGCAATATAAGAAACACCTTTTGGCACAATAGGTTTTTTAATAATTTGAATTAAAAAAGAGAATCCTACCTTCTTCGGAGGACATATTCCGGTAGTTTTTTCAGTATGAAATCCACAAGTTTCGTGTGTTTCAGTTTGAAAGGTTTGAATGATCGCTCATTCTGCATTCGGGACCATCTGGTTTCGGATGAGGGTCATATGTGCGCATGCGCCATGGCACTGCCATCTATTGAGGATTTTTTGAAATTTGGTTTCAAATATTTTTATTTAAATAAGCAAAAAAAGGGTAACAAAGCAGAAAATTAGTTTTAGTTTTACTAATTTGTCAGAAAAAAATAATGTTTCTTCTTCAATAATTTCCTTTCCATTATTTTATTTACGATAAGAATAAATTATCAACTAATAATTTATTAATGATAAAGTTTTATGTAATGCAACAAAAAAAATGTGGATAATTTGAAATATTTTTTTCAAAATATGAAAAAAATATAATAAAAATTATATTTAATTATTTTTAGCAGACAACTTCTTATTCCAACTTTTTGTTCCGGAATAAATGATAAATTATTTCCTAGTGGATAAGTAAAAGTATCAATATTTTATGACCAATAAAAAGGGGTTAATAATTGACGATTTAATGACATTTATACCGTAGAAGCGGGTAACTTTGGACCAAGCGTCAGAAAAAGATTTGTTTCTTAATTTCTCTTTATAAAATGATCCAATCTTAACTTGTTTTACATTTTTGAAAAGGTGGAAAGATTGTCTTTCATTTCGTGTAAAAAATTCTCTTTCTAATTTTGGCAATACCACCAATATCGTTTGTATTCTTACAAGCATTTAATGACAAAAATCTATTTTTTCCAACTTTTGTCTGGAACATCTAAAATAATAATGAAAATATCTAAAAAAAAATCTCTATACTATTCCTTTATTTATTGGGATGAATATTACACCATTTGTTTTAATCTAAGTTGAATAGTTTTATGCTATATTAATTATTGGTCGCTGGGAAAATTTTGACAATGAATGAGGGTAACTTTGGCCTAAGACGTAAGGATTTCTTTATGGAACTTCACACTTTAAAAAATAAGTATATAGTAAATAAGAAAAAGTGTATTCTGTTTAACTATTTTTGAAGATGTCTTACTCTTATGATTATCCATTTTTGAGATGATTTTTTTTAATAAGTTAAACGATTTTAAACTGTAAAAAGATAAAGGTAAAATGCAAGAAAAGTATAACATTCAAAATCGCTAATGTCGAAATGTAAACATTTTCAAATTCCTAATTACGGATATATTATTGTTTTCCTTTTATACTAATTTATATACAGGAGGCCCAGTGGTTCAGTGGTAGTGCTTCGCATTGCCGCGCCACAGGTCTGGGGATCGAAACCCGGATTGGGCGAGGTTGACCATGCTTTTTTTCCCCCTTAAGTTGGTCGATAAAATGGGGACCAAGCATACTTGGGAACTAAACACTGAGGGTTCCACGTGAGGCTGACCACCTTACCGAAACATTTGCCTAGCACCAGAGAACCCTTGGTGGGGCACGGCAGGCCTTTGCCCAGTAATGGGCTGTTGCGCCGAGGAGTTTAGTTTTTTTTATAATAAAAACATTTGCTTTTTATAAATATATATGTTATTGAATCTTGTTTTTAAAAATAAGTTAATTTTTCAATATTAAAATTGAAGTTTGCGTTTCTTCTTTTAAGCGGCGATCAATCGTGTTATTCACAGTATAATGTCATTCTACGATGCACTGCAATGTAAATGTTAAGCTATAAACCATTTTTAATGACTTTGTGACTTTTAATTTTGCCATTTTTATGTATTTATACATTTTAGTATTATATTTAACTCTGTAACACAGCCCTCAAGGATAGTAAAAGGTATGTTTCTTCCGTATTTCATGCTTGGACCAAAGTTACCCGCCCAGATTCTATCCGTGTCCAAATTTTTTAAATTAATACCATTTTTTTTATTTATAAAATTTAAAACAAGAAGTACATAAAGAACTAAAATGGCCTACTTTCCTGTTACTTAAATACTTACTGAAGTTCTAATCGGGAAAAAACTAGGTTTCTAACAGTAAATATCATCAACAGCCGTTTCTACACTAGATTTATACATATTAGAAAAAATATCGAAACACAGCATCCAGCTAATAATTTGAACTTCTAAAAGCCAAAATCAACTATTTTCCTTAATATTATTTCGCAAATTAATTAAATAATATTTATCGTCTGCTCGCGATTTATTTGTAGTTCGAAGAATAATTAAATATTTATTAATAACAAAAGTAATGAAACTCCAAACTTCATTAAAAAATAAGAAATGTAAATTAAAACTAAGCATAATTGTATGCAAAAGTATGCCTTGCCGCTTTCTTGTTAGATAATTAATGAACAATCAAAGAATCAAATTGTGCTAATTTTATGACGTCATTCCAAACTGATTCATGAAAATATTATTTTGCTTCAAATATGTTTAAATAAATAAAGTTTCTCATGCCATTGTTGATTTGGCAACAGTAATTTAAATGACTCAAAATTGAATTTCAATGCTAATTCAATGGGAAATTCGCCGACAGATAGTAGATTTATGTCCGTCCGGACGTACAGACAGACGGACAAAAAATATGAAAGTTGTGTATCTGAGGTCATAGCTTTCTAACAAAAAAAGAATTTTTAAGATACGATGGATAGAACCGATTTTGGAAGGGGGGTACAGACAGACAGACAGACGGACATCGACCGCATGTCAATACCTACTTTTTCATTTTTTAAATTCTTTCGAATTAAAAAAAGAAAAGTAGGCCAAAAATAAGAAAAGCTAATTAAAACTAAGCATAATTGTATGCAAAAAATATGCCTTGCCGCTTAGTCAACAATTAATGATTAATCTAAGAATCACACTCTGCTACATTTTAAGACGTCACACCAAACTGATTCCTGATACAATTATTTTGCTTTTCATATATTTTTAAATAAAGTTTCTCATGCTATTGTTGATTTGGCAACAGTGATTTAAATGACTCAAATTGAATTTTAATGCTAATTCAATAGGAATTCGCTCACAGATAGTAGATATATGTCCGTCCGGACATACAGACAGACGACAAAAAGTATGAAAGTTGGGTCTGGGAGGTCATAGGTTTCTAACAAAAAAGAATTTTAAGATCAGATGTATAGAACCGATTTGAAGGAGGGTACGGACAGACTAACAGACAGACGGACATCGACGCATTTTCAATACTACTTTTTCATTTTTTTAATTCTTTCGATTAAAAAAGAAAGTATTCTAAATTGCTTGCAAATAGTTCCTAAAAAGTTCAATACTTAAAATACATGGTGATTTCAAATGTGTTTAAATAGTTTTTGTAGCTTAACTTGTTCTTCTCTTGTAAAACAAGTAGGTTTGTAACAGAATCTGTCACTTAACTCGCTTCCACACAAACATTTGTGTATTAACAGGTAAAACTGCCAACACAGAATTAATTCAATATTAAACATTTACATGCTAAATTGCTAGTTTCATTTATTTTATTTCGAAAATTCATAATTTATTACTTACGTTTGCAAAAATAATTTATATTCAAAGAATAAATATGGTATTATTCCTCGTTTTTAAATATAATGAAACTTTTCATTTTCAATATACAAAGAATCTTGTAGTGAAATAATTTGACGACATTTCAAACTGATCGATGTCGCAAAATAATTTATTTTAATTTATTGAGACTTACGGTTCGTTCTGTGAAAGTGGTTGACGGACAGACAGACGAACTGAACGATTATAAACCTTCCACTTTTTACTGTTATAAACGTAGTGTGAAAGCTAAAAACTAGGATTTTAGACCTAAGTACCCGCTTTGACGGTACTTGAGATTGAATGCCTTAGAATGGATGTTAGTGATTCTGCATTTTCTAAATAGAATGCAATTCTGTTAACAAAACTGTAAAACCTTAGCTTAATTACTATACACTTCCTCCTTTTATATATAAACGATAAACTACAAATTAATATTTAGTGGACACTTTTAAATAACTTAATATTTTTTAAAAATTAAACATTTCTTTGGGTTTTGAGTACTTTTGCACCACATATAATTCAATGGTACTCAAACTGCATAGGGGAACTTGAGACAATCCCTTTTCAGTTACCGTCAGTGCGGGTAGGTCCAAATCGTAGTTTTTTTACAAAAGAATTTAAGAAAAAATAAACTACAAAAACGATTTAAACACTTAAAAATCATGATTCATTTAAGTATTGTACTTTTAGGAATAATTCCAAGCATTTTTGTTAAATTTTTTTAATTAAAAAAAAATTGGCGTTATAGTTTAAAAAATTAGGACACGGTTAGGATCCGTGCGGCTAACTTTGGTATTAAACATGAAATACATAAAAACATACTTTTTAACATCCTTAAAGGCTGTGTTACAGAATTAAATAGTAATACTAAAATGTATAAACACATACAAATGGCAAAATTAAAAGTCACAAAGTTGTTAAAAATGGTTTACAGCTTAACATTTACTTTGCAGTGCAAGGTAGAATGACATTAAACTATGAATAACACGATTGATTGTCGCTTAAAAGAAAAGTAAACTTCAATTTACTACAATAATCAAAAGTAATTTATTTTTAGAAGCTAGATTTGATAAAAATATTTTTAGAAAAAGCAAACGATTTTATTATAAAAGGAAAAAAAAGAATATATTCGTAATTAGGAATTTTAAAATGTTTACATTTCGACATTAGCGGTTTTGAATGTTGTACATTTCTTGCATTTTATCTTTATCTTTTTAATGTTTTAAATCGTTTCCACTGACCAATAATTAAATATATCGTAAAATGTATTCAACTTAGATGAAAACAAATGGTTTAATATTCATCCCCATAAATAAAAGAATAGTATAGAGGGTTTTATGTAGCTTTTTTCAATATTTTTTTAGGTGTTCCAGACAAAAGTTGGAAGAAATAGATTTTTGTCATTAAATGCTCGTAAGAATACAAACGTCATGTCATTTGTAGTATTGCCAAAATTAGAATAAGAATGTTTTTAACATGAAATGAAAGGTAACCTTTTCAAAAATGTAAAACAATTTAAGATGGGATAATTTTACGAAGAGAAATTAAGAAACACACACAAATCTTTTTCCGACGCGTGGACCAAAGTTACCCACTTCGACAGTATTAAATGTTTTGTTTAGTCTTTATTTAAAATTTGAATTGTTTATAAAGGATCTACTGACTTTTTTGTTGTTTTAGTTTGAAACTTATTTAATTTAAAAAATCCTTTTGAAATATTTTTTTTCAACATGAAAATAAAAATAAATTGTTTTGCATAGCATAAAATACAAAAAAATACATTGTTTTGCAACAAATAAAAAAATGTTTTCGGACAATTAAAAAAATGTCGAATTTCTCCAAACAAAAGAAAATTAATCGCTGTGAAAAAAGTTTGATCCTTGACAAAAAAAAAAGACTTGTTCCTTGAAACAGATGTATTTAAATGATGTAAGTTAAGCATAAGAAATCTTTTTTTAAAGATATTAAATCATTATAAAAATATACAATGAGTTTTTTAATAGTATTTTTTTAAATTTTAAAAAACTATTAAATTTGTTTTGCCACAATTTTAAAAAAAAAGAGTATTAAGCTTCCTTTCGTGAAAGGAGACTTGATCTCTTATCAAGAGAGATTTGATCTCTTAAAACAAATACATTTTAATATTTTTTTGCTGATTTACATATTAAAAAAACCAAAAAAACATGAAATAGATGGTTTTAGCACTGACTTTAGTGAGAAAATATTATCAAATCATAAAAATGAATATAAAAGTCAAAATTTTTGTAATTTGAAAAATCTACTAGGCATGACTGGTTTAGGTGAACTTCCCTCATTGTCCATAACACTAATGACAACATTTTGTGCAGAAATTTAGTTATTTATTAACTATATGAAGATTACAAATGTGCATGTGTGAAACATAAGGTTTCGTCATTTTTTCTATAGCATAATCAATTAAGAGTTTTGTGCCGGCTTTTGCGCTCCCATTGGTGGAAAAGCAGGAAATATCTCTGTCAAAATACTTATTGTAGCTACTGTATAAGTTCTACAAATGAAAGTAGTACACATTTATTTACATAGTGCTTTAATTTTTTTATTTGATAAAGATTGTATTTGTTCAAAACAATGCTTAGTTATAACAATATAATATGTAGGTTTTAAGGAAGTATTTTAATACAGAAATCTACTTATTAAACGAAACAATGGGTTACCATGAGAAAGACACTATCAGTACTCCCACAATTGTTTGGATTGTGAACAAATCGAAAGAAAATAGTGTATTTTAATTTAAATGGTTTTTAAACTTCCTGATATAGTATTTCTTAATTTTTTTAAATGTTTATATGTTTTTGTTTAACTGAAATAATTCTATATTTATAATTCATGGGTTCATTAATTATGAAGCATGCTGGTTAACATTTGATTTAAGTTTACATTTCACATGTAAAATCTAATGTGGTTGAACTGAATCAATATGGAAAAAGAATGAAAAATTACTCAACGTTATGGTACAAATACGTAATTTTGGAAAGTTGCGAATAAATCAAAAGTCAAAATAGAATTTACTATAATATTAAAAATGCAGCGCAAATTTACGTATTTTTGCCACTACATTATTACAGATCCATATTTAATTATTTAGATTAATCAGTTGCTTAATACTTCAAGGTAAACATTTGATGTCATGGAGATGATGTTTCCAGAGGAATCCGCAATCTTAGGTGACACTTTTATGATTCAATATTTCATTTTCTTTTTTTTATGAATTTAAGCTCTATGGTCTTAGAAAACTTCCACACAAAAAATTCGTTTATACACAACCTTCCTTCTTTCCAAGATATTCGACTCGCTCGACTTACATTAAATGCTAGTCTGGGTTGTTCTTTCAGAATTTCTAAAGTCGTGCGAGCAATCCCGGCAAAGTTATAAATACAAATATCGTCAGGATGAAATTGGTTTGAATGACAAAAGGTTGACCCACTTTCCGTTGAAAGTATAGACATTTTTATTGTTTGGGTGCAGGTCCGCAGCAAAAGGAACAAAAGCTTAGTCGAGCAAGCGTAAAAGGAACATGCCAATACACAGAATTCGACCTTTCAAGCAGCGAACGAACTGAAACCCTTGAAAAGTGTAATGCCCAGAACACGAGTGACTCATATTCTTTCGGGAAAGCATGTTTTTAAAGTAAAGCCTGGGTAAATTGTTAATTAATTTAAAACCTATAAAGTTCTATTGCGGCTACCCTTTCTTCATGCTCAATTAGGTACTTAAAAGTTTAAAAAAAATTATTTGAGTTAAATGATTGTAACTTTTCAGTATTTTTTTATAAGTGTTTATTTGAAACCTGATTCATATTTTACAGTTTAACTATTGTTTAAAACTTGATAGAAGTGTTAGAGTTGAACTTAAATATAGATTTAGCCAGAGATTAATATTTGAAGATAAGAGATTCGATTTCAAACTAACATCTTAACTATAAATATCAAAGTTTGTTTATTTGTATATATGTATGTCTGTATATATTCTTCTATTACATTTTAATGATAATTTTTTTTAAATTACAACGGGTACACATTGGCTCACTTTATACCGAGACCTTTTCTTCCACCCTGCCTCGTTTTCCCTCTAAAACACACAGCCGCTTTGTATATCTTCGCCGGCGGAAGTGTTGGGCACCTCAGCTGTCCCACACACACGCGATACTCTGACCCCCATGAGTTCGATGCCACGCCTCGCCAACACTGGTCTAGTTCTTTTTTTTTTATTTCCATATAAATAAAAAAGAAAAATAAACAATGTGTACAGTGAACCTACTACTCTCGCTTCCGAAGGAAAGTACCGCTTTCACCCATAGGTGGGGACTGGCTGGGCAACAGATGGTTTGCACAGTCGAGTTAGTTTATCCGGGACTTTGGTTTATGTTGTACATATTGTTATATAAGTTGAGCTTTTTTGGTTTACTAGTGTAAATTGAGTCAACAAACTTAAACAACAATTATAAAAAATAGTTTAAATTTAAATAAACAGCAATTAAAATCATTGATTTAAATAGAAACAAGTAGGTTTGTAATAGATATTGTCAATTAGAATTGCTTCCTCACTAAAAACACAAAAAAAAATTCATACATCTAATTGAAAAAATTAAATTTAAAAAGCACCAAACACAGTATTCAGTTATACTTGTACCTGCATACTAAACTTTTAATCGTCAAAGTTAGCTATTTTCTCTTGTTTTCCTTCAAAACATCAATAATTATTATTTTTATTGTTTGCTTAATTCATTTGTATTTTAAAAAATAAATATGTATAATTGCGTTCCTTTCGGTTATCTATATATTTTCTATGAAAACTGTATGGTGTATCCCATTGGAGCTCTGATAAAAAAAATTCCGATACGATATTTCCTGGGACCAGTACAGAAGCCATATAGAACTATTTGGGAATATCAAAAATAAATAGTACTCAAAGTACTAAAAAAAATAGATTTAAATTATATTGTGTATTCTTCTTGAAAAGAAAAATACTATATAGAAAAAGTTAGCTAAGTAGTTTTGACATATATATATATATATATATATATTTTATAATATATATATATATATATATTTTATATATATATATATATATATATATAATATATATATATATATATATTATATATATATAATATATATATATATTATATATATATTTATAATATATTATATATATATATATATATATAATATATATATATATATATATATATATATATATATATATATATATATATATATATATATATATATGTGTATACCTTTTTTGTTTTGAGATGTAATTGCGATTTACTAAACTAAGAAAAGGACATTTCTCTTTAGATAAAATTAAAAAACTACTGAATTTGGTGCTGCCATCTGTTGAGAGATTTTAAAACTAATATCCGACCCAACATTTATTCATTTATAAAAATCTGATTTTTTTGCTATCTCTTTTAATACTGTTTATTAACATATTTGATAAATACTTACAAAAAAAGATTTTCAAAAAATATCTTGATATTTTTCATCCATTTATACCCAGAAACAATGATTTTACATTATTAAAATGAATTTTTATCAACAAATAAACTAAACCCTTTTCAACTATTAAAATACGATGCGTGGAACCAAAGAATTTGTGATTAAATAATACCTCAAAATGAGAATAATAGCTAATGAAATACTTAAATACAATGATAGAACATTCTAAATTAATCATATTATTTCATACCATAGACACAGCAAAAAAAAATTCTAAATAATTGCGATAGTTTGAATTTTTCTATTTTTCTAATACTAAATATTTATGCACAATTCCTCTATGTTGTAAACCTTTTGTCATACAAGAGCATAAAATGATTAAAATAAGTTTAAAAAAAAACAAATGAGATTTTAATTGAACTCACGATTTAGGATAAAATTCACTGTGAATCATATTACAAAATAAACAAAGAAATTAAATATATATAACTTACATAAACATTGATAATACTTTCTAAATAAAATTTGTCAAAATTACTTAAAATGAGCTATATTGAGAATAATCTTTGGAAATGTATGATAGTGTTATTGCAAATTGTACATTGGTATGAAGTCCTGTATTTGGTAATAACATTTCTATTATAATTATTGAAAACACAATTTAAATACAGTTTTCTTATATACCTCATATATGTATTAGTTTAATCGTATTAAATACTTTATAATCAAGGTATATTAAGTAGTTTTTTTCGATATATTTTATGTTTAGTTTTTATTGGAGAGGAGATTGTGTCCAAAGCAAATCACATATTAATTATTTTTTATGTATAGTATTTATTTGTTGAAATACTTATTTGCACCATTTTTAAACTTACCTATGTAGGTGTATGGTGGAGAGAAGTAGGTTTACAAACTACCACATGAACAAAATAAATACTTACAACATATTCATGAATTGTACATTAAATGCCTGACGAAACTATGCCCTTGGGCAGAATTTGTGTTCAAATTCCACATACATTCATGGCAGTAAATGAAGGAATAGATGATTTCTGAATTGTAAAGGACTCAACTAAACAAATAAATAGATTATGCTGCTATTCAGAAATTTGTGCTACTATACGTTTATCTGAGTCTTAACACATTTCTTGTGCAATATTCTTCGTAGAATCGCCCAGAAAATATTCTAATTTTGAAAATTTCTTATACTTGTAGATTCTAGTGTTTCATCTTCGTGAAGATGAGACTTAATAGATATTTCAAATAAATTTAGTTATCATATGTATCCATAGACACCATGCTTTCGTTGCTTTATTAAAGGCTCCATAGTCTGAGTGTAAAATGATAGATGGTGGACATAGAGAACCACAAAGTTTCTTTATGATGATAATGACAATGGTAATGATAACAGTAAACACTACTTTGCCTACTACTCTATACTAGTTCTGAAACTTCAAATGCAGATGGATCTTCATCTACTCGCTTTATAGATTGGCATACACGTAGACAGGACTAGGCACAGGATATGTGAGTTGCTGGTGTCAAAGACACCAACCATATAGGGACCAGCATAGACTTGTTGGTGTCAAGGACACTAACAACTAGATTGAAGTAATCGACTTGACGATGTGCATTGCAATTGCAGTATCCACCTCTTTGGATGATCCCATATCCTGTGAAAATAGTGAGACATAGAGCATTTTCTTCAGATGATAATCATAATGGCGATGAAAACATGGAGATTACTTATCTTATCACTTCCTACTGGTTCTGAAACGTCATACGCCGGTGGATCTTCATATTCTGGAGGAACATTCCTTGCACTATGTAACAAAGATTCGTAGGTCTCCTGATTTAAGGACACATTATCAAATTCAGATTCAATCGACCTTTCAAAGTCGTCAACAACTGGATTGAGCTCATCGACTTGGCGATGCGTCCAATTGCAGTCTCCATCTCTTTGGATGGCCCCGTAACCTGAGGACATACTGTCAGATGGTGGACACAGGCGATCGCGCAGTTTCTTGATAGCGAAGATGGTAATGGTGATGAAAACATGAACACTATTATTTATTCTGTCATTTCATACTGGTTCCAAAACGTCGTTCGCCGGTGGATCTTCATATTCTGGCGGAACATCCTTTGCACTATGTAACAAAGATCCGTAGGTCTCATGATTTAGGGACACATTATCAAATTCAGACTCGATCGACCTTTGAAAGTCGTCAACAACTGGATTGAGCTCATCGACTTGACGATGCGCACAGTCTTCATCTCTTTGGATGGTCCCGTATCCTGAAGGCATAATGTCAGATGGTGGATACAGACAATCACGCAGTTTCCAGATGGAGATAATGATAATAGTAATGATAAGGGTAAATATTAATTAACCACTCATACTGAAACGTCATACGCTGGTGGATCTTCATAGTCTGGTGGAACATCCTTTGCTCTATGTAACAAAGATTCGTATGTCTCATGGTTCAACGACACATTATCAAATTCAGACTCAACCGATCTTTCAAAGTCGTCAACAACTGGATTGAGCTCACCGTCTTGACGATGTGTACAATTGCAATCGCCATCTCTTTGTATGGTCCCGTATCCTGAAGACATTATGTAAGATGGTGGATACAGACAATCGCGCAGTTTCTTGAAGGCAATGATGGTAATAATGATGAGGATGACGGTCAGAACGACAGAGTAGATGCCGACAATGATGTAGACGTATTTGAGGGTGAGACTATTTGGTAAAGTGTTGTTGCCTGCTGGGATGGCTGTGGTATAGTTCGTATGCTGGAAAACACCTGGGATAGAAACACACGAAATACAAATGATTTTTTTACATTAGTAAAAATAATGAAGTATTTTTAAACTTAGGAAGATAACCTTTTATGTAGTACACGTTTAAAAATAACTAGCGAAACTTTTCATCGACTCTTTAAATATACTAAGTTACAGAAGTATTCATTCATTTTCCACGTAGCATAAAACCTAATGAATGTCGAAAATATACATTTAGAAAAGAATGGTCAAGTACGATTTTAATTTAATTTCTTCATCTGATGGTAACACGAATGATAAAACTGACCGGTTTTGACCAAAAGTGATGTACTTTTAAGCTTTTATATTGAATTATCTCCAAATGTAGATCCTTTTAAAGTCCAAAGCTTTTCAGAAATCGTATCCTTTAATATGAACTATACATTTGTGCCAAATTACGACATGAACGGGTGTCAAATTTAAAAGTCTATAATGTGGAAACAACAAAACGTTTCATTTTTATTATTATGATTTTCTTGTAACTTGTATTTGAATAGCTATTATAAAAGTCTCATACGTATCCATCATATTTTTTATGCCTTACATGTATCTCCCGTTAATTTTTTTTCATACGTATTCAATGTAATACAAAATACCTAAAGTTTTTTTTTTTAATTTTTAGTATTTTTAAAACCGAAAGTCCTTCGTTCAGATTGAATCTAACGTAACAAAGCTTTAGAAATAAAGCATTAGATGTCACCACTAGGTTTAACCACTTGATATCAATCATCATATTTTCTATTATTAAGTTATTTTTATTAGCATCAAATAGTTAATATATAGTTTTAGAATGTATATTCAGATTGTTAATAATGTCACAGTTAAATTTACTATTCATCTGTAGTTTTTTTGCAACCTATAACTTAATATAAGTTCTTCTTAAATAACTCAGCAATCTATATGTATTTTAATTTTAGTTCACATACTGCACTTTTTTCAAACAAATGTTTAGCCAAAAATTAACCAAAACTTTCATTAAAAACGAATTTTCATCTTTAACAGTTATTTACAAGATATCAATGGTAAAAATATGATGAGAAAAGCATAATTCAATTGCAAATATATATTTTTAAAATTGTGATAGCAAAAAAAAGTATGTTTTAAGTGCTATAGTTAAAAAGCATTTAAAATAGCCCAGATGAATATCTGGTTTTCTATAATTTGTAGACAAATTTCAGTAATTTTATATATTTTTTCAGGCAATAAAAGGATAAAGTCTTAGTTTGAAATTTCAAGTATTGGAACCCTTGAATATCTATCAATTTGATTAAAGTTAAACTGCAGTTTAAAAATTAATAAATTAGTTTTGACGCGATAATTTTATCTAGGTAAAAAATAGAGCATTTGAACTTTTTAAAAACTTATTATGTTGGTTATTCAACATCATTTTGAAAACTGAATTCTAATATGTAATGGAAAAAATACTGGCTTTTAACTGTCAAAGGTTTTGATAAACCAAACGGATAGAACAAACGGCTCAAAGTCAGCATTTGATAAAGATTTGTTCCCATTTTATTAAAACAACAGGAATGATATTATAACAAAAAGTTTTGCCATTTTGGGACATTGATCTTAAACAGTGCCTCAAAAGAAAGTCATTAACGATCATATCTATAACTTTGTGCGAATTATCGCATTATATTTTGTATCATATTTGAATGTCACGTAAATTCTTAATATATAGTAGTAATTGCTGCTATCTGTCACCCAATTAAAAGCATGAAAATCTTCTTACATACCTTTAAAGTCCATGGTTTGTTAATTTATTCATCTTTCAAACTTAAAAATTATATGAAGATAATACGTAATTGTATTTCATACAACTTTAACGATATTTCCACTTCCACGTGAATATCCGTTTGATATTTGCGTTTGGTTGATCTATCGTGCCCTCATTCAAAACAATGATATTGATTAACATGGTTATTCTTATCGGTTACGAAAGGAAGCGTCAATATCGGAAATTACTGCAATCACGAGGGGTTTTTTGTTTATCGTGCCGATTTTTTTTATATGCAGTGATCACAGACGGCACTGATTCATGTTAATATTTGAAGAGCTGAGTGGAAGAACGTACTAAGTGACAAAAAGGTGAAAACGAGAAAATGAGCTTTAAAGTGTTTCGTTTGCACTCAGATATGTTGGAAAAGGTACTTGCAAAAGGTAAAAAATGTACATTGCTTAAAATTTATGAATAAGTGGAAACTTGTCATCTTTAAATGAGGGGATAACATGTTCATTGACACAAAAATTCTCAATTTTTCCAAAATGTCACTTATCACGTTCTTCCACTAAGCTCTTCATTTATGATTAGGATTAATATACAATTGAAGAGCTTAGTGGAAGAAAGTGCTAAGTGACGAAAAGGTGAAAACGAGATAATGAGCTTCAAAGTTTTTCGTTTGCAATTAGCTAAGTTAAAAACGGCACTTACAAAAGGTAAAAAATGTATTTAATTTAAAGTTTATGAATAGGTGGAATCTTGCTATCTTTAAAGAAGGGAATAACATATTCATTGACATTAAAATCTCATTGTTTTCAAAAATGTCACTTAATACCCTCTTCCACTAAGCTCGTCAATTGACAGTTTAAACCTTTGATGACGTACTTATCTTTACCTGCCTCTGACGTATTTATCTTTTTTTTAAACGAATACATCTATTTGTTGCCTTTTTATAATTTTTTTTTCAAAAATGGATATCCTTTATAAATGTTAAATAATGTTGTAACTTAGTTACTGAATAAATTTTACGGTGTTTATTTTTTATTGTTTTTTTACTTAACTTACTTTACTTAATTCTAAATTTAAATTTCTAATTTGAAAAAAGCAGATTAATATGTAACGTACTTAATGGTATACTTCTTAATGACGATGTGTGAATTATAATTACGATATAATAACCTTTCTATATACACTGTTAAAAATTTTGTGCTAGGTTTCACCATGATATTGGTTGGTTTCACCATGATATTGGTTCATAGTAGCTGCAACGGCTGAGTGGTGAAATGTTTCACCTTTTTTCGGTGTTTGGTTGAACCATTTTTCAGGATTTGGAAACAAAAACCTGAGAAATGGTTCGACCGAATACCAAAAATATGGTGGAACGTTTCACCATTCAGCCGTTGCAGCTACTAGGAACCAATATCATGGTAAAACCAAGCACAAAATTTTTAACAGTGTACAATTTGAGAAGTTGTTGTAACTAATTAATAAGAAAAAGACACATTTGTAACAGAACTTTATTTGAAATACGTAATTACAAATTGTTTTGTGTTAATCATTTCATAAAGGGCACATATTAAGGTTTTGTAAAAAAAGTATTATTTATAGCCTCCTTTTCAATAAAAAAAGTTAAATGTGAAAAGGTCTTAACTTTTATGTAACTTAAAATTTATGATAGGTCATTTACAACAAATGGTTACTAAAATGTTACAATGCTAAAATAACATTTAAAACTTTGTTTGAATACAAAATGATTGCTTTGGACATAAATTATTATAAATGTGATACATTATGTTCTTTATTTCAGTTTTACGTATAAGAACGAAACAGATAACAACCCAAATTTAACCATTGACCATTCATGTAATAATTGACCATTTTGAACATTCAATTATTTAAATTAATTACAAATTTAAAAATGTACATTTGATAACAACTAGTATTTTTAAAGTAATAATAATTTAGAAAACTAGAAAATAATTGTAACATTTAGAAGTATAGTGTTACTATAATTAGAATTATTTTTTTTGTGTCGAAAAATCAATAATTTTTAAATAAAAGCATTAACCGCTTATAGTAAATAACATCATTACAATATAACCCAATATTTAGAAGTTATTGTGTAACTATAATTATAATTGTTTTTTTTTGTGTCGAAAAATCAATAATTTTTAAATAAAAGCATATAACGCTTATAGTAAATAACATCATTACAATATAACCCAATATTTAGAAGTTATTGTGTAACTATAATTATAATTGTTTTTTTCGTAAAACTGTAACTAATTTTAAAAGAGCATTAAACGATTATAATAAATTTAAGTTATTTTTATAAGATATAAGTTAAATTTATAATATACCCTGCTCACAACATTTCGCAATTCAGTGTAACCTAAAACCTAACTCCATTTATTCTGTATTACATGAACTCAAAACATATTCCCACAAAAAATTTAAATAAAATGTTAGTCTTTATTACCATGTAACAAATGATAATAACTCGAAATGCACCCATTTAAAAAAACATAACAAATGATAACACTCTCCTGAAACAACTTTTACTGACCCCAAACTGAAACAAATTGCAAGGTTACAGTAATTTAACCTTTTTAGGTTAAAATGAATAACATCCAAAAGTTGGTTCTCGTAACAGGGTTATTAAATCAGTTTCTTAACAATAGCATTTAGGCACAATGTCATTAGTAACAATATAATCTTCCATTTGCTTTATTGGGCTCTTTGAACCTTTGACTCCTCTGAGGTTCAATTGTTTGGTTCAATTGTACCGCTGGGAGAGAAAGATGGTAACAATGTATCAACAAAAATTGCATCTCTATGCAATGGTTCAATTACGTTTCTCAATCTGTTTGTTACACCAATTTGGCATCTTGTAGGATATCAATAGAAACACTGAAATTTTTTTTCTCATGGAATTACATTGTAGTATTTTCATTGATATGTTGTTTTATTAATCAATAATGTTGTCACAGTTAATGGTGTTAAGTTTGCCTAACATAGAAATGGCTTATGGGTTACAAACAGATTTATGTATATATAATGTATTGTTCATTTCTCACAAACTCTTAATTATCTGATCAGGTAGGTATGACACGTGAATTTTATAAAAATAGTATCTTAAAATGTGTTTTTAATAAGAGAGTAAAAATTAAGTAACGATGCTACAGCCTACATAGAACACCGCTGACGCTTTTGTTACTTGAAAAAGTATTTTTTAGGAAATATAGAAACGCTGAACATTTTTCTCATTGAATTATAAAGTAGTATTTTTTTTGATATGTTGCTATATTTATTGTTGCCACAGTTATTGTTGTAAACTTTGCCTAACATAGAAATGGCTTATGGTTACAAATATAATTATTTATATGGATAATATATTATGTTCATCTGCAAATTTTTAATTAGCTGATCAGGTAGCTTTAACATTGGGAATTTCATAAAAAATATCTTATGATGTGTTTTCAACAAGAGAGAAAACGGTATTTTAAATCTTTACATAATCACCTTTACATAATTTGTAAAAGTGTTACGTAGAATACCGTCGACGATTTTATTACTTAAAAAGTCCTTTGAAGACATACAAATTTCAGTTTATTGTAATTGTGTAGTGCTTATTGAAATATTTTACACTTCATTGAATTTTTGTATCTTGATGTTTGGAAGAGCTTTAAAAAACACCACGAAATATCTCAAATAACATCCGTACAATCGTCCCCGATGTTCTTTCTACAAGTCATTGTCATCTCCAGCGAAGAAATTATTATTGATCGAATACAGCCCGTCCGCCGATGAACAGTCGACATTGTAAGGGTGGTCGCACACCAAGTACGCCTGGTTGAAAACCGTCTGGTTGGGACACAGGAACGAGTAGTGTCCCACTCCGTAAGCACCGGGACAGATGTGGAACACTTGGCAGTTGACTTCGGGGTCAGCATAGTACCCGTACGTGCGGCCGCCGCAGCTGAAGGAGGTCTTGGGTACAACATCGTATACTGGCAGGATTTGGCTCTGGAAAAGTTTAGAAATAAGGGTGGGTTTTGAAGATTGAATTGTAACAATTTTAACGTCGATAAAATGACAAAAATGTTTTTTTAATGATAAATGTAGATAACTTACAGGTCCCTATAATCCCACATTTTGAAATTGCTTTGAATATTTTGTGCAAATTTATTTATTGAAAATTAAAAAAAAATTTCGAAATAATTTAAAAAAGTGGGATTGTCGTGGCTTGTAAGTCAGCTACGTTTATCACATAAAAAATATTCTACACACAATTTGTAAAAATATTCGATACAGCCGGAGAAATGCGGCTAAGAAAATATTTTTTCTCCATTGGATTAACACTGAGGCACTTTGGTTTAGAGACCTACGGTCCAGTGTGCTCATTCCCTCTTAAGCCCACCGTTTTCAAAAGTTGCAAATCCTTAGAATTTGCACATTCGTGGTTTTGTAAGTTGACCGCCGTTACTATGATTTACAATTCAAATAGTCCATTGGGTGCGCTGCACTTATAGATTTATATTAGTTTATTATTAGTCAGATAGATGTAGTATCCAATAGATATCCAGTGTCTATAATTACGTCTCAAAATACCAACTATATTTCATTAGATAATAATAAAAAAAACTTAAAACCGTAATCATTTGCAATTTTCCATCAAGTGCGTAGAATTTAATAATGTTTAAAACATCCCCATCCTTGATGAAATGTAACTAGTCAAATTTTTAAATACTGCAAAAATCTCTGTGCTTGTTCACCATAATAATGGATCTTAGTAGCTGCAACTTCTGTGTGTTAAAATGTTTCACCGTATTTTCGGCATTCAGTTGAACCATTTTTTAGATTGTGGAAGCAAAACCTGAGAAATGGTTCAACCGAATACCAAAAATATGGTAAAACATTTTATCACGCAGCCGTTTGCAGCTACAAGGAACAATATTTTTAGTAAAACCAAGCGCCAAATTTTTAACAGTGTATATTCTTTCTAATTTTAACCACGTTTCTTTCAAACATTTTCATTTATATTATGTTTTGATAGTACATTACACAATTAATCTTTTTTAATGAGATGATTAAGAAAAGTTTTAATATTGACATACTTTTGAAATGAAACTTCTCTTGGTTTAAATGGTTGAATAATATAAGATTGTTGATTAAATAATTTCTATACTCATGTCATTATCATATTACACACCATAATTCATCTTTCATACCTTACTTTTGTTCCTAAACCTATTTCTGAACAAGGTTGAACATAAATATTTTATAACCACCAATCCAAAAATATATTTCAACAAGGTATAATATTTTTAGTAGATAATTTGATTATGATTCATATTTCTTTGTTATAACAAGTCTAGGCATTTCCTTATCTTGACAAAGAGATCTATTATACGAGAGTCATCGCACTGTTGAGCCTTTTCTGGCTAATGTAAGAGGATTTGTAACGACTTAGCATTACCATAAATAATGGATTTGTTGTACTGTTGATAGTTATAGCATAATAAGGATGTCCATCTTTCTTTTGGAAGTGAGACGTAATTATTATTCTTTGTAAAAGAACTGTAAAGATGGCATTTATTTTGTTATCATGAAATAGATGTTTTGAACTTTACTTATGATAAATTCTCTTTTAAATTCATGAAGTTCTCTTTTAAAAATAATTTTTTATCTATGCCTCGTACCTTTTTTGGACCATGTTTGGCCAACTAATATTTTTTTTCAAGCTCTGCATATTTTTTTTCAGGCTATCAAATTTCTCTCATGGTCATTTTTTACTGCTCTAAAGATATTTTTTAAACTGAATTCGCGACTAGAGAGTATAAAAACAACAAATTACATTTTCCTATACCTATTCTATAGATCCTATATGTACTCTATAGATATTGTATTCCATATCAAATATCTATTACCTTTTCTGGTTGTTTGATTAGATTTTTAATTGGTATACCTCGTATGTTGCATAAATTTACCGATTAAGGGGAGTGCCACTTTAAAAAAATCTTTTTTGACATATTCACTATAAAATTGATGTTTTGTCAATTCAATCTATATTTAAAAACAATATATGGCAATTAAAAATTTAATTTTTTAAGTTATTAAAAAAAATTGAACTTTTTTAAAATGCTAAGGCTTTTTTAAATACAAATATTTTAATCCAATTTTTTTTCTTATGTACTTTAAACTGTTTTACATCAGAATTAGCATTCAAATTTGATTTATTTTCAGTAGTTGTTTTATGAAAAATATTTATCTAGAAAATCTCCCAAATTATTTTAGCATATTTGAAAAATTTCGACTTTAGTATTCTTTTATAAAAAAAGTATTACTTTTGAAAACAATTTTAATGCCGATTCTTAATGTTTACATATTTGTTAGTCTGCATACAAAATTTCTTAGACTTTTATAAATAATAAAAAAAGCCTTAGCGTTTTGAAAAACTTGTCATCAAGGAAAAATGAACACCGAGAAAAACACATTTAAAGTTTTCATTCGTTTGCATTTTTATCCTACCTGAAAGTGGAATATTTTTTTAAAAATATAGCTACACTTTTAAAACTTGGTAGACTTATTTAGAAGATTCCAAACTTAAATTTTAGCAAATAAAAAAAATCGCAATTTTTGTCATTTTTGAGGTACTGTGTCCCCTTAAAATACATAAAATCAAAGATATAGAGTTATTTATTTACAGTGTTAGACATGACACAGTTGGAAAAATTCATAGGTAAATTATGAATCTTAACTTTTTGGAGAAAATTACAACTTATTTACAATTAAATAAAAATATGCAATTGATTTATTAATTGATGTTTTACTTACATTAGAAGTCTTTATGAAAACTGCTCCTAAAGGCAAGAAGAAAAAAGGAGAATTAAAAACCAAAAAGTCATATTTCATAGTGTACAGCTGCAAATTGTCTCCAAGATGGTTTAAGGGAATTTTTGCAATAACAAAAAATTTAACACAAAAAATAGATGATTTAATATCTGCTACAATTCCTTTCTTTTAACTTTCCTTAAACCGTTTTTTAAGCCCAAAACTACAAAAAAAAACATAAGCCGTCCTCTTAAAATCAATAGAAAACAATGCAGAATTAAATTCTTTCATCAAGTTCTCAATTAAACGGTGATCAACGATGATCTGTCCTATCAAATAGAGGCAATTGCAATTGTTTGAAATGAGTTTTTTTTGTCCCAAAATGAAATTTTTGCACGGCATTTCACACTAATATTGCTTTCAATTACCTAATATAAAATATATGGTAATGAAAATATTGCGATGGGGGGCTTAAAAATCCGAAATAGAGATTTTGTGTCTTCTACAAAAAAGTTTTTTTCTAAGCTGCCGAACGGTTTTTGAACATTGGTCCGTCAATCAGTCTGTCTGAAAGAACTCGACAGCACACTAACTTAAAATATGATACGGGCTTAAAATTTGGTTCTGAAAACCTATCGGATGTCGTAATAAGGTTTGCGAGAAAATCATACTTGTGAAAATGTAAGCTGCAATAGAAATTTTTAGGTTTCCAAGTTTTTCAGTGGTAATTGACAATTGTCGTTAAACACCCTTATTTTTTTTTATTCTACTTATTTTAAACCTTTTACAAGAATCATCTCTAATTTGTTTCAGATTTTTTTTTTGCCATACACAGCTCAAAAAAAATTTCTGACATTTTCAGGGATAAAAAAATAAGTACTTCTATGATCGTTTTCTTGAAAACTATCCGATCGTTAAAGGGTTAACACTTTCAACGATACAAACGACATATCTTCATTCCGATTATATCTTCTAATTTTCAAACTCACTTCTAAACCATCAAACAACACGAAACTCACCGCAACTTCCCCTTTTCGAACTAATTGAGAACAATAAAGACTCCGATCGGATAAGAACAACGATTGTTCGATCTTATGCAATGAATTGTCCTTGCTTGGGATCCGGGTCGGCCATCTTGGAAGAATCGATAGCCGTTTCCTAAGTTCTCTGTCTTTTGTGTCAAATGTTAAACAGTGTGACAGTTTCGATGGGAAAACGGTTTGTATCGTCACGCTATGATAGAGATGGTTATTGTTGGTCAGTGGATACATAGAAACGTGAGGGTATAAGAAAGGCGATGTTGTAGACGACAGGTATATTGTTAGTAGAGTAAAGGATAATTTTAAAACAAATGAATTAGACATGTGTATGATTTGTGTTAGATAATGAAGTGCATCTAAATATCATGTTTTTGATTTTGTGTTTTTTAGAAACTAATGTTTTGTTTCATGGTGTTATGGGTAAAAAGTATGCTTTTTTTAATACCTAGGTTTAATTTTTTTGAGGGTTTCATTTCTCATAAAAATACCTTCAACATAAGTTCATGAAAGTGTTTGGATATCTCCAGATGTGTGCAAAGTATTTGTACTACATCGTTAATTTGACCATTTTTGAAAAAAATTGAGGTCTGGGAAACCTCACACGACTTTCATTTACCTATCAATAATAGATATTTGATTGGCTAGAATTTAGTTACCTGGTACAACCGGAAGACAAATTTTCAGTTTCACAAAATCTTTTAAAACCAAAAAAGTTCTATAGCAGCTACCTTTTGCACACACGCGTTTTTTAAAACTTTATTATGAAGTTCGACTGGTAGAAGAACTCGTGTACCAAATTTAAAGTCTATACACTTTTAGTTCGAGCTGTAGAATGGTTTCAGACAGACAAACGGAATGAAAAACGAACCAATGTTCAAAATCCACTAAGAAGGCCCACCATTAATTTTAAGAATCGGCACCCTCCAAAACTTTAAAAAACAAAATCACCATTTCTGATTTTTGAGACAATCGCAATACTTTCATATTAAAATGCATTATTTTTGGTATTTTTTATTAACATTTTTACCGAAATATTGCAAACTCTTGTGTCCGTATTAGTAGTAAATGAATGTGAAATGTTGAGGAAATAGTTTAAGTATCATTAAGAAAGTGAAATTTATTGCAACTTTTTTTTTACCACCGAACGTTGTTGTTTATTTTCGATTTCATTAAAGGAACCAAAAGAAATCAATTTGAGACAGTTGTTATTATTTTTGATACGTTAATTTGAACTCCAAATAAAAGACCCAATAACAGCTCTTCGTAAATTGAAATAAAGCACAGTAAGTCACAAAGAAAAAGACTTAAACTAGCACTCGGTCTACCAAAGGAATACAATAAGAAATTGAACATAATCCATATCCGTTCAAAGCTGGCAAGTGTTTAAAAACTTTTGCAATAATGTAAGACAACCTTCCAAATCAACTCAGATAAACAATGCCAAACAAATTAATACTCCTGATTATGAATAGCTAAAAAATTATGTTCTTCTACCATCATTTACAAAAGAAAAAATATTCCCATTGTTCTCTGGTGCCAACCCATTGAATTTTCCGGAAATTGGAGTAACAAAACCTTAATTCCAGCTTTTAGATTCAATTTACCTCAAACCTTCCTAATATCATCTACTAAGTATTCTTTGTCTTTTTCATTCCGTAATGATCAGAAATATTACAAGGTGTATTTCACAGAAGATCTTGAGCAAAGCGAATTCCTTTCCTCCCCTTTCTTGATGGTTATCAGATGATATTTTTCTCCAAGTGACGATTTGCAGTTACATTGTTCTTAAATGAGACGTTAGTAAAAGCGAGATATCACAATGTGGATAAATGTAGGATATCATATAAAGAGGAAAGTTAATGATGTAATGTAAGGAATGTGTAATTATTTGCACATATTTACTTCTTCGTTGAGTTCTAAGAGAAGCTGTGATTTTAGCGTGGGAATCGTATTAACCTCTTCGCTCCAGAGGCACTTCACAACTATATTTTGCTGTTTTTCTTAATACTGACTCTTCTAATATAAACGAGAATATTGAAGCTTCTCAAAAATACCGATATCGAAACAACTTACAATCTTAAACAAAGATGAATCCATCCTATAGGTAAGTGCATGTCGGCACAGAATGAGTGAATTAATGAGACTGGTTAAAACCGCTCGTTTTAAGATGTATAGACGTAGATTGTTTTTTATTCTTTTACCAACCGCAAAAAGAGTGAAATCCATCCTATAGGGGAAGTGCATTTTCGGCACGGAAAGGAGTGGAAATTAACTGAGTTAAAACCACTCGTTTGTTTTAAGAGTGTACAAATATTAGTCAAGTATTTGTATCAAAAAGACGTAGCGCGAGGGTCAAGCACTATTTTGTAGGTTTTGCAAACAATGTTAAGTAACGATGAGCGTTTTTTTTAATGGTAAATCTATCAGACGCTTTTGTTTATTTGTTTGTTTCAGATGCACATAACAGAAAAATCCAATTATAATGCACATCATAAAAGACAATGAAAACAACAAAAACACACAAAAAAAGAAAAACATTACAAAGAGAATTGCATCCGTCAATTAGATTTAAAAACATTAAAAGGCATACAAAATATATCCAGTTCCTCAGACACACTGTTATAAGTTTTATAAAATTTATATAGACAAAAATTTAAAATACAGTTATTCCGATTAGAATTCAAATAAAACAAACTACGATTACGTGTAACCCTAGAAGGCACATTAAATTTTATAGTACTAGTAATGTAAGTAGAATCAATCATATTATTAAGAACTTTATAAAAAAACAAAAGACAATAAACTTGACGTCTAGACTTAAGGGTACAAATGTTGAACATATTACGGAGTACACCAGAAGGCACTTCCCGAGAAGCAGCGTTGAAACTCTTAAAATACAAAAAACGTAAAATAAATTCTTCAAAAAATGATATAGAATGAACTATTAATTACAAAGAACTATCAGAGCTTGTTTGTGCGTTCATAGCACACAAAAAATGGATATTTTAAGGCTTTAAATTTTAAATTCCACTAAATTTATGTGCCTCTCAGCAAACGTTAAACGATAGTTTTATTTCCTTTCAAAAACATGCTTTAATATAATATAATTCTAACCTTGATTAAAGCTGCAAGACGATAGATCGTATCCTGACTATTGGCAAGAGCCGAAATTTACACTGTTATAAACTCAACACTGGTTTCATAAAAAAAAGTAGTTCCTATAGCTGCAATGGCAGTGTGGTGAAATGTTTCACCTCATTTTTAGTATTTGGTTAAACCATTTTTTCAGATTTTGGAAATAAAAACCTGAGAAAAAGTTCAACTAAATACAGAAAATATTTTAAGACATTTCTCAACACTGCCCTTGAAGCTAGTAGGAATAACTTTTTTGGTAAAACCTAGATTCTAATTTAGAACAGTGTATTGTTCCTGATCTCCATTACAAAGTTAGCGTGTTCAAGGAAGAATCTCAGTTATTAATTTAGTAAAATTTCAGTAGTAATTCCCAAAGCTAGAAATACACACAAATTCCCACCAATAGACGTAGTTTACGTTTCGAGCGACTAATCAGAGTCGTATCCAGTCTGCTGTTAACAAGGCTACCTTGAAATTCCGAGGGAGCATGACCACTCACGGAGTTTAAAAAAAGTCCCCCCACCCCTTCTCTTCTTTTTAAAAAATCCATATTTTGGGATTAATATTTAGAAATATATCCAGGGCATACTTTGGATTCTTATTAGTGCTTTTCCTCAAGGTTACAGGCCATTGTTCGTATTAACCCTTCAGACCTGGCGTCCGGTATACCGGACATCAACTTTTTTTTGTCATTTTTACATTTTAAATAAAGTTTTGAACTAAAAATTTTGCTTTGAAATTATTTTATGTGTCTTTAATATTAAATTTCAAAT
Source organism: Oedothorax gibbosus (assembly GCA_019343175.1). Taxonomy (NCBI): domain Eukaryota; kingdom Metazoa; phylum Arthropoda; class Arachnida; order Araneae; family Linyphiidae; genus Oedothorax; species Oedothorax gibbosus. The sequence goes on along the minus strand of CM033277.1, from coordinate 35,166,243 downwards.
AGTTTTTTTTTGGGTATCCTGAAAATAGTATCAGTTATATATGTTTTATATATACTTACTTCTAGTTTTTTATGCCCCAGAAAAGTGGCGAAACTAAACGGTAAAATATATTAATGAATTAATGATTCATTTGTGATAAAATTAACAAAATTCTTAATTTTTATTTTCAGGCAATCTTATAAAGTACCTAAAATCCCAAAAATGCAATAGTTTCATGAAAAAAAATTGATTTATTTAAATTTTTAGTTATTTTTAAAAAACTTATAAACCTCCTCAAGGTGTTCATTTTCCCATTTTTGTGATCCTTATGACCGCAGTAGGTCATATAGTAAAAGAAATAAATTTCAGACAAGGATTTCGAAATTCCGACTAAAGGGGTTAATTAGGTTGGATTACAGTCCTACTAAATACAAGCGTTGGCTATTTTTCTCTTCCAATGAATCAACCTTAACTATGGTTTACTCAACTCATAAGGCCAGAGAAGGTCTCTGTGATGTTACACTATCCATTCTTTTGAAAAGTCGGCTGTGGAACTGTTGCCACTCAAGACGTGTAACAAGACCATAACCAACAAAACAAATTTTAAAAATGCTTCAAACCTCATATAACCTACAGTTAAATTATATTTTATGTTTATCATTACTTCATAATTTTTTTATTAAATATAATATGCTCGTAGTGATGTTAATTAAAAACATTTTTAATTTATTCTTAGTTTTGCAGATTTATTTAAAATGAAAGTATGAAAAATTCAAATTTTGTCTTCATGTAACGGTTTTTATGCTCTCCGTAAAATTGAAAAATGTTATTCATGAAAAAAAGAACTGAAAAATGTAATGTACGATATCATTGAAATTAGAGTCTAGTACACTTATAAAAGTAAATAGATTGTTACAATAATTAGTGCGAATCATTGTTTACTTTTTCAAGTGCTTTTTTAACTGAAAAAAGTTAAATATATTTTAAAAACTTAATTTGTCTTAACTATTGCATGATTAATTTTTTAAAAATTGAAAGCTGATAACAACCAAAAACTACACTTTAATAATTGTTTATAACAACAATGAATTTAATGTATTACGAAATATTAATAATCAGTTTTTTCCTTAACATCCAAATATATTTTAATAAACGAATCATAAATAAAAAGGGAAAAGTAATAAAAATTTAATATGTTATTAATAAAAAATTTTATACTTAACTTACCAATAAGGAGCAACAAGAACCAAATGGACATTTTTTCAATAGTTTATTTCTGAAAAATAAATACGAATTTCTTTTTTTCAAATGTTCATCATAAGAGCCACTATACATTTAAATAAACTATACGTCTTTTTCTATGAAACATAATTGCTAATTAAAGAATATAAGAGATAGAAAAGGTCTTGTAACTTGCTTTATTAATCTTTTTTTTTCAAGTAAAAAATGAAATTATCAGTATATCTCACTTAGATACTAAATTTAAAAATATTTAACAAAAATTTAAATTAGTCCTAATTTTATAAAATTAAAAACATAAAACAGTTATATTAAAACAAATTGCTACTACACAGAAGAGCCAAAATAACTGGTATAGGCATGCATCTGCGAATAAAGGTGTATAAAACCAATCGAAGTTTGTCGCTATGTTCAGCAGCGTCTATGTGCTGCTATCATGACAGGTTATGAAAATTGAAGAGATTCTGAAAAATCAGGGGTTGAGAAATGGAATTTCATATCCATGTATCTCTGAGGTGGAGATGAATTTTGGATTTTCACTTACGACAATTTCACGAGTGTACCATGAATATCGATAATCCAGTAAAACATCAAATCTACGACAAAGCTTTGACCTTAAAAACATCGTGCAAAGCTAGGTTCATTGGCAAATGATCATTAAATGTGATAAACGTCTATGTCGATTCTATGTCGTACAAGTGTCGATTTGTTAACCATTTAATGAATATTCACCGATATGGGTTTCTGGAGCCGTATATATCACGTATCCGCAATATATCATGTTTAATGATTTTCGTCCGTCGTCGATGATCCGTTTTTGCATGACCTTTTTTAGGCCACAGCTGTGTCGTACTTTTAATGTATTACTGGATTATCGATATTCATAGTACACTCGTGAAATTGTCGTAAGTGAAAATCAGAAATTCATCTCCACCTCGGAGATGCATGGATATGGAATTCCATTTCTCAACCCCCAATACTTTCAAAATCCCTTCAATTTTCATAACCTGTCATGATAGCAGCACATAGACGCTGCTGAACATAGCGACGAACTTCGATAGGTTTTATACACCTTTATTCGCAGATGTATGCCTACTACTATTATTTTGGCTCTTCAGTGTAAAATACATGTGCTAAAAGATATTTAATCAAACATCGAGAATTTTAACTTGAGTATGTATAAAAATAAATAAAATAACTAACTTTTAAGACTACGACGACATTAGCGACAAATGACAAAGAAAAAATTGCCATGCAAAAATGCACTCTCTATATAAGTTAATCTAAATAAACAAACTATATAAGATAAATAAATACCATAGTATTGAATAATTTACGTGAGACAAAATAGGTTACATGAAAAACGAATTTTAAAAACTTAAACTTAACGGTTTATATTCTTTAAAGAAGGTGTTAATGGTATTTACAAATGGGTTGCTAATGGTATAATGATATATTTTGTGTTTATAAAAAGAAAGAGAGAGAGAGAGAGAAAGAGTCACTGAGTACTATTAGTTTTACAAAAAAATTCAATACAATAATTTAAATTTGCGATTATTACAACCAAAGCTAAAACTTTAACTTGACATTTTAATTCGATATTTTAAACAACAATAAGTATATTTAGTTTTAAAGTAAATCTTAGTATTAAAAAATTAGTGTGTGTTCTGTATTAATGCTTTAAAAGTTTATTAATTATGTTATAAATTGTCAGAAAAATGTTTTCATCCTTTTTTAAAAAGTTTTTTTAATGGCTAAAATCAGAGTTTTAATAATTTGCTTTATATAGTTATAGTATTATACAAGTTTTAATAAGTATTAAATACAAACAATATGTCAAGGTCACATTTAAAGAGTATTAACTAACATATCATTAGTGTTTCAAAACTAAGAACAAACTTGGTTTAAAAATAATTTGGAATAATCAAAACAAGTGAAATACATTATCTCACAAATACATTTCTTTCCACATAACAAACTATTTAAAATTTAGTACTTCTCGAACTATTAGTACTTCGAACTATTAAACTATTTAGTACTTCAAACAGGAACTTGCACAAGTTTTAAGTTTTATACTTTTTTTATTGCTTATTGTGGTTTCATCTTTACAAATGACTGTATTATTGATGAACATCCGTGAATGCAGTTGTTAATGGTATATTAAAATATGGTTTTGAAAATTTAGTTATGGTGTAAATGTACTCATATTTCTTACTGTCTATCATCGTAGAAGTAGTTGGGTTAATAATAGGTGACAATTTCAAATGTTGAGAAGGATATAACTTCCCGATGAGTCCCGATAATTTTTAACATTTATATTTATGTAGTAAATAATTTTTAAATCAAATTCCACCAATAACGCACAGGTAAAAAATATTCCGTTAAATCTAAATAAATTTTTTTAAAGAAATTCTGAAAAAAAGGATGTTACAAACAATTAGCTATTTTTTACTTGAGGGCAAATATTATTTTAGGCCCCCAAATGAAGTTAAAATTCCTCTACCACACCATTCACAGACCATTCGTCCTACAATATTTCAAAAACCCTATGTCTTGGAACTGATATATTTTAGACTTTTTTAGAAATCAGCAGTCCAAAATCAATAGAAAATGTTGATAAAATATTTTTCCCAGCTACACTTTAACCCTCTTTTGTGAGATGTAATAACTAATACTTTTAATTTATGGTGGTTTTAAAATCCATTGAAGAATATCTTGTGTTAGTTTTTATCGATAGAAAACAGCTACATTGTTGTTTATTACAAAATGTAATAGAATTTTCGCAAGTTTCGAAGTTTTTTTATAGATATATTCCTTGATTTTCACTAAGGTTCGCTCTTATAAGTAATAATAGTAAGATAAGCTGAAATCGAAGTGCTTAAAATGCCATCAAAATTGAGGGAAGAAATTTATTATGTTCACTAGATGAATCTGAAATTTATCTTTCGGAAAGTTTTGTGACTTTTAAAGTTATTTGAATCTAAGTGACCTGATAGGTGAAGAAGCAGATAGATTTGACCAAACTATTATTGATGATAATTTTGCTATTTTCAGTGAGACAGGGAGATAGAAAATGGCCAATAATTGAAGTAAATCAGTAACAACATAAGGCTTTTAATATTTATTTTAGATAGTGATCACTTTAACATTAAAAATAAAATCTGATACACTTTCCCAAGTGTATCAAAGTGCCTCATAAGGTCTACCAATCTATCCAAAGGATAAGTCCTTATTGATACAATTTAACTTTAAAAAAAAAATTTCAATTACACGCATGAAAAACACAATCATAAAATACACAATGATTATGCGGGTTAATTATAAATTATACTAGCTTGCTGACATCATCCGGCAAATAATTAAAAAGTTTTGATTCGTAGATACTAAAAACACTCTTAGGAAAATTATATCAATTTCCCCTACTTTCCGTTATTTTTTATAACTAACTATGTTAACTTTTAATCAGCCATTTTTTAAGGAGAATTACTAAAATTTATAAGCTATTAATAACAACTCTAGACCACTCTAATTAAAAAACTTTGTTGCTCAAATTTGTAAATAGAAATTAACACATTTTATTTTATCAAAACCATAACACCTCTATATTTTGTTAAACACACACATTTTAAGTTTAAAATTTTAGTGTCTATTTTAATTTTAACTTGTAATATTATATGGTATTATTAAGTAACTAGACAAATATTTTTGATGGTTTTTATATGAGGTTTTACATCACAAATTATTTAAATAAGTTATATTGAGGACCATGTAACAACCATTTATAAAACTAATTTCACTTGACATATTTTAATTGTGAGTGCAATTTTTTTCGATTTCCTAAATTCTAAGCAAAAATGACCCAAGTGCTTTCATAAAATATAATGCTGTGTGATCAGTTAAAAAAAAAACTCTTAGATGGTAAGTTGTGCATGGTCGACAACTGCGACTTCACCCATTTTTTTAAAATAGAAATTATTTTCAAACACATATTAAAATGAAATAAATACTACTAACCTTATTCTCTTATATTCCTTACAGTCAAAAACCGTCAAACTTCCCTATCTTCACCAAAACACCGTTACAAACTCCCCTTCTTCAATACAACGCACACAAACAAAACCTTGGCACCCAGCTCAGTTATTGACCTACCACTCTCGCGATGGCCACTGTCCATTACTCTCCATACGGAATCGACTTTCACCGGGACCCTAACGGGGTTAAATAGGCACCTTGGTCACGTGGTGCCCCTTGCCACCCACGCTGCGAAGCTCATAAAACAATATTTTTGATGTGCAGGAAAGGAACAGATCATACTTCTTTAACCTGCTTTTGAATTACTTATATTGTTAATGGAAATTAGAAAGTATTTTATAATCTTTCCGTTTTCTACGGACTGGAAAGTCCAGTCGACAAGGCACTTGCCTTGTATGCGAAAATTTCCAGGTTGGGGTCCGATCATTGCCAAAATAACTGTGTCGACCTATAAACGGTCTCTGCAGCTAAAAAGTCCTGCGAAAATACCCCGTGTAGAGGAAGTGCACTTTAAATATGCTTCAAAGTACCGACGCTGCGGATGATGTCGCTATTAAAAATTGCATTGGGTGCCCAGTGAGGTGTCGGCTCGTCATTTGACTGTGGATCTAAATCACGACTCCCTTTCCCCAATAGCCCTCTTGTAGCTCTAGTGTGACTAATTATACATTAGTAATAATTTCATTTAAAAATTAAAAATCATATATTCAAAACATAATAATGTTTGCTTGGTAAAGTAGCTTGGTTGCTACTTCGCTAAAAGCGCGTGAATATTATTTTAAAATTTATATAAGTCTTATTTATATTGCAAAAATTCGCACATAAAAATCCTACAATATTAAATGAATAATTTTCATTCAAATTTGGGGGTAGACATACCATTTTAATTCGACTTTTTACACTATTAATTAGATCCGAAAGCTGTTCCAAGCAAATTTTGTTGGTGCAATGTGTTTTTTGGCTATGAAAATGTGGGATATTATAAAAAATATTTGAAGGTTTAATTAGAATATTTTTCTTACTTACACTTTAGTTTCACAAGTCATCAATTTTTACTAGTTATATTCTAAACTTGCAGAATATATTGCATATGTATTTGGATGACAAAACTAAAATGGAGCAAAAATAAGTACTAAGTTTAGTTTAAAGATTTGTAGAACATTTAAATAAAAACCTATCTACGAAATGAAGCAAAATAACAGTTGTTTAAAAATATCAGAAACAGAAAGAGAAATAATCTTCAAAAATAACATTTCTGTCACATCCCTTGAAACAATCCTAAGAAAGTAGGTCTATGAAGGAAGGTTCAAAAGATGATTTCTCTCTTATTTGACGGTATTAGGAGAAAAACTATTTCTGGAAATATTATTGAGTACTTTGTTAGGGTATTGTGGGTGAAAAATAAATAATTTGTAATGGATTGTGGCGCTTTTGTGTGTGAAGCTGTTTTATAACAATGATACATAAATAAATGGCTAATTCTTTTTTCAATAACATCGGATTTGGCTGCTGAAATAGGTTCAAACTTATCTGTTACACAAATGTTATCATTGAGATCTGACGTTTTAATTTGGAAACTTAAAAAATATTTTATGTTTTTTATACCATGGTTTTATGGTGTTTTATTGTGAATTTATATTTAACTCAATTTTTCACAAAAAAACTATTTTGTGGTAGTTTTACATTGCGGTTTTCTGTACATTTCAAATTAGTTCTTTATTTAAGAATCACAAAAAATGAACAATGTAATTTCAATTAATTTTCTTGATTTTTTATTTCAAAAGTTAAATTATAGTTCGTGATTTTTCAAAATGTCCATTCTTTCATATGGAAAATATATACCATTGTTAGTAACTAGAGAGTTGAGCTAAATTTGATTCAGCAAATAAACAAGAAATTCAAAATCATTAAGATGAGAAGCTTCTTATAAATCTTTAATATCACATATACACACACTTACGGATTTATTTAAATATATAAGATCATATAACTATATGCAATGTGCAGATTAACCAATTCTTAAAATATAACTCTCTTAGTTTTCATTTTATCGATTTAATATCTGCAAATTTATTTACAGACAACATTAAGGGGACACGGTTCCCAAAACATTATTTCTAGAAATAATAACATTAATTTTTAAATTATGTTGGTTTTATTTAATGTTCACTCTAAATAAACATTTTCTAGCAATAAAAACAAGCATTTACAAGTAGTTTTTCATTTATTTAAAAAAAGTCAAAATTTTAAACTTTTTTAAAACGCTACTCCTCTTTCAATTTTGAGAATCACTCCACCAAATTTTTATAGTTTGTTTTTAGTACTATTTGTGCAAGAACTGTGCATGAATTTTAAAATATGAGCTACAGTTAAAAAGTAACATGCATTTATACTGAAAATCACAAAAAATTACAAATTATTGAATTCAACATTTTTTTTAAAAAACAACTATACATAGTAGACCTTATTCCATGCACAATTTTGTGCACCATGTATATAAGAACACAGGTTAAAAATTTCAAAATTCTAACTTAATTAGCAAAAACGCCTTAGGGATTTATTAAACACAAGAATTGAAAAACGCGAAACAGAGAAAACAGGTTGAAAGCAGACGAAATACGTATTCAAACTTTAGGAATGACTCCAGAAAATATTTAATAACTTTTTTCTACAAAAGATATCATTATGAAACTTCCAGTTAATGTCCAGAAAGATATTGTGAATAATAAGAAGTAAAAACTGAAAAATCGATATTTGGACCCCTAAGGATATAAATATATTTCATTACTTACTTAGCCTTCAATATAAAATAATGCCTTTTTCTAAGAGTCAGAATTTGTCACAATTATTAATAATTTTGGTATCATTTATTGGTATGAAGCGGTGGTTGAGAATTCTGCTTCTACGGAACTTAAATACACGCTTACAAGTGTACTTATTGGAAATTTAAATAAATACCATCAACTCAAATCAAACTAAATCAATCAAACAGATCGGCAGAATAATCGATTGAATAATAACAGATAAAATCAAACAGTTCAATCAAACAGTTCAATCAAACTGATTTTACAACATGTATGATTAATAGCATCACAATATCGTAAAATATCAGCAGGTGTCTTGAAACAATGTATGTATTTGTTAGTTAGACGTTTCGAAACTACTTATTTGTGTCGTTGTCAGTTTTATGTGACAGCAGTCTTTACATTTAAGGTTCCTTTCTATTGAAAAATTAATGTTCCTTTTTTGTTTGGAAATTTTTAGCTATACTGTTCTTTCAATAGTTAGTTGTGAATATTTGCCAATGGTATGACTAATACTTACTTTTTAATCGATTACTTTTTTTTAATTTGGAGTATTATACTTTATAAATCTTTTTAAGATGCTATCCGAAAGGGATTAGGGCATTAACACTTATTTTTCTTAGTATTGAATTTACTACCCCTTATGATGGCTATTTCATTACCCTTTGTAATTAGCTAACTATCCTCATTTTTAATACCATTTATATGAAAAATCATATCTATTTTTGGCATAATGTGTTTTAAATTTTAAAGAAAATAGGGATTTTTAGCATAGTAATTACGAAATTTTTATTATAAATACTTGTAGAGCATTGAAATATATTTACTTGGGGGGGAATTGATTGGGAAATAATGAAGGCAAAATTTATTTTACTTAATATTATCAAGCAACCATGTCAATGTAAACTATTCTTAAAATTTAGCTAAATAATCAATGATATTAAATCAATTCATTTCATTGTCAATTAATGTCTCAAAAGTAGTTTATTTTAGGAATTTGCACCATACCAGATTAACATATTAATGGAATTTAGCGATCACCTACACCTAGAATCTTGAATTTAGGTGTAGGTGCTGTAGTGGTTCAATAAACGGAACTGTTTTTTACGCAATCTCTTGCACGTTCATAACTATGCGTTAAGGGGGAATGGGCGCGCTGGATCGCGGGTCTCCAAAGCAAAGTACATCAGTGTTAATCCAATGGAGAAAAATATTTTCTCTGCCACATTTCTCCGGCTGTATTGAATATTTTTACAAACGGATTAAATGTAGCTGACTTACAGGTCCCGACAATCCAACTTTTTGAAATTGGTTCGAAATTTTTTTAAAATTTTGAATGAATAATTTTACAAAAAGTATTCGAAGCAATTTTAAAAAGTGGGATTATAGAGACTTGTAAGTTATCTACATTTATTATTAAAAAAACATTTGTAATAATATTCAATGCAGCCGGAGAAATGTGGCAGAGAAAATGTTTTTTTTTCATTGGATTAACATTGAGGCACTTGCGTTTGGAGACCCCCGGTCCAGCCCGCCCATTCCCCCTTAATATTAGAGAGTGGCCCTTACAGGTGCAAAACTCACATTCTCCAAAGTATAACTGAGAAATAGGGTCCAGTCCGTCCAATTGACTTGTCAAAAAGTCATCAATGAACGGTCCGAATCCTATCATAGTTATACTTTGGAGAATGTCAGTTTTGCACCTGCACGCTTCAATTGTAAAAATTGGTTTAGAAATAATATGATTATTCACCATAGCACAAGGACAAAAGTCAATCGTTGACTCTAACTTGACAAACTAAATGACAGATTCAGCTATTAAAAGGTTATATTTAAAAATCCACAAAGCAAATGCGCAAAATTATCAAGATAACTTGTTTTTATCTGCCACCTATTCATCGATGTCACATTCTTCATATTTGTACAACTTAAAATATCTATGACAAGAAAAGACGGCGGATGATAATTTTAGCAGCTTCAGAAATACATGTTCGCGCTATTACGCGACTATCTGACATTATCGCATTATTAATCGGCTTGCGTTTGATGTAGCTGGACAGATTTTGCCTTGATTGTAGATGATGCGATTGTCTATACAATGGACAATTACAGCGTTTTCCACAAACATATTTACTCGATTAAGCATATTAAAAAACCTCTAAAACTCAAGTATTTCTAGTTTTAAAGATGTATTTAGTGTTAAATTCATTTTTAAAGTAAATGATACGTCACTCCTGTTAAACCTCTCTTAGCATAACAGATGACGTCACGGTTGTCTTTTTTTTTGTTCTTGGCGTGTTATTTCGTATCACGTTTCACTGTATCGCTTTTGAAACTGTGAAACGTGCTTTCATCCTTATCAAACTCTTAAAAAAGTTATGCTATTTGACAGAAACATGTCATGTTCATTCCAGTTAATTTCTTCAAACGTTGAACGATTTCACTCGACTATTCCGATCAGATCCAACAGTCAATAGTTCTGCAATAGCTCATACGCGCTCTAGTGTGTGTATTTTAACTAACAACCAAACTTGGAACAAACTGTTTTAAACTTCCTTGATATGAACTGGTTACAAATAATATTGTCTTCTTTTAATGAGGTTTCGCAGAAATTGTAAGGTTTACTATTTTATAAAGTGTATTACAGCATAGATCGAAACATCGCCAAAAACATAACAGTTGACGTCAGAGCTGTTTTCGTGACGTACATTTTCGACAAATTTCAAATGCAATTTTTGTTGAAATTAAACATATTTGTGAATATTTAACCTTACATTCGGAATCTGCAACTTCTGATGTACCAGAAAAACACATATGTTATGAATTTCGCGTTTCATGCAACTTGTCCATTGAGGACGCTTTTTTTTACTAACTCTGTAAATAAAGGAATTCAAAAAGTTATTTTACTCTGTGTCAACGCAACTTTTACTATTTGTTTTATATGATTGATTGATTGAGAATTTTCAATTATATTGAATCATTGTTTTAGATAAGAAAAAACATGTCGTTGAAACTATGTTTTTTGAAATGGGTTATGATAAAAATGTGTGTAACTCATATGGCTTTATTGGAATTCAATCCATAATACAAAGATCGCCGAAGAGGATGAGCAAAAAAGAAAAAAAAACAATGCAAGAAAATAGAAGAAAGATATGATAAGTTTGAATAAACGTATGATAAATATACACATAGAGTCAATAAAATAATCTATTTCGGATAGGGTCTTGACCGAATTGAGAAGAAAATTCAAATGGTAATTGATTGCGAAACTTTTCTCTGTTTTGTTTTTTAAGAAAGACTTGAACATGGAATTTGCGCATTATTGAAATTGTGTTCAGTATCTGGGTAAATAAACTCAAGTCAATTAAGAAATAATAACATAAAAAAAGAGTTTGGTAAGTAACCAAAAATATCTACTAAGTTAAATGGTTTTTTCATATATCAGGGGTTAAAGTTTTCAGCTTTTCATTTTTTCTCAAAACAATAGAATTATATATTTTTTCAATATAAGATTGTATTTAGGAAAAATAATCTTATGACCTTAATCTAAAAACCAATTATGGTCAGTATAAGAAAGAGTTGGTTGCATGGATAAAAAAAGCTAATTCGAAAAAATTTAAAAGTAGGTATTGGCATGCTGTCCTTCCGTACTCCCCTTCCAAAATTGGTTCTATTCATCGGATCTTAAAAATTATTCTTTTTTTTTAGAAAGGTATGACCTCAGAGATTAAACTTTCATACTTTTTGTCCTTCTATCAGTACGTCCGTATGGACATCAGACTACTGTCTGTCGGCGAATTCCCCATTGAATTAGAATTGGAATTAAATTTCAAATCATTTAATCGCTGTTGACACGTCATCAATGAACTTGTTATTTTTAGATTATTCTTTTTATTTATTTAATAATCTTTCATTCTCAACCTTCCGATAGTGTCAATTTATTCAACATTTTCTTCTGATTACATTGGAATTTTCCTGTCACTCATATCATAAGTAAGGACAAAATATAACAGTTTTCGTTGTTGTTGCTGCTAATTCCCATCTGGTCTGACGGAGTCAGACCAGATCAATAAATCCGTTGACACTTAGGAAGTCCGAAACCAAAAGGGAAGAAGAATGTATGTCGTCCCAGTCCAGTCCTAGGCAGTTTAGGATATGATCAGGTGATGCCTGGTTTTGCTGGCACTTAGGGCAAAGAGGGAAGATATCAGAATCAATCAACTCATCAACAGAATCAGAATCAGTCAACAGATCAGATTCAACTTCAGTTTTCAATAGTATATAGTAGACATTTTTTTTGTCCATCAAATATCCATTGTTGGCTTTCTTCATCATACCATAATTTCACGGTTGAACCTGATAGCATCAAAATATGCTGTTAACCTTGCATACATATGTGCGTCTCTAGTTTGTGTATTTATAACTTGCCGCTAACATAGATGGACATTCCACAGAAATCTAAGATCGGCAACCGTGATCATTTATGTCTCCAGTTTGTTCGTGAATCGTGAATGATCAACCGGTATCAGTTATATCAGACAATGACTCGAGGAAACGAGAAATATTGTATGGTTCTGCTGTCAGAAAAAGTTTTATTTTATTTTCAGGGACTCCCTCAAAATTGATGAAAATATGGATTTTTACTGTCTTAAAATACTATCAAAACCCTTTTTATGCCCCGAAGTTTCAAAACAATTGGAAAAAAAATTTCACAAAAAAGCCCTCATGTTTCGACTTCTCATCAAATGTTATATTGACACTTACATTTTAGCCCACTTTTCTTTTTTTTTAAATTCAAAAGAATTTTTAAAAAAATTTAAAGTACTGATGTGCTGAAGGTCTTCGTTTGTCTGTTCGAATCCCCCTTACAAAATCTATACTATATATCAGATCTTAAAAATTCTTTTTTTTATGGAAAGGTATAACTTCAAAAACCCAACTTTCATACTTTTTGTCCGTCTGCCTGTACGTCCCGACGAACATCTGTCTACTGTCTGTCGGCGAATTACCCATTGAATTAGAATCGAAATTTAATTTTTAGCCTACTTTACTTTCTTTGATTCGAAATAATTAAAAATATGAAAAAGTAGATATTACTATGTTAACGATGTCCATCTGTCAGTTTGTTTATCTGATCTGTCTGTCTGTCCATCCCTTATTAATGAAAGTAGTTGATTTTGATTTTTAGAAGTTTAAATTATAACTGGATGCTGTGCTTAGAAATTTTTTCTAATGTGTATAAATCTTGTGTAGAAACGGTTGTAGATGACATTTACTGTCACAAACCTACTTGTTGTTCCATAAGAATTTCAGTAAGTATTTAAGTAACAAAGAAATTAGGTTATTTTAGTTCTTTTGGAACCTCTTGTTTATTTCTTAACACATACGTTTTCGAATAATTAAATCCAAGATGCTCATGGAATTGGATGCAACAAATTTAGGAGCAATTTGTGCTATTAACTAAAAAAAAATCTATGGGCAAATGCTCATTTTCTGGGGAAATTTTTGCGAAAAATATTTATGGAAAAAACACTAGTTTCATCTAATTTATGCGCAAACTTTTAAGATTGCAGTAGTTGCGCACCCATAGAACCATTTTAATTTCAAGAGAGCTGGGGTTTCTACATTTTACGATAGTTGGAGTATCGGATTTTATGTTTCGACGGAGTTTTGTGATTTAAGGATCACATTTGACAAATTTTGACACATTTCAGTTCGTTGGAGATTTGCAATTTTAAGAAGATTATTTTTGGTAATATCTTTGGAAATTACCTTAAAAAAAGTTTATAGTGTCAAATAGAAAACTAGTCGCGATTACTGCGACTAAATTCATTTTGAAGCAACATTGTTGGATTTGGTCGCATTTTGCTACTAGCGACAGTGAATTTCGAAAAACTGCTCATAACTGAACCTTTTTCATAAAATTCACATCAATAATAACAACACAGATGAGTTAATTTTTAAAAAATGTGCATAAGCACAAAGCCTTTTGTTTCCCCCACTGCATTTGCTCTTGCCCAATAAGCGGAAAATAAGTTTTTAACTCCACAAATGTCATTTTGCCAGTTTCAAAACTCTTCCACAGTAACCGTCACTTAAATTCATTGCTCAATTCATGTTCAGAAGGTTAACTTCATTGCTTTCTACTGTTGAGAATGCATGATTACATTACGATGATGAACTTCTTTAATGGGATTATAGAGGTGGAATTTTTCTTCTTTATTTCTCCTGCTCTGATTAGGCAATACGTGAAAGTATAAAGTGGATTTAAGTATGATGAATTTATTTACAAGATACAGATCTAGATTTCATTTATTGTAGGAGTATGTTCATTTATTTTCTATTGTTTCATTTATTGTTTAAGAACTAGATAAATGTTACTGTTCCAAAAGCAATTTTGTAAAGGGATGTTCCAGGTTGTAATTTGAATATTTTAAAATGACTACTTGTTTAATAGACATTTATTGCAACATTTTCAAGCAATTTATTTAATTATAAGGGAGCTTCCATAAATTACGTGATGCGATTTATACGATATTTTGACCCCTCTCCATGGTGATATTTGACTCAACCCCCGTCCCCCTCCCCCGTAATCATTATAGAAAATTCGACAAAGACACTATACAAAATTGGTATTTTTATTTGAAAATTTTGATTTATAGGACGTTTGATACTCGGTAACCCTAAAAACACATACTAATTGACGTCCAACTCCAAATTTGTATTGTCCACATCAGCTGGATCCTCTGATGATGGTGGGAAAGTACTTAAATATGTATATGTTGTCTACTTTTTCTTTTTGAAGTGTGAAAATACTTTGAACACGTATCACTTAGTCTGAATTGAAACAAATAAAGAAAAACGAAAGAAACGAACGCCAGCCGAATCAATATAAAAGAATGAACCGGGATTTTTCCCCCTGCTGCATTTACGAATGGTTCGGAAAACCACGATGAATATTATCATGTAAGAATTTGCAATTTTAAATCCAGAAATAAATTTACTGTAATTTAACTGCAATTTTACGTTGATTTTTCGCAAGAAAAAAAATTACGTGATTTTTGACGCTGCCCCTCACCCTCCCCAAGTGAGAATTGGCAATATTCGGCTACCCCCCCCCCACACACTAAACATGTCACGTTATTTATGGCCCCCTAACGTGTATGCTAACTTAAAATTTATAAAAAAATTTACAGAATTTTACAGATTCATTTTACAGAATTATATGTTATATAATTAAAAAATATTACACTGACATTTGTGCCCGCACTTGATGGTATTAAGAAAATCTGGTTGTCACTTGATTAGTAAAGAAGTACTAGTTTTCTCATTGAAAGAATCGTGTGTATATAGTTTACCACATTTTATAAATGTTTGTCTACAAACTCTATCTTGTTGCGTAAGTATAAAATATTTACCGAAAAATGAGGTTTTACATCGTTCAGAGGGGGGGGGGGGGACGTCGTGAGTACATTAAAAACCCAAGTTTTTTTTTTTTATTGACAGACCGTTTATGGGTCGGCAGTAATTTTGGCGGTGACCGTGCCCGAACCTAGGGGACCTGTCTCATATATGGCAAAAAGCCCCTTTCCGACTGGTCTTCCCAGCCCCAATAAGCTGCCAAGTGTTAAAAACTAAAAAACGATTTAATTCAATCTTAAATTCGAAAGGATAACTAAATATCCGCTGTTCCCCTACTTTTCAAGTGTTAAAAACTAAAAATCGAATACCTTTAATCTTTAATTCGAAAGAAACTTCAACACATTATAAATATCCGCTGTTCCCCAACTTTCCAAGTGTTAAAAACTAAAAATCGAATACCTTTAATCTTAAATTCGAAAGGAATTTCAACACATTATGAACCTAAACTACCCCAAGAGTGGAAGATATTAACAGTTGGAGGTAAAACAAACCCTTTTGAATAATTTATTCCGCCGTTCACCAACTTGTCAAGTGTTAAAAATTAAAAAGCGAATACCTTTAATCTTTAATTCGAGAGGAATTTCAGCACATTATAAATATTCACCGTTCCTCAACTTGTCTTATTAGAATACCACAAAACCCACTGAGGGTCTTGAAAGTCCTGTCCATCCAGACACATTTTCAAGGTACCAAAATATGTGTCAACCTGACCCGACGATCCCAAGGACGCACACATTGGCACTATCAATTACACGGAACTTATCCTCTTTTTAAACTTGAAGCAATTTCTGGGCTATCGGAACGAACCCAGTGCAAAGTGAATTTTCCTGGAAAATGTACAATTTTATCAGATGAGGAAGCTTAATGAATAATGGAAAGCCTAAGTGGCTAGATAAACAAACAATATGCCTCCACCTACATTTAATGCAAGTAAACAATGGCTTAGAAACAAACCATATAAGCAATATACACGTTGGTGTTTGTCGTGTGTAGACAATTTTTTTTGAGTAGCGGAAATTAACAAATGCAATGTTTCAATTATTTTCCCTAAATATTTGTGTAACTACTGTTTAGTAAATGTCTCTATTCATTTAAATCTATTAATTTTGGGATTTGACTGCCTGTTTTCGACACATTTAACCCTTTCACTCCCAAGTCATTCCATTTGGAATCATCAAACTTACGATTTCTTTTCTCACTAACCTAAGCTCGAACTTCTTTCAAATAAATTTCATTAAATTCTGCATACATTTTCTTTAAAAATATATTTTCTTTTTGTATCATTAGATATGAGAATCATGCCTTATCAAGAATTAAATAATGTTAAATGAAAAAAAAAATAATACGAAGGATGAAAAGATAAATAGTTAAATGAAAAGATGAAAAACATGGTAAAAATAAAATTCACTCTGGAATAATTTTATTAAATAAATTTGAACTAAATTCTTCATGCTCGCATTTTTAAATGTTTAAGATTTTAATTTTAACAATTTTTAACAAATAAAGTTTCGCAATTTTTTTTTATAATTGATTCAAAAAAAATTCCCTAAATTTCATTAAAAAAATATTTGTTTTCACTGTTTTTCACCATTTCATTCTGGATGCATAATGAGTCTATTTCACAAGTTTAGAATTTTAGAATACAAAGTAAAATGTTGAGACTGAAAGGGTTAAGAAAACCCAATTTTTGGGTTGCGCAAATGATTTGAAAGCGTGAAAGTAATAAACGAGTCGCAAAATAAACCGTGTGTTATTTCTTTAAAATCCATCTTACATTTACCCTATATGTTACTGCTGCATATTCTGTCGTGCACACTCTGATCTGCATAAGAAAATTATGATTAATCCTTCCCCTGATAACCTTATTTTGCCTAACTTATGAATCCCTCCCCTGCATTAAATTACACACGATGATCTTCTGCATTTAATTCGTGGTTTATATCATTTGTTTAACATGGCACACCATAAAATATTATTCAGATTCGCCCACCGTATCAATGGAGAGGCTTAGTTTCCCACGGTAGTTATGTTAAGATTGGGTTCCAGTTAAATTTGAATTTTAATGTTTATTGTAATATTCACGTTTTAAATTGAGGCGCTTGTAAGCGATTGTTTAAAAAATTAAATATATTTCTCAATTTAATTAAAAGTATAACTAAAATTTGAAAATTCTGTCAAAAACAGTATGTTCATTGTGATTTGCACTGAAAATTTAGACTGCTATAAACAATTTAACGGGAAAATTATTGCTTACCAATGAAATTAAAAGGATTGTATATCGTTCTCTGTCGCAAATTAGAATTTAATGCTTTGTGCATGTTCTTACGTATTATTATGGAACAACATTCAAACAATTAGTTTAAATACGCAGTGATGGTCAGAAATTAAAAAATCCTGCTTCAAAAAAGAGTTAAGAAAACATTATTTTTACAATAGAGTTGTCAATGAGTGGAATGCTTAAAGCTAAAAACTGATTATTTTATTATTTTATTTTTCGATATAATATGGCTTAAGGTGACTACTCTGAAAACGAATCATTTGACGCGATTAAAATATAGGGAAAAAATATTGATGAGAGTTTTTGAAACTTTGGATTTTAGTTACACTTACATACTACAATAAAACTATAGCATCCGTACAGATCATACAATTAATACTAATTATTCTGATAGTAAGTTTTAATTTAATAATGTTTCATTTAGAAAAGTTTTAACCCACAAAATTAACATATAAATATTTTATTAATGTGTTACACTTTAATAAAATATCAGCTTTACTTTATTATATTAGCAAAATATAGTGTTACTATAATGCACTTCACTTATATTTAATCAATTTATTCTTATATAATTAAAATGTCATGTCCGTGGACACAAAAATCATAACCGTAGTGGGCAAAAAAACCACGGAAGTGATGTCCACAGACGTGAGAAATTACATGTTTCATCCTTGTAAAACATGGTATGTTCACATTTTAAACATTAGTTTAAAAAATTAAGCTTTTTGTATCTAATGCTAGACATAATTAAGTAAGAATAGACATTTGATTAGCTTACCTAAGTTCTTTCTTAGCCACAGACGTGATGCACCCATCTTGACTTTTCACTAAATCTTAAGTTTAATGAACAAAAAAAATGACTTAAAGCTAAAAACTGATTATTTTATTATTTTATTTTTCGATATAATATGGCTACAAATGAAGCTAAAATGACATAGACACTGCATTGTACTGCCACATATTAAATTCAATATAAGTTTTTTTCATGTCCACGGACGTGACTGCAGTCATTGGGGACAAGCATTTAATACACAATAAAAAAACACAAATTAAAAAATAAACATAAAAATTACATTAATATCTTCCCAAAATGTTCTTTTCTTCAATTCTTTAATTTAAAAAGTGAATTCATGTCTTATAAGTTAGATATAAACTTCCAAACTCAACGGACGTGAAGCTGGGACATGGACATGACATATCACGCTCTGTGGACTAAAAAAAACTATTATAAAATAGGAAATCTTGTATAATTCTTTCTTTCCTATACTCTATAAAATGAATTCTCATTTTTCCCGAAGTTACTTTGCTTTTAAAAGCCTATACATTACTTTTAAAACTGTCCGGGACAAGAATGGTTCGTTTTCAAAGTAGTCACCCTTTACCTTATTAGGTTGTTTATTCGAAGAGAGGATAAGAATTCAAGTAGAATCTCGATAGTTATTGGAGACTGGTAAAGAATCATTTTGGATCATACTTGCTGGTCCTCAGGCCTGTTGTTGGTCGACAATTTTTGGAATTGTATCTATTTGTAAAACCCCCCTCCCTAAATTTTGTGTTTTAAATAAAACACCAAAACGGATAAAAATAAGTGAGTATTTAAAACAACAGTTGTGTTTAACAGGTAAAAAGGCGCCAAACACAACATTAATTCTATTTTTCAACATTTACATGCTAAATTTGGCTAGTTTCAGTTTTTTATTGCGAAAATTCAAGAATTATTACTTATCGTTTGCAAAAATTAATTTATATTTCAAAGAATAAATATGTAAAATTCCTCACTTTTAAATAGAATGAAAACATTTCATATCAACATACACAGAATCTCGTAGTAAAATATATTTGAAGTCATTTCAAACTAATCCATGTCGTAAAAATAAATTGATTTAAATTTATTGTTTAAAAGAATTAAAGATCCTCGAGCGATTGTTGCGAATGACAATGCTAATTTAATCTAATAAAAATAGCTTCCTATGCTTTTTAAATGAGCATTAAATTGTGCAGTTTTTTTTAAATAATTGAAGTACTTCGAATTCGAATTATTTTCTGAAATTTTCAATGTATTCTAATTTCGATTAACTGAATTTTTTGACGTATCGCACTTGTCCGTAGCATTTGTAGTTTAGGCTATGAAAGTGGGTGATGGACAGACGGACAGACAGACGGACGGACTGAACGATTATTATCTTCCACTTTTTACGTTATAAACGTAGTGTGGAAGCTAAAATGGAGGCGTCCCTTTCTTCGCTTCACCCCGGGGCCATCGCTGTACTCACCCCGTTCGCGCAGACGGACTGAACGATTATAATATCTTCCACTTTTTACGTTATAAACGTAATGTGGCAGCTAAAAAACTAGTTGATAATTCCTTTCGACCATGTAATGCGTTTTTACTGAATTATATTTATATGTAGGCTAAACATTAGCAAATTAAAATTTGTCCGAAGTAAACTATAATTGAGGTTTTCCATTTAAAAGAAAATGTTAAAAAATAAATATAAATAATAAATGCCTCAAAGCGTTGTGTCTGAGAAAGATTTTAAGAGTAAATATTTAAAATAAATTGTATTAATAAATATTTTTTATTTGAAATTTAAAAGGCTACAAGTAGTTAATCTTTTGAAACAGAATTTCAATAGTTGTGTGCGGTGGTGCGCGATACATACGCGTTATACTAGTAGACTAAACAAAAACCTTTTTCATTAAAAGGGGGAAAATATTAGCAATACTATAATATAAATAATATTTTGAAAAGATATTCTATTTTGGGTAAAATCCTGATACATAAATAACCTTATTAACGGCTCAATAGGGTATATTATTTTACCCAACCTTAACCTAGTGCTGAGTACAGCATTAAAGCATTCAGAAAAACGGCAAGGTGTTGATGCGTGAGTTATTAATTTCGCATATTTTTAAAAACAATAACTGACATTCAAATGTTGTTAAATCGTGGAAGAGTTTCTTTGTTTCTAAGGTATTAACAAGTAGGTTTGTAACAGAATCTTGTCACTTAACCCGCTTCCACACAACAGTTGTGTTTAACAGGTAAAAAGGCGCCAAACACAGCATTAATTCTATATTAAACATTTACATGTTAAATATGGCTAGTTTCAGTTATTTTATTTCGAAAATTCAATAATTATTACTTATCGTTATCAAAAATTAATTTATATTTCAAAGAATAAATATGTAATATTCCTCGCTTTTAAATAGAATGAAAATATTTCATATTAACATACAAAGAATCTCGTAGTGAAATATATTTGACGTCATTTCAAACTGATAGGTGTCGCAAAAATAAATTAATTTTAATTTATTGTTTGAAAGAATGAAAGTTTCTCGAACGATTGTTGAGAATGGCAATAATTATTTATTTTTTATAAAAATGTCTTCCTATGCTTTTTAAATGAGCATTAAATTTTGCAGTTTTTTAAATAATTGAAGTACTTCGAATTCTAATTCTTCTCTGAAATTTTCAATGTATTCTAATTAATTAATTTCGATGTGCTGAATTTTTTGACGTATCACACTTGTCCGTAGCATTTGTAGTTTGGGCTATGAAAGTGGGTGACGGACAGACGGACAGACAGACGGACTGAGCGATTATAATACCTTCCACTTTTTACTTTAAAAACGTAGTGTGGAAGCTAATAACTGACATTCAAATGTTGTTAAAACGTGGATGAGTTTCTTTGTTTCTAAGGTACTATTAAAAATGTAAAATTTCCCCCTCACACTTAATTCAAATTTTGATGCTGCCATCTGTAGGCGGTTTTTGAAAGTATATTAAGTGTTGCATTTTGACGACGTTAGAATAATATACTCGAACAAATTGCGTTAAGACGCGTAGTTTTAGTAACATTTAGTAACAGATAGCAAGAACATATTTCCCTTTCAAATCAAAACAAGTGTATTTCAGAATTTTTTTTTAAATAAATATTTAGATCTTTCGAAAATCTCAATAAATAATGATAATCTCTTAAAAAATCAACAAATTTTCATAGGACACAGTTATAATCTACTTTAAAAAAGTATTGAAGAAAAAGAAAATAACAACATAATTGACATTCATTCAATAAAACTAGTTCTACTTTATTATTCACTTTGAAGAATAATATAAAAACAGCCTTATTACAGAAAATTATCCTAATATTAACTGGCAAAATAATCTATTCCCAAGGCATACAATATGTACAGAAAATCATGTAAAAAACTTTCCTTGGAAGTTAAATAAAAGTAACACGATCTATAAGGTTTATTATGTATATTTATTAAGTTAATTTTATATTAATAAATAATTAAAATAAATTAAATAAAAATAACTTTATTGATTGTGCTAATAAAGATTAACATATATTTTTCAGCCAAGAATATATGAAACCCTTTAAAATTGTTAAAAAAGTTCTTTTTCAAGAAATTGTTTGTGACATAGAAATCCCGATACTCCTTAAAAAACAGTTCTACTAAAAAAAAAATAATAAACTTGTATACATTTTTTAAATTTAACATATATATTAATATTTTCTCTAAATTTTAAACTAGTTACGATTATGTCGAAATTAAATAGGTAAAAACCTATAGCTGAAACTTATTAAGATTCATAATTATATTGTAATTAATTATTGAGAATTTTTTTTTCATAAGAAACTTTTAAAAAATATACAAAAACTATCTCATATACAACATTATGATAAACAAACCTATATCGGAACAAGAAGTTCATTTATTTTCAAAATATCAAACATCTATACTAAAAAAGAATGTTATGAACGAAAATAAGCCATTCGAATAAATACATGAATTGTCCTAATCTTCAGATTCAAATGAATAAAAAAATATTAAACCATTCAAAAAGTAAATGCCATATTGCAATAACTAAAGAAACCGTCTAGATTCGTAAGTACACTGCGTAAAAAAAGTAGAAGGACAGTAATTTATTTTTCACATTTCGCTTTTATTTTACTGATTTTGATCTGATTTTTCAAAAAGGTTGTTTTGTTAGTGCTTTAATATATGTTAATTGAAATCAATACTTTATACATTGAGTTTCTTTTACTTTACAGTGAGTTTCAATTTTCAATAAATTTTGGTGTGTGAAAAAAGTAGGACGACACTTTCGAAAAATCGATTTAGAAGCTGGTGGAAACCATAACTATCAGTGTAATTTTTCTTTTAATACCTTTTTATCAAGAATAAAGTATTAAGTTAGAAAATCATAGTTTTGGTTGGTTTTATAATGCCCAGAGAAAAACCCTTAAGTGAGTTCCGTAAGGGCCAAAAACTCGCTTATAAAAATGAATGAAAGGTTTAAGAGGGATTGCACGGCATCTACGGATCAGCCCTGATACTGTTTCGAACTTTATAAGAAAACCTGAAAGTGACAGAGAACAAGAAGACAGGAAGACCAAAAAACTAACACAACGTGATAAACAAAAAAATCATTCGTGAACTAAAAAAAATGCATGGGTAAGCTTCAGAAAGGCTCAATATCAATCAAGAATTACACATGTAACCAAAAAAACAGTCTATAAGTACAAAAAAACTCAAAAAGTTCATCTTAAAAAAAAGGAAGCACCATCCGAAGTGGAATGAAGGACACATTTAGCACCGACTGCAGTGAACGAAAGATACACATGTCCTGCAGCTCAGAATGGACCTTAGTTACTTTTTTGATGAGTAGAAGTTGTACTTGGATGGTCCAAATGGTTATCAATACTATTGGCACTGTCTCGGTAATGAAGAAGCTACTTATTCTACTCTAGATGGGAGAAGGTAGTCTAATGGTATTGTTAGCAGTTGGCTATGGAGGTAGGACAAGTCTAGTTTTTCTAAATGGTAGACAGAACCATACAGACTACATCCAGAAACTAAACTCAAACCTTAGAGCACTGAGTTAGAGGGAGATGATTGGATTTTGCAACAAGATGGAACATCAGTACACACTGCAAATGGTATGAAAAATCGGTTCACGGGCAATCAATGTTCGTATTTACAATAGTCTGTTGGAAGTCTTGATTTCAAAATTGTAGAAAACATCTGGTCAATGATTGTACGTCGCTTTCACGAAGGAGGAAAGCAGCTTAAATCTGTAGCTGCACTACAGAAATCATTAAACTGTGTATGGAACAATTTTTGTGAAACAGAATTTCAATCTTTATATAGTTCGATGCCAAACAGGATTTTTGAAGTAATTCAAGCCAATGGGAGAAGAATTCCATATTAATTACAAAATTACTCTCATTGTTTAGAAGTGTACTTCTACTTTTTTCACGGGTATTGTCATCGTCAAATTTTTTATTATTATTAAGTGTATTTTTTTTAAATGTGTAATTTTTGTTTCATATAGATACAGATGTCTGCTTGTAAAAATGTTTTAGATAAAATAAGTATTTAAAAAATGTTGTATTATATATTTATCTAAAATAAACTTGTGCCCTTCTACTTTGTTCAAGCAGTGTACCACTTAATTTAAATAAACCATTCAAATTTGCAAATTCTTACAATATTTGACTTATAACGGCCTCAAATTTACAAGACTTCAAAATTTGGAACTGTTTTCAATGCTCAGTAATGTAATACAAATTGATATTCATTGAATATCGGCATTAAAATTGTTCGAAATATTATGTGTATCATGATTCAGACAAAACAAGTTTAAGGGTTGGCACATTGAACGGATTATTTGTTATAGTCAAAGGGCCGAGTAATGTGGTTTTGGACTATTTGAAGACCCTTTCTGTTAATTTTTTCATCAAAGATACAAGATTTATTTCGCAATCTTAAATAATATAATCATTCATATATATGTGAGAAATGGTGAGCTTTTGAAAGAGTTGAATATTAATAATAAGGATGATGTAGTAATTGCTAGTTTCGTTTAATTGGCGTGATAACAAATTAAAGGTTAAGGGTTTAAAATCAAAACTTCCGATCTTATGATACATATATTCGGTAATTTTCCACGTCACGGGAGCGAATTTCGCCAAACGGAATTTTTCTCGCCAAACGGAATTTTCTGGCGACAAAGCTTAATGTACACAGTTAGATTTACCATTTGAAATGTACCATTTTGAGGCGGTTGTATATTTTGGCGACTTTATCGCTTGTGAAATAGGAAAGAAATATCGATTATCTAATTTATTGTTAAGATTTTTGGATATACTTTGAAAATGCCAGAAACCCCATCAAATAAATTTGCGACATAAGTTCAAATTCGCGTATGGTGAACTATTGAATACGTTACATATAAAATGTATCTTTCATACATATCAAACAGGCGAATCTTGTATCATGTTTGAGAATTTACGACGATTCTTCTATTCATTGCTAAACAACATTTACTTTCTAGATAGCCAAGGGTTAGGGATATAGTAATAGTGATTGCAATGAAAACCTTAATGCTCCATATAACCACTTCATTTCCCTTTCACCGTGTTATTAAATTGTTGAAAGAGAAAGTCGGACACGGCGTGGCAGATTTTCTCTGGATAGGTGCGTAGGAGAAAGTGGGATCCGTTCTGGAAAGCCATCACTTTGCGGAAAGGGTTCAAGCCCCCTGGAAAAAAAGAAAATAGGTCCAGAATTGTAATGAGAGAAGAGAATTATTCTAGTGATTATTCTAGTGATAATTATTATAGTGATTATTCTAGTGATAATTATTCTAGTGGTTATTCTATTGATAATTATTATAGTGATTATTCTAGTGATAAATATTATAGTGATTATTTTTCTAGTGATAATTATTCTAGTGATTATTCTAGTGATAATTATTATAGTGATTATTCTAGTGAGAATTATTGCAGTGAGAAAACACGATTAAAATAAATATTCTAGCAAAAAATGCCAGATTGCAGACTATTGTTTCTTTTTTTTCCAATGTTGTCGTAAACAGATGGAAATAATAATAAACAACAGAGCAGTGCAATTAAGTAATAAAAACAAAATATAAATAAATATTAAGAAAAAACTTAAACAATTAAACTAAAAGAATTTAATTAATGAATTATTAAATATGTTTGTTAAATACACATAAAAGTTATATTGTTTAGAATTCCAGTGAGAAAGCACACTTTTAATTTAATTCTCTAAACAAAAAATGTATATTGCAAAAGGTTATTTCTTTTTATGAAAATGCTGTCGTTAACAGACGGAAATAATAATGAGCAACAGAGAAGTGCAACTAAATAATAAAAATAATGTATAAATAAATAATAACAAACTTAAAACAAAATTTAGAAATAATTTTATGAGTTATTAAATGTGATTGGCAACACATAAAAGCAAACAAGTCGAAACAAAGAAACAGATAAAAAAAAAACCAAAATAATATTGAAATTATTAGTGATAAAAAAACAGAATAAGATTAAAATTATTAATGAAAAAAATAACACAGATTACTGGACAGACAAACAAAGCTTAACTTAATTTGAAAAATAATAAACAATTAAATAAATAAAATATAAAAATGTAACGAAACTCGTTTTAGAAACATAAAATACAACTGTCAATCAATTTTCGACACTTTTTAACATTTTCGTAACACTCAAACCTTCAATTCAATCGTAAAGATAAATCTTACGAATACATAAATATTGATTAATTCTCCATTTAAGCACATAAAACCGTCTGTTTCGTGTAATATGCAGTGCCTATGATTAAGTAAGACCTTGCCCCGTATTAGCGATTAAGCTCTCTTGACCTTTTCTTGGACACTTTCCCGAGTTAGCTTCGAGCATGCACAGAATTTCTAATCAGGCTACTGAACTGTTCTATTCAGGAAGGACATACATGACAAAGACAAAACTATTCAGGATTTTAAAATCAAGTTTTGTGTTATTACAATTCCATGAGGGATAAGAATATAGGTAAAAGTGTAAATTTGCTCTCATTGGGTGAGATTTATGGGGACGCATTACCCAAAATTTAGGGCTTCCCAGAAAATAATTAAACATGCTCGAATGCTGTGAGCTAAGGATATTGCAAAAAAAGAACGATTATTTTATTATGGTGGAGGTTTATTGAAAATGATATAGTGATTTGGTAAAATGGTTTTTGAAATTTTATGTTGATTTTTTAAATTTTTAATTTTTTCAGGTTGTGAATGGTTAAAACCCTAAGGCTTTTAGGTAAATTAATGTAGATCTCCAAAAAAAATGTCCTGTGTTGAAACATATGCGTTTAACAAAAGTTGGTATGGGATAAGTTCTAGTGTGAAAATATATATATTTTTTTTAATTACGAAGGTGAATTAGACAAAAAAAATCTTATTTTTTGGCCATTTTTATACATTAAACTACAATACAATTTTTTTTGTTTAACTTATAGCTCAATATCCATACCAACTTTTATTAATAGATGTTGTGGGAACATTTTGAAAAAAATCCATTATAAAATTCTTTAAATTGTAGGAGGAGTAGCATTTTGAAAAAACATTAAAATTTTTAATTTTTTTATTTTTCAAAAAACTTACGTTTTAATATTTATCTTTTTTCGTATATGTTTATTGGATGTTAGTTCTTTTTAAAAATATTTTAATTTGAATGCTAGCGATAAAAATACTGGATTTAATTTTTTGGGTACCGCATCCCCTTAAGTGGCTGACGGGGATACTGACCGCAACACTACTAAGGAATAATCAACTCTCAAGATCTATAAGATCTTTAGCCCAACGCTTTCTTAACTGAGCTTTTCGTCTCACAGAGGTTCAACAAACAGTTAAAATTCTTATTCGGGTCTAGTCTAGTACTCTTTACATGGTTTAAAAAAGAAAAACTGTTTAAGCATATTTTTTATGCAAAAGTAATGTTTAAAGAAAATAACAGTATTTATATAAATATATAGATTTTTTTTTGAAAAACTAACAGATTTGTTCACGAGGTGCACAGTAAATGGTTTCAAAAGATTCTTCAACAATTTAAATTTTAAAATTAAACAAAATTTAAAAACTTATTAATTGTGATGTTGGAAAATCTGACCATCCACAAAAAGTTTATCCGTCTGTATACCTAAAATTCAAAGCATAAAAACCAATCTCGATTTCAGGAAAAAATAAAGTTATTCTCACCAGGGCGATTCAGTTTTCCTTCTTTATCATAAGTGTAAATGTCTTCTTCGTCTACCATCATCTTAGCCATCTTATGAGATGATTTCTTGGCTATTAGTTTATCATTTTCACTGTAGGCCAAGAGTATAGGGAAATTTTGGTTCAGTAATGTTTGGAATGGGATGTTTTGCTGAAAATAGTATACATTGTAATTGTATGAAAAACAGAATAAAAGAAAAATAATTAATTACATACTGTGTTGGAAAACACAATTACGAAAAACTTTTGTAAGTACTAAAAAGAATATTTAAGATAAAAAATTTCTAGAATGTGTTGATTGTTGACATTTGACTATTTTTTATTCACTTAAATTTTTAAACGTTTCATCACATTTTCCCGATTACTTTTTTTATTATTATTTTAAAATTCTTTACAATGGGAAAGTTGCATCCTACCTCACTGACTTATACCTTTTTCTGGTACATTAGAAGCTGTAGATTTCAAATAGAAGTTTCAAAATCTCCAGAAATGTCTAATTCTACCCGCAATATGCACATCAAAAGTCCTTGAATTTCACGTGACCGAAAACAGCGTACGATGTAAGAAAGCATAAAATCCGAACCGGACGGATAGAGTAAGTCACGAAGAACTTCTGTGGCCTTAAAGTTGAGTAGGCCGTGGCTGAGTGATCTTATGACCAACTCATTTCAATGTCTCCGGCTAGACTGTCAGACAAGCTAACCACCAAATTACAGGCACTTAATATTTCGCGTATTTTCAAATTAAACCCAGGATATAATTATTTGTATATTTTTATGTTTTAATTAATTATTTGTATGTTTTTTAATTTAAATAATATGTTAGAATGTTAGTCAGCAGTTTACAGTCAAATTCTGCAGATAAATAGGTAGTAAACAACATTGAAATATTTGTAAGAAAAAAGCATTGTATCCTCCAATAATAAATTATTGAAACTTAGTTTTCACGTATTTAACCCTAGCACTACCAAACCTATTTTTTTCTCCTTTAAACTACAAACCGAACAAATATTAACTTCTAGGATTTTTTCTTGTAAAATCCTTCTGAAAGCAGCAATTTGACCCATTAAGTACTTGAGGTTTTTTTTATGCCAATTAAAAATTCTGAACAGCAAATTCAATTCTATTAAAGTTTAGTTTTTTGTGTGAAAAAAATCGATTTAAATAGCTGTCGATATAATGTCACTGACCAGGTTAGCCCTAGAAAGACAGGTAACCAGTTAGTAGTTCTAAATAGTTAAAAACTTCACTTTGGTTACAAAAGTACAGTAATAAATTACCACTATTACTGGTGAAGGGTTGGGGAACCCAGTTGGTTAGGCATTCGCCTAGCATGCGAAAGGTCCCAGGTTCAGGTCCGGGCATCGCCAAAATAACTGCCGACCTATAAACGGCCCGTGCAGCCAAAAATGTCCGACGAATAATACCCCGTGTAGAGGGAGTGCACGTTAAATATCCTTCATAGTCCTAACGCTGCGTACGATGTCGCCCTTAACGGTTGCGTTGGGTGCCTACTCAGATGTCGGCTCGTCACTTGACTGTGTTTCTAAAATACGACGTCCGTCGCCATTAGCCCTCGTGTAGCTCTAGTGCGACGATAATTCAAACTAAACTAAACTAAACTAAACTGGTGAATATTATGAGCAAAGTTCAATGATAGATTTGTTTCAGAGAAATAGCTTGAGGACATACAAATACCTGAGCGATACTTCATGTTAACCTATAATAAGACTGAGTTTCAAAGCTACTGATAACTGTAGTAGCCTTGAAGGCTGTAGGTTACCCAAGGTTACAAAGATGGTTCATGGTTAGTTTTCTTAACAATTGTAGTAGATATGGATGAATTTACATACACGTGTGTGTGTTAATAGCTGTCGTAACCGGGGTTTCTTTGGTATGTGTGAAGACATT
Source organism: Oedothorax gibbosus (assembly GCA_019343175.1). Classification (NCBI taxonomy): domain Eukaryota; kingdom Metazoa; phylum Arthropoda; class Arachnida; order Araneae; family Linyphiidae; genus Oedothorax; species Oedothorax gibbosus. The sequence continues at coordinate 35,136,498 of CM033277.1, read as the reverse complement.
GACATTTATCGTAAATCGAGAGACTTACGCATTAATTTTACGTAAATTTGCATTAACAAGATGATTAACAATCCAAAGTGTGAATTGGGTTATGGTCAATTGGTCATTATGATTTTTTTCTTAAAAATTTAAATAACGCGGTTTTTTTTCAGAAAAATGACTTTTTAGAGATTGTAGTATAACAAGGGAAAATTAACGCTTCATTTGTGTTGGAACAACACAAATTTGTGTTCGTATGTAATCAACGCAATTTTTGAATTGAAACAACACAACATTGAAATGTTGCCGTTTTTACACAATACTTGTATTCCAATTGTGCTTGAATATGTTTTAGGTTTTTTTCTCAGTGTATGTATGTACCAGTCTTTCCAGCAATAACCATAAATTTCAACAAAAAAAATTTAAAATGATTTTAAGATCATCTCTTTGGAAACAAACTTAATTATGCTTTATCTTAACAAACATGTTATTTTTAAAAAAGTTAACTAATAAATTTAAATTTCTAAATAGTTGGTCCGCCCTTTGAATCTCCATGGACCAGAATCAGAATCATCAGAAATCAATTATTTTTTCCAAGTGAGCGAATATACATTTCAATTTCATATCAACTTCCTCCATATCCATGTGCTATCATTTGACGGAACTACGTAAGCAATTTCAGGTGCCTCGAACGTAAGTTGCCCTTCTTCTATTTATATATCTGTATTTATTTATATATAAAACAATGAAGATAAAATGTTACTAAACTGAAGGATGTAAAAGGGTTGGGGCATTCCACTCTTATAAATGTTATAGCTTCGTCTTTGACCATGAAAACATAGCGATGACCTCGGAAAATAAAGTAACATTTCAAGCTTTCCAGTCAAACATCGCCTCAAGGGGTGTGTTCGTTGATATTTTTACTTTGGGCAACAACCATCTAATGAGTATAACATGAATTTCTTTTATTTATTTTACCCAGTGGGCGGAAATATGGGGCTGATGAATTGTTTCCTAGTGTTTAAAGTGTCCATTCCATAGACAAAGCTGTCAAAATTTATATTTTCCTTTGAAAGTTTGTTGAAATGGTCATAGAAAAGTTCAAAAATTAGCATTTTAAATTGTTCATAAGTAATACCAAACTTTCTTGGAAAACCATAAATTGGGCTTAATTGTCGAAACTTGATTGGAATTTAGGTATGTTCGTTATCCCGATAATTGAAAAATTCATTCTTATCTTGCTCAATACCTTCGATACCAACTTGATCTGTATATTCATGACACACAACATAAAATATCGAATAATGCAATTTTGTTACCTTTGGTATATCGGAGTTGAGTAGGGTGACTGCAGATAGCAAGTGTTCCTGGAAGGAACCACCTTTGAGCTCCGGTTTCTTGGCCAATTTCTCGCCCAACAAGCACGTCATTTTGTATCCCAAGGGAAACTCAGTGAGCCTTATTAAGGAATAAGTCAGCCACACAGGGTTCAGAAGTCTGGAGAATAACAACAACAACAAAAATTTAACGTTTAAAAATTTTTAAATACCGAAGATTGCATTTACAGCAAAATTAAATTTGGAAAAAACTTCTAAAAAAACTAGTGTTAAAACAGCACAAGTGAAATTGTGTAAAATAATTGTATATTGTGTAAAAATAGCAACATCACAATTTTGTGTTATTTCAATCGAATTGTGTTGACGTCATAAGAACATAAATTTGTGTTGTTCCAACGCAAATGACGATCTCGATAGGAGATGATTGATATACCCATGCGCGATTGACAAAAAACAGTTTTCTAAAATATGGCTAACAAAATTATTGTATTGATTTTAAAGTTCCGTAATACTATATTATTTTTTTAAGCTTTTGTATAGCCATTTATCCGAAACATTAAAGAGCAGATGCTGATCTACATTTCGTGGGAATACGCGCGTGCTGTTTCTTCCACAAAATTTTTGTGTTAAACATGCAGTATTGTTTAGTCGCAACTCAATTCTGGTACTGTTTCAACACAACTTGTAATTACTGGGGAAAACACAATTTTTTCATTGTAAGTTAACCCAAGTTTTTTCTGAGTATAGTATATTGGTTTTAATTTTTTTTAAATTTTTCTTACCGAGGAATTTCTAGAGCTGTTGGGTTGAGTAAACATAAAGAATTGACAGCAACTCCTTCATTGTGCAAGCTCAGTTGGAGACCAGGGAATAATGCACTGCTGTGGCAAAGGAGCAGGTCAACTCTAAAATACAAAAGTTAAGTTTTTCTATATTCCAAGTTTCACAAAATTTTCTATACACTAGTATTCTTATTAAATCTGGTTTCTTTCGTCCTTCCAACGCATTACATTCACCCTCGTTTGAATTATTAAAAAATATTTATAGAGAAATATTTTCGTCACCTTAAAGCAGAATATATTAACTTTAATTTGCTTCCTCCATAATATTATTTCAATTTTGAACTGATTTATCACTAATTTAAGTTAGTTATCTGTCTATCTGTCGGATTAAATTTAGATTTTAGTCAAATAAAGTTATTACTGGTCTTCATTTATCATTATTCTATCCTAGTTTGTTTTTTTACTTACCTCGGAACCCGAAGTGCTTTTAGAAAATCCCGAATGTACTGTGATTTTTCTTCTGGTGTGTGCCTAAATACTTTTGGTTGAACATCATTACCACCTAGATTGGGGGGGGAAATGATTGGTAAATAGAGAAAAATTAAAATAACATCGATTAAAATGTTCAATTAAAGGTGTACAACCACGCCTTATAAATTTAAAATTTATTTTTTTTATGATACTTAAATAAATCTTTGTTAAATACACTCAGAAAAAACTTGTATTCAAACAGCACAAGTGCATTACAAGTATTGTGAAAAAATGAAAATATTGCTTATAATTCTATATAATGTTGTTTCAGTACAAGAATTGTGTTTTCATATAAACACAAATTTGTGTTGATTACATACGAACACAAATTTTGTTGTTTCAACACAACCTACGATCGCGATTGGAGACTATTATTACATTCATGCACGATTGACAAAAAACTGCAAATTACATAGTTTTCTAAAATATGTACAACGGAATTACAAAATTGTTTTAAAGTATCATAATATATCTTCGTAACATTCCTAATATCGTAATATTATTAATTTTAAGCTTTAGCATAGCAATTTATACGAAAGATTAAAGAGTAGATGCTGAACTACATTTCGGAAGAATTCATGAGTGTTGCGCCTTTAAATGCCAAAAAAAAATATTCATCAAATGAAGAACTTTCATAATCTCGACTTTTGTTCACAAACATTGAACTTTTGATAATGACTAATATTTTCCTACAATTTTCTGAATAATGTAAATGTTTATAGCTAGGTTATTGCCGAGAGGCATTTCGCAATAAGCCATTTAATCATATATAATATATTGATTTAATTAGATACGTTTATTACATTTACAGTAGTCACACACTGAGAAACTTATCTTATTGACTTTTAATGCAAAAAATTGTGTTTTTCCAATTGTTACGAAATGCGTTGAAACGATACATAAATTATTTTGCGAAATAATAATGATACTTGGTTACAAACAAATTGTATTAACTGAATTAGTGCTAAATATATTGTTTTCTCTCTTGATAAAATACTTTATCTTCGAAAAAGCGGAGCAGACTTAAAATCGAAATTAAGGTTAGAAGATCTATTTCAAATAGATAAATACCGATTGTAAATAGAATGGTTTCCTTTCAACCAGCAACACAGTACGAAAAAACACCTAACAGCAAATAAGGTTTTTTTTCCGGAAAATCGACAGAATAATTTTGTTGCCAATACATTTCATATTTGGAAATCTGTTGTTGTCATCGGCTTGTTGAATCTCAAAAATGGTGCGAATTTTTTAAATTCATGTACTCACCCATCAATACATATCGTGGCGCAATTAATAATCTATAATAATAAAAAAGAAGTTTTGTGTGTTTGTGTGTGGGTATGTCTCTTATAGATTCATAAACTAGACATTTGTTTGACTCGTAACTTGGCACAAATGTGTAGTTCATACTTAAGTTACAGATTTTGAACTTTCAGAGCTCAAAATGTTCTACTTTTAGAGAAAATTTGAATATTCTGAAAAAAAATACACCACTTTCGCTCAAATCCGATCATTTTTTTACTTTCCTGATGCCATCTGCTGAAAAAATTAAATAAAACTTTTAACGAAAATATTTAAAATTGAAAATGTTTATTTTATTATGTTGCCATTACCTTCAGAAACTAAATTCATTATTTGAAAAATAATTGATATGTTTCAAGTGACGTAATTCCGTCCAGTCTCCATTCTAGGATTTTATTGTGGGTTTAGGTGCTGGATTTCTTCATTGATGGTTCTGTTGATTTCAAAAATGTGCATATTTAAGCTACTTCCTTGAATTATAACTATGATGGTTTTTCAAGACCATCGTACTAGAGCTACATTTCAGGGATTTGTTTTAACTTTTTCGCCAAATACGTTGCAAAACTCGCCAAATTCTTACCTAAACGCTCCAAATAATATATATATATATTTAATTTATAAGCTGGTTTGTTGTTCGAAGGCCATTGTGGTAGAGCTGTATAATAAGAGTGTTTGTAGCTATATCTCTTTTCTTGCCAAATTCTTTCCAAAAACGCGTTCAAGGTTATCGAACTAGAGCTACATATTAGGGTTTTGTTTTCACTTTTTCGCCAAATATTTTGCCAAACTCGTCAAATTCTTACCTAAACGGGCCAAATAATATATATATTTTTAATTTATAAGCTGGTTTGTTTTTCGAAGGCCATTGTGGTAGAGCTGTATAAAAGAGTGTTTGTAGCTATATCTCTTTTCTCACCAAATTCTTCCCAAAAACGCGCCATATGAGCTAAAAGGTTTTATATGTTCATGAGGAAAATTACGATGACTTTTATGAGTGCATTTATAGCGTATTTTTTTTTTATTTGGGATTTTTAAGGTAATATAAGTAACAGTATTTTATACTTTATAACGAGCGAGAATAATAACATAAGTTTATTATCCTATAATGGATTAAATTGTACATATAAATTGTACATACTTGGATCAATTAAAACTTTTTTTTAGTCCGTGCGAAGTACTAGAATTTATTTGCTAGTTTAATTATAAAAAAAGAGAAGCTTTTTAAAATTTAAAAAAAACCAAATTTTGTCAGTTACGTCACTTTTCTACGTACCGTGTAATATGTCAGCACAATATTATAATGATGATAAATTGATAATAGAGGATTTAATTTAAAGAATGGGTCAAAAAAACCATAAACAAACTCAGTCAATTACATAAAACACTGTCATATTGAATCTCAAAAATTTTAGTGTTTTATATTTTTTGAAGTTCACACGTATCCTAAACCAGTTGACGAGTTTCAACCGGGCAGTAACCTTCAAAGGTTAAGTTTAGAAAAGTTCAACATTGAATAGGGCCTTCTCACCAGAAACCTTAACTATTGTTTCGAACGGGTTTCCCAAACGTATAAAAACTTTCTCGTATCTTCTTTTTCGTAATACCTTAGGTAACAACACAAAACAAGATGGAAGATTGCTACTTTTAACCCGTCCTATTCGAGAAAGTTCTCTACTGCGTCATTATTACCCAGAAATTACAGGATGAGGGGCCCTATATGTAAGGACGAAAACAACATCTTTGTCCTCTTAGGAATGAAGAAAAAGTGACATTGAAATATAAAGTCTAACAATGTATTTTGTAAGGTTATTGCCTCTGACTTTAGCCTTACGTCTGACGTCAGAAAGAAGGTTTGTAGACGTCTAACGATTTTGTTGTTTTACTAATATGGAAGCAGGTTATGTTTGTTTATATTTTGAGTTTGACATTACGCTAGTTGGTGTAACTAGTGACAGAATATATAATTTATATATAAATTTATGCGGCAAGTGTTACAGAAAAATAGTTTCGTAAGAGATTTCAAAAGTTCTACACTGTTAAAAATTAGGCACTTTGTTTCACCAAAAATATGGTACCTAGTAGCTGCAACGGCTGTGTGGTGAAACGTTAAACCATATTTTTGGTATTCGGTTGAACCATTTATCAGGATTTTGTATCCAAATTCAGAAAAATGGTTCAACCAAACACCAAAAAAAAGGTGAAACATTTCACCATACAGCCATTGCAGCTACTAGGAACCAATATCATGGTGAAACCAAGCACCAAATTTTTAACAGTGTAGAGTTATCTTTTTATCTATTTGAACTTTTCTTCTACTTACAAGATTAATAGAAATTCTCGATTATGAGTCTGGAAAAGAAACGTATTACGAATGTTTTTCAGAATTTAAGTAGAAAGCTACTTAAGTATAAGCTGCCCAAATTTTTATGTACATAGGAAATTCTAAAATAAAATTGAGTTTTCATAAAATTCTACAGATATTTTTTGAGATGCATATATTCTTTAAGTCATATGTGAAAAGATTAATGAAAACTACTAATTATACACAATGGCTTGATCCAACCAAATTAAGTTTTTCTACAATTTTATAACTGAAAATTATGGACAGAAACGTACTTACGCAAAGTTTAGAACGAAGTTTCAGAAAGAAAGTTCTATTATATTTTCCCCATAATTATACGTGTCTTACTTTTGTACAGCCCGTAAAAAGTATTAATATACTTTTAGGTACAATGTTCAATGTAGAGTAATAAACTCTTTAATGTGTTTTCTTCTTTAAAAAAACTTCTAGTGAAAAAAAAATCATTTGTACTCATTTATCAAAAAAAAAAACTCTGTGTAACAAATAAATGCAAATTAATATGCATAAAATTCCTAGACATTTAGCGTGATAGTTTTCTAAAACAAGTAATTGGGAAAGGGGGCCTCATAGGAAGAAACAGGATCCTTAGGTCCTATTTTTTTTTGTCTTAAAGAAGTTAAATACTTTTATAATACTTTTCCTGCTCTTGGTTTTTGAGGTGAAAAATTCTAGCTCGTGTTTAGTACTCAAGAACATACTGGAGTATCATTTAAACTAACAAGCTAAAGTTTATAGTCACCTGGAAAATTTGGTGCTATCACTCGCACGCCCTGGTTATAAAGATGTGACGTCACAGGTGCAAAATCATTGTAAGATCCTGGCGATCCGTGGAGTGAAACCACAACCGGCATGGACTGGTCGCTGGTCCCGTACCCAGTATCGACATACTTCACTGTGAAATGGACATCAGATTTCGGCACGGACCAGAATCTGTTCTCGCGCCGCCATTTTTCGAAAAGCTGTCCGCAAGTCGCAATCTCGACGGACCTTTCTTTGGAAGCGTCTTCGAACGGAATCGATTTCCACGAGGGGGCGGGGAATTTTTCTGTGGAATCGTTTTCGATGAGTAAAGATTCCGCTTGCGAATGCTTTCCACTTGAAGTGCTGGTGAAGCGGATTCCGATTGCGAAGTTCCTCTGGACGCAGGTGACGGAAATGAAGCTGACCGCTCCTCTTCGCAAGGTAGACATTCTTTGCTGTTGTGATGAGAGATATTATTGAAAAATCTGATTTTCTATATTTAACCTAATAGTGAACTGTAATAATGGATTAAATTAGCTTCAGAAATATAACATCGAACTGTACTTGCACATTAAGTTCCAGTTGAATAGGCTAAGGTACAATATAGTTACGGACATTCCTGTAATATTTGATATTAATATGGTAAATAAATTTGAATTTTACCATCCTCTGTACGAATCAAAAAGGCCCTTCAGATAATAAAAAAATCTCGCTATAGAAAGACGAATCATCTACACAAAATACCAAAAGCATTGTGAAATCGGTAACTTAAAAAGATTTATTCCCATGCAGTGTTTTATACTCTTGATTTACCATGCAATTGGGTAAAAGACGACGCTCTAAGTTATCCAGCCCATTTATTTCACCAGTTTTATTACACATTTGAAAATCTTAGGCAGATGAGTATAGTTCCTATAATGATCAGCATCAACTGCACTCCCTATCCAATGTTGTTTCACTATAAAACCGTTCTGTGTAAAGTTACTCCCCAAATCGTTCTGTCTAAAGTTACTACCGTCAAATCGGTAGAAGCCTAGCTCCTTCCGGATTCAAAGAGTAACGTTACACAAGTGTGTATATGCACTGAAGAGCCAAAATAACTGGTATAGGCATACATCTGCGAATAAAGGTGTATAAAACCAATCAAAGTTCGTCGCTATGTTCAGCAACGTCTATGTGCTGCTATCATGACAGGTTATAAAAATTGAAGGGATTTTGAAAGTATCGGGGGATGAGAAATGGAATTCCATATCCATGCATATCTCCGATATGGAGATGAATTTTGGATTTTCTCTTACGACAACTTCACGAGTGTACCATGAATATCGATAATCCAGTAAAAGTTTAAAACTACGACACAGCTGCGGCCTAAAAAAGATCATGCAAAAACGGATCATCGACGACGGACGAAACTCATTAAACATGATATATTGCGGACTCCAGAAGCCCATATCGGTGAATATTCATTAAATGGTTAACAAGTAGACACTTGTACGACACAGAGTCGACATAGACGTTTATCACATTTAATGATCAGTTGTCAATGGACCCGGCTTTGCACGATGTTTTTAAGGTCAAAGATCTGTCGTAGATTTGATGTTTTACTGAATTATCGATATTCATGGTACACTCGTGAAATTGTCGTAAGTGAAAATCCAAAATTCATCTCCACCTCGGAGATGCATGGAAATGGAATTCCATTTCTCAACCCTCGATACTTTCAAAATCACTTCAATTTTCATAATCTGTCGTGATAGCAGCATATAGACGCTGCTGAACATAGCGACGAACTTCGATTGGTTTTATACACCTTCATTCGCAGATGTATGCCAAAATAACTGGTATAGGCTATTCCAGTTATTTTGGTTCTTCAGTGTAATATGTGTGTGTACACAATTGTATTACAGAAGTGTGTAACGTTACTCGGTAAGGTTATTCCTCAGGTGGTGAAAATCTTCTGTCAAATTACTTATTTTCGCTACTGTACCCAAGTTTGGAAACAGATGATTCTCTCATTATTTTAATTTATTTAATCGATTTTACTTAGCGATAAATTAGAATAAAACAAGTAGGTTTGTAACAGAATCTGTCACTCAGCCCGCTTCCTTCACAACATTTGTGTTCAACAGAAAAAAAGTTGCCAAACACAATTTTAATTATATTATAAACACTTACAAGCTAAATTTGGCTAGTTTCATTTATTTTATTTCGAAAATTCAATAATTATTATCGTTTTCAAAAATTAATTTATATTTCAAAGAATAAATATGTAATATTCCTCTATTATGCTTTTTAAATTAGCATTAAATTTTGCAGTTTTTTTAAATAATTAAAGTACTTCGAATTCGAATTTTTTCTGAGATTTTTAATGTCTTCTAATTTCGATGCGCTGAATTTTTTGACGTATCACACTTGCCTGTAGCATTTATAGTTTTGTCTATGAAAGTGGGTGACGGACAGACGGACTGAACGATTATAATACCTTCCCCTTTTTATGTTATAAATGTAGTGTGGAAGCTAATATAAGTTATTTTCACGAAGACCTTTCTGAGGTCTAAATTCTCCCTCCTTTACGATGGTATGAAAAGGAAATGTCAAGGGGCAAAAATTCTAAATCCAGGGTTAAATCTAAGTGCAATGGATGAATGGATAAAGGCAATGTAGATTGTAGATGCTTCTACATTACCCTCATCTGCATGTTTCCAAGTTACCCGCACTGTTACTAATACTTTACCCATTAATCCTTTTTTTAATCCGGTGAAAAAAAAATTGCGCTAACCAGCACCTCTATGACTAACTGCACTATGACTGTAAGACTAACTGTACCCCAAATCCCCCCCCCCCCCAAAAAAAAAAAAAAAAATGTCTGAACACAAGAAGACTTCAAAACCTTTGACTACAATACTCCCTACTGCTTCCTAGCTTTGTAAAGTTATGAACAGGAAATAGAGTTTTTGTTTACGGGGCGTCACTACGGTACTCTTACGGTTAGATTATATACAGTATAAATACCTTAGTTTATAACATTTCCCGCAAGTTTCCATATTTGCACCCTTTTATCTAACAATAATGCATTTTGATAAATATATACTGTAGTAATTTTGGTCAACTTTTTTTTATTTAATTTTGATATAATTGTATAAATTTTGAAAAATGATGGATATGAAATTCATTATTATTACATTCACAAAGCAAATACCTTGTAATTGAAAAGTATTTTCTAAATTTGTTTTAATATAAATATTTATGTTTCTAATATGTTTTAGTTTAATATAAAAACATACAATAATCCTATAATAAATTTCCATTTTCAGTAATCAAAATTTCAAATTTATTTATCATAACCACCTTGTGTACTTAAAATTCTTCGAGTACAAACTAAAATAGCAATAGGTTTTAATCCTACTTGATTAAAAATCAAGCAATTTATATTTCCGTATTTTTTTAAATTATATATTTTAATTTTTGTTTGTATTACTAAATGTAAATTGGTAGAATTTTTCGAATTTCACAATATAACAATAAACACTTGCAAAAAATCAATGTTTATATTATTTTAAAATTTTCTCCAGCTATAAATACGGTAGATTTTTACCTTTTTATTTATTACTTCGAATTTTATAATAAAATATAAAATATTTGTATTTAAGAAAATCTAACCTTTAAAAAAATCACAAATTTCGAACCGGTTTTTATATTCATAGATGATTGACATAAAATATCAAATTCGCTTTTCAAAATATATAAACAAATATTTCAAAGTAGTCATATATTTTGTTACCTTTAAAAGCGGTGAAAAGCAAGAAGAAATCAAATTTGTTAGATTTCTCCCTTTCTTCTTAATTCTTTCTCTCTCTCTGTTTTTCTCTTTCCTCTGAATATCTATAGTAAATAAATCATGTTTTTAATTACTGATTTAATTTTTTTATAACTTACCGTATACTAAAATATTAAAAGCTAGCAATTAAAGATAAATAATTAATTTCAATTTAAATAATATTTTAAAATTATCTAAATTATCTATTAACCTAATTTTCAATTTAAAGATAAATATAAAGATAAAGAATAACCTATTTATGGGATGCACCCTCTTAAGGGGATACGGTACCCAAAAATTGGTCAAAATATCGATTTTTCAGTTTTTACTTCTTATTATTCACAATATCTTTCTGAACATTTACTGGAAGTTTCATAAATATCTTCTGTAGAAAAAAAGTTATTAAATATTTTCTGGAGTCATTCCTATAAGTTTGAATATGTATTTCGTCTGCTTTCAAACTGTTTTCAATCTTTCGTGTTTTTCAATTCTTGTGTTTAATAAATCCCTAAGGCTTTTTTGCTAATTAAGTTAGAATTTTGAAATTTTTAACCTGTGTTCTTATAGAAATAGTGCACAAAATGGTGCATGGAATAAGGTCTACTATGTATAGTTGTTTTTTAAAAAAATGTTGAATTCAATAATTTGTAATTTTTTTGTGATTTTCAGTATAAATGCATGTTACTTTTTAACTGTAGCTCACATTTTAAAATCCATGCACAGTTCTTAGAACAAATAGTTCTAAGAACAAACTATAAAAGTTTGGTGGAGTTATTCTCAAAATTGAAAGAGTAGTAGCGTTTTAAAAAAGTTCAAAATTTTGACTTTTAAAAAAAAAATAAAACTACTTGTAAATATTTGTTTTTAGTGCTAGAAAATGTTTATTTAGAGTGAACATTATATAAAACCACTATAATTTACAAGTTTATCTTATTACTTCTAGAAATAATGTTTTGGGTACCTATCCCCTTAACCCATTAAAGACGACGTTGTAAATACCATTAACACAATCCTTTCCGAATAAAAAAAAATAAATTTTAAACGGTTTTTTCAGTAAGTGTTAAAAATATGTATTTTAAAAAAATGACAAAATATGTCAAACGACCGTTGTATTTTTATAATTGTTAACATTGAACCTTGAATACAAAAATTACTAATTTTAAGTATTTTAACGCAAGTAATTTGTACAAATGATAAGAATAATAACCCTACAAATAATAATAACAATAACCATAATTTGGAGTTTCACGAGCAAAAAATAAATTACTGTTTAATTACTCTTTACCCTATTCCAAACTGCAATTTAATTATTATATTAATTTTATGTACCGGCGAATGGGTAACTTTAGCCAGGTACAGTAACTTTACGCCAAGCATAATATCCTTGTACTGATTTTCTACTTGAATATTTTAATAATAGTAATACTTAATCATAGATCAAGGCAGAGTTTCCACTTATTGATAAAGGCAAGCACACTTTAAAAGATTATATTTAATGAGAAGTTATTAGCTTGGAAATGTTTAGACTAAAGATACCCCATTCGGAGGTATATGTCATTTCAGTTTTGATTAACAAATAAAGAAAAACATAATATAATTAACAAAAAGACATTCATTAATAAAAATAAAAAATATTTTAAAATATAGTAATAATTCTTACATGGATCCGGGCGCACAGAGAAATCTGGAAACCTAACTAACGGTGAACTTACGGTTTTATACACGGTAGGCCATCAAAGCTTAACTGGTCACCAAAATGAGCGAAAGTACCCTGAACTTTGCGGGTTGTCTAAGGTCTGAAGCCTTTTTTATCACATTATTGTAAAAAAAAAACTTGTTCCAATGCTTAAAAAAAGAAAATGTTGCTTACCAGCGAGAATATTGCTTTCGCCGGTTTCGAAATCGGAACAAGTTTATTGCAACCTCCAAAACGTCTAACTCAAGACGTGATGCTACCTGTAGCTTCTGATCTGTGGTAAGTTGCTGCTTCAAAAGGTTGTAAAGATTTAAATATCTTTACTTTTAAATAATGGATGCGTTTAAATAGAAAAACTTTTCGAATGGCCTAGAAATTAGTAAAAGTGTATGCTTGTTTTCCCTTCATAAGTCTTAAATTTAAGAAATAATGGTTATTTAAATATTTATGGTTATTGCTTAAAAATTCATTACTAGTGCTAAATTATGAGAAAATCAGGCTTTGACTATCAGAAGGAACTTTGTAGGGGGTTTTTAAACACGCTAAATGTAATAAGGTTGCAAAATAATTGTTAAACAACTCCATCTTTGACAATTAATATGATAAAATATGAACGATCAAAGTTTAACTTTTACTTTGAGTTTATAACATGAAAAGCGTTTTCCACAGACACTGTCTATTATAGTATTCACCGCAAAAAGTGGTGTATTTTTGAAAAATTAAGAATTTTGACTTATTATACTATTATGGAAACAATTCGCACAATTTAATAAATATTGAAATGATTTTTCATTTAAAAGTTGGCCTTATTTATAACGTATATACTTTTTAAACATTTTTGTTGAATATTTTCTACACATGGGATTAAAATCAAACTTTCCTCCATACCCCGTTATTACTTTAATTAATAATAAAGTTAATGATCTTTCTACTTGAAATTAAAATATATTCATATTTAATTTTCTTGAAAATTGTGTAAAACTACACAAAAAAACTTTAAATCTAATTAACAAAAATCAAAAACTTTTTAGTTTATTTTTTTATTAGTCTACATAATCTTGCTGGGATTACGAAATAAGTACAGACGATTAACATGATTCAAATATTATTATAAAAAAAGCAATAACAGTGAGTATTTTTTCGCCTGTAAAAGTGTAAAACCTTTTTTTTTTCATGGGTAAGACTGACGACCCCTATTTAAGTGAGTGACGGATACCTCAAAATGTGTGGAAGAACATGCAATTTAAGCGGTCAATTTTTTAAATTGACTTAGATAGTTTTCTTCAAAAATGTTAATTAGCTATAAAAAAAGCCCTGGTCTCTTTTCAGACACCTATTGTATATTAACAGAAATATTTTATTATTAAGATTTTTTTAATGGACAACTAAAACAACCACGTTTGTCATGAAGTCATAGTCATACGTTGTCTTAAAACCCACAAAAAAACACCTGGCAGCCACCACGCCTATGTTCGCGTCACAGCTACGTATAACATTGTCATTTATTACACGAACCAAACCGCACTCCATCTCGTTCAAATCGCCATTGCTTGCTAGATCCGATTAAAGAGTGGCAAACTCAATCTAAGGACTTTGAGGTTAGCTTAGGTTGAATTATCGTCGCACTAGAGCTATGCGAGGGCTATTCTAAGGACTTTCAGACAGATAAGACAATGTCATTATGATCTGCATGGAATACGTTGATAACTTGTAAGAATTTGATTAGTAAAAATTACGAGGTATCAAATCATAACCTGTCATTTGTATTATATGGTTGGTAGCTTGGTTGGTAGACATATATTTTCAGGCTTGTGTGCTTGGTCACAAAGACCCGCTTATAAACCATCGTCAAGAAGGACGGACACGACATACACACACATATAAGACAGATGCTGCCATCTATCGCCACCTCCACAATTTAGACATGTCCCTGAAGGGGAGGGAAATAGTCCCCAGGGACCTGTACCCGTGGGAAACTGCGCAATGACCGCCCACAGGACTTTCGGACCCAACAGATTTAACGAGCACGTACTCCGCATATATAGTACAGTTGAAATAGAGTTAGGAGTAGAAAAAATTGGAACATTATTCTTGTTGCAAATGGTAGGTAACATGCTTCTAATGAACATACTAAAAATCGCAACCCGTACTGTCGCGACAAATATAATTTTTTGGCCGCCATCTTGAAAAAACGTCATTTTTTTTTTTTTTTAAATCACAATAAATCATAATAAGTCGAGTTTGGTATCAAATTAAAGGAAATTTTATGCTGACAAAGAATATGATATTGGTTTCAAAACTAAAAATATTTACAAGCATGATTTTGTAAGTAAATGATGAGAAAACGTCCGAAAAATATCACTACAAGCGACGGAACCATCCCTTGTTATTATTGAGATGTCCAACAAAAGTTTGCTACTTTGTGACTCAAATCCATGATTCAAAGAATGGAGTCCCTAATAATAAGCAATATTGAACAAACTCTCATGAAATGTACTAAAAGAATGGACAAAGAATGACTGAAAGTCAACATGGAACCTGGATTTTAAAACATTCGAAATGCAGTGAACTAACTTATGAAATGAGTTTGCTGACCAGTGTTTTCCGTTGATATAACTGATGCAAGGATGACGAAAGATTTTGTCAATTTTTTAGATCACAGTCCACTTACTAACTCTTCATGTGTTTTGTAGAATATATTTAAATAAAATAACATATAGTGCAGACAAGGCCACCGTGACATGATTGGAAGAGATATTCAAAATAAACTAACAAACCTTTTAGAGATGGAACTTTATTGAAAACCGCATTAAACAGTTACGGTGAAACTATGGAAAAAAGGATTTGCGGTGAAACTCATCGTATAAATTAGCAGAGACGATGCCTGCTTGCATCTCCTTGGATAGTATAGTACAAGAAAAAAAAGTTTTTCAATTAAGAGTTATCATATATTACAAACTTCATTATTTGACCATAACACTCGGCAAATGAGGAAACGGACAAATATTTCGCAAACTTATTAGATTCCATTGATAACAATAAAATTCGACATTCTCCTTGTGCTCAGCAAAGTACTTCCTACGTTCTTGATAATGGTGCATTAATTCACCTGGACCACTTCTACAACATTTGGGGATATCACAAGTCAATACTAGTATAATGTCAACATAATTTATTAAAAAGTTGTAATAGTTTTTGATGGGTATGAAAAACCAAACAAAATGTGTATGGTGCAGCCTCCTCCTCAAATTACGCATAAAAAAGACATACGTTGTAATTGTAATTGTATTTGATGAAAAATCACCTATAAATGTGAAGAAATACATATTTATTTCCAATTTCTAAAACGACGCTTTGCAATATATTAGAGAAAGCTATTTGAAAGAAAGTGGTCATTATCTCCGTTGTTCATGTAGAATGTGATAAAAATACAGTAATCGTCAAGGAAGAATTAAAAAAGCACAAGAAAGGCAAGTAACTGTAGTAGCTGATGATGCGGATATTTTAATACCACCTTTCACCCATTCTACTAAGAATACTTTTTACATGTAATCTGCCATAAAATATTATAAAGTTCGGGATATTCAAGTTTTTCAAATATCTAATACGAGAGGAAGCTTTTAAAACTTTAGTAGCCCTTGTCTAGCTCTATTGCGACGATTATTCATCGACGATTATTCGCTATTTGAAAAAAGTAAATTTTCGGCTTTCAAGAGTATAATAAGATCAAAACCCTTACGCGATAGGCTTGCAAATTTGAGTCATCCGACGATATTGGTAAAGAATATTTGGTATAAATTAGTTGTAAATTAATTGTGGTACTTTATGAAGGTAATACCAACTAAAGCACACTAAATATGCTGCGTTTCAACTAAGAAAGGATTTGATATAGCTCGGTTACCCACAACACAAAATGCAGCAAAATACCATCTCCTTCGAGTGCATTTGTATATAATTATTTGCAAAAAACTTTAATATGCCATTCCCTAAATCCCACACTGCCGTCGATACAGACATCCATGCTTAGTAGTTTACAAAAACAGTTGTGGAAAGGACTGTGTATACTCTGGATACAGTTTTTATTTAGATAACGATGAAAATGAGGTTTAATTTTAATTAAATTAACTTTATTTTACAAACCACTGACATAACTTTCAACTTTTATATATTATGGTTTAATGTACATTAAAGTTTAAATAATATATTTTTTAAATTTATTTTCATTTCTTTATAATCCATATTTTTAACTAACAAGATTTTAAAACTAATGAGTTTGCAAAAGATTACTTGTACGTTTTCCTGATTTGTCGACTGTTTTGATTAAATAATGTAGTTCGTAATGTAGATAACTTGTAATTGAAAAAAAAATTACAGTCTGTATTACATTATTCAAGGGAACACAAGAAAGTCTTCTTTGTTAAAAGACGCGTATCTAAATGATGAGTTTTACCAGCAATAACTAGTCTTTTTTTTCAATATTTTCATCATAACTGCAGTTCAGTCAGTTTTCAATAAAGTTCCATGGCTGGAAGAGAATGTAAGTTTATTTTGAATATCTCTTTCCATCATATCACGTTATCTTTGTCTGCACTATCTGTTATTCCATTGAAAAATTACACAAAACACTTGAAGAATCAGTAAATTTACTGCGGTCTATAAAAAATTGCATTGCCTTGTTTAGAACTACAAAATATTTCGTCTCATCCCTGCATCAGTTATATCAACGGAAAACTGTGGTCAGCAAACTCATTGCATAAGTTAGTTCACTGCATTTCGAATGATTTAAAATCCAGGCTAAATGTTAACTTTCAGTCATTATTTGTCCATTCTTTTAGTACATTTCATGAGGGTATGTTCAATATTGCTTATTATTAGCGACTCCATTCTTTGAATCATGGCTTTGAGTCGCAAAATAGCAAACTTTTGTTGGACATCTCAATAATAACAAGGGGTGGTTCCGTCACTTGCAGTGATATTTTTCTGACGTTTTCCCATCGTTTCCTTCCAAAATCATGTTTGTAAATATTTTTTAGTTTTGAAACCAATATCATATTCTTTGTACCGGGATTCGAACCCGAACCCAGAGGCTCCAAAGGCTAGCTCCCTAACCGTTGCGCCGCCGGGTCAGCTTATATGGTATATCATATTGTGAAAATTAGGCGGCAACCGAAGTTTTCCGCATCGTAGACTTTAAATATCCCAAACCATTGCTTAGAGAGCTCTAGTTAGATGATAATGTAACCAAACAATTATAAATATTTATTTTTATCGAAATTCGGAGAGAACAAAAATGGACGTTACCCGTTAAAGGTTATGATACCAACTCCAAGGGTCGTGGGGAGCCTAGTGGTTAAGATCTCGGTCTCGGGATCGGAAGGTCCCGCGATTAAGTCTCGACACCTCTGAAGATCCACCGAGTATATGCGGGGTACGTGCTCGTTAAATCTGTTGGGTTCGAAAGTCCTGTGGTCGGTCATTGCGCAGTTTACCACGGGTACAGGTCCCTGGACACTATTTCCCTCCCCTTTAGGGACATGTCTACATTGTGGAGGTGGCGATAGATGGCAGCATCTGTCTTGTATGTGTGTGTATGTCGTGTCCGTCCTTCTTGACGAAGGTTTATAAGGGGGTCTTTGTGACCAAGCACACAAGCCTGAAAATATATGTCTACCAACCAACTCCAAGAATTGTAGAATTTAAAAATCCAGAAGGACTAAGCCTACATGTATTGTAACTAGTAGTATGCATACTGATATCCAATCGATAATTTTACAAGATTTCTCAAATGTGAAGATTTTTAATTAAGTTATTGCAAGACATTTATTGTTGAAACTTTTACGTTTTCTTGGAATATATTTGTGGCTAGTAAAATTTTTTGCTTTCGTAAAATATCGTGCAATTCTAATGCTATCAAAAGATCGATATCTGTTAACTAAGTGTCTATAGCATCACATTGGACCAATTTAACAAGAATGACTGAATCAAATTGGCTGATTAACAGTGCAGATATGGAAGAAATTATCTATCTTTACACTGTAGAATCTAAAAAAGCGAAACTAGTTGAAGTTGTTGATTTATCGGACGATAATAAAGTAAGAAATAATTCTCTTTTCCATAACTCTAAAAAGACTAAAGATTGAATTTCGAAAAACTTATAACTACAGATCATATTAGCTATTGTATGTCAAACTTTGTCTATTATAAGTAACCATTGTATATATGTTTAAAACGCGAGGATATTTTCAAGCTTAATATTGTACTTAATGATTGAAAATAGTTTTGTTGAATCATAAATTTTTAATTCAAATTTAATTTCCGTTGTTAGTATAAGTTAAGAAAAAAATTTATAACTATTTTCTGGAAAAATGTCTGCTCGGGTGTCGGCTCTTCCATGTACTGTAGTTCTAAATTATGACGCCTGTCGCCAATAGCCCTCGTGTAGCTCTAGTGTGGCGATAATACCGTGGGAAAATATGATGTTTTTTTCAATTTAATGGTTTCTTTCATGTGTTATTTAAATTTTGAAATTAAGCTTTTTTCTCTTCTAGAATACCACCGGAAATTCAAAGAACAGAGATCTAGTACTTTCGACTCCAAATACTGATCAAAACAATAATTCAAATAGGACGTTTGACGAGCCAGAACACCTGTTTACTTTGACTAAAGATTCTAAAACTGATGCTATTCCTGTTGCAAAAACGGAAGTGGGTGAAGGTAAATTTAAATATTTTGTTTAACTTCGTAATAATTGCATATGGCAGAGCATAAGTTTTATATTTATCATGTTCTCTTAAAGTTTTTAGTTGTTATAAAATGCAATATGTATTTTTCTGCCGAAAAACTCAGTCCAGGAAAAAGCATAGACCAGAAATTATGACAACTATAAGTTTCTTTTAATGCGTATGGGTTGTCAGAATTATTTTTAGGGTTCCGTAGTGTCCTAGGCCGTAGCTCATGCTTCGGATGGCACCGCTGTAAGTTCTATAGTCTTCTTAGCCATCCTTTTTACGAATTGTGCTCAAATCAAAACCCTGACTATAAATAAAGCCATGTGTACGGTAAAGGTTCACAAACTGTCTTGCGTGGGAGTGCATGTTAAATATGCTTCAAAGTCCCAACGCTGCGTACGATGCTCCCTTAACGGTTCCGTTGGGTGCCTACTCGGGTGTCGGCTCGTCAGTTGACTGTGGTTCTAAATTACGACGCCCGTAGCCAATAGCCCTCGTGTAGCTCTAGTGTGACGATAATTCAAGCTAAAGTTTAGGTTTAATAGGTGAGCTGTTACTCTCGGCCGTCACACCTCGCATTTCATTACAAAAACGTTATCCAATCCACATGAACGTTCATGGCTATTCGTTTGAAAGCAGCTTGTTGACCGTAATGGACGCTATGATTACGATGCTTAGGAAACCCATGTTTAAGGTTGGGTTGGGTTCCAGTTTAGGTGTCGGCATCATCACTCGACCGCAGTTCAAAAATTGCGACACACGTCTACAATAGCCGTAGTGTATCACAAATGCCACATTAAGTTTTAAATCTACGCAAGATTCTGTCGTTCTTTAATCTGATATTGGAGTTTTTATAATCAATATCGGATACAATTGACGTTTGTAATTTGAATGATCTTGAAACAATGTACTCTATAGTCATAAAAGTAAAATGGAAATTGTAAAGTGGCTATTACGCTTATCTATAAGATTGCTTTTGATACCACCTATATACAATTAAGTTTTATTTATCAACGTGCTATCCTCCGTCCTTAAAAATAGTTGGAATTTGACGGTGACTTATTGCTTGTTAGAATTAAACATATTTTACCAACCCGATAGCTGTGAAAAATGTAGCAGGTTGTCTTGTAGCATCAAACTACCTAATAAGGCTTCAGTGATCGACTCCCAGAGAACTTTTACAATCAATAAAAACGAGAGAGAACATTAACAATCAATAAAAAAATTAATATTTCTTAGAATTATTCATGTATTACATTTTATTACCGAGGGCATCGTCGAGAAAAGCATTTGAAGAAGCTTTTGTACTGTGAAGTGTGAAGTTATCAAACTATTTTTCAATGTCGGGTTAGTTTGTAAGTCAAGTACAAAGCCAACAGATGGCAGCAGCACATTTGTTTTAACCTCTTCCTTCCCAGGAGAGGAAAAAACCTACGTATACATTCTTTATATCGACAAATTTTCAAACAATTATATTAAGAAGTATGTTTGGAAGTAATTTTGAAAGAATTGGCGTTTCAGATTTGTTGAGGGTCACGTCAACGTAGTAGGATTTGAGCGGTAAAAATACATTTGTGTGCTATGAATAAACAAGCTTTGTCAGCTTTTTGTGATTTTGTTATTTCAAATTTTTTTGTTCAATACAAAATGACATAAATTTACTGCTGGTTTTTTTTATACAACTAATAAATCGGCAGCTTCAGTATCGGTACTTTCGGAAAGCTTAAACATATTTACATTCTAGTATATAATAAAATTGTATGAAGAACATTTTTTAAATGAAGTCGTGAAATGAATTCTAGAAATTTCCACATGTGAACCTCTGGAACAAAAATTTAAACAACTTTTGGGTCCTTAAAGTAATGAAATACAAACAGTAATGTAAATATTTTAATTTTTGATGTTTATCAGCGGGGCCGCCGACAGGGGGGGGGGGGGGGCAAAACTATGCATTGCATAGGGGCCCGTGAAAAGTTAAAGGCCCGCGCCAGCGGGCCCTGTTTTTTTTTAATTATAAGCAAAAAAATTTTCGCAAATCACTAAAATATTTTATTGGTTCGAAATTAACATTTGGCCCCTAATGCCCAGGATTAGGGCCCCTGAGTCGGAAGGACCTAAAATTGCATCCCATATCGAAAGAAATTTGCTAATTTTTTGTATTAATTTTGTAAAATTCGTTAGTATTATTGCAATGTTCGTGACTTTTCACAGATTTTAATTTTTTTTAAAGACAACTTGATAAGCAAAATTCATTAGAATATTTAACAAGAGGGGGGGGGGGGGGCCCTATGTCACTTTAGGATCATATTTACCAATGTGCACATTTAACGACGGAGACTAAAGTCCCCATTTTTTTTGGAAGCTCACAATTTATTTAATTTGAAAAAAATATGGAAATGGAAATTGTTAGTGTTTATTATAATTTTTGTTGAAATTTTTAGCATTGACTTTTTACCATTATTTTTTAAAATATATTATAATAATTTATTCTTTCTTCGATAATTTAAACTAAGAAATTATTCCTTGTTCAGTAATAGGTTTCACAAGAGGGGCCCTTCGGGAATTTATATATATGCCCCCCCCCCCCCCCCCCCCCCCCCACACACACACACACCTTTTAATTTTTTTAAGCAATTAACATTTCTTATTAGGGAAAGACCACTTCGCATTTTCTAAATTTGTAAAACAAATATTTGTAATAATAAATGGTAGGGCACTTGCAGTTTTTTTTAATGCTAAGCCAGTTAATATCAAAATTATAGTTTTGATTTTTTAAAATTCGAATAAGAATAAAACTAAATTAATATAAATATGTTTTTCCAAAATAAATTAGTTTTGATTTTTCAAATAGGGTATACTCCAATATGAGTACACTAAAACAGCAAAAAATTAAAAATTTAAGCAATATATTTTATTTAAAAATGACCGGTTTTGTCACTTTTATTGAGAGTGACATAAACGGAAGTGAATCGGCTTTATTATTGATATTCTAAACTACGCTCTCTAAAGATAGCCGGGCTGTAAACGTTCATCAATTAAATATTTACTACGCAGTTTGTTAGTATCTACTATCGGATGGTCAGGTGATTTTCTAGTAATGTGTGATACCTGTAAGTACTAAGTAACGTAGTAATTCACGCCAAATTTTTTACAGTGTAGTTATTCGAAATAATAACGGACACGCGTCATTTTTCTGTTCCAGACTGCCCAGACAAGATTTTTTGAGCAGGAAGAGAAGAAGTTTTTGTTTCATTCATTTCCTAGTATTTCCTCCTCCATTTTGTAGTAATAATATGATGTTAAGCTTATGTGTTAATTAACACCGATTTAAATAGGTAGTCTTAGATTTCCCAAAGACACGTACGTGAAATTTTCGTTAGCTAACAACAAATTAGTTACTTTATTTAGAAATAAGGGATTTAATTGTTCACTAATAGTTACCATAAATTTAGGATCATTATAATGAAGAAAATTGAATTTAATGAATAAATAAATATTATATTTAATATAATTGTTTAGAGTAATAATAATTAAGTAGCTTTTTAGCAGCCAGATTATTTTTTTATTAATCATAGTTGAGTGTTACAAAATCACACTGCTTCTTGTCTTTTTCTTTTGTAATTCGAATGTTATAAGAATAAAACTGAAATATTGTAAAACTGTTTTTCCGTAATATAGTATTTTTGATTTGTCAAATGAATCAATTTTTTCGATAAATTGTGACTTATGGGGTTTCTGAAAAAATTAATTCAAATAGTGTTTTCACAAAATATTAGTTCACCGAAAATAATAAAAATTAGATTTTCTAAACAATATATTTCAATAAAAAATGTGTAGTTTTAATCACTTTTCCGTAGACTCGTAAAATGAAGGGAAAGTCCGTTTTTCTGGTGGGCAGACAAGACATTTTTTTAGAGCATAGACCAAGTCTGAGAAAGGAGATTTTGTTTCATTCATTTCCGGTAGGGAGAGTCCCCTACCAGGATGGGGGACCCCTTTTAGTCTTATCTACTTCGTGATTTCCCGCGCTATTGACAACATTCCATCCCCACTTGTAGCAGAAGGCACTATCCACATTCCGCGTGGACGACGTGGAATCACCGAGCGTGGAGGATTAAATAAGTGAGCGTAAAATAAACACATCCCGCTACATAGAAATGACACCCGCTACATCTAATGAGCTAACTAAGTTGCATAGGGGCCCGTAAATCCTGTCGGCGGACCTGTTTATCAGCACATCAGCGGATTATAGTAAGCACATGCACTGTACTTTTTTTTTTCCTTTGATAGAACTATTTTTCATGATTAATGTACTTGACTGTATAGCTAAAATACATTCCAATATCGCTTAAATTATAATTTAAAACTACAAAATAACGAATGTATCTTTTTTTGTGATAAAAAAAATCTTTAAAACTATTTTTAAAAGGGTTTTTTTCAACGGTACGTCACGTGATCAAAAATCCGTTGCGGATTTGGCCAACACCACTAGTAAGAATAAACCCAAACTGGCGAATGTAAAGAATTGTAACAGATAATAGATGGTGGTTTTGTTTTGCAGAAGCGGAGAGTTCAAATTTTCCTAAAGTAGATTTCAATATTGTGAAGTTACTCGACGTTTTCAGTTGGCGAAGTGTGTTTATACTTACTAGGGGCATCACAGATACCACATGGGTCAGGAGCGTTTATGTGTGTAATTTTTCATCCGAATTTTAAAATTCTTTTTTTACGTTTTATAACAATTTTAAAAAAAGAAAGTAATATTTTTATTGTACATACGCTTAATGTTGATAAAAAAAATAGTCAAATACCCTATTATTTTCAGTGACAACTGGCACTGGCCGGCGAAAGAGGAAAAGGCGGGAAATCGAAGTCGTGAGCTGCAATGTCTGCCGGGAAGACTACGAGATTATCTGCAAGAACGGCAGCAACCTATTCACATCAAAATGCGGGCATTTGTTTTGCACAGATTGTCTGAGAAACTTGGAGACCTACAAATGCATTGAGTGCAACGAAGGGATTTGGAATTTGTACAAAGTCTATTTGTGATTTTCACGTAGTGTTTCCTTTTAAAAGTCATGGTGAGTCTCGTAGCACTAGTACATTATATTTGAGGTCTTAAGATCTGAAAAAGTATTGCTTTTCTATGTAAGCATATTTTCACCATGCATGAAAATCGCATTAAAAAAATCGAAAAGAAACATCCGGTTATTTTATTAATTAATAAAGTTTAAAAGTAATATCCCCATCAGTCGACACTTATTTTGATTCAAAATGGACTTATTTTGATTCAAAATGGACTTATTTTGATTCAAAAAAAGAATTATTTGTGCTTTAAAATGGAAATGTTCCCGGAAAATAAACATTGGAGTTTAATGGCTGCATAGAGCTCTATTAATTTTTATTCTTGAAGGAGAAAAAAAAACTTCGCCAAAATACATCAGAGAAAAAAATCTTAACTGTAATTGTTAATAGTTTAGCGAGCTATTTTTAACTTATTTAAAAATTTAATTAAGTAACCAGCGGATATTCTTCTTAACATAAGTTTTATTTTGATACGATTTTTGAAACTTGTGAAAAAAAAATGCATAATTAGCAATAATTTAACAGATCTTAGTTTTTCAAAATTAATGCATTAGGCCTATGAAACTTGCATCCCTCTTAAACGTGTTAAGTTCATTAATGTCGATGTTATCGAACTTGCAATTTGTTTTATTCCAACATACAAGACACTAACCATGGTGACAGCATTGATCAATGATCCTAAATGCAATGTTGCAATGAAAAGTTTGAACATCCATTTGACGAATTTAGTCACCATCGCACTAGTGTAAAGTCCTTATTTGCATTGAAAATAATTTTAACTGGAATAACGAATGAGCTTTTATTTTACATGGATTGAAAATGTTATAAATTGATTTGTAATTTTAGTGTTTTTAATTTTGTGTATTTCGTGTGTTTACTTGATTTTATATTCAAACTCAATTTATTTTGGTTTTAAATAAAACAACTTATAGTTTATTGTGTGTATTTTTTTAATGCTGAAAATCGTACTTCTAGCCTCTTTACTGGGCTTTAACACAATATGCTGATAATCTTCAACTTAGCGTTAGGTACTATGTCGCTCAAAGTTCCGTTGGGTGCCCGCTCAGGTGTCGACATCGTCACTTGACCAGGGTTCTAAATTATGAGGCTTAATTGTTTGTGTTGAAGCTCCTGAAAGAGGCTAGAAATATACAGCCGGAAACGATTAAATTACACTAATTACATTTATGCGCTAGTGGCCTACTAGTAAACACTAGTCATTTTTCAGAAATTTTCCTCAAATTTTTCTAGAAAGTAGGCTTGCCGGAGTTATATTCGTTAGGCTGTGTCCTGACTACGACATCAAATGCCACAAATGCAACAAAACTTGGCGACTTGGCAGAGTCAGCCACATGCTATTGCATCGCTTGGCGCCTTCGGCGGTTGCCAAGTTTTGTTGCATTTGAAGTCATAGTTAGGACACAGCCATACAATAAATGGGTGAATGTGTAAAAACATAGCCCCCTACATATAATGCCGTCCAAGCTCGATCAAAATTGGAAGTCATGAGAAAGCTATCAATAGATGGCGCCATGGCGCGACAAACAATGTGCTCGGTGACATGTGTTGTTTGTTTACACCCATTTCGCTGTGATTGTGATAAGAAATTTTGGTTACAGAGTTCGAAATTTATATTTTTTTTTGTAAACTTTTGTAAATGCAACAAATAATGGCTATTTTTTTTTGCATCATACTATCCTATAAGTCAAGGAAAGAACACGGTGTTTCCATATAGGAGTTCCTACGAAATGGAAGGTAAGGAGTTTTTAAAATTATTCTTTTTTTTGGTGAAAATTTCTAAATATTTTTATTCTTGAATCTTTTCGTGATGCATTAATTATTATTTTTTGTTTTTTCCCTCATAATATATAGTTTAAACACATATTTACTATTGTTCTATCTAGATTTATATTCATTTTAGTTCGGGCATTCTGTTTTCTAATATACGAGTTTTTTAATTAATAAGTTTTGAAAAAAAAAACTTTTCAATATCTATATTCGCATAAATTCTAATACTTTAAATGCATTTTATAGTTGAGATTTAAATGATCTATCTCATTTTAAAATTTTGTTGTTGTTCGAAATTATAGTATTATTATTAAGGGACTGTTATTCTTAACAGAAGCAATTTTAATAAGTGTTATAGTATTTGTTAAATTTTCTTTAGGAATCCAAAGCTAATTTTTTTTTAAATAATGGAACGTCTGAACAAGGTTCTCATTACTTTAAATTACTTCATTAGTGTTTTAATCTCCAGTAGAAAATTCTTATACGGGGATTTTAAATGAATAGTTCTATAGCGGTTTTTTTTAAGTTAAAAAAACAAAGAAACTCATTTCATGATTATGTTTTTAAAAATATGTGCTTTTTGTTTTTAGCTTTTTAATCTTAAATTTCTAAAAATTGTGATTTTTGGCAGTAGTATTCTGTAACAGTTTTTACACTATGCAAACATGTTGAAGAAAGATTTTTTTTAATTTAAAATGGTATTTTATGAATTTCTCTTGCAAATAATATGGCTTGGAAGCAGAAACAAAATAAAAAAAGAACTCATTTGTTTATTATGTTACTCGGACCGAACCTAACGGTATTCGAAATAGCCCGCTGGATCCGTCATTCACCGCAAATACATTCCTACTAAAATATGCGACCGACTACCAACAGATGGCGCTACCAGAGTACTTTTTGAGGACAGCCTCTGAGTCTATGTTATTTCTCGAGTATACGCGGCATTCTATGTAGGAGGCTATGGTAGAAAACGTTGCACAGCGTCCTACACCATTCACCTAGTAGTGAGTCGTACTAGATAGCGATGTCTATAATGCTGGAAGCATAGGTGCAATTTCATGATAGCAGGTTCTGGGCGGATAATGGGGCTGGGGAGCCCACTCGGTTAACTCGTTCGCCATGCATGCGAAAAGCAACAGGTTCGTGTCAGGGCATCGCCAAAATAACTGCCGACCCTGTGCAGCCAAACCCCGTCTAAAGGTTACTGCACGTTAAATATGCTTCAAAGTCCTGAGCCTCGCACGATGTCGCCCTTAAAATATATACGTTGGGTACCTACTATCAGTCGTCGGCTCGTCACGTGACTGCGTGATTCTAAATTACGATACCGGTCACCAATAGCCCTCGTGTAGCTCTAATGCGAAGATTATTCAACCTAACCTCTGGCGACGGCTGTCGTAATTTAGAACTAAAGAAACATATTTAAACATAGATAAGAACCTATATCCATATTTTTATCTACAATTTACAATGCATATATGACTGAATGTATAAAATTTACAGAAGATATCTAAACAAAAAACTGACTGTGCACGGTAATTTTTTAAGACGAATTTCCAATTATTCTCTATAGGCATGTTTCACCACTTTGTCAAACAAAACAAAGCAACCAATAAAATCGCAGTTTGGAGCGCGTGACAAAACCAATGAGCTTGTTTCAGCAATCTGTCAAAGAAAACAAAACAACCAATCAAAACTTAGTATGGAGAGCGTGACATCATAAGAAATATTCACATTGTAAGGCTATGTCCTGACTACGCCACAAAGGCAACAAAACTTGGCAGAGTCAGCCCATGCTATTGCATCGCTTGGCGCCCTTGGCGGTTGCCAAATTTTGTTGCATTTGTTGCCTTTGTGGCGTTTGATGTCGTAGTGAGGACATAGCCTATAGACGTCTAACGATTTTGTTGTTTTACTAATATGGAAGGTTATGTTTGTTTATATTTTGAGTTTGACATTACTCTAGTTGGTGTAACTGGTTTAGACGGAAACTTAGCTGATCTAGGAGGAAAAGAGGACATAAAATCTTTGCCTAACGGAAAGGCGTTTACTGCTATCCATTAACCATAGAGATCAATAATCCACTCCGAGCGAAGCAATAAGCCACCTACAATAACCAACCAATCATAAACCAATCAAGTTTTTAGTTCGTGTTCTTGTACTTCAGTTGCGTCTGGTTTCGCGGTTGTTTCGAATAATAAAAATTAAGTGTGTTTGTGAAGTGTCCTGGTCTTGTGCTTTTCTACTAGGTATTAGGTAAGGACTTTTTATATATTACGCAGTGCATTACAAAGCAATGAACTAAACCTTATTGTTTATCTATCATAAGTTTTATTCTATATTTGAATTCTAAATTTTTTTGCTGAACAAAAGAAATTAAAACAAGGAGTAATTATTCCAAAGTTAACCTTCCCTTACTAATTTTTTGAAAAATTTTCGCTTACACGTCACTTAGCCCCTTAGCAAAATTTTAGGTGTATCAATGCTGGGAAATTCTTGGGACTTTATCACGTGTCAGCCCTCAAAGCATACTATGAGGCTGGCCCAGACCATAGAGTTAGGAAGGAGAAGTAGAGGGGTCTATGAGTTCAAATGGTTTGAAGCAGGGCTGTCAGGTTTTTCGAGCTACTGCGTATAACATACTGACACCGAGGTATCCCAAGATGGCCCAGAGACACTTTACCCGTGGCTCCCCTCAGAAAGAGAAGACGTCCCAAAACATCTTCTGGTTCCTCACCGGGACGTCTTCGGAACCAGAGGGTCCAGAGAGGGAGTGTAACACGATCCTAGTGCACCATAAAGAGGGCGCCACCATTTGGGCATCAACGTTTTGCCCACTTGGTGACTGCATCACCAGAGAGGGCCTGGTTTTCAGACTGTAAGCATTGAACTTTTGTCCGTCCAATTTATTATTTTCATTTTGATTTAATTTAACTAAACTTAAAATGTTTTAGTTGTAATTATTGTAATCTAGTGTTGTGTATGTGCTGTCCTTAACTAAATTAAGTAATTTCTAACGTTTCCCCGAGTTTTTTTCTTTCAGTACGCAACCTAGTCCTTGCATATATATATTTTTAATGTTTTATTATTAATATACTTTTAATTTTTTGTACCTTCAATTTTTAAAATACATTAAAAAAATTTAATTTATAATAATTATATAACAATTGAATATAATTAATGAATTTTTTTTTAATTCGAATTTAAATTCCTATAGATACAATATTCCAGGTAAAATCATTTTACACATACACAAACAAAAAATTCTTGGTTCTAGAAATACATTTTTTAATTTAAATGTACATTTATGTAATAATTGTGTACGTGGTTATTAGGTTTTTTTTAATTCTAATTTTTAAAAAAACATCCAAAATACTGAGGGAAAAAATAACCTAACACCCTGAAGAAAAACACAAGTGGGTTAGATTTTCATGAAAAAAAACAAGTTTTTGACAACCCTGGATCAATTGCAATAAACCTGCAAATTTAACCGAGACTTAGCTGTATGGTGAAAAGATTAGGTAAAATATGACACAAACAACATTTATTTCACATAAATAGCATATTTTATGCTTGTGACTACAGCTGTGGAGTGCAAAATTGGTACAGGGTGAGGCAAATAAAACCGGCCCCGGTCTAGAGATAGGAATACGTTGAAATGCTTGGCGAGAAAAACTCTTGAAGCCGCCTGAAAGCTTTCAAGAGGGAATAAAAGATTATTCAAGCGTGCAATGGTTTCACTTGACAAACCTGTTTTTGCATTGGTTGGATCGGATTAGCATCACATTAGAGCTATTCATGGACTATTAGCCAGTTCAGATCGTAGTGCGTCAGTGTGAGTTGCGACTGTGTGAGTGTAAGGATATCAATTCACAGGTGAAGATGAAACTCATAGTACAGCAGAGAGTGTTCATTGTAGAAAATTATATTAAAACGAATTCATGGAAAAAAATGTGACAAATTGTTCAAGAATTTAAATGTGTAAAGGTGCCAAAAAAGAGTACTAGGCAACGATCAGTTACGAAATGGCGTCAGCCAGGATCTGCTGTCAACAAGTTCAAAAACATTCTGAATTGGGTCTGAACACCGGATTCTGGGTTTTGCAATCAATTTAGAATGTTTTGCATTAACAAAAACAAAAAGGTCGGATTCTTTACGATAAATAACAACCGAAATAATCACTAGTGGGAACTTTTTTGATCAGATACAAACCTTGTTTATATTTCATTTCAACTAGCTTTTCCAACCATAGCGTATTTGCCGGCAAATAAGTCGCCAAGCGTTTGTTTGGGCTTAATATTGAAGCGATCAATCGCTTCATGTTAGCAAACCTGTTTTTGTATTGGTTTTTGACTTGGAAATATTTCTGTCGTATTTTTATCTCCACGTTGGGGCCGGGGTTATTTGCTTCACCCTGTATAAGGAAGCTTATGCATGAGTCCAATTAACTTGGGATAAGAGGGGAACCAATTAAATGTAATAACACTTGTTTTAATTATGCTCAGTTACTGTCAAGTGAGTATAAACTCCAAAGTTGAAAGGGTAAGATCCTAGTCCCCGACAAATGACTAAATTTGGTGAGTCTTTTAAGAGCAAAAAGTTATTTTTTTCTGGCAACCATGTAAACTAATCCACAGCAGGGTCTGTTAAACTAACATTGCATATATCCAGTAGCTGTTTAAGCCTAGTTTTATGGTTACCAAAACTAATCGGAAATAATGATTTTCGATATGCCTCCAAGTTCCGAAAGTCATCGGACCAGCAACTAGAATGGATTTGTGTAGGTTGTTTTACTATTCATTAATATTTATGTTGTACATAAATTTTTGCTCATGCGTAGTGAAGGAAAATTGTAATTTAAAAATAAACTGTTTAAATCTGTACCCAGTATGCATTAAGACTTAATCGTAACTGTTTATTCAGTTAATGATAATAAAAGTAGATTTACAGTTGGTGAGAAATAGAAAGTATTACTAAAACTAAAGCAAAAGAAGGAAGAATAGTTTAATTTAGTAAATAATTCGCTCAAGAAAAAAAATGGGTAGCTTTCGTCTAGTAAAAATAAAGATCCATTCTATGATTTTTTAAAATATTTTGCTAAATGTTAATTAACATCAACTTCGCAAAGGGTTATGAACAATTGATTAATGTAAATTTCAAGAAAAGTTACAAGAACTTTGCCTAGCAATTTTGAACCTTTTTTATTTTTTGTAAATCGAAATATATTTTATTACAGGATGTGGAGACAAAGGGGACATGAACACAAGCTAAATGCTGGCTTTCAAGATAATCAGTTTCATAATCAATATGAACCAAGACAAGATTACTATCGAACATACGGATGCAATCAATGGCAAGCTCAGCCAAGAATTCAACCACCAGTGTGGCGTAATGAGCATTGGGACCAATCATTTAACTACAACAACTCGTATCAATCCCATTCATATTATAATAACTTTTATCAGGCCAACTATATAAATAATAGGGATCAATTTCATGCTTATCAAACTTTCAATCAATATCGAGGTAACCCTAACTTAAATTTTTCTAGAGAACAGACAGCTCCTTCGCAGAAAAGAGCTCGAAATGTCTCTGTATCTAGACCCCCAAAGAAAACAAGGTGGGACAGGATAGATTCACATCCACAAAATGAAGTTCCTCATGCTTCACCTTCTCAAAGTACTGATCCTGTATCCACCAGTTCTCGAAATGCTGGTCCTGTATCATCAGATTCTCAGCAGGTCGATGCAGTTCCTGGGGTAGTTCTTTCTCAGGATATAGTTTCTACATTACCAAACAAAAATTCTGTTGCTTCTGAAAGTCAGAGCAATAATTTATCAGTTTCTTGTTCACCCAAGAAAAGTCCTGAAACAGCTACATCTCAGAATACAAGTCATATAGCTACTTTGTCTCAGAATAAATGTGCCCAAGATTTTACATCTCTAAACAATGATTCTGTATCATCTACATATCAAAACAAAAGTCTTACCTTATCTGCCTCTCATGACAATGATACTATGTCATCCCATTCGCAGAGCAAAAGTCATGATACTTCTATATCTCGGAACCGAAGAAGTCCTCGAAGACCACGAAACAAAAATCCTGCAACCGCTATAACTAATAACATTAGTCGTAATGTAATTTCCATAACTCGGAACAGAAGAAGTCTTCGACTGTCTATATATATGAACAAATATCCTGTACCTACTTCAACACAAAATAAAAGCTGTGCCTCTAAGTACTGTAAAAAAAATCATGCTCGGTCACAGAACAAATATCCCACAGCTACTGCAGCCCACAACAAAAGTCCTGCAGCTACTACTGCCCGCAAGAAAAGTCTCGCAGCTAACACGGCCTGCAATAAAAGTCCTGCAGCTGCTGCAGTGAACAACAAAGGCCGTGCAGCTGCCACAGCACGCACAACAGTCCCGCGGCTGCCACAGCACGCAAAAAGTCCAGCTGCTGCCACAGCACGCAACAAAAGTCCCGCTGCTGCCACAGCACGCAACAAAAGTCCAGCTGCTGCCACAGCACGCAACAAAAGTCCCGCTGCTGCCACAGCACGCAACAAAAGTCCCGCAGCTGCCACTGCACGCAACAAAAGTCCAGCTGCTGCCACAGCACGCAACAAAAGTCCAGCTGCTGCCACAGCACGCAACAAAAGTCCAGCTGCTGCCACAGCACGCAACAAAAGTCCCGCAGCTGCCACAGCACGCAACAAAAGTCCCGCAGCTGCCACTGCACGCAACAAAAGTCCAGCTGCTGCCACTGCACGCAACAAAAGTCCAGCTGCTGCCACTGCACGCAACAAAAGTCCAGGTGCTGCCACAGCACGCAACAAAAGTCCAGGTGCTGCCACAGCACGCCAAAGTCCAGCTGCTGCCACAGCACGCAACAAAAGTCCAGCTGCTGCCACAGCACGCAACAAAAGTCCAGGTGCTGCCACAGCACGCAACAAAAGTCCAGCTGCGGCCACAGCACGCACCGAAAGTCCAGCTGCGGCCACAGCACGCACCGAAAGTCCCGCGCATGTTGCTTCTCGAAACAGAAATCCCGTGGCTTCCACATCTCGGAAAGAAAGTCGGGTAGCTGCTACACTTCAAAACAAAAGTTTGGCAGCCACTTTATCTCAGAACAAAAGTCTGGTGGATGCTGCATCTCATTCGCCTTCAGCTTCTGCATCTCAGAACGAAGACCCTGTCACTGTAATATCTCAAAATGAGGATATAGTATCTGTTACATCTCAAAACACAGATCCTGTAGCTATAACAGCTCGAAACAAGGATCCTCTAGCTGTAACATCTCCGAGCAAGGATATTTTAACATCTACATACCCAAACAATAACCATGTAGCTTCTCATCCACAAAATTCTACAACTCAGAATAATAATCAAATTGTACTTATTGACCTTGACAGTACTGTGCCTTCTTCATATGATACAACAAGTACATTAGGGTATGCTAGCACAACAATGGCTCAGAAAGAGTCTGTACAATCTTTGCCAAACGAGCAAGAGAAGAACAAAAATTACAATTCGTTGTCTCAAATCGAAAATAAAGATGCTGCTGAAGAGGATATTGTTTACCTTTTTTCTGTAGATCCTATTGGAGGAAAACTTGTTGAATTAGTTGATCTTTCAGAGGAATCCCAAGTAAATATTTTAATTATAAATCCAATAAAATTAAGAATATATGTTAGCTAACAGTCTTATTATTTTATTAAAATGAGAAGAATAAAAAAAACTTTATTTAAGCAATTGTAGCAGATTCTAAAAATAAAATATACGCTGCATAATATTAATATAGTTAATTAAGTAGTTATTAATATAATTTGACGAGATTTCAAAAGACTAAATTTACGAAATTTAAATCATTAAAATTTTTATTATCTATATTCCTATTTCAAACTGTTTATAGAATCAATCTTTATTTTAAGGAATTGTTTATTTTCTTTTTGACTGTTGAAATTAATAACTAC
Organism: Oedothorax gibbosus; assembly: GCA_019343175.1. Lineage (NCBI taxonomy): Eukaryota > Metazoa > Arthropoda > Arachnida > Araneae > Linyphiidae > Oedothorax > Oedothorax gibbosus. The sequence continues at coordinate 35,102,372 of CM033277.1, read as the reverse complement.
ATATTTTAAGGTAAATATAAATATTTTTAATGAAAAAAATATATATTTCAGGTTGACTCCATATCTACGAGTACATACATATCAGTAAAACCATACTCTGGAGCATCAGACAATATTATCATTAACAATGATGAAAATGAAAACAGTATGTATATTTTTGTCTTTATTAATATTTAACTGAGTCAATATGTAATTGGGTGTTAAAAAAAACCTTATCACTCGAAACCTATTTGATCTTGAAGCGTAAAGTCAACGTTTAACAGACATGGTCTTTATTTCGGTTATTAAGCTTTTTTTTTCAGCAAATGGTTTATTTTTCAGTTATTTTGCAAACCTGACAGGGCATCTATAAATTATTTGAGAAGGTGGTTCTGGTGAATTTTTTACCCCCTTCCCCTTGAGAGCTCCCAAAGCTTGTGAGATTTTTGAAAATTTATACTTTTTCTGAAATACATTAGATTTATTTCAAAAAACATTTTTTTTTATTGTGGACACTAGTATTGTATAATTAGTATTGTATACTTAGTGTGTACTTCACAACATTCGTTTAATCGTGCACGCATGAGGCTGGCCAGTGAGGGCTAATCAATTGAAAGGCTACAGTGGTAATTTGCGGTATTCGGATAGCCACTATTAATACTATCTTGTTAGATTTTGCTATATCCAAGTCAAGAAACATGTTTTACTTGAATTTAACTCAATTTTCTTACAATTCTGTGGTGGGTGTATATTTTGAGTAACCACAATTTTTAGATCGGCTACAATTTATTTTCATAAAATTTATTCTTCTAATATCTTTCTTATCTATTTTGGATGATCATATTTAGTTTCTGCAGAACTGAGATGACAAAATAAAGCAAACTCTTCAGAAAATGAGAACTGTGCAAGCAGTTCCTGGGGTTTGGCGAGCGGCCCCTTGTTTATTTAAATATTACTACCATACAGAACAAGTCCATTTACAGGTAGAGGACTATAACAAGACAGCTCAAAAATACAAAAAACTAAAAGGGGACACTAAAAGAAAAACAAGGAATACTAAAAATATTAAAATACAAAAAAACCCACTAAGATGATGTCGATTTCTGATCCTAAATGATTCTGGTCCTTTTTTAGAGCTCCTAATTCAGTACGTACCTGATACACTGCATTATGGACATTAACTGTTAAAAGGCAGTTTTAGTTATCTATAAATGAACTTTTTAAACTCTGAGGAATAGTTAAATTGGCAATAGTGTAAACTTGTTTTCTCTGCATGCAATTTAAAACTCATTTTAAAAAAATGTTTTTAAAAAGTTATTTATGGAAATATAAATGGTTGAGAGAATCCACAATGTTAAAATTAGTGAACAAAATAAAAAGATTTCTACATATTTTAAAGTTTGTGTTATTAAAACACTGACTTATTTTTATGCCTGTATCCTTCAGATGGCTAATTATAATGGCACAATATATAAATATTAAAACTAGCTTGTACTTTCAATTGTGTAACTGGATTCATATCATTTTTGTATTTTCTTCCATATAGGTTATGAAAATAGCAAACATGAAGAACCCGTTGAATGTGGAGAAGCATGTTGTTATATGTGCAATAAACGTCTTAAAGAACTGTCTAATATTAACTGTGAATTATATGTGGCTAAGTGTGGTCACTTGTTTTGCATGTTATGCATCAAAAAGGAAAGCAAATGCATAAAATGCAAGGTGACAATAACGAATTTAAGGAAAGTTCTTTCAAAACCTCTTTTTATATCATGTGATACTCTTTAAAGAATTTTTTTTGTTTAAAGTAAAGTGTTTTTTTATCATATTTTTGAGATTTCCGTATTTGTTCTAAAGAGATATATATTTGTTAAATGGCAGGGCTTTTAGCAGTGGTCCTGAAGTCCCTATTTTAATTCATAGTCCAGTACTTGGCAGAGGCAAAACAAAGTAATTTACTTATTTATTTCTTAATGATAAGATTTATTTTTTGTCTGCATAAAACAGAAAAAAAAAATATTTTTTCAAAAATTAAATGTCCTTTTGTATTTATCATTTAAAAAAAAAAAACAAGTAAATTTTTCCTCCTTGCTGAAATTGAAATCTTAACATCTCAAATCTTACATAAAATAAGTTATTTTCAAAACTAATTCATGAAACCCAACATTAATACATTTTTTCCCCTGATTAACTCTTGGAATAAACTGTAGACTTGCAACATACATTAAAATACTGCTCTTATACATGAAGTATTATATTTATCAGTCTAATTTTCTGCATTCCTAAAAACAGGTTCTTGATTTTTAACTTTTCGTTTTCCATGTTCTTATTAGGTAAGTGCAATATCTGCTAAAAGCCTTGTTATATTAGGTAAAAACTATTGAATGCAAATTTATCAGGTACATCTTTTAAAACTAAACATCTATGCATTTATATAAATAAAATGCTTCAAATATTTTTATTACTTCAATGTAAAACTATATTCAATACTTGTAGTTGGTAAACTAATTTGTCTATGATTTTTAAAATTTATATCACAGTGTGATAGGTGCTTTTTTTTTGTTAATCAAGAATGTTATTCGAGAACCTTATAATTACTCTTCTGTATTGTTTCAAACCTAATAAATTAAAACTGGTTGTGATCTAATTATTATTAACAATTATATGAACCTTGGTTCGTACAGAGTATAATTTTTTTTAAAAATGAATTTTAAATATAAAAGCAAATAAGGCTGGTTTGGAAGAGACTAATTAATTTCAATGAAAAAAAGCATAGAATTTTAACAATTAAGGATTTTTACTTTAATTTTGTATCTTGACTTAGAAATCCTAAGCAACAATTTAATTGTTAAAATACATGGGCGATTTACAAAATAACTATAAATTTAGCTACTTAACACTTTAACCACTGTACATTATGAAATTAAATTTGAACACTCTGTTTTAACTATTGAAATGTGAGATTATTAAGTGAATGTGCGTTTTAAGCAGGTACAAAATGGAGTTACAGATCTATTCTAATTTAATTATCTAGTTAATCAGTGCAGGGTTTCTCTTTTCGGATTGAATATATGAAAAACTGATGTTACTAGCAATAATTTGAACCTAACAAAAGGAGACAATGTTTTCTTATTTTTAAATTGTAATAAAAGCATTGGTTTTAAAGAATGTTTTAAGGCTAGCTAAACTTATAATCTCGTTAACTTGACTACGGCAAAATGTTCAGCAGTAGAATATTTCTCTATTGTACAATAAAATTTCCCAAGTGATTATTTTGCAGAAGAAAATATGCCATTCTGGCAAAAGAAATATTAAATGATTTTATAATAACTTTAGAATACAAATAGTGTTACGGAATGTATATATGGATACTTAAACCTAAATATATAACTAATACTTAATTATAAATATAGATACTTAATCTATTTTTAAAACCATGTATTGAATTTGTGTTAAAATGGATTTCGAATCATGCTTGGTAAAAGCTCTGAAATTATAAAAATGATCTGAATGCGTTATTATTAATGAAAGAAATGTTCTGAGATAGTTTCACACTCTAAGGGGAGTCTACTACTGGGGAGATATGTCGATTTGAAATGATCCAAATTATTAACCCTAATTCACAGCTGAAATTGAGGAGAATAACAGTTTACCGTTCTTAGATGTTCTTGTTATTTTCCTGTTCGACAAGTTTTACACAAGTGTTCCGTAAGCCATTTGCTGTATCTTCGCCACCCCATTCCTGATCTTGTCACCCTTACAAACCAAAAATGGCAGCATTTTACTAGCATTAAACATTTGTTCTACTGATAAAGCGCTAGAATATGAGCTCCTATATATCAAAGCCATTGCTAAAGGTAGAGGTTATAACCCCAACATCATGGACACGATAACTAAAAGACTCAAGAAAAAAGTAAATATCACCCCTACTACTGAAGAAAATTTGTCTCAATTAATTGTCCTGCCCTATTATCACCAAATCAGTAAAAGCATTGCTAATATTTTTTAAAAGTTTAAATTTAAAGTTATTTTCTCTCCCACCAACAAATTAAAGTTTTCCAATCTCAAAGACCTCATTGATACTTTTTATGACTGGGGCATTTATAATATCCCTTGCCAATGCGGCCTTTCATACATAGGAGACTTAAAGAACACGAAGCGTATGTTAAAAAACAAGAGAATGTCAGAAATATTCAGTCGCTACACATTCTTGGGAGATCACTGTTTCAATTTCTCCTCTGCTTCAATTTTGGTCAAACCTTCTAGCATTGAGGAACTTTACTTTTACGAAACTTACTACATACTCAAAAACCATAATAACCCTGTTAATTAATCCAACATGCCAGATTTTTCTTTAATTTGGAAGGGCCTTATAGCAACAGTAACTTTTCTCTCTTTTTCTTCCCACCCACATTTTCTCTCCCTCTACACCCCCCCACCCTTCCGGATATCATATTACACTGCTTCTAGCCATTGCGTTCACTGTCAGTTTGTGTACAATGCTGAAGAAGGTAAGCCTCGAAACATGTACAATTCCACGAAATAAACCGTTTGCGGTAATGATTGTTTTTTCTTCATTGTCCTGTCACTAAGGTTGACACCTGAGCTTACACTTAATGCAACATTATAGTGACATTGCATAAGGATTTGGGACCACAACAGATAAACCCATTCAACAGATGAGTCAGTTGGGACTTTGGAAGAAAATACTCGCCAATAAATGTTGCAACAAACAAGTCTAGTTTAACCCCATTAACGCGAACTCGAAGGGAGCACAGAAACATTTCATGTTAACAGTCAGGAATTTTTTTACATTGAACAAGTGAATATTAAAAAAAAAATCAAATTATTCTAATTCTATAATGTAATACCCTATTAATACATGTACACAATTAGTAATTCAATTCATAATGTTTATTTGAAATAGTACATACTATAGAAAAATTATGATTTTTTTTAGGAACAGCAATTAAGAACAATGCATAGTTGCGATATGCAAAATCTCGTGATTTTCTCAGAAGTGGAAGACTATTTTTTAACGTTCGTTGCCATTTTTTAAAAAGTTTTTTTTCCCTTTGTTCTTCAAAACTGAATTATTAAGAAAATGAAAGAGTCAAATTCTGAGTTTTTTTATTCGGGTTAAGCGGGATTTTGCCTATATCGATTTTTCTTTAGGAGATTTTTTAGCATTTGCTCTAAAATTTACGGCCGGGGAATTGCTCTCAAATCATCTTAAGCAAAATTTAGAGTTAAGCGAGTGTTTTAACAAGGTTAGACTGTACTTTGCATTAACTATTAGTGAGAATTTTCTTCCTGTATGGTCCTTTCAGAAGATGATTAGGCAAAGACAGAACTTGCTAAAGTAATCTCTGTGACATGAGGATGCTTTAACCAACAAGGCGTCTCAATCAAGACAAAGTTGCAGACTTAAGTTCACATGATCTCACATTAAAAACTTCAGTGAAACCTACTAGCAACACACTTATTTAGTAGTTAATTTAGTTGTTTTTCCAAAATGTATATTTTTTTACATAATCTTAAAGATCTTGGTCAACCTAACAAATCGTGACCAGATTTGACTACTTTTCAAAAACCTCGCCAAGTCGAAATAACAACAAAGAAAATAAACTTTTACGTATCAGGAATAATTAATTAAATTGCAGACCAGATTTATAAAAAATGTTGAACGTTAAAAACCTAAAAAATAATTTTAAAAAAGTAAATAATTATTTAAAATCGTTAAGCATATAATTAATAATAGATTAGTAGAAAAAAACTTCAGAATTATATGCTAATTTCGCCAAAGGTTGCCATAATACCAAGTTGTCGGAGTTACCAGATTTAGCGTGAAATTGCCAGGCACGATTCTTTAGGTTAACCAAGAGGGTTGGGTGTCAAGATTCAAGAAGACCACTATTACAGAGAGTATCCTTTCGTCTTCCAATCGAGCATTAAATTTAGAAAATCATCATTAAAAAATTATAGAATTTTACTAAACATAAAATGTGGCCCAATTTTAACAGATTCTAAAAATATGTAGACTACTCTAGACTAGTTTTTTTTTAAGTTAATGTGTTTTTAAATAAATTTATTTTATAGGTTTAGGTTAAAAATCTCAATAATTTTCTTTTAATAGTTATTTAATAATAGTTAGATTTTAAAACCATTTTTTAAGATATCAGATAAGTCAAAAAAACTTATGCAGAAATAGTTTTTGTATCAAAAATGACATATTTTTTAATAAATTTTAAATACAATAATGTCTGATCTAGTATGTATTAAAAAAATTCGAAAGGTAAAACTACATTAGATTCCAAAAACACCTTTTTAACGATTCTTGATTGAAATTGCCGAAATTTGAATATTGTTTGTTTACTTTGGGGTTTTATTATGGATATGACATCATCCTTCACTGCTGCCATACAGAGCACAAGTTTGTCACTTCCTTACGAAAGTCGAAATTTAAAAAAAATTTATTTTGTGAAAGCAGTTTTTTAATGTTTTTTTTCCTCGTCAAACTTTTGAAAACTATTGTAACCTACCTAATTTTTCTATATCTTAATTAATTTCCATCCAGTTTCGTTGAAAATATTTTCGGTGTCTGGTCATTTTGTTTTTATTTGGCCACGTAATCTCGAACCGGATCTTTTTGCTTCTGTCTTCATTTTTAGACGCCATAGTTCGCATTCTAACCTTGGGCGGATTGTTTTTGTGTTGCATCAAGATCTTTTATAACGTACCTTGTATTTTGAAAATATCCCGTTGACTGTTTTGTATCACCCCATTTCGGCCGCTTCCACCCGAAGGCGCCTGCAAGAATCGTGTCGGCCAGCACAAATGAACTGTGCATCGGGCACAGGCCGAACCCTCAGATAAAACCATCCAACCTCTCCCCGTCCGACGATTTGAAACCAGCGACGATGACCGCCATCCGCAAGAAGCTCGTCATAGTCGGCGACGGCGCCTGCGGTAAGACCTGCCTCCTGATCGTCTTCAGCAAGGATCAGTTCCCGGAGGTGTACGTGCCCACAGTGTTCGAGAACTACGTCGCCGACATCGAGGTGGACGGCAAGCAGGTCGAGCTCGCCCTGTGGGACACGGCGGGACAGGAGGACTACGATCGTCTGCGTCCCCTTTCCTACCCGGACACGGACGTGATCCTGATGTGCTTCAGCATCGACAGCCCCGACTCCCTGGAGAACATCCCGGAGAAGTGGACCCCGGAGGTGCGGCACTTCTGCCCCAACGTGCCGATCATCCTGGTCGGGAACAAGAAGGATCTGAGGAACGACAATGTGACCATCTGCGAGCTGGCCAAGATGAAGCAGAAGCCGGTGACCCCCGAGGAGGGCCGATCCATGGCCGAGAAGATCAACGCGTACGGCTACTTGGAGTGCTCGGCCAAGACCAAGGAGGGCGTGAGAGAGGTCTTCGAGACCGGCACACGGGCCGCCCTGCAGGTAAAGAAGAAAAAGAAGACCAAATGCGCCCTTTTCTAAACTGTGTGTGTCGCCTGGCCTAGAGTATAAAAGAGATAAAAAAAGGGTTTTAAGTCATTTTCGTTACGAGCATATATATATCCTGTCATGTGGAAGTTCGAGAATAGATGTAGTATGGGACAGTTCTTGGCGTGTTTGGCCGTCTGATTGTCGAGGGCAATCTTGCTTGCCTTAACCAGAATCCAACTGTATGTAACGACCAGAATCCGTCTATGACCAATTTCGCTGTATAAGTTTCCCTGAGTGATTGTGTTCGTTGCAATGTAATGTGTTATGAGATTCTATGCAAGCAATTCTCCTTTTCTAAAAAATAGTAATATGCTGTTCTTGGCAACAAAGTTAAGTGAACAGGCAAGATTGATTTATATAACTAAGCACATCAAGAAAAGTCTTATATGACATCTGTATACTGAAGTTCGAAGCATTTCCTTATTTGAGATCTGCTTTTTTTCGTCCCATTAGCTAATGATATTTTACCTATTGTGTAAGCCTAAAATAAGTTGCCTTTTGTCGTTACCAATAACCTGACGTCTTCCATTGCAGCTATTTATTGTAAATTTAACATAGGACACAAATGCTTTGGGGGATGTAATGGTCATTTTTTCTTTATATATTTATTTATTGCCTTTGATCAATCCAGAATTGAATATTCGTTGTCGAATTGTGCATAAATTTAATTGTACTTGTCAGATTCTTCAGTATCTTAGCAACTTCATAAATAACACCAGACTCCTGGCATTTGACTTTACTGCAGTTGCAAGCGATTGCTTGGAGACTTCTCAAATATATTAAAGATATATCTGATAAGTAAATTTCTACCATGACTATTTTCACCTACAGGAAAATCCATAAATTTAATTTAACAAATTGTTATGTTTCCTTAATATAGTTGGTTACATTTGGTTTGGTTTTGATAAAAAAAATTATAGGTATTAGTGGACTAAACTAAGTTTGCAAATCCAAAATAACTAAGATAATTCACACTTACAAAAAATGCATTTCTAATTTCTAGATTGGTTAATTCCTAGAAGTGAGTGCACATCTGTTGCTTGGGGTAATGGTCAGCTTGGAATGAACGGCTTTTGAAAATGAATCATTTTTTTTTTATACTTTATAACCTGGTAAATATTAGTTTCTTCAGTTTGCGATTTCTCTTTGGAAACACACCAAGATGTTAATTCTCGTCAAAACAGTGCTTGCTTCTTGGAATTTTCTACTATAAACTACTATACCAGCTATATTTCTTTTCCTTCAGGGTTCGGATTCCTTGCTAAAACCTAGTTAACAATACCATGTCACCCTAAAAGAAACCTAAATTAAATATCTAAATTTAAATTAAAAACCTTTTGTTGCTCTAAATATGTCATTTTCAAAAAAGTCGCTGTATGCCGATAGAATTTAACCAGAATACCAGCTCTAGCAGTATTCGTACCTAATTAAGAAAAGACTTATTGGAAAATGTTTTTAGAGCTCCTAAAAATCCTCTAAATTTCCGGAAAACTAGTTCCTAATTTGGTTAAATCCTAGTTTCGGTATATGGTGACTTTTTCGGAACGTTGGCGACAAAAAAAAAGACAATAAATAATTCCAATCTGGCAACAGTTTTTGACTTTGCGGTTTCCAAGTAGCATCGTCTAATCACACGTCGCTATGCGATGTTTTCTCGCCAACAAGCTTGGCGAGAAATAAAAAGTCGCTGTACACCGAAACTAGGAATTAACCCCTAATTTTAACAAAATGAATCTAATATAAAAATTCCAAGTTCAAACTTTGTAGTTGGATCTGTTAAAAAGTAGGCGAACTACTTTTCAAATTCCACTGCTAACTGGATTTTATGATGTAGTAGTGAACATGTGGGATTTGAAAGCCAATCATAAATAAAGATTTTCTCTGTTGAAGGATAATGATATCCTTATATAGTCTTAAATTTGTTTACATGTCCTTCAAAAAAGCACCACAATTTTGCCAATAGTTTTAAGTGGGAAAATTCATGTTTGCCATCTTGGCGCCTTTATCAGAGTGCTGGCAGTTTTGAATCTGCAGTTTTGCCGAAAACCCTATTTATAAAGAATTCCCCTAATGCATCTGTACCTATGTTATAAGTAAATCCCAGGTCGCACGATATATATCATTTTCTATTTGATTTTTCAGGTTTAGTGATTATGTATGCTATTATGTGCTAAATATTGTGATGTTAGATCTCTTATGGTACATATAGTTCTTAATGTGTGAATTTATATGTTAGTATATGTTTTTATCCTAAGTCCAAGCATGTTAACTATACAATAGCAAAGTGTTATATGTTTTAATACCAATACAATAGTTTTTGAAATACAAAGTTCATGTTTGTTACTTGGTGGAAGTTTTTTTTAATTAGCAAAGGGCTTTAGAACAATATAAGAAACAATATTGTAAAATACAGCCTGTGTTTTGCTTATTAGAGTCTATTTGGTGCAATGTTTTCAGTTATCTTAATTTCCAGTAATATAGCAAAAGTAAATGGTAACTAAAAAGAAATTCATAAAATATCCACTAAATAGGGGTAATTTCTGCCTTATATCTTACCATTTGAGGTTAAAATTTGTATTAGGAATAAAAGTTTGTATGGCATTTGCTTTTCAAATGCTGTACAAGTTCCACATTTTTATTTTGGAGCTTAAAATTATAAATTAGACTTGCTCTTGTCTAACAATTGTATTTTTAATTTATGAAAAATCTGATATTGCCTTAATCCTGTTGTATAGTGATAAATATTGTGGCTTATTCATGTTTAAAGCTGTACTAATTGATATTTACCCTTCTGGTGATTGTGAACCTTTTTTATTATTTAATTTGCTTTTAAAATAGTAGTTGGTCCTCCTGGCACATTTATTCTCCAAAGAAAATATATTGACAGCAGGATAAACTTGTAACAGTTGTATTAAACTACAAAATTTCCATAAATATGATAATACTAAAAGTTTGGTTTTTTTTTACTTCAAGTTGTAACACATTTTTAAAAATTTCCTCCTTGATTGCATTTTCGTAGTTTTGTTTATGATATCTTCCATTATGCAAAGTGAATTTGTAAAATAAAAAAAAAATGTTTTTAGACATAAACTAATTTTTGTTTAAAATGGGTTACATTCAAAGCATGTTTGTTGACAAACATGTATTTGGTCATTTTCAAAAAATTATTTGCAAGTTTCTTTGATACATTTCATTAAGCTGTTCTTGTTTTGAATTAATAATTGTGTGCCCTAGTACCAAAATGCTATGTTACAGCAGCTCTTTGTAGAGCACAAAATTTATTGCATACATTTATTTTTAATTTTTGTATTTGATGGTGTTTGCTTCTTTAAACTTTTTAATATTTATTATGAATGCTATTATTTATCATGATGAATGAAGATATTTTGTATGTGCCTAAAAAATTCACCATTTATTGTAAGAAGCATTTTCTTTTTGCAAATTTTCATATAATGATTAACTATATGATCAACTATGAATGGTCTATCTTAAGTTGGATATAAAAAACAGTAACGAGGTCGGTTTTGTTCGAAGTTAGATACATTTTTCTCTGTAGACAGTCTGAAACCAAAAATTAATACTTTCGATCTCTGTTTATTTACAGAAAAGACTTAATTATTTTTTAAAAAATCAAAATAGGAAAAACAGGTTTAGGCAGATCCCTATAGAGTATTGTCGAAAAACAATCTTTTCACTATGTGAAAAAAAATCTAAACTGGCTTTCTTATTTTTAAATATTTGTTTTTAGATTTTACTTTAAAAATATTCTAAATGCTATGGAGCCATATTTGAAATTGTAGTTACTTCCGTTTCGTCAAAATATGATATTTTTCTTATTTATTCCTCGTTTATGTCAAAGCACTATTTGAAAAATATATTCAGATTATTTGTTGCAGTACCAAAGTGTGTTGTAAAATTCTGGAAATTGGTGCTTTCTAAGATGAAAAAAACAAACGAAACTTATCAGTTTCTACTTCTCGATAATATTTTCCCATTACAATCAAGTATCTACTTGCCCTTAGTTTTACATTTTTATCATTGTCATCATTGCTACTTGATATATATTGTAATGTTGCTGTAATTATGTGAATTAATTGAATTCAAATAAACAAATGTTACAAAATTGCAGCTTGTCTTTATTCTAAAAAACTTTATGGTGGTTTTCTTGAATGTAATATATATTTTTTTCTTTCGTGTCAAAGTAGATTATGAACAGTTCCAGTGTGATGTTAATTATTTCAACCAAAACGAAAGTTAGATTATGCCTAAAGTGAATAATAGGGTGAGTTTTTGTTTATTCTAGTTAATAGATATCTAAACCTTTTTCTGTAGCTTTTAGCTTGAAAACCTAAAATTTGCATACTTGTATGCAACGGTAAGGTTACTTTTTGCAATTTTTAGGAACCAATTTTTAGTGGAATTGAAGTAAGCTTTTGTAATTTTTTGTTGTTGTTGTGCTGAAGTTTTTTAAATGTAATTTTTTTTAACTTCATCAAATGTTTTTTTTTTTGCTTTTTAATTTAATTATTTGGGTAATTTTATAAATTTGCTTGATTTCAGGCTGAAAGTTAACGTTACATAATGTCGAATTGGATAACTTTGTATAAAACCCTAGTATACTTTCTTGAATATTTTTTTACTTAAGATCTAGGAGGTAATTTATAAAGAGTGTATTTAGCGTGAAGTTATTAGCTTGGACAAAATTACCCCATTCAGAAGTAGTATCTTACTAAATTAGATAATAGTGAATTTTATTTAACCCTCCGAGGGACACACGTATAAACCTGTCACCTGGCTCTCAGGTTTTCCAGCATACACAAATATTTTTTTTAAGTTATAAATTTAATAATTTTCTTAAATTGTAATAAGTGATACGAAATTAGAGATCATTAGTTGGTTATAATAAATCATAGAATTATTTTTTCAAAGTAAAATTATCTGTTCACTTTCTTAGTTTAATAAAATATCAAAGAAAAACTTATCAAATTTTGAATATAAAAAAGGTCACATGATAGTAACCTCCAATGTGAGCCCATTTTGGGTTGCAGTTTGCTTTAAAAAATGAAATGATTTTTTTTTTGGCTAAGGAATATTTTAAAATGATCTTCACCATTGTATCGGATAAAAAATATATTGTTTTAATTACGCTTTGTCTAATAATTGCCAAATTTCCCTATTATATAGTTTTTGAAATAACCCAGGTATTTTATAGCACTATATAAGTAAAAATTGAATATAATTCGAAATTTTGTGCCCATTGAAATTGTAATCCATGACCATAATGTATTTTTGTGTAGGATGCTCATTTGAAACTTTATATTACAAATTAAATTAATTTAGCAATTATTGATTATATGTATCATATTAGTCTTGTTTAACTGCTATAGGACATGCTAAGCCATGAAAGCAGCTGAAAGAAAAAGAAACTATATACATCGACTAATTTTGCATAAGCAGAAAATAATGGCTTAGTTCGTATTACACTGCCGTGGCACAAGTAGCTTACGTCATTCCATTCATGAATTCTCCTCCACTAACATGATGCAGCTCTTTTGGAACTCATCCCATTTCAGAAAGAGTGATAAGGCATTATACTTCCGAAATACAGTGTCATGCTAAAAAACAATATTAAGGTCAAGGCTGTTACTTGTCCAAATATTAAACTATATTTGAAATAACTGATGATGGCTATCGACCCACAAATAAATTTATTTGATCAAAATTATTTACCTATAAAAATAAGTTAGGTATAATATTAAGTTAAGTGTAATGATAAATTTCCTTTCAAGTTAATGAAATTTTTTTAAGTTAATCGAAAACATTTAAAAAAAAAAATTTGTGGATACTTTTTCACTTTGCCGTCACAAATATTGCCAATTCAATGCCATTCTATCAAAAACAATACAAATGCAACTTACAGCAAACAGTCTTTAAAATCAGTTGCGTCTTTTTCATGAAACGTCAAAAATGGATGAAAATAAAACTAAGAAAATTTTGGATTTAACTTTATTAGAGGAAGAATAATTTAGAATATTTCATTGACGAGATTTGCGCCAAGGAAATGAAAAAAGTATACCTATGTTCATAATGGTGCTGAATGTCAGACAGTGATCAAATGTTGATCAAAGCCCGAAAAGAGTAAAGCTGCAAACTGATTAAAATATCTATAAATTGGGTCTTAAAATAAAAATAGTTTATGTACGAATATATGGGCGATTCTACCATAATTTTTACTTTTATGTCCCTTGGGCATAACTTATGAAAAAAATATTTCGTTTTCATATTTTCTTATTACGAGGGTTGCTATTTATATTTCTGGCCTTTGCAACTGTAAGTGTTGCTAGGCAACCGCAGACGATTTTAATCGAAAGTTTGATATTTTTAAACATAAATTTTTCAGACGATTTGCCATTATAGCTTTAGTTGTGTTGGTGACAGTAAATTGAAAAGTTCTTCTCTTTCAAAAAATGGAATTGACTCGTGAACAGTTTCGTGCGATTATTTTTCATAACTTTCGACGTGGATTGTCAAGATAAGAGTGCTTCGATGAACTTAATTCTTTATACAGCGATAAAGCGCCATTCTACAGCACTGTAAAAAAAACTGGTTTAACGAATTTAATCCTGGTCAATGTTCGATCCAGAACGAATCACGTGCAGGTTGTCTAAAATCGGTTGTTATGCCAGAAAAGATCGATGCTGTGCGTGAACTGATAAAGCAAGATCGTCATGTGAAATACCGTGAGATAGAGGTGTCTTTGGACATTAGTATGACTAGCATCAATAACATATTGCATGAACATTTGGACGTAAAAAAAATTGTTCACATTGGATCCCGCATAATCTGACAAACGCTCAAAAAAAGGCTTGTGTCGATTGGTGCAAGGAAATGTTGGAAAAATATGTTCAAGGTGCATCAAAGGCTGTGTATAATATCTACACAGGTGACGAATCATGGATCTATGCATATGAGCCGGAAACAAAACAGCAATCAACTGTATGGGTCTTCCAAGACGAGGCAAAACCAACAAAAGTTGTTCGAGGAAGAAGCACATCGAAACAAATAGTTGCCAGTTTTTTCGGCATTAACAGTCATGTATGTGGCAACAGTGGCGTTAGAGTAACACAGGACGGTCAATTCTGAATGGTACACAACCATTTGTTTGCCAGAAGTCATCGGAGAAATTCGAAAAAAGCAGAAGAATAGGCGAATCATTCTTCATCATGACAATGCGAGCTCTCACACATCGACTCAAACAAAGGCATTTCTGTTGGAGCGAAAGTTCGAACGGATGGGTCATCCGCCGTACAGCCCTGATTTAGCACCCAATGACTTCTTATTCCCACTCATCAAAAATAAATTACGTGGACAATGATTTTCGACCCCCGAAGAAGCGGTCGATGTATTCAAAACGCATGTTTTGAAGTTACCTCAATCGGACTGGAAAAAGTGCTTTGAAAATTGGTTCAAACGCATGCAAAAGTGTATTGATCATCGTGGAAAATATTTTGAAAAACAATAAAACCAATTTCGATGCTACATATTTGTTTTTTATTATTATGCCAGAAATATAAATAGCAACCCTCGTATACTAATAGATTGGTCCTTATATAATTATAAAACTGTATTTTAAAATAAACTCCCAAAAAATTTTCGGACACAAAACATTGCCAAAAATTCCTTATCGCCCCCTGCCCTGAATGTCAAATTTTTAGTATAGTGCTCAAACTAACACATTTTTAGCTAAAAATTACATTCATTTCATTGAATTTTAAATTCTCATTGCTAAAGTGGTGATAAGAGAGACACTGGATGGAGCTACAGTAATTATTCAATCATGAACACTGGATTGCAGAAAACTCTTCAGTTAGTAAACGCATTTTTACGCAAGACTTTACCAACAAGACTAAAAGTTTTTTTTAAAAATATATATATTAAAATGAGCTGCGTGGCTTTAATGTTTTCTTTACAGTCCCTCAGGGTAAGGTTAACTTTTGCTAGAATTGGAAGTTTTTTCTATAAACTTTTTAAAATGAAATCAATTTCCGTTACACTGGCGTTTGTTCTAACACAAAAAAGACCGGAAAACAAAATGAATTTCCTAACTGTCCCTTCCTTACCGTCCCCATGATCTAGGGATGGAAAATCGAAACCAGTTTTAAGACTAACCGGATTTTTTTGTGACTTCGGTTTCATTAATTATCATTTCGTAAGGCCGGTTTAAACCGGTTTCTTTGAAATCGTTTTTTTTTAAACCGACATCCCTCATTTTTTTCTTCTTCAAAAATGAGCCTTGCTGAACTTTTGTAATTCTAAAATAAGCTTTTTTACACACATTTAAAGTGACTTTGAAAAAATAAATTTCGCAAATATATTATACCTGAAATTAAAAATTATATTAGAACTGCCGACATACTTGAGTTGAGTCGGTATTGCTTTTGATGCATCTATGTATGCAGTGTAACGATAAAAAATTACAGATTTCAAGTATTCGTGAACACATGCTTCCCAAAAAGAAATTTTTGTCATAAAAATTTATTTGACTATATTGGTTTCAAAATAAGTTTGAATGACTATAAAGATATTAGTTTGAATTTGATGGAATATTTCGTCGAAACAAGCGATAAAAATTATAAGGCCATAAAACCACCACTTTTAGCAAGCTTTAAAAAAACAAAGGAAAATATATTTAAAAATAAACAACAATATGCGGCAATGTGCGGCATCAGTGGCGGATTTCCAAATGTGCCGCCTATAGGCTGAACCAAAAATTGCCGCCTATCAGTGGCGGATCTAGGATTTTTCTGAGGGGGGGGGCGCACCGAATCTAGGGCGCAACTAAAAAAAAATTTCTGGGGGGGGGGGGGCAATTTTTTTTATATTTTCATTATTTAAAAATATTTTTGATCAAAATTAGTTTTAATTTTAATAATTTTTTATTAGAATTATTTCTAATTAAAATTATTTTTAATTGAAATTATTTTTTCATTTAATTTTCCATGGTAAATACAAAATTTTTACTACTAAATTTTTTACTAATTACTATTTATGAACTTACATTACTACTTATTTTACATACTACTGTTTGTTTTGGGCTGGGGAGCTTAGTCAAGTAAGGCGTTCGACTTGCACGAGGAAGGTCCCAGGTTCGGGTTCGGGCATCGCCAAAAATGTCCGACGAATAATACCCCGTGAAGAGGGAGTACACGTTAAATATGCTCCAAAGTCCCGACGCTGAGTATGATGTCACCCTCAACGGTTTCGTTGGGTGCCTACTCAGGTGTCGGCTCGTCACTTGATTGTGGTTCTAAATTATGACGCCCGTCGCCAATAGCCCTCGGGTAACTCTAGTGCGACGATAATTCAAACTAATCTAACCTAACATACTAATGTTTGTATTGTTAAATAGATTAATAATTTAATAGATTAAATAGATTAAAATTTAAGTAAAATAAATAAGAAAAATCAATTTGTTATAGCATGTTTTTATTGAACATTTAATTACTTAGTATACTAAATTAGTGCATACAACAACAGGTTTGAAACAGATATTAGCGAAGTATTTCATGAAAATAATAAACAAAAAGTTAATTCATTTTTTTTTTTTTGAAGATGCGAAGTAGCTAACTTATAAACAAGGCAAACAATGACTGTATATCTTGAAAATCACGTAGTAATTTGTTAGAAACTAACCAATTATAATTAAACTAAACTAAAAAACTAAACTCCTCGTTGCAACAGCCCATTAGTGGGCCAAGGCCTGCCGTGCCCAATTCAGCTTTCGTGACCAAGGGCTCTGGGGTGCTAGGCATATGTCCCGGTTAGGTGGTCAACCTAAAGCGGGACCACCAGCTTTAGTGCGACGATAATTCAAACTAACCTAACCCACATGATAGTCTTTAAAATGCCACCTTCACAAATATTATAAGTCAGTCTTCAAAAATTTTGACGTATATATTTTTTAATATAATTGAGGCAATTTCAAAAAAAATAAGAAGAGGAAGAACTTATTGATTAAATATAGAAGCTTATAACTTACTCTTATTTTCCAATCTTGCTCTTACGAAATTTGATAGTAGAGAAAAAGCGCCAAAACTCCCGAATCGAAGTACACTTCTTTTTATTTGGATAATGTAATCAAACTAAATCCCTTAAACGTTCACAAAATATTCATCGTTAGATAGCACGTGTGGAATATATTTGGCGGCAACCCTCAAATAAATAAAAAAATAATAATAATCTTATTCGCGCGTAATTTTGTGATTGGCTAGTTTTCGTTATTCCTTTTCTTCATTTTATTGTGACCTTCAAAGATTTGTGTACTCATAAAAAAACGACAAAACAAATGAAAAATAAATCGGCACCAACAGTTGAATACTCTTTCTATAAACGGTAAAAATAGTTATTTGCTCTGACGCTTTATCAAAAAATTTGGTTGAAAAAGATAAATTAAAAATTTTGTCTGAATTTTGTTTTAAAAAAAAGACGATCAACAGAACTTGAGGGGGGGGGGGGCGTGTGCCATAGCTAGATCCCCCGTGCCCCATGGCTAGATCCGCCACTGCCGCCTATATTGTAGGTGGGGGTAAAAATCGATTCAAAAGTTGATCACCAATGGTTGATTTGTCCCATTGTAACCCGTTGTTCAATGAAAGTTCGTGCCCTTAAATTACTAAATTAATTAAGTTTAAAAAATGCTGTAAGTATGTTTTTCATCGTTTAGATGTAATTTTCTCATCTCTTACTTTAATGCTACATAAAATAGGGTTTGAGGTGAAATACTAACAAATAATCCAATGTATTAGAGGACTTAAACTGCAGTAATAATAGAGCAGAGCTTTAGGGTAAATTGCTGTGTAAATATCCTTAAACGAATTATTGTTTTATGTGATTGAAGTTTATTGTGTGTGCTGGAGTGAGAAAGCGTTGCGGGTGGGGGGGGGGGGGATAGGAAGGTTTTTTTTTGTGCTGGGGTTTTAGTAGGTATTTACATGTTAGAGAAATCAATTTTCAGACTTATACAGTTAAAAGTACAATATTGCCAGAGGTAGTAACGTGTAGACATTGTGCATAGTAAGGTTTTATTTTTTATTTTATAACACTGCAAAACGTTTGGTGTAACGTTACTCCGTAAAAGCGGGCAGTCTGCGCGCTGTAACGGGTGCGGGTTCGATTCCCGCCTTTGCCCTGGGTGTACTTCCTTTCTCGGTGACAGTAAAAATTCTTTTTGTGTCTGTCTTACTTGACGAAGGCTTATAAGCGGGTCTCTGATCAAGCACACACAAGCCGGAATATATATGTACCTACCCTACCCCTACCCTCTAAAATTAAATAGGCTTGTTTTTTCAAAATAAGTGAAACGGCGCAAATTCACGCAGCTTCAAAACTTAAGGAATTCCCCAAAGGGATTTATCTACCCCCTTTCGACCACAATGCATGGAAGGTTTTGCGGAAGTTGAAGAAAATTTTGCGCCTACAAAAATTTGCCGCCGTAGGCTCTAGCCTATTTAGAAATCCGCTACTGTGCGGCATGCTCACATATGAAAATTGTGGGGAAAATAACTATGTAGCGTTTTTTTAATAATGTATTTTGTTGAAATGTTCCAATTTTGGTTTATTAGTTACTTCACTAAAAGACAAAAAAAAAAGGAACAATAGAATAATGGGACCTAGCGCAAGGCAAAATACCCATTAGAAAAATAGAATAAATCACTTTTATTCCAAAGAATTTTCAAATAAAGATTCGTTTATCTTGTATATGGATAGATGAATCTTATATGGATAGAAAATAGATGATAATTTGTTTTAGTAGCAGACTATAATTTGATGATAGGATAGAAATCATCATTGTTTTATGCAACACATTGATATTATTGAAATCCAAATCCAACAACGATCGTTGCAGTTTTACTGAAGTGTCATTGCAAGTGAGATTCGTCAAAGGAGTAATAATGTACAGAGTGTTAACGTCCCATAAGAGTTAATAAGCAAATACGAAGGCCTTTATACAAGCCTTTTCTGTTTTTCATTACTTTTTTTTCAGTTCTTTTTATTCTAGCACATTGAAACGCTAAATAACAAAACCAAATTTCTGCTTAGCTTTTCGGGGGGGGGGGGTAGGCAATACAAAACTATGAATAAAATTAAGAAAAAATCTTTTGTTTTAATGTAGTAACCTTTTTGTCAATAACTTTTCTGAAATAAGAATTTTCCGAAATCAATTTGTGTTGTAGTACAGGACACATGATATTTTCAAAGCTTTTCCTTTACAGCTGTTGGCATCAAATCAATTAGCGATTTGTTTTGGAATTTGGATCAAATTGCGTACGTATTTTGCCAGGGATAAACATTAAACATGGCACGACATAGAAATGTCCGATCGCTTGATGCAGATGAGGAATACGATGATTTTCACTCCTGCTATGGGCATTCAGTCGAAGACGACTTCTGCATTTCTCCTGGTACAGAAGCACAATTTCTGTACAACCGCAGCTCGCAAAATCAGAGCATGAGCGCCTTCTTCGAGTCGCATGCCCCTGTGCCCGAAGAAGAAGACAGCGAAGACGAACCCTTCAACAGCTTGGACTCTTACACAAAAAAGATCTCCCTGTTGAACAGTGTAGACACTGCTAAGTTACAGTCCTGCGTTGAAGCCCTGCAAGATGTGGTGGGCGATACGATACCGGAGATGACTCTTAAAAGTGCCGCTATGGATAACGACTTTGATTTAGAACGTACCCTGAATGCTGTGTTGCAAGAGAATGCTCCCAAACCTCCACGAGCTAAAAAATCTGAGCCTGTTAAGGTAATACCAACAGCTTCGATTCCGATTCCAGTGCCTGCAGTTAAATCGCAACCCAGTCCCAAACCCAAAAGGATTGTTAAACAAGAAAAGAAATCTGATGAAACCCCGAAAAAGTTCAGTGAAGGGTTTGATTCGCCTGTTAGTAAGCGTAAGCAAGAGCTGAAAGCTTCTGCAGCGTCTGACAGTCAGAGTGCAGAGTTGCTGAAAGCAACTGAAGAGCAGAAAACAGAAGCAAATAAGTCCTGCAAAATTGAAAAGAGTGGGAAAGAAATCTTCTCCAGTGAACGAGGTAACGATAAACCACTCATTAACTTGGTTGTCATAGGACACGTTGACGCCGGCAAAAGTACTCTGATGGGCCACTTATTGTACAACCTTGGAAATATCTCCCAGCGTAACATGCACAAGTTTGAACGCGATTCCAAGAAACAAGGCAAAGGGTCTTTTATGTATGCATGGGTTTTGGATGAGACTCCTGAAGAAAGAAACCGTGGCATCACAATGGACGTGGCGTTTTCGTCATTTGAAACGAAAAACCGGTCTGTGACTCTCTTAGATGCCCCCGGTCACAAGGACTTTATTCCTAATATGATAACTGGGGCAGCCCAAGCTGATGTCGCCGTCCTGGTTGTAGATTCTACAAGAGGAGAGTTCGAAACAGGATTTGAGCAGGGTGGACAGACCAGAGAACATACCATGCTGATCCGGTCCCTTGGTGTTTCAGAAATCGCGGTAGCAGTCAACAAGATGGACAACATTGGTTGGGACGAGGACAGATTCAAAGAGATCAAGACCAAGATGTCTTCTTTCCTGAAGCAAGTCGGTTTCAAGGAGAGCGACGTCACATTTGTCCCTTGTAGTGGCCTCAGTGGCGAGAACCTTGCGAGTGGCCCTGAAGAGCCTAATTTCAAGAAGTGGTATACCGGTCCTACACTTGTTGATGTCATAGATGGCTTTCATCCACCGGAAAGACCTGTCGACAAACCTCTCCGTATGTGCGTTGGCGATGTATTCAAAGGAATGACAGGAGGACTTTGTGCGGCAGGTAAAATTGAAGCCGGTTTCTTAAAGAATGGTGATAAGGTCTTAGTGATGCCTGCTGCTGAATCGGCTGTCGTAAAAGGAATCACGACTGATGAGCGATCATTAGCTTATGGATTTGCTGGCGACCAGGTTGTCTTACAGCTATCTGGTGTGGATATTAATAATCTAGTTTACGGTAGTATGATATGTAGTGTGGACAAGCCGGTAAAAGTTACTTCTCGTTTCGAGGCACGACTAGTCATTTTCAATATCTCCGTGCCCATAACGAAAGGATATCCTGTGATTTTGCATTACCAGAGTTTAAGCGAACAGGCCATAATTAAAAAGTTAGTATCAGAGTTGAATCGTAATACAGGAGAAGTTAGGAGAAATAAGCCCAGGTGTCTGTCAAAAAATACTAGTGCTGTGGTAGAGATTGAAATAAATCGTCCCATTTGTATTGAGTTGTTTAAGGAATTCAAAGATTTAGGAAGGTTTATGTTGCGCGCAGGTGGAAGCACCATTGCAGCTGGTCTGGTGACTGGTATAAAATAACTGTAAAAGTCTTTAAATTATTGTTGAAAGCTGTTTACAATTTGTAAGCGAAGCAAATGTATTTTATATTAAAGGCTTGTTATATTTGTACAATTGAAACTACTTTCCATGCAGATAAAAGCATCAAGGAAAACCATTTTTTCATCTTTTTTTTTAAATTATCAATTTTGGTTACCCCGGTCAAATTACCAAATTTATATATTTATTTAAAATCATTTTCATCCTAGTAATTTTGTGCAGTGATTATAGTTTGTTGTTTGCAGGTAAACTGCAGTATCTAAACTAAGGACTTGGACCATTGTTGTAAGCACTCAATAACTCTAATTTAAAAGAAAGCATACTAAGAGTCTGATTATTTTAGCCCAAACTAGTTTAATTCGTTGTTGTAGATAGATACTGCGCAGTTTACTTGCCCATGGCAGTACCCAAGTTATTTTCCTGGAACTGGTCACTGTCTTTACAGACTATAGATCCTGTAAGTGTGATATTGTGCCCTAGTACTAGTGTACAAACAAAGGATTGCTATGATGAGAAAAACCAGACTTAAGAATGATTTTTGATGATATGTTCATTGTTTGAAATCTAACAAGCATTTCCATCCCTCCTTTTCTTTATTTTAACATAATTTTTTTGGTAATAAATTTTTTACAATTTTGAATGTCTCTAAAGCAAAATAGTTAATAAATACCTTAAAATAAAGGTAAGTGATGAAAAAATACTACCAATGATTTGTTTATGTTGTATTAAACTAAAGAAAATGGTGGATGGGAATGCATTTAATATTTCAATCACAAACTTACCTACGAGATTCGTTATCATTTCTTTATATAGCAACAGCTTAAAGGCTTGATGTCACACATCACAAAATGACTTACTGGGTCGATTGTAAGTTGAGAATTTTCTCACTAATTTAATTACAACTAAAATACTATTGTTTAACTCTATATAACCTCTTCGCACCAGAAGTACACATATGTGGACCTTTGTCGAATTCACTTCACAGCTTTATTTTACAATTTTTCTTAATAACTTTTCCATAATAAACTTGAATGTTCAAGCTTTCCAAAAATACTAATAACCAATGCAGCTGATTTATTAATTGAAATAAAAAAATGACGTACCAAGAGTGGAGGTCCTGTAGGTTAATGGAGGTCTTGTAAAAAACTAGTTTTTTTTCAACGGATAATTTTTGTGACATTTTAAATCAAAATTAAGTTAGATTGGGATTGTTAATCACAAAATACTGACAGAGCAAGTTTGTTTTTAATCACAGCACACAAAAAAAAGTGTTTGCTACAACTCAAAATCACAATTTCCCCTTAATTGACGGGACCCTCAAACACATAATTTTAAAACTAAGTTTTTCAAGTGTGTGAACACTTTCCTCAATAAATGTTTCAATATGTAAAAAGAGGAAATGGGCTTGTACCTTGAATTAAGATGCAACATTTATTTTATGATTGATCCTAGTACTATTTGATGTACTGTATTATAATATGCCAGAGTGGCACCCTTGGGCAACTTTAAATGCTGAAGGTCAAAGTTAAAAAAAAAAAGAGCATGTCAATTTTATTGAGCTTAAATTTTTCAAGAATTCTGATAGTGCTAACCAAAATACTTGTAAGTTAAATAGGTACAAAAGATTGTACTGCTTATTCTTTGCCCATTCATAATCATTTGGATTCAAAGGTAGGGGGGGGGGAGGAAAGTGCTGCTGCGTTTTAGAAAACCACACTTAGTATCGGGCAGCTCACATTTTGTTAACTTGTTTTTTGTAGCCGGATTAATGTGAAATGAAGCTTGTGCACAAACTAAAAGGTTTACACAAGTTGTTTTCTTATTTTCTGCCTATCTTCTTCATAACATTTATTTTTTGCCGCATTTTCCTCTGTTGAAGCATATGCTCCTTTTTTTTATTCTTCGCCATCTATCCTACCTTGTACATCTTTAGATGGCTGACCACAAACGTGGAAAGGTCTTCAACGTGTTTTGTTGCAAAAGTTATCCCTTTTATTCACCACGACTTTTACCAAAGCTCCAAATGTTTCCTTTAGCATGTTGATCCACATGCCATATTCCATGGACTATGACGGGCCACATCTTCACCACTTGGGAGGTTTTAACACTTTTAACGAAGAACAGGGTACAGTTCAATACTTCGCAGGTAAAATGTTGCATAAAGAGCATTTTTCCGATGCCCTGAAGCAAAAAAAAAAATAATATTAATAAGGTACCATTGCTTCAAGCATCCAAAATTGCAAAGGTCAGTTACCTTCATGTTCCAGTTCCTTTGAACATTAACATGATGAACAATGACTTTATAGGACAGTTTATCCAATGTTTTGACGTTCTACTCTCGCTATATATTCCAAGTAAATCCATGAAAGAATCAAAGTCCCTTATGTCTTTATTACAGAACAAAAGTAGTTCTTCTACAGTCATACGTACTGCTCTACTTTTGTGTCGAAACATCTTTCCAGTCAACATAGCATCTACACCAGCGAACACCTTAGAATACAAGTTAATATAACACGTCAGTTTTATCACTATTAAGTTTCTTAAAAAAATTCGATCGGCTAAAACTACCGTATGAAATATGTATTATTGAGGGGGTAATTAAAAATCGCGTGGTGCTTCACACCTATTTTTTTTTTATAATATAATTCTTTAAAATAAACCTCAACACGTATAGCGGATTGCGGTTTGAGACTCTTTTAAAATTGCCACAACGTACTTTTGCTACCCTTTTATTTTCAGTCAGTCAATTGCTTTATCTTAATGCTAGTAGATGGCGACACTATACAGTTAAAGATTCCTCTTATTGAGTTTAAATATATGTAAAAAATAACTACAAAAATATATTTGAAAATGTTTTTATAAAAATAACAAAAAGGCATGCAATACGCATGTGTTTGAAATTAAATAGGCTAAAAACCCTTAAGAATAAAAATTAATTTCAAAATTATATTACAAATATAATTTTTGTGCATATTTGTGTTTTGAAGATACATCCATCTTATTATTTTGTTAAAATAAGCCAATTTGTAACACAATTTGTCACTTAGACGGCTTTCACACATTATTTGTGCTCAACTAGGAAAAAAATAGCCACAAACAAATCTTTTAATTCTACATTACACATTTTTACTCTAAATTTAGTCAGTTTCATTTTTTTTTTGCTTTCGAAAATTCAATAATTATTAATTATCGTTTGCTAAATTCACTAATAAATATGTGAAAAAGTCCCTCGCTATTAAACAGAAGCAAAACATTTCATATCAACGTTAAAACAATATCACTTTCAAGACCTAACTAAACCGAATGATTTTTAAATAATACCATTGAAAAAACAAAAAGCAACAAGGTGCAAAAATAAATTTTTATTAAAAGTACATTTGAATGACAGCCACAAGTTAAGGTTTATGGGTGAATACTCTGAAAACGAACAATTTGACGCGAAAAATCTCTAAAAAAATATTGATGAAAGTTTAGGAATTGAGTTATGTAATAATTATAATAATAATATATTATAATTTTTTCTGTTCTATAGGATAAACTGTATTCTCATTTTTTCCTAAGTTACTTTGCTTTTAAAAGCCAATATTACTTTTAAAACTGGCAGGGATAAGCATGGTTCGTTTTCAGAGTATTCACCCTTATACAAGATTATCTCTTAACTTTCGTTTTTGAATTCACTTGGAAATACAATAGTGTGGCCTCTTTAGAAGAAATACAAACCTTTTTGGTAACATTGACAAAATTAGAAAAAATTTACTTAAGGTAGCTGCATATATTTGAAGGCCATTTGTTTTAGTTTATAAAATAAACTTTTTATGGCTTTTATGATATATTTTTGAAGAGTTGTAAAATGAACAAAATATTAATATTTAAAATTTTTACTTATGATTTTTTAAGGATTCTAACTAAAATTTTGCCTGAAAATAGCCTTTGTGTCAAAAACACGAAATTACTGAGATATTTAAATTCTGTGAATTGGAAACTAGAGAAAAATAAGTGTTTTTGTCCATTAACCACTCTTAGATGTGTGTCGTAAAATTTACATGTTTCATTCGCTTTTGAAATCAAGTTCAGCTGATAAAAATCGCTGTATTTCAACTTCAAATACAAACAAAATCAAATGATTACAAGATATGACTTTTACCAAGGTTCAAAACCTGTACTTACTTTTTGAGTACATGCACAAAAAATTTAAAGCGATAGTTTTGGAGAAAATGTGTTTTGCGATAAAGTAAAAACATAAGAATCTTGTTTTGATGTAAAGACAAAATGTAATCAAGATGGCAATTTTAGGAAAATAATTAATTAACTCTTAACTTCAATTTAACTCTTTTAATACGTTGATAAACATACAAATATATTATCCAGACCATATTTAATGCTTTATGTATTTGCAATTAATACATGTATTTTAAATATTTAAACTAACTGCCAGTGATAATAAAACAGTGATAACTTTTTCTCTATTTACACTAGAAATAAATTGTTGTTACCTTAGTAGAAAAAGTGGCCATTACCTTATTTATTTTGATGTTGCTATCAATGATAGTTTTCCGTGCCTTGTTTAGTGTCGTGCTTAGAAATAGGCACATTAATGTAGAAGATAGGCCTTTTTACGAAGAAAGGAAACAGAAAAATATAAAATAAAAAAAAATTTAAAAATAAAAATTGTTAGAATGAGATTAAAAATAATACCAATTGTTTTAATATATAAAATCTCTTATCGAAATTCCAGATTAATAAGTTAAATCTCGGGTAAAAAATTGTTTTTCCTTGTTTCCTCTAGATGGCAGCAGTAAACACATACACTATGCCCATCTCTGTTGGGAAAGGAATAAATTGTGTATACAGTCCCTGGACAAATTATTAGACGTAATGTATTTTTTTTAGTAATGATGAAAACATACCAAAGAATGCCATATCATTAAAAAAGATGTCTATATATGTATTAAGTATAGCAGATAGTATTTTCTATTTAATAGCTTAAGTTTACGAGGTACACAAATGTCCTTCTAAAGGTATTTTGTTCATCATTGATTGATACATGAAATCTTGCAGTGTGTCTAATAATTTGTCCAGGGACTGTAGATTATGTACTTACAATCTGTAAAGAGAATCACCGTGTTCTAAGTAACTTAAGAATATCAAAACCTGTACCGTATTACAATCATCGTCTAGGAGTTTCTATCTGCTCATTTCTAGCTACATTACAAGGAATTTACACAACTGCAAACGCCCTGTGAAATGGATTCCGAAAAAGGGAGCATAAATTTCTCCTAACAACATCGTAAGGCATGAATGGAAAATGTAATTATACTTTTAGAAAGAGGCGCAGAAGAATTGGCGAGGAAGTTATTTCCGGAGTTACTCTGTTACATTACGTGGATATGCGTTTCCAAAATTTAGGGGAACCCACGAAAATTGTGAAGCCCCATTGGAAGCTCCGCACAAATTTTATCCAATGCGAGACAATATTAATTCCCCATAGTGCCACTGGATTGAGAAAAACCTGGCTAACCAACTTATGAACGACTTCTATATATATTTTTGGTGCATTTCTCAACGGATATCAATTACAAGCTGGTCAGCATGGCCCATTAGGTTGAAGAGTTTAATAGCTAAAGTTATTTCGCAGGTTCTGAAGTCTTCATTACGGAGGCTACATGAAAATAATAATAAATAACATGTATATAGGACTGGTGCACGTTGGCATCTCTTTTTGTCCATATCTTGACGTAGCGTACGATGTCCCTATTAATTTGCAAATATTGTTCAGTCAGATGCCCAATCGTTTCTTGATCAATGTTCAAAATTACGTCACCAACAGAATAGTGCAGCTCTAGTGTGACGTTATTTGAAGCAAACTAATAATAGAAATTGTTCCATATATAAGATTGCTGAATGCTGTTAATAAAATAATTTAATATAATTGAATATGAATCAAATAATTAAAAAGAATTCACCAAAACCGACATGAGAACGGACTCTTTGACTGACCCTCACATTTTTCAATGCATTTCTCAATAAATAATCTCATTTCCCAAGCCAATTGTTTCAAATTGTTTATGGGCAATTCCATAAAAATTTCAAATTGGATAAAATAAAAATTAATATTAATGTAAAAGTAATTTTTACAAATTAAGTTTAAAAATATATGCCAAGTGTTCAAATTATGGTTTAAGCAAGCAGGACGATAAAGGACATGTATTCACATTTCCCTAAAAAGAAGATAGATGCCTAGTGGACCAAAAAGATTTGTTGGCTCTGATGCAAATTCAGCCAGCATTTCAACTAGTTGGAAATCGAAATCGGTACGTGTTTAAAAAACCTTTCACATGTGAATAAATGTATATAATGTAATATTTGATATCTTATGAGTATTCTAGATAATAAAAAAATATTAAATTTATTACTTTA
Organism: Oedothorax gibbosus; assembly: GCA_019343175.1. Lineage (NCBI taxonomy): Eukaryota > Metazoa > Arthropoda > Arachnida > Araneae > Linyphiidae > Oedothorax > Oedothorax gibbosus. The sequence goes on along the minus strand of CM033277.1, from coordinate 35,074,067 downwards.
TGCACTTTTAATTTAATATATGTTTATGAAACTTTTAGTCATTCCGTCACGTCGAATGATAGTTAATACTTAAACCATGTTAATAACTTAAACCATGTTACAGATAGGTTGCTCTAAATTATAATTTTACATAGCTTATATATCACATTTAAGATATGCATTAGTTTAAAAACTCAATGTATTGTTCAGTCACAGAAATTTCTATTTTTAAGTACAAGGATGCAGTCGTGGTGGCAAAAATGTCATTCCGTTTCTCAAAAAGAAGTTAGTCAAAAAGGAAATAATAAAATACTTTTTAAAAATTTCAACTTTTTTTATTATCTTTTAATCATTAACAGTAATATATAATTTAAAAAAAACAAACAATTTTTCTTTGAAAATAGCTTCGTGGTAATTGTTTTACTTCAATTCTACAATTCAAAATGTCATTCCGTCACATATGGAATTGCCCTTATAATAAAATAATTTAAAATAATTGAACATGAATCAAATAAATTTAAGGGAACACAGTCTGTGTGACTGACCCTCACATTTTTCAATGCATTTCTCAAGAAATAATCCCATTTCCCAAGCCAATCCAAATGACGCAATCCATTATCAACATTCCATTAAAACATTCCAATCGAAAGTAAGATTCTCTCCGTAATAGGTGGCTCCTCCGTACACACACAAAAAAATAGACCACTCTCACCTTGAAACAAGCGATGAGAAGGCGTAAAAGAATCTCAAAAAGTATTTGTTTAATGATGTCAATCAGAACGGTTCTGACAAGTTCTGGGAGAAAAATGGTTCGAAACAGATTCGATCCGTTCGAACAATGGCTCAAAACAATGGCCCATACCCTGGGGAGTTAAAAAATCAGCGCCCCACCCTGGCAACTGAAGGAACCAATATGGGTGTGTCCAGGTGCGGTTTTTTAAGTGAAAAAATGCCTTCGATATTTTTTTAAGAGTTACTGGTTTTACCAACTCAATTGCATAATGTTGATGTGTCTATTAGCACACGCCTTTGTTCATTAGTCCTTAGATTATAATGTAAGCACCGCATCTTGAGTGGTCATTACATAGTGGACACACGGGCTTGATTATTGTTATTATAAATTCCGTAATAATGGTTGTTTTTATTTTAAATGAGAATTGATGGTCAGATTGCGTATTTCGCCAGCGCCATTACTTTTTGGTATGTTTGTTTCGTTCAGAATTGTGGTGTAGTTCTTTTCAAGTGAAACTATTTTTTTTTGGTATTTCAAATGAGTTTCAATCCAATCATTCAATCAATTTTTTGGAGGGGAACCATAATTACATACACAAATCGCCTAAGGTTGCGAGTTCAAGTCCTGCTGCCTTCCGAAGACCCCCGTGTACGCTAATGGGGACTGGTGCACATTAAATCCTTCGTGGTCACAAAGTCCTACAAGTTCCCATACCAAATCAATACCTCTGGGGGTGACAAGCCAATTCTGGGGATCCTCTAGTTGGCCTCTGTCTCTAAAATTTAGATGGATCCACTTATGTGTGTATGTGTGTCTGTGTTGTGTCTGTCTTACTTAACGAAGGTTTATAAGCGGGTCTCTGACCAAGCACACAAACCTGAATATACATGTCTACCAACCAACCAACACAAATCGCTGATATGATTGTAGCTGTGAATTATTTTTAAGCAAATGCTCCCGATTTGGTAATTCAATCAATTCCGCCTGTCTATTTCTACCCTCCTTTAGAAGCTTTAACGCTCCTTTGGTTAGTCTATTTTAGCTGAAACGTTTCCGGCTGTGCATTTCTAGATTACAACAGGAGATATAACACAGCCACGAACGCCTTATAATTTCGAACCGTTTAAGTTAAAGGCATTTAATGATGTTCACGTCCTTTTTAAAAAAATAATAACTGTTGCATTTTAACACTTTTTGACAGAAATAAATTATTCCTGCACCGATTAAATTTTCATATTCAAACTGCTGTATTACTCAATTGATTAAACTGATATCCTCTTATTTCCTTAATCAGTGTCATTATATGCTAATAACAAAAGCGATGAAATTCTCTATCTTATTGACTTAATTAAGGTGTCCATTAAATTTGATATTGGATCTTGATTTCCGAATACCAGGAAGTAAAACGGATGATGACACATAAGATTAATTTGATACACAACATTATCAGAGAGGTGTTATTGCGTAGAAACTGGGGACTCTTATTTGTTAATTCTTTGGTTAGTTTAATAATATACATTGGATTTTTCCTGATTTAAACCTGAAATGTTAAAGTTTTGTACCACAAGCTACCATTCCAGTCCTTCATCAAGGACGTTTGAAGGCCAATTGAAATGTAATCGAATGATAGAATTGAATAGCTTAGTGAAAGAACGTGCTAAGTGACATTTCTGAAAAAGTTGAGATTTTTGTGTCCATAAACATGTTATTCCATCCTTTAAAGATAACAAGCCTCCCCATTTTCATAAACATTAAGTTAAGTATATTTTTTACCTTTTGTGAGTTCCGTTTTTAACATATCTAAGTGCAAACGAAAATCTTTAAGGCTCATTTTCTCGTTTTCACCTTTTTGTCACTTAGCATGTTCTTCCACTAAGCTCTCCAATTGTGAATTTAATTGACACGTCTTAACAACTTCTCCGTAAGCTTTTGGAGTTTTAAAGAAATTAAAATAAACCATTTTTTTAAAGAGTAAAGAGTTAACAACAATTTCGTATTTTTTAAAAATCTTCTTTAGATATTACTTTTAAAAAGTTTGCTTCTCAGAACTTGGCCTATAAAAAGGTAAATGATGATTTTACATTTTTATTGTATATATTTTAATAAATTGTACAACCTTATGAACTTATGCTAGAGATAAATTTCATCCTGATGGATTCTAGTTTAATTGAACATTTGTAAGTGTAATTTTAAATATTTATAGTTTAATTAAAGTTTGAAACTTTTTATATAAAACGTAAAATCGTAATGATTGAAATTTTTGAAATTACAACTCGGAAATTATCTGTTACTGGAAAGTATAGTTGAAAAATTTGATTTTTTTTTATTTCTTTGAAGATTCGATTTGACCGAAATGAGTTTAAAAAAACCACATAATAATCCTCACGGAGATTTTAAATTAATAACATATTAGAAAATTTAAAATTCAACCAAGTATTTATTAAACTGGCAATGAAATTTCCGAATTACAGAAGAATAAAACTCAATTTAATCATTTTAAAGAATGTGCTTTCACCCCAAATTTTTATCCCTGACATCTCAAAGAAAATTTTAAAAAATTGCAATCAAAAAGTTTGGGAACATAAACATTGAATGGACTTTATATAATGCACATTCAGATTTAAAAGCATGACTTTTGCATCTATCTCATTGTACTCGGTCTAAAGACTATGCATTTATTACCTTTGAATTTTAAAAAGAATTTAATGGTTTCTTTCAAAACAAGTCCTTTTGAGAAGTTGTTAAAAATGAACTGTATAAACTTGTTCGATTAACTGGTTTTAATTTTATAACCCTTTTCTCAAAGGCTGCAGCATTTATATGGGATTGTAATGGAATCATCTATTCAACTCTCTAACTTTTCCTGAAGATTTTGATATCGTTAGAAATTGAAAAAAAACCCATATATTTCTAAATTTATTTCTATTAATTTTGATATTAGCGAAATTTCTGGTTGAAATGTTAAGAAGAACATGTTAAGAAACGAACAAAAAAGGTGTGTAACGTAGATTTGTACAACTCTTCTCTTCTCTTATCCCTCTTGCACTCCATCGCTTGAGCATAGGGCCTCCGTCTGGTTCTTCCATCTCACTCTGTTGGTGGCCAGATGTTTCGCCTCCCGCCATGTTGTCCCCACCTCCTTCAGTTCGTTTTCGATAGTTCGCTTCCAAGTGTTTCTTGGTCTTCCCCTCTTTCGGTGTCCCTGGGGATTCCAATCAAAAGCCTGTATTGTCTTGAATTTTTCATATTTTCGCAATACATGCCCAATTCAACGCCACTTTCTTTTCTTAATTTCAAATTCTATTCGTATATGTTTTGCTCTCCTTAGAAGCTCTTCATTATTAACTTTATGGTACCACTTTATGTCAAGAATCCTTCTTAGGCACTTGTTAATGAAAACCTGGAGCTTCCTCATGTTAGTTTTATTGCAGTGCCATGTTTGTAACAGTAACTCTTATTTAGAGCTACTTCCACAATTTTTTTCAACATTTGAATAACGTTACTCATCTAAAGCAACGATTAATTCAAATTAAAACTTACTGACAGCAAACCTTTTTTTTCTACAAATGACATTCAAGTCTTTGGAATGTATACAGTAATCATTGACGGAATTTGTTACTTTCTAAAGTAAGCCTTTCATCCTGCCGTAGGTGACTTCCAGCCGGTTCGAACTTTCACAATCGTCAAATGAATTCAACAATCGAACTTTGAGAGCCCTTATCTCGAGAAGCCATCGGGAAATGATGTTACTAAGGTGGCAGAGCAATGGGATACTCCCTCCCACTTGATTACACGGTGCATTCTTTTTTTTTTATCCCCTCGACTTCCCAATTCGTGTCGAGGAAAAATTGGCGGAAAAAGAAAGTGATGGCACAAAATATCCAAACACTCTACGCTTAAATGGTTATCCCACTATTTTGTTTGTTGGAGAGATATTTACAGAAATTCTATTTTGTCTAAATATTACATTTACATTACATTTTTTCTAAATATTTTGTCTAAATATTACATTTACATTCTATTTTTTTCTAAATATTACATTTACATTCAATTTTTTCTAAATATTACATTTACGGACATTCTATTTTTTTCTAAATATTACATTCAAAGACCTTCTATTTTGTCTAAATATTTCATTTAAAGACATTCTATTTTGTGTAAATATTACATTTACAGATATTCTATTTGTCTAAATATTATAGTCAACCGTCTTAAATGTGAACTCGATTGACAAGAAATTTCGCTATTAAGTTGTCTAACATTGTCTATAAATTTATTTAGCTGTATTGGTCATTTATAACAGTCTCATCATTTATTCTCATCATCGTTCATCTCAAAAATTTAATGAGTAGAACAGTTCTAGTATACCTACTAGCATCAAAATGCTTTTTTATCGATAATAAAAGCCAAATTATGTTTCCAAATACATTATTAATTTTTTTCAAATATCTGTTCATTCCTTATTTCATTTAATTTTTTTTATAAATTAAGATTTTTGATTTTGTCAGTTATGTTGAACTGTTTTTTAGTCTGTTCGCCATAGTCCACAGTATTACTGCCGTTTTAAGTAACCTACGATCTGCCTTTGGGCTACACAATGGCTAACTATACCTACAACTCAAATCCAATTTCGAATCGCTCCTAACAATCTCAACTTCCATGTCAGAAGCTGGACTTGAACCCAGAGTGGGATAGACATTCAACCGAACCCGCTCGGCGCCAATGCCAACTTGAAATGCGGATGCCGTAGCATTGCGTGTAGGTATCCCCCTTTGCCTACCATGTGATCGCATCGTGGAGGAGATTGCACCTCGGGCAAAGGCGTTGGCCCCAGCCGCTACCTTAACGGTACTACCTGAGCTGTTGATCAAGAGGGGAGTGTATTTAGCCTTTTTTTAAAAAAACATTTTCAAACGACCTTCATGGTAGTGGAGTTTAGAGTAAGGTGAGATGGTTGGCGAGGAAAAGAAATGAAGTTGGCTGAAAGTGGACCATTTGATGGGATAAGCCCAAATATATCAAACTGCACAGTGCACTCTCAATGAGATTCATGTGCTAAAGTTTAGAAGCTGGGGGAGCCCAGTTGGTAAGGCGCCTACCTTGCATGCGGTTGGTCCGATATTCGTGACCGAGCATTGCCAAAATTACTGTCGACTTATGAAAGGTATGTGCAGCCAAAACGTCAGATAAATAATGCTCCTTGCAGAGAGAGTAAAGTTAAATATGCTCGGTTGCGTTGGGTACCTACTCAGATGTCTTCCAGTCACTCGACTGCTGCTCTAAGTTCTGACGCTAAATCACCAATAGCCCTCGTGTAGCTCTAGCGCGACGATATTCCAACTTCACTTAACTACATAATGGACATCATGGAATCCAGGGGCTCCAATCCAGGGGTAAGCCACAACAGGAATTTTTTACAAAATTCAAAAGATAAACAATTACGCTGTTGTAGTTTGTATTAAATATTTTGTATTATTGAATGTAGTTGTATTTATTGATTTTATTGCATGTGTGTGTGTGGCATCTTAGTGCCAAAAAATTAGCCAAGCGTTTGTTGGGTATAAAATAGAAGCGATCATGGCTTCACCTTGTCGAACTAGTTCTTGCATAGGTTTTCGACCAGGCAGCAATTTCATCGTATTCTAACTTTTATGGACCTTCACGATTGAGATAAAAATTGAAAGTTAGGATGCTGGATTTCATTTTTCCTTTATTTATTTACAAGGGAAAAGGTAAAGGGGGCTGTAATTGTTAGAAGTGGGAGGGAATGGTCGTGAATGGAATATAAAAATAGATTAAAATCTCCCCAAAAAAGGTATTCGTCATTTTGTTTTGATAATGAGTTAATCAGTGTTGAAAAGAGATAAGATCAGACTATTTCCTATCCTTTTTTTGAAAAACCTTCTTTAGTTCGAAGCTTAAGTATTCTTTTATTATGTAAATGACGAAAAAAAACCTATCAAATTTCTTATTTTGTAAATTACTTGGAAAAACCATGCCATTAAAAAAATGCTATCAACACGGAATCTTAAGTCGTCGAAAATTGCTTTGCAATGTTTGTATTGATGCCATCAAAAAATAAAATGCAAAAGACTATGCTTAAAATTCTAGCTTTCGAAACATTTCGATTAATTTGACTATTTTTGATTTTACGTCCAATGCAGTGTTTTGAGTTTACCATTTTTTAAAAGAATATCACAAAATGCTTTTGAACTGTTGGATTCGAACTGTTGGATTCTGATAGTAAACAAATATAATCAGCCAGGAATATGATGTCATACACCAATATAAAGGTCTCAGTCTATGATGTCAAAAGTCAATTTTCGAACTTCTAAAATTGATGCGGTTTGTCAGGCAGCTTTTAGTGGTTATGAAGCAAATATTATCAGATATTATCCTGCAAAATTAAGGTTCAATTCTAGGTTAATTCTATTTATTTCAGCTATATTTTCTTCAATTTAACAAATAGCATATACTGTAAAACTCAATTTATCGGAACCATTTGGGACAGGTTCCTATTCCTAAAACCAAAAATTAGGTTAATCAGATCTTTGTCTGAAAAAAGTGTATATTTCAATTAATTTCTGAATGCATGGTTGAAATGCATTGTAAGAAAAGCATGGGGAGCATGTGCTGCCACCGTCGACGTTTTAAACGTTTCAATTTTTTTTTTCATTGTGGAACAAAAAATTATCAAAATCAAAATCATCGGAATTCATTTCTTAAAAGATTTCTTAGTTTAAAGTCAACACACTTTTACATGTCAAGCGTACGAAACGAATGGATGGAGCAGAATGGTACCTTTGGATTCCGGCTAGTCGGAGTTCGGATAATTATGGAGCTGTACTTATAAATTATATCAACTTAACACGTAACTCATTTTTACAACTGTTATGTCAGAGGTTTCCGTTAATTTCCATGCGGCCTACAAAGCTATCAGTCACGCCTCGGTAGAGGTCAACCTTCCTGACCTTCGCGTGATGCTGCCAGAGGTTTCAACTCAAAGCACGACAATTGTAACGGGTATTAGCCAAACTTCGACAGCAAAGTAGAGTTTTATCATTAATGACTTGAAGCAACAGTAATAATAAGCAATGCGAGGTCAGAATCCGAGGCAAAATGGTGCGATTAGGTTACCCTAAAAATACAAAAACTGCTGACTTACTCACAACCTATGCCCAAGCATGAGAAATGGGGGGGGGGGGGGTAGGGGTAGGTACATATATATTCCGGCTTGTGTGCTTGATCAGAGACCCGCTTATGAAGCCTTCGTCAAGTAAGACAGACACAGAAAGAATTTTTACTGTCACAGAGAAAGGAATATACACCCAGGGCGAAGGCGGGAATCGAACCCGCACCCGTTACAGCGCGCAGACTGCTAGCGTAATGGTCCAAACCACTGGGCAATCCGGGCCCCCCATGAGAAATAAATATTTCTAATATGCTGCAGCGTTGTTGGAACTGAAAATCCACAATTTTACTTTCATGTGTGAAATTGCTGAGAGATGAGAAACTAAATTCTAAAGGCCTGACTCCACTGCCTCTTTAAGCTTGGCATACACGGAGGGACAGGACTAAAGACGGTTCCTGTGAATCTTTACACCAAATATTGCCACGCCTTCTCCAAGACGTTACCTAAAGCATTTTCGCTCGTCAGTGATTGGTCTGGATTGTCACATGTACACGCAAAAACCAATCACTGAAGTGGGAAAATGCTTTCGGTAACGTCTTGGTGGATGAGTGTCAATATGTTATGTGAAGGTTCACATGTCCTGTACCTGATCTTGCCTCTCCGTATATGCCTAGCTTTACGTGCAAACATGGACAGCTTTTGCGACCCCTGATTGGTTAGTTATTAGATGAATTCCTCAACGAATCTATCAGTCTTCGTTAAATTATTCAATCGGGACCACTCTAGTAAGAAAAAAAAATACTTTGATAATTCTCCCTCTCCTAAAAAAGGTACAAATATTTTGCCACATTATTACGAGTATGGATAGAGAAAAATAGTTCGGATAATTATAGTTCGAATTCGGATAATTTGACTTCTTTTTTATGCTGTATTCATCTGGAATTACTCACCTTTAACTATAAGATACAAACAATACAAAAACATGAGATACGGCCATCTCGACGTGTTTCCAATACGAAAAATCAAACTTTTGATAATTCTCCCTAGATCCAAAATTTTATGTCATTAAATTAATGAACACATGTTCCAAATTGAAAAAAAAAACCTTTTTTTTTATATAAGAACCTTTTTGTTTATAAAAGAAAAAGAAATTTTATACGAAAAGGCAAAACTTTTACATGTTAAGAGTATAGATAGACCAGAATAGTACAATTCGAGTTCAGATAGTCGGAATTCAGATAATTATTCTTTTTTATACTCTATTCATCTAGAATTTCTCTCTTTTGGTTCTGAGGTACGGATAATATAAAAACATGAGCCACGACCAGCCAATCATGTCTCCAATACGAAAAATCCAACTTCGGATAATTCTCCCTCGCTCCAAAATTATATTTTATTAAATTAATGAACACATGTTCAAAATTGGAAAAAAAAATTTAAAAAGAAAAATAAATTTTAAATGAAAAGTCAAAACTTTTACATGGTTAGAGTATGAATAGAGAAGAATAGTACAATTCGTGTTCGGATAGTCGGAATTCAGATAATTATACTTTTTATATATTGTATTCAGGGTTCGAAATTCACGGTCGCAAGTAGCAAAATGCGACCAAATCCTACAATTGTGCGACATTAAGTTAATTTAGTAGCAGTTATCTCGACTAGTTTTTTTTTAAATATTACTATCAACTTTTTAAAGTGGTTTCCAAAGATCGTGCCGAAATCTTAAAATCGCAAATATCTAACGATCTGAAAAATTGTTCAAACATTCTCCATAATGTGGTACTTAAATCACAAAACTCCGGTGGCGATACATAAAATATGATACTCCAACGATCGTAAAATCTAGAAAGTCCTGTGATCGTTAATTGTGTTTCTTAAAATTTAAGAACACCAACTCTCCTGAAATTGCGAATGTCCGATGATTTTGTAGGTGCGCAACTATGGCAATCTTAAGAATTTGCGCATAAATTACATGAAACTAGTTTTTCCCCCTTAAATATTTTTCTCAAAAATGCTCCCTGAAAATGTGCATTTGCTCCTAGATTTGTTTAGTTAATAGCATAAATTGCTCCTAAATTTTTGCATCCAATTTCTAACACTGACTGTATTCAATCTGGAATTACTTTCCTTTAGCTCTGAGATACAGACAATACGAAAACAAGAGCCATGGCCATCCCAACACGTTACGCCGCATATCGAGCAAGGATTCTGCTACGATGGGAAAAAGCGTGATTAATCATTGATAGAAAGATGTCCGGGACTGCTATTCTTTTCCTTACCAAGAGATGGTTCCTGAAGTTCGGCCTTGCTTGCTGAAATAGCTTATGTTGGAATAAGATCATGTTAGGAATATTCAATAAGTGCTCATTATACTACTTAAATACGTGATGGAGTGATTTTGTAAGGGATTAAACTAAACGATGATGGCTTTGCAGTTTTGAAATATATCGGGCGGGGTTGGGTATAGGGCTAAAGCATACTAGAAATTCGACCCTTTTTAATTTATTTAAAATTTCTATCCTGTTCTATAACGGTTTTATTATTCTATTATCGAATTTTGAGAAATGTTTATTGTATTAACGTCTAGATTTTTTTTAAAATAGAGAAATAAATTATCGAGAGTCTTTTTTTTAAAAGAAAAACAAGATAGAATTGTCGGAATAATAAACACATCAAAAACTGTATTTATACAGTGATCACCTTGATGTGTCGTTCATTTTTAGTTTAACATAGATATCAAACATCAAACTTGTAATTGACAAAAAAACTCAATTAAGAATACGTTGTTTAAAATTCAGCTGACATCTTCACTAAAAAGGGCTTTTAGCAGGAGATCAATTTCTCACTGGCTGTTAAAGAGTAAGTGAATGTTAATGTTTGGCAGATCGTGTAAAGAATAGAGTCGATATTTTACTACTGCTCTTTTTTGGTAACGATGGCATTGGGTGACGTTAGTCATGCAGGCATCATGGTCTCTTTGCAATGTAATATGGAGGTAAAGTTCTTCTAACGAAATATATTGGATGCGGTTAAGGCTGGATTCCACGACTGGATGTACAGTAAAGCTTCAACTATCCGAACTCCGACAATCTGAACTTAAATGGTATCACTCAGCTCCCTCCATTTATCCATCCGTTAGCTTAACATGTAAAGGTGGCCTTTTCATTTTATTAAGAGTCATTATCGGGAAAAGGAGGCAGACATGAAACATGACCTCTCAGATATGAAACCTGTAGAGAATATTTACCCAGAAGGAAAATAAAGATATACTTAAACAAAAATTGTTTTGAAGCTACATTGTCATACACAAAATTGATACTAATTCCAATCAGTTTGTTCGTTTGTATGAAATTTTTAAACGTACTTCAGGGACCCCCTGTAATTTATATCCACATCAACATATTTAAACATGGTTCCTATAAGTTAATAAATATATTTGAAAGAAGATAATGAAAAAATATTTTTTGTAACCCTGGTCTTGATAAAAATTTTATTTTCTAAAAGGCACAAAAAAATCAACAACTTAGTTGTATCCATTTCAATCTTTTGCAACTACAAACCTCTAGAAAACATCACACTACTTCATTATTACGTATGTCCCTAGATGGCGGAGATAGTCCAGATTGTAACTGTCAACTACGGCGGAAGATGGTCGTGAAGTTGCTGTTCTTTATGTTTTCCGTCATATAATGGTGGGGAATTGGGGAAGAACACTTATTTCGAATTTTTTAGAGAGTTAGAGACAGAACTCCACGACAATATAGTGTTATTAATTTTCACATTTAATATACATTTTATCGCAGCTCAAAGTAACTTAACCGCCCTATCTAAGCTAAGATATTCAAGCGAAGAATTATTATTATTATTTTACATTAATTATAGTACCTGTTCCCAATATGGACACCCTAAGGAATTTTTTCATCCCCTTGTACAGCTCGCAGGACATTTAAAAATGGGACCACTATCCCTGGACTGTTTTCTATCATTATTAAAAATTACTGACCTTGTAATTATTCTGGTTTAATTTAAATAATAAAAACAAAAATATGTTTACAAGTGTCCATATAAGGAACCACCTGTTCCTATTATGGATATGCATGTCCATATAAGGGTCATGTGGTTCCTATTAGAACTACAACTGGAAGGAAGCTACGAACAAAACATTTAAAAGGAATGAAAATCTCAACGGAAGGACAAAGAAGCTTCTCCACACACTGCCCAAACTGTCCTGGTGTCCAACTGTCCCCGCAGCATATCTTTGGCTGCCCAGCAATTCAAGCCAGGCTCTTCAGGATTGGCTTTGAAGACCCAGAAATTTTAATTCTCTCCGAAGATGCAGAAGAAATAGCGAAAGCTGTCTACGACAGCTTCGGATCCATCTAGTTTTTGCACACATCATGGACACGACAACAACACTGGAAGGAAGAGCCACTCTTTCAATGGATTATTGAAGAGAGGGAATAAAAAAAATTTAGTAAAGTATTGTGGTTGAGGGGGCAGAGTTCTTCAAAACGTGCACTTAAGGAGGAAGGGAGGTCATTTTCAGTTTTGTCTCTTCAAAAACCTTCAAAGTGCAGTTAAGTCACGAATATAAACATTAATTTATTATGAATTAGCAAAATAAAACCAAATTAAACAGATTTTTTTTACAAATTTGTGAATTTGAATATCCACTCCAATGGGTAAATAAGTTGTCCATATTGGGGATGCAGTCCCAGGTAGCACAACAATTTTGGCCAATGTCGCATGAGTATCGGCCAAACTTGGAGCGTATCGGATGATAGCGATCATTTTCTACCGATTTTAACCAGATTTCCCCGTTCTTTGAGGTTTCATTCAGGAAATTACAAAAAGTGCAATATTTAATTTTACTGCAATATTATAGTATTTTGCAAGTGTAAAAGGCAAATATTATGTTTCGCAATATTTTTTAATCAAGAATTTCGGATTGTATTTTTTTTCAAATAATATTTACTTTCAAAATAGGGAAAGGTCGTGAATCGATTTTCCCCAAGACTCGGTTGAAATCGGTCAATATTGAAAGTATAATTTCCAGATCTGCCATCTGCGCAGCTTAGTGCGCAATCTTGCTGCCTTCGCCATAACCATTTCGAATCAGCAATCAGCAGTGCATTTCGTTCTTCGTCTAAACATTGGTGAGTACTGTAATGTGTGAATAAACTAATATAATGTTAATATTTTAGATTGTAATAACAAAATATCGAAAAAAAACCCCGTTTAGTTGTTATATTTTTTACACTTGTACGATTAACTTGGATTGGCAATCCTTTGCTTTGTTTACATTTGGCAGATGTGCGTAATTTTGGATCTTTGGATGGATTTAGCTGCTTTCATTTTGAAAACTTTCTTGTTAAGTTAAAAAATGTTTTACTTTCCCCAAATCGACCCCTATCACAACTATATCGTAGAATCGTAGATTAACGATTATCGTAGAATCGTAGATTAACGATTATCGTAGATTTAACGATATCGTTAAAGCTCAAAACTATTACTTCCAAGAATTTTTTTTGTTTGTCATTTCCGAAAGCAGCGGGTCTGGGATATAACCCTGACAGCCAAAAACCCGACAAGCCAAAATCCCTTTATGGGTCAAAATCCCGAATGGGTCGAAATCCCGAAAATGGATTTTTGTCCATTTCTCGATTTTTAAAAAGATATATTAGAGATTATTTATTTAGTTAGTTATTTAGTCATTTAGTTATTTAGTCAGTTAGTTAGTTATTTAGTCAGTTAGTTAGTTATTTAGTCAGTTAGTTAGTTATTTAGTCAGTTAGTTAGTTATTTATTCAGTTATTTATTTATTTATTCAGTTACTTATTTAGTCAGTTAGTCAGTTAATTAGTCAGTCAGTCAGTCAGTAGTCAATTAGTCAGTCAGTCAGTCAGTCAGTTTGTATGTCAATAAGTCAGTTAGTAAACTGAGTGACTAACTAGTTAGTCAGTAACTGACTGACTGACTAACTGACTAACTAACTGACTGACTAACTGACTGGCTGGGCGGCCGACTGACTAAATAACTGACTGACTAATTAACTAACTGACTAATTAACTAACTAAATAATCTCTAATATTTTTTTTAAAAAAATCGAGAAATGGACAAAAATCTATTTTCGGGATTTCGTCCATGTCGGGATTCTGGCCTTCAGGGATTTCGGCGTTCGGGATTCTGGCTTGTCGGGCTTCTGGCTTGTCGGCATTTCGGCTTTCGGGATTGTGTCCGGAACCCGAAAGCAGCATATGTTTCAATAGATGAATCCAGCTTAATCTACTTTTTTCTGTGAATTCACACATTTCACTTTTATTTTTTGTAGCAAGTGTTAAAATGAAGCACGAAGATGCCGATACAACATCTATTGCCAAGAGAATTGGAAAGGTCCTGGCTGGGTGAGCGGATTGGGATGACAAACGACTTCAGAGAAATTAATTTTTAATATTTAGACACATATTCAGCATCGTTGGATTTGTTAATTAGTTTACTTTCTTGTGTTTCGTTTTATGTATTTAAGTATTTGTATATATTTGATTTATTGTTTTTATAATGCATAATTGTAAGAGTTATGTATACTTTGCGAATCATTGTAAACAGGCCCAGTACTATAAAATTATTATCTAGCTATTTTTGTACAATAAAGCTTGTTATTCTATTGTATTATCTTTTTATGAATTAACATTGAAACAGAATTTCACAATGTGGTGATTGGTAAGTATGAAATATAACTACATTGTTTTATTTAATACATGTATTAGTAATTTTCCATTTTGTCGTGCAATTTTTGCCAGTATTGTCATGCTGTTTTTAGCAATTTAATTGCATATATAATAGTTTATAATTTTATTAACTTTTCTGTATTTTTTCTTTCTCTAACAGAACCTTGCTACATTTAGTTTGAGTTTTTAATATTTAAATATACACTAGAAATGCAATATATTGCTATAGGTTTAAAGTAGATATTTCGTTCTATTTTATTCTTAATATCCATAATTAACACGTCGAAATAGCAAGTTTTTTTTTTTTTTTTTGGGGGGGGGGGGGAATGCCGAGATTGGCCAATATTCCTGAGCTCCTGTTTCCGACGTCGGCCAATACTGCTGTGCTACCTGGGGTTTTACTAAATCTTATAATAATTATACAAAGAAAACATTTTTGAGCAATGTATGCAATATCAATCGAAAATACATGTTATCAGCTTTCTAAAACACTCTACTTTTTAATATTTAAAGTAATTTTATCATTTATAATAAGAATATAAAATTAGCTATAATTTAGGTCAACACAACACGAATATACAAATTTGGTTCGATATGCATGAATTACTCAAAAGAGTATTATTCAACGATGAGTATAAGTTGTTTTATAGTTTAATAGTTCTATATTTATATAATGGTTCTCTAAAACTGCTTCTTCATGTATCAATGGCACGTCATGGATTGTTACAAAGTCTTCTTACTAGAAATGTTACAGCATAAAACTGCTTTGTACTTGAATACAAATACAACGAACTTATTTTTTTTAATTATTAGGCACATAGACGCCAATGTTAAAGGCTGAAGAAAATAAAAAACATGATCTGAATTTCGAATATTGACCGATTGTTATCTAAATTTCATATTTATGTTTTATTCTTCCCATTGAATGTAATTATTTCTGCCTTCGTCTAAACAATATGAATTTTAATTAATATTTCAAGCGATAGAAAAAACCGTGTTAATAAACAAAACTTATTCTTTATTTGTTATCGAAACAAGTTATCAAGCAATAAAAAAAGTCGTATTCCTTCATCTAATTGTCTCTAAACTCCGTAATTCGACCTCGAGCATAAAAAACGGAACATGATTTGCCTATTCCCAACAAAAGTCAAGAGAATTTTTCCATTCTTCCTTTATATCCCGCCTTGAAAATAATTCAGTCCGTTTTCATTCCGCTCCGGACACTATTTAGCGCTTTTTCCAGATCGTAATCTCAGGCGCAATTATGTCAATTAAGTTGCGGTTGCTCGGGAACTCAATGGCCTATGTTGTGGAGTGTAAAGCCGCCGACTGAAATTGATAAATGGGATTTCAATGGGTTTAAGTTTTGGGTCGACAAAGCGCTAAATGATCATTTCAGTTAAAAGGTGTTTCTTAAAGGGTATGTTTTCTTGGCGGATCAAGCTTTTTGCAGACTCGGCATATTCTCTGGAACTGAGAGCCACTAGTTCGTGGAGCCATCTAGGTGGCCCTAACTTCCAATTTTGACGCTTAGTTTACAATGAATCTGAGCTCTTTGAGGATTTTAAAGCATGCCGGTATTTAATTTTGATGAGAGAGCCAAGCCAAATAGGTACTCAAGGGATCTTTTACATGCCACATAATCATATACACTATGCGTGCTGATGATTTTCCAATCCATAATATCTGCCGACTCAGCAGGTGTTCGAACAGTCGATCTTTGGCTTATGAGGCGGCTTTAGTCAAGAGTTAGATGATCACCAACATAATGTTAATTTGCTTAAATTCAGTTTGTAATTTTCAATATTCGTAACGGTATTTTGCATGTTTTGTAGTCTTTAGTTTTTAGAACACAAGCAGCACATAAAGCTACAGTAAATAAAATTATATTTGTATTCTGCCTTCACTAAGATTTAAATGATACTATTGACTAGTTTCACATGGCGTACTGCTTTCTTTCCTAGATTTCGTTGGTGGTTTGGTGATTGGTGGTATGACATGCTAAGCTCAGTTCACTACGTTAATTAACCAAATTTGTTTCATTCCTGTGGCACTGATGCCACTCAAGACGTGAAACATGCCCATTGAAACGAACTCTTCAACAATAATTGATCCCTGACATTTTCCTCGCCAGTTATCCAACGAGGAGTTATCCATATTTTTATGGATACTTCGATACACTGTCTTAGAAGTAAACTTTAGTAGCTAAATCTCATATGAGTAGGTTGTGGTAGAAATCTAAATCCCTATTTTTATTGATTGGCATGGCCAATGTTCGCGATTATTATACAAAGAAAATAATACTGACAAAAAATTCGATTACAGTGAAGAGTTACGTTCTTAAGACTATCTCTATGTGAAACCTCTAAGAGCGACCATCCTCCCTTTCCCTAATAAATCGGTCGTTAATGGATGTTGGTCGCTCCTAGAGAACATAAAGTGAATTAGCTAGAAAGTTGAAATCATTTTACAAGGTATTATTAACCATTAAAAAATTACAAAAATCTATTTATTAATTCGCAAATACATATACGCAAATTTATACTAACTTCCTTTTGAACAAACTGTAGTACACATGTAAAAAAATACTACACTCACTTTTTTTTTCAAAAAATTAGTATATGTACTAATTAAACCTTTTTAAAGTAAGAAGAAATTTCTGGTTGTTTAATTTTTTTTTGATTTTTTGCAAACAACCTCTTTTTCTAATTTATAAATAATTTATAAGAAATTTACACGTGTGTGTTGGAAAAAGATAATTTTTCATGAAATGGGATTTGAAACCGGTCGTTTGGAGAATGAGATCTGGTCTCTCCCAGAGTGGCTTTTAACATTGAACACATAGGGAGAAAAATCGGTACCTTGGTCATAAGTCGAGGTGGTGGTTTAATGGAGGTGGTCGGTCGTAGAGTTTTCACTGTTCTATATTCTAAAATAGGGTGGCAAAAGTCTTACAGTTTTCGGTAATGCCTCACATTTCAATCAGCGTCATTTCAGGACAACGGCAGCCCCTCTTTTTTTATTTGTATATATTTCTGAAGAATATGTTGTTAGGAATATGAGTAATTGTTTTGCTTCACACTGTTAAAAATTGTCTGCTTAGTTTCACCATAATAATGGTTCCTAGCAGCTGCAACGGCTGTGTAGGGAAATGTGTCACCATATTTTCGGTACTAGGTTGAACCATTTTTCAGGATTTAGAAACAAAAATCTGAGAAATGGTTCAACATAATACTAATAATATGGTAAAGCATTTCGTCACACAGACGCTGCAGCTACTATTAACCATATATTTCGTGAAACCAAGCACCAAATTTTTAACAGTGCATATCAGTCTGGAATCAGTTACAACATATTCAAAATGAACTGTGAAGTTTCGTACAGAGCAAATGAGAAAGGTTTTAGGAAAATAGTCCTATCCCAACTATGGCATTCAAAACAGTTTAAACATATAAACACAGTTTTACTTCTTAGTGTGTTTGAAGGTTGAATTCCTACGATTCTTTTTATATCCAAAGCAACTGAGGTTTTTTCTGTTATTGTTTAGTTATCCACTGCTTTTACTTTTGGGATTTGGCACTTGGAATTATGCGTTTGCATTGTGAATAAAGTCACGATTCTCGATTCAAGTCAATGAGGTGTGACTTTAATCGGAGCAATTATATTTCAATATTAAAGGATGTTTTATGATTTGTTATGCTGTGATAAGGTAATAGGGAAAGAGAGAGAATGAATTATAATTGAATCCTTGAAAAGTATAGCTGTTGAAAAGGAATAAATGCACCTGGATTCCAAAATCTCTCTATAATAATACACAATTGTAAACGTTTTAAAAATGTCGAATTGGTTTTATTTGTTATTTTTTTATTTGGCGTACCTAAAGTGTTACAATTTATAAAGAATGATATGAAATGTTAATTGTATGATTTCAGTTTGCTTTTGAAATTTTTGCATTTTATATATAATTTATAGTTTATAATGTAAAGTGGTTTCAGCTGCAAGAAATATGCAATACCTGCGAGTAAGATGTGAACAATACACAAACATAGATATATGTGTATAGATACAGTAGAACTCTAATCATACGAACCAATTGGGACAAGTTCACATTCGAAAAATCGTAAATACGGATATCGGATATTTTTCGAAATAAGCATATTTCAAATTAAATGCTGTATGTGTGTTGCAAATGGATAAAAAACAATTTTAAAAGAAAATATCGTTTAATTCAATAAAAAGGGCAGGGGGGGGGGGGGGGGTATAGGGGACTTATATATTCCGGCTTGTGTGCTTGATCAGAGACCCGCTTATATAAGCCTTCGTCAAGTAAGACAGACACAGAGAGAGTTTTTACTGTCAAAGAGAAAGGAAAGTACACCCAGGGCGAAGGCGGGAATCGAACCCGCAACCGTTACAGCACGCAGACTGCAAGCGTAATGGTCCAAACCACTCGGCCATCCGGGCCCCATAAAAAGGGTCACACTCTTACTCTTACATATTAAAAGGTATGGATGAATGAGTTGATGGAGTCTAACAATATCATTGGACTTCGGATAATTTGGTTTCTACAACACATATATCTATGTGTCTAAAATCTCCCTTGAAAAAGGGATTTATACCTGTTTTATTGCGAAGAAAAATCTAGTAAAACTCACATTCTCCAAAGTGTATTTAAGACTTATAGGGCTTGGTCCGTTCATCGGCGACTTTAAACGACCTTTAATTCAATTGGACGAAATTGCCAATGAATGAACCGGACCCTATATCTTAGATATACTTTAGAGAATGTGAGTTTTGTACCTATAGATAACTTTTGTTGAAATTGGTAATTAAAATTGTTAAGTTTAATGGCAGAATTGCAATTTTCTTTAATTGGTGCGAAAGAAATCGATTGCACTTCTTAGGTTCACTGAAACTTTTGACCCTGTTGACATTTGCAGAACTTTGTGGAAGATTCTGTTAAGTGACCAAAAGGTGAAATTGAGAAAATGTGCTTTAAAGTTTTTCGGTTACACTTATATATGTTAAAACGGCACTTAAAAAAGATAAAAATATACTCAACGTAAAGGTTATGTTTAAGGGAGAATCTTGTTATCTTTAAAAGTTGTGAAAAGAAAACTTTTGAGACATCAGTACTAACATATTTAATCAAAAGCTAAACGCTATGTAATTTACCGTAACTGAAATCTGAAGACTTGATGAGGGTGTGCGGCACCCTTTCTTACCTTGGTAAGTGTTAAACGGATATCAGTTCAAATGGCCATGACTTTACTAACTGTGCTTTCAACATCCAAATTAATAGTTTGTTTATCCTTTTTTTCTGCAAATCCTTGTTGTTTCACGAAAAACCCACATGATTCATCGGTAAAAACAACATTTCTGATAAATACGCAACATCAATTTCATTGTCCCAGTAATTTCCATCGAAATCTCATTTCGTAGAGTGGACCTATTTTTATGAATCTTCCCGAAGAGTAATCCCTCATACTTTGTTCCAAGAATCCTTCTTGTTTCAAAATCCTTTTTTTTTCATTCATTGTTATTAAGTCTGGATGTTGTCTTCTGTCCTTGGACACACCCACATTTTGGTTTTTAGATACAAAAATGACCCATTTCGAATTTCACGTTTCATTATTCCTTTTTTGTCATCCGCTCCCGCCTTTGATAAAAGATTTCATAGTGGAAAAGAACTCAATCTGGTGTTTCATTTTCGTCAAATCGGTACGTCAGAACTTATAACCAGCTTAAGTACATTTCTGACCAGCAAAAATCATAATGAATATAAGAATGATTAAAAAAAAATCACATTCAGTTTATAGTTCACATCACAGTAATATAGCACACTGTTAAAAAAAAATCCCACCAATTTACCATCAAAGTGTGAGGGTAAAAGTGCTGCCATCACCCTGTGCTGTGACGTAATACGTATGATGCAAAATTTATTGTGTTGTATGGAATAAAACGTTTGCTTCACTGGCAGTGATTGGATGCACTCATCTTATCTGTTTAAATACTATTAGAGTAAATTGTTCATGTTGTGACTCTGTACGTCAAGAAAATATCACTTTGCTGTAAAGCAAACAATACAAAGCTGTGATGTAAAGAATAAAAAATAACCGTAAAATGTGCTGTATGTTTACAGAAATTTTTTACACTATCGGTCGTTATAAAAAATTCATACCATCCGCCATTTTCTCACAATTAAATATTCAGATTTTTTTAAAAAAAATTAGCATATGTAGCATATCCAGGGGAGGTGCTAGGGGAACTTCAGTCTCCTAAAAAAAGAAATAATTTTGCACTAGATATACACAATTACAAAGGATGAATGGGTAATAAATGTATCCTTATAAGCAAAAAATGATGAATGATGAATATATCTCTTTGCCCCTGAAAAAAAAATTTCTCAATACGCCACTGACTAACATTTTCAGTTATTTATATGGGACACAATGGTAGCAACTGAATATTTCGTAATGAAAGAGAGAAATACTGGTCTAAATTTTTTATATCCTGTGTGCATGAGTTTGATGAGCATAAATTTATTAATTACTTAAAACTAATACGATTCAATCTTAATTTTTAAGTGTTAAGGGTCAAAATTGGATGTTTGGGAAAATTTTCATATGTTAATATTTTATTTTGTTTCATTTACTGAATTTAGAGGGGCCAAATGATGGTCCGTTTTAATTTTAACACAGATAATTTTTAAAACATAAGTTTTATGATTTTAGTATAATTTAAAATTTGAAGTATGAAGGAGTCATTAATAATAATCAGCTACTGAAATGTAATTAAAAAAATTAAAAAAATTAAAGACATTAAATTTTTTATTCAAATAATTAGCTACAGAAATGTAATTAAAAAAATTAAAGAAATTAATTTTTTATTCAAATAATTAGCTACATAAATGTAATTAAAAAATTAAAAACATTTAATTTTTATTCAAATAATTAGCTACATAAATGTAATTAAAAAAAATACATTAAATTTTTTGTTAAAATTAAATGTTTTTCTCATGTAGTGAAAACAAGTTAACACTTAGGCCAATTTGCTTATCTCTCAGGGAGTTAACAAACTGAAATTTTCAGTGTAAGGCAGGCCCCCCATGATATCAATATATAAGTACTTGAACTTTCACAATTCAGACATTTTGAAAAAGTTAATAGTTAAGATTAAACATCAGATATTGCTTACGAATCTGAAACTTTCTCAGTTTTGTGACTTAAACTAGTGTGCTTATCAGATGCTTAAAGTCGGATGAGAACCCTTAAAGATTTACAATAAGGGTGTGACAAGTCACTCTCATCATTAAACAGCTGTCAGAGTCTTCATGAGATTAAGCTGAGTGTTTTTAAGAGGATTAGTTTGTATGCTGATTATCCTGTCAAAAAATACAAAGAAAGGGAAAGTACATTAAGAAATGTAGTGAAGATTTATATAGTTTCTAACTGATTTTTTTTATTTAATGTATATAGCCATGAATGGATTATAATGTTGTTTTAAATAAGAAAAGCATGGTGTTAAGTTTATTTAGTGTGGTAAAATGTTTCACTATAAAAGCGAAACAGTTTTGAGATTTGGATGTTTTGTTTAGTGGAATTCGACAGCATTTTGTCATTTTAAAGATATAATTTAAATTCAAGGTGTTATTATTGTTGTAAAATAAAGTTGAGCATTTACGCGTATGTCATTAATTCATTACATTTAATTATATTTATTTTCAATATGACATAAGTTTTTTTCTAGGATTTTCATTATATTATTTCTCTACATTTAGTAAAATGGCATCCTAATTAGAGATACCAATTCTAAACCAATATTTAATTATATTTTAAATTTTAAATCTTTAAACTTCTTATTTGTAGAATTCTACACAAGAAATATTACTTAAGAGGAAAGAAATTGATTTTCGTACATGGTGTTCAAATGTTTCATTTATGTTTTAAAATATGTCAATTAAAAATCTATTTTTTATTTCTTTACTCTATGCGTGCGTGCTAATCTCTTTTTGTTCTTTTAATTCGTTTCAAACTAAAAACGTGCTGCATGCTTAGAACTTAACACAGAAGTATCCTGGTGAGGACGGATATATGAGGATGGACTTTCAGATAAATACAGAGTTACGCTCTAGAGTTATTCAATTTAAATTTGTATTCAAAAGTACAGAGCAATAAATCATAGTTTTAGTGAGTTGGTTAGCGATTTTTAGTGCCCTCAAAGCAAATAGAGACTCGCCGAGTTATTATTTCGCCGTTTTCATGACTGTCTATACGTTAGTAGAGAAAATATGCAACGAATATTGGGTTTGGAAACGGAGATAGGCACAGCCGGCGCTGGTCCCACACCGACTGTTGCGTCGAACTCAACTAAATAGTGGTTGAAGAGTATTTTTTTAAAAAAAAACCCAATATGAATCTATAGTTAGTAAAAAGCATCAGTACTACACTATTCATAATATTTTTAAAACTTTGAATGTCCATTATATTGCTTGAATAACCCGGAAAAGACAAATTAAACCCTCATAACGTAAACGACTTCCCTGTAAAACACATGGGAAATATCTACTCCACCTACCATATACCTTTACGTCCACACTAAGGTCTAGAAAGGTTATCTCATCGATTTGCTACACATTAAAATACAAATACATCTCTTTATTGTCCACAACGGACGTTCACCATAAAGTTAAGAAGAAGATGGAGATGCTGCTGAGCAAAAACCATTGCAAAAACCGGTTTGCCAAGTGAAGCTATCGATTGCCTTGTAGTAAGCCCAAACAAACGCTCTTGGCGACTATTTGTCGCTATTCTTAAGTGGAGTTTGTATAGGTTTACTACAGTGACTTGGCGATTTTTGACTCTATAATAAAAATATATAATTGCAATGCACTTTTCTTGCCTGTGAAGGAAATTACTACCATGTTGTAAGTTAGATATGGTTCTACAGCCCAAACAGTCAATTTTCGTTTCAATACCGTTTAAAGAATAAAATGAGCATTTTACATTGAACTTACGTTGTGTGAGAGGTTTGTTTGGGCTTTCTAGGGTTATTTGGCGACTTTCTGGTGGCTTCACTTTGTGTCTGGCCAAACATCTCCATCTTCCTCTTAACTCTATGACGTCCACAGCGCATTTGAGTGATTATTGTCAGAATTGACGGTTGGGAAGCGAATTCCTTTCTTATCAATACTAGATTTTGTATTGTGAGTGAGTTTTTTTGGATATAAGTTTCTGGAAAGAATGGCTAATGATATGCTTTAAGGGCTATTGTTATTAGTTTTCGTTTATATTGTAGGTTTGGGAATTGGAGGACTTTTTTTATAGTTTAACTAAAGATTTAGATTCTGATATATATGCACACAAATCTCATGAAAATCATATCGTTTTTTACCATTAAAAATGTACTGTAATATGATGTTTTTAATATTTTTTTTATGTTGGAATTTCCTCAAAAAAGTTTTTTTTTTATCTTTAGTAATCTTTGATTTCAATGCACAAAAAATGATTTTAATTACTCTCGTGTTTATATACGCCATCTTGTTTTATAGCAATTTCAAGCCTAAATCGCCAAGATTTAAAAAAGGAACTATTTATTTATGAATTCAAATATATTATAATTTAATATTTCTAATTAATATCGCTAATTTCGTCAATTTATTCATATTTCTTTAAACTAATTTCTTAATGAGTATGACCGCCACTTTCTATTTTGACGATTTCAGGCCTTAGACACCAAAATGGAGCGGGACAAACAGAATATTCGTAATCAGCATACTATTCTCATCTACAAAAGTTGGCTTGTTAACTTTTCTGCAAAAATGCCGTAAGAATGGAAAAATTGAGAAAATGAAACCAGTCTACTTTCATTGCTTCCTATTTAAGGGGATACGGTACCCAAAACATTATTTCTAGAAATAATAACATAAACTTGTAAATTATAGTGGGTTTATATAATGTTCACTCTAAATAAACATTTTCTAGCAATAAAAACAAATATTAACAAGTAGTTGTTCATTTTTTTTATAAAAAAAGTAAAAATTTTGAACTTTTTAAAAACGCTACTCCTCTTTCAATTTTGAGAATAACTCAACCATACTTTATAGTTTGGTTGAAGAGAACTGTGCATGGGTCTTAAAATGTGAGCTGCAGTTAAAAAGTAACATGCATTTAAACTGAAAATCACAAAAAAATTTCAAATTATTGAATTCAACACTTTTTTAAAAAAACAACAATATATAGTAGGCCTTATTCCATGCACAATTTTGTGCACCATTTATATTAAAACACAGGTTAAAAATTTCAAAATTTTAACTTAATTAGCAAAAAAGCCTTAGGGATATATTGAAAAACGCGAAACAGAGAAAACAGGTTAAAAGCAGACGAAATATGGGTTCAAACTTACAGAAATGACTCCAGAAAATAATGAATAATTTTTTTCTACAAAAGATATCATTATGAAACTCAGTAAATGTTCAAAAAGATATTGTGAATAATAAGAAGTAAAAACTGAAAAATCGATATTTTGACCAATTTTTGGGTACCGTATCCCATTAAATAAGTATTTTATGTGTTGTAAACTTATATTATTTATTATCTTGCTTTTTAAATGATATTGAATATATTTCTGAATTATTATTACCATATATTTTTACCATTTACGCTCAATAATAATCTTTAGCCAAAAAGTACAATGATAGGTTAGTTGGAGATCTTTTCATGAACTCTTGACCAGTTATTTTCTTTGCTTCCTGAATAAGAATTTTAAGTATCGCGAACGTATAATGGATGATACACAAGAACATTTAAACTCTCCTGAAAGGTAAAATACGAGTACAATACAATAGTTCACAAAATGATATGTTATGAAAGTATCTATTAAATAAAGATAAATTTTATTCTTGTCTTGGAGATAATTTATTACTGATTATAATAAACTACTCCACAAGATTTTATTTGGTTTGGTATAATGTTGAGAAACTTTTTACTTTCACTAACAGGTTTTATGTTATCAAGCAATCATAAATTATTCTTCATGTCAGGGAAAACATATCTATTCTTATTTTAAAGTGATTCCTTAAAAAAATAAGAAATCTTGAATTTAAGTTAGGATTTATTTTTATGATTTACTATTTATCATAAATATAAATTGAAAATTAGGTGTTTTATTGAATAGGAAAGGTCAAGGGTGATAGACATATCGCAATAATTTTTTGGCATTAAATGAAATTTATATTTGATTTAGCATAAAAGAAACTTCTATTCTATTAAAAGTTCAGAAGTTCAAGGAATGACAAATCGCGAGGATCTATCGAGGGTTGGCGAAAAAATCGAGGCTTGGCTTGTTAATAAAAATCCCAAAACGATGCGTTAACCAAATAAATAATTATGAAGCAATGATCCTAAGTAAACAAACTATTGCAAAAGTCTATGTCTTATTTTTTGTGCTACTTGTGATAATTTTGTGTTATAGATGTTTTGAATATTATTTTAAGATTCAAAGTAAAACAGGCATGTTACAGAAATATTATAAAAAATTATATATTTTTCTTTTTTAAATTCTATTCCAATACTAGACTAAAAATCTGTTCTTCTTTGAATAAAACTAAACATATACCTTCAATTATTTAATTTAAAGTTTTGTTATACAGTAAAAATGCAGATAATTTCTAATTATTTTACGTTAATTACGTCAAACTTAATTTTGAGTGTAAAACTATCCACCTATCTTCTATATACATAAAAGGCAACTTCCGTTTGTTTGTTTGTTTGTATAAGACACGAGATCTAAAGAACCACGCAACAGATCGTCACGAAATTTGGCACAAAAATTCATCTCATCTCCGGAACAAACATAGGCTAAGAATTTTTCAAATCAGATCATTCCTTCTATCGTTTTCGAACGTTTTTATTCGAATTTTATGAAAAAACTACACCACTTTGGCTCAAATCCGATCTTTTTTTACTTTTCTGATGCCATCGGCTGAAAAAATTACATAAAACTTTTAACGAAAACATTTAAAATTGAAAATGTTTATTTTATTCTGTTGCCATTACCTTCAGAAACTAATTTCATTATTTGAAAAATAATTGACATGTTTCAAGTGACGTAATTCCGCCTGTCTCCATTCCCCGATTTTATTGTGGGTTTATTTGATGATTTTTTCATTGATTTTTCTGTTGACTGCATGTATGCATATTTAAGCAATAACTGTATCGTAAGCTATTACTGAACTATGATGGTTAATAAAGGCCATCGCACTAGAGCTGCATATTAGTGTTTTATGTATTTATTTTTTCGCCAAATACGTTGCCAAACTCGCCAAATTATTAACTAAAACTCGCCAAATGGGCAATTTCTTTTATAAATAATTTATAATCTGGTCGGTTGTTCGAAGGTCATTGTGTTAGAGCTGTATAATGGGTGTGTTTGTAGCTATATCTATTTTCTCGCCAAATTATTTCCGAAAACGCACCAAATGAGCTAAAAGGTTTTATGTATTTATGAGGGAATTGTGATGACATTTATGAGTGCATTTTATAGCGAATTTTTCATTTTGGAATTTTTTGAAATTAATATTAATCATTACTATATCCAAGTTGGGTAATTAAATGGAAAATTATTGGGTAATCTTCATATCTTATGTAACTAAAATGAAAGAAAAAAATAGTTAAATTGACTGTTAAATTATTATTTTCCACCTCTACCCGTGCAACGTCGGGTATAACAGCTAGTAACTTATAAAAGAATAACAGTTTCTGTTACATTTTTTAGTGTCATAATGCATATGGTGGAATGTCATAAGGTTTAAAACATGTATAATTTTTTACGAGTGTGGTGAATCTTATTTAATTTAATTTCTATTAACTTTCTTTGTTTCGGCACCCCATTTTGGGAAGTAAAACTTTTGCACACGGTACTTATCTTTGCACCCGAATCTTGTAAAATTACGAACCGAAACCAAAGATCTGTCAATCAAATTTCTCACCCAATAATATAAATTCTTATATATAATAAAACAATTAATAAAATAAAATAATAATAAATGTTTTAAATCAATATTTACATCTTTTTCAATAGGTTCGGTTTTTTTAACATCTTTATTTTATTAATATCTGTAAAAGGGGGAACACAAAGCATATGGTATTCGGGAAAAACATGCATATGCAATCAGCAGAATATCTTTTTATGCAAAAAATAAACAGAAGCAAACTTTTTTTCTTTGAATACCTGACATTTCAGTAGCTTAGTTAAGACCAATTAAAAAGTTTCTAGTGCTCCCCCTTTATGAGAAAAATGGTTGCCAATATGGCCGAAATCGCATATTTTTGCCATATGGCTTGTCTTTAAGGTTAAATATTTCCAAGAAGGAGTGGGAAACCCGAGTAATTTGTTGTGTAGCAATTTCTGGTAAACACCTGTACTCTACCAGAAAGTGAATAAACCTTTGGTTTCCTTTTCCTTATTTGGAATAGATGTCTCAATTTTAGCAAAATCAGGAAAATCACATTTTCGGGGTTGCGACTCCTAAGAGCACTGTACCTTAACAATTTTCATTATAGGCATTGTATTATTTTTTTCTGAATGCGTCAAACAACTAGTTTCCAACCATGCCTCAAACAACTAGTTTAGATATCAAACACTTTCATATTGCACTAGTACAATGTTTTTTAAAAATGTTTAATAACATCACTTTTTTTGGGTTTTTTGAGGGGGCGGATAAACTTTGAGAACCCTTGTTGTTTCTAATACCACTCGGTAACCGAGCCCGGAGCAGAGAACTACCCGATTTTAAGGCGAAGAGGGGCGGCTTCCGTTTTTATTGAGCGCCACAAGGGAGGAAGTCCGACTTTTGCTCGTCAGCATGACACATCCGTTTTACAGGCAGGTCCCTTTCACACATCCATTCTCACTCACATATCGGAATTTTGATCCAGATCAAAGGCCGATAACCCCCTGATCTGGCACCCCCAGAGGTATTAATTTGGTATGGGAACATGGAGGACTTTGTGACCACGACATATTTAACGTGCCCCAGCCACCATTAGCAACACGGCTTGAGAACCCTTATATCCACAAATAATCGGTGCAGGTAGCTAAAAATTTGGACTTTTTCATGCCATTATATCATCAATCTGTGTACCATATTTGAAGAAAATCGGAGTGGGTCATGCAACCCTCATTAGGTGAGTTGGCATGGAATGACTCAGCTATGATTTCCTTGTTATTTATTTTTATGTAGTTTAGTACTGTGGTTAGTTATATTAAATGTCTTTAAAACCTTCTGATCATTCCACCATTTATTTTCTACAACACACCGGTCACCACGCGTCACGAGTTAAAAAAAACAATTGTTTAAAATGCTCCACTAATAAGGAAGAACATATAAGTTTCTAGAACTTAATCACCAAAATAATTATTCTTCACATCATCATATTCTTTAACTGCCCAATTTAAGAGATTCACGAGTTCTCGTTACTAAGCAGATACCTTTAACAATATGCTATGATATCTTTCGAAATAAAAAAAAATTCCTCACTTGCTGTTTAGCAGATTCACAAGATCTCAAAATGAGGTTTACCATAAGATCCCGATTGTATCTTTAGACATTTTATGACTACTAAAACCTCGGCAACTAGATTGTTATAGTATATAGATGAAAATAAGTACCTCTCAAAGTATCAGTAGAATAGAATGAATATGCACTTATAATTCTTTCTCTCTTTCATCGCTTGTTTGAGAACTATATTAAGATTATTATCCTTTATCAAGAAAAGTGGAACTTACTTTCGAAATCTACGCTTCCATATTGGGGCGATAAAAGTTACATGGTAGAAAAAGTTTTTATTAATAAACAGTGGAAGTCTTGTTCTATATTTGTGTTAAATAAGTCATTATTGAAGACAATCTTCTGAAGAACGTAAAATTAAGACATTTAAGAAAAAACAAACCGGCGAATTTTGTTTATTATAAAACAACACTTTTTACTAAATTATATTGTAATTGTAACTAACGTGTTAAATTATTATGCTAAATTCTCTTTTGTGATATGGATTAGAGATGGGAGAAACTTAATAAAAGATTATTATACTATAGTTCTTGCAGATCAAGTCAGAACGAGCAAAATAATCTGATACAAGTTAGTTTCCCGATATTTCAGGTACCTATCTAGAAATTCATAAGCAAAATGTTAAAGTGTAAGGCTTTGTGCAAATATTTATACAGTAAAACATTGGCGGTTCTACAGGTTTGGCCTACCAGAACACAAGTCATAAAGTCTAAAACATTTTGTGGGCATGCATATATAAAACACAAAGAGAAACTGAATTTTCAATACTAAGGAACTGATAAAAGTAATAGGGTGTTACTTTCATTCTTAACTCTATCACAGAGCCGGTCAGATGGTATAGGAGGCAACCGATATACTATTTTGATACAGAAAAGGCCAAGTTGAGACACAAAAAATAAGGTTACTATATTTACATAATATGAATTAGGGATTTAGAAATAGATTGTTAAATACTACAAAAGCGTGCAGTTGAAAGGAAACATTCGTTATTAAAATAAATATTTTTACTGGATAAATATTGTTTGATATTTATTTTTAGGGCAGTGGTTCTAGAAACATTTTTACTTGAGTACCACAACTTATTAAAAATAGGGTTGAAGTGAAAAAAGAGTATCGTGTACTATGATATAAAGAAAAGCACCATATTTGTTTCAAATGACATAAAATACGCAGTAAATATAACTAATAATAAAAGACACCAAAGTGTTTTAAACAGGTGTCTATGGAATAAAAGTAAATGAATAATGGATAATGGTAATGGATTATTTCGGAGTATCTTAAGAGTTAAAGATGTCTTCCATAAGACACCTCTAAAATATATCACCTTTAAAGGTTAAGACAATTGGCTAAACTGTAAACTAGTTTTCACTGCTGATAGTAGTTAAAATTTGCAATTCTTTGTTTGCAGGTGATTATAAATAGCTCTTCCATACTTAAGATTTTGAAATTTCGGAAATTTGTGAAATTTATAAATTTTATTAAATTATGTGCGTTTTGCTGGAAAACAGGAAGTCAGAAGACAGATTGATATGTCTATATCCCTCAGACTGTCAAAACTTCAGTGTTACTCCAAAAATGGTTGTCGAAATGAGAAACTTGGCACTTAATGGGATTTAATTAACAAATTAAGTTATTTTAGAAACGCAAACACACAGATCAAAACAATCAAAATTTCTATTTTATGTTTCACTATATAATGTGCTATGCTAATAAAATCAATTTAGTAATACTAAACACATAAAATATAATACCACAAAAAAAAACCCAACAGGATTGCTTAACTGAAAAAAATAGTAAAAACTCAAATTGCAGGACAATTTCGAAGGTAGTGATTAATAAAACCCACAATTTAAAACCTTCACAACGTTTTCTGTCATTCTTCAACCATTTATTACTTTCGGATTCTTTATTTCAAAATCAAAACGACGTCCGTTATCAACAAATCAAAGACGTTTTCCTAATGAAGAACAAATAAACTCGAAGGCCACACCATTTTAATGACAATCGATACCTATCTTTTTTTAATAATTGGACCCATCTGGTTATGGCACGGACTGAGTATGTGTTACTAAGGAAAGGAGAGGTGTGTTAAAGACGTAAGAACTTTTTGCACTTGTTCTTGACTCATTAAACTAAGGACCAAACTTTTCTTAAATATTTTTTTTAATGCACTGAACTAGAAAAATGGATTTCATGGGATAAGTTCGTGTCAAAGGTATTGCTTATGGTACCGAAAATTTTTGAATTAAAAAGAAACACTTATGAGCGATAAACGAACGTTTAAAACTGTGAAATTGGTTTCAATATATTCGATTGTTTTTTTTTTTAATTTTCTCCAGCTTGCTTTTTATAGAATAAGTTTCATAATCCTATTTCTGCAGTGGGTGGTTTTAAAATGCACCCCAAGACCTTAAATATTAGAAAATCGTTTAACAAATGATAAAAACTCTGAACTTGTTTTCAATACATTGAAAGCAAGTTCAGAATGATGCATATGATTTTTTTTTAAATTTTCAACAGCTTACCTATTATAAAATAAGTTTTATATTCACATTTCTACAGTAGATGATTTTAAAACACACCAAAAGGCCATAATCATTCAAAATTTGATCAAATTATTTGTAGAACATTTTTGTGAGATATTAACAGGCTCAAGCTCTTAGAATTTTTTTTTTATACTATTTAGTTCTTAGTGGTTTGGACAAAAACAGACATCCTCTATTCTCGACAAAGAGTCTAAACGCGAAGGGTCCTATTAAATATACGTAACACAGACGTTTCGGCCTTGAATGGCCTTGGAATAACCCGACTGGCCGTAAAACAAGAGGCTCCCTCATAGGTACGGCCACTACCCCTCCCTTTTTTTGCATTTGTACGGTCACGGACGGCATTGGAACCATTGTTTGACGCGATTTTCGAACAAGATAATCCACTTTCCAGAAAGCGATAGTTTTTCTGGTAGCTGTCCAACCTTGGAATGCGTGTTTTTTTGGTATTATTTATAAACTGATTTTACCTTTCAGGACCCCTCAGGCCCCGAATTCAGCGACTTTTGAAGAAGTTATGATATAATTCTTGGTTATCAAAGGAATTTGTTTTAGAGAAAAATGTTATTTTTGTTGAGTTGAATGTAGCCTCTGAAGGTTGGTTAAGGTTTTGACGTCAGTAGTTTACAAAAGCTTTTGTGTGACGTTGATATAAACTAACCAGAACAAAATTTGACGTCATAAGATTTTGTTCGAAGAATATGTATTGCACATAAATATTAATTTTATATATTTAGCTTATTTTCTCATAAATATAGCTCTAAATGTTGCTGATGGAATACTAAGTATTTTTTAAAAGCATAAACATAATAAATCAAACATAAGAATACAACTCAATTATTACAACAGCTCAATGACTGAAAGTCTTTTTTTATTTTCTTCTTAAAATACGTTCAAATAATGCAAATAAAGTAATTTTTTCTAATTATGATTTATTATGTTTAAATAAACTATAATTGGATAGAGTTTCGATCTTTTAAATTTGAATGACACAATTCATTAAAACATAACATCAGTATAATTTCGAAATAATTCAAAATAATTCGGGTTGCAGAAAGTATAGATAAATTGAGTTATAAAGCGTTGACAGTTTATTATCATATTTTAAATATTTAAATTAGGTAAACGTCAATCATATAGTCAACAGAATTCATCAGATAAGAGATTCATAGTTAAGATTTTACTGTCATTTAAAGTTTTGTGCAAAGTAAAACATCATGGCAATAATAAAATAGGTTTTGTTTAAGTTAGTTTTTCATGCATTGATTTAAAATTCTTATGAAATCTAACCTTTACAATCTTAATAATATTAATGAAATGTAAAAGTATAAGAAAGATTTCATTTCAACTTGACAGACCTAGGATTGGAGTACGACAGAATATAAATTTTTAATGAAAATTCGAGTTTAAATAAATTTTTTTAATTCGAATTTTTCATTTTCAGACAAAATTCGTAAACATTGATACTTCAATAATGTATTTTATGAGTCCGATTCGACAAAAAATGTTAGAATAAAAAAAATTGTGTATGTGTTTAGATTTTAAATATAAATTTACAAAAACTTATTGGAAATGTTTTTATATTTTTTGGAATTTCATATCGATTGTAAATATGATAAAATAAAAGATTCAAATGCTTCACTAACAAATGAAGATATTTAAAATGGATTGAAGTGGGACTGTATCATTATGAATTTAGACTATATTATACATTAAATATTTATTTTATACAACCTACATAACAATGTATTCTTGCCTCTGTCTTGTTGTTGGTAGTCAAGTTTTGTATTAAAAATTTCATCAATGATTAAAGTGTTATTTCGAAGTAAAATACTGATTTTCTAAACCCATATTGCAAAGTCATTGATGTATGAGTCAGTGATCACGTATTTGATCCAAATACATTTCTTGTTGAGAGAGCGGTTTAATTATTTATTTAAGATAATTTTTTAAAAACAGGGTGTACAAAGGTGTGGTAATAAATAAATGCCAATGTTGCAATTGTTGAACTTTATGTTTTGTTCGACCCAATTGTTTGAATGTGTCACAGGGGCATTCGATTTGGTCATGTTATTATTAGAGAAGGTGTGTTTAAAAAAATAAATAATATTGAATAAAGAAACTTTAATAACTTGATAAGTTTATACGTACTGCGAGTAACGTAGGAAATTTATTTCGATATCAAAATTATTTTAACAAATTCTTCAAAGAAGTTCTTTTACGGATATATCTTTTACATTTGCATTCAAGGAAATGGTTTGGAGATAGTGTAGTCTCAGAATTGTATACTCGACCGTCACAAAAATTTCGTCTTTTTTGACCAAATTATTTGCGAAGTATGCTCTGAGTAAAAATTTCATTCAGCATTTTTGTTGTCACTAAAGGCGTGGAACATGCCGATTATTGACTAATTTAACTAAACATTCACTAGTGTGAATGATACTATTCGATGTGTTTTTTTAAAGAATCTTATTTATAATTGAATTTGAAATTAATGTGATTTCCCCATTGGTCCGAGCCCCTATCTATTACATTACAATTCGTAGTATGGTAGTCTTGTATAGTGATGCAGATAAAATTTCCAATAATTTTGATAGACTTTCCCCTTTTTCACCGGAAGACACACGAAGGAAACATCATTGGTTCTTGGCTCAAATAACATTATTGTAAAAAATGACAGGTTTCGAAGAATGGAGGTGTTGCCTCATCAGAACAGTACACATATCTGACTGAAAAACAAAAACAGTACATTCGGTAGGTGAAATATGATATTCTGCAATGGGTGGTTGGTTAGGGGTAGGAGAATATGTGGGTGGGATAGAATCCCCAAGGAAACGTATAAATTATTAAACAACTAGCAAATAAATACCCGTCCTTCGCACGGACTAAAATAATACCAAATCGATCCAAGTATGTGTCATTTGATTTGCTATAGGATTATAAACTTTGCCTTTGTTTCCGTTCATTATAAAGAATAAAATCCCGTTACTTATATTGCTTTAAAATTCCAAAATAAAAATACATCACGATAAAATGCACATCCTCATATCACAAAAATCTTCCTCAATATGAACCTACTGTCATCGCGATTTTCCTGATAAATTCAAAATTAACCATAATTGTATAACAACGTTATTTCACGTCAAAACCTCCATTCTGGGTTTTTTTAAAAAATAAATTAGCTAATTGGCACGTTCAATTATTTTTCAAATCATTAATTTAGTTTCTGAAGTCAATGGCAAGAAAATAAAAGCAAATTCAATTTTAATCTATTTTTGTGTTCATTTTAATTTCTTCTGTCGAATGGCAACACGAAACGGAAAAAATGATCGGATTTGAGCGAAAGTGGTGTATTTTTTTCAGAAAATTCGAATTTCTCTAAAAATGGAACAGATATGAAAAAACTCAGCCTCAGGTGCACACGTTGGTATTAAAGGGAATCTATCTTAAAAATTTCGAATTTCTGAGGGCAGTATAAGTAATTCTTTTACGATCCACAGACAAACAGACAGACTCTTTCTTTTATTATTATAGATAAAATTGTTTGCACCAATAATCAACGTCATTTCCTCCATATATCATGCGCAAAGTATAGTGGATACTCCCTTAATAGACTTCCATCTTTTAATTTTTTTTAAGGAAATGCTCTAGTTTAATTCATATTTTAATTATGTTCCCTATGCAACCTAAATTTACTAAAAGTAAAAGCGTTTTAGTTTTTCAGGAAATACATTTTAGTTTCACAGTCAAAAGAACTCACCAGGTACCAACTAAGTTACATGACAGCAAAAGTGTAAAAAGGACTTCTTCGTGGACGAGTTACACCCACTATTATTGTCTTTGAAATTTTCACCAAAAGATTCACGGGGGTTGGAGATTACCACAACTGAAAAGAAGTAGGGTGGTCTTTCAAAAAAATTAGGCTGTCTTTTTTAGTGAAATGTGTTTGAAGTTCTTAAATTAGCCAACCATTTATTTTCTAAACTTTAAATTTTCAAACAGCTCTTGCTAAATATATCAAAGTTGTAAGAAAATATCGCAATGTAAAATAAACAAGTAATTTGTCGGCCGTTTTTTTGGTGTTTTTGCATTAAGTATGGTAGTTTAATTTTAGATGAAAATTTTGATTTTGTTTACATTGAGATAAGTAAATTTATTTGAATGGGAAGATAATTCAGTCGGAAGGAAAAGTAATGTTAATAATTTATCGTTATTTGTTTCTCTCTAACAAGAAAGAGTTTAATTTCGCCAAATTTCTAAAATAAGCATTTTTCAAAATAGGTTCATAATGAAAGTCCTAAAATAGTGTAGAAATATGCTTTCTATATTAAAATAAGTTATGCTAAAACAAATGTATTATTTTAGTTAAAAAATAGTAATCTTAAATTCTAATGACTTATTTAATGGATATTTGTTTAATTTTTAAATAAATTGAAGTCATTTGGTAATTAACTGCCACTTTTCCCATAAACAATGTAGAAATATGCTTTCTATATTAAAATAAGTTATTCTAAAACAAATGTATTATTTTAGTTAAACAATAGTTATCTTAAATTCTAATGACTTATTTAATGGATATTTGTTTAATTTTTAAATAAATTGAAGTCATTTGGTAATTAACTGCCACTTTTCCCATAAACAATGTAGAAATATGCTTTCTATATTAAAATAAGTTATTCTAAAACAAATGTATTATTTTAGTTAAACAATAGTTATCTTAAATTCTAATGACTTATTTAATGGATATTTGTTTAATTTTTAAATATAAATATAAAATAATTGTAGTTATTTGGTTATCAACTGCCATTTTTCCCTAAAGTAAGGAAAGTTTATCACGATCGTTTATGGTAAAATAGAGTTGCCAACGCCTATATATTTACAAAAGTGGCGTGGGGTATTTGAATGTACCAGGAAATAGAGAAAGTTTGATTTATATGTTATTTATTTTTTCTCTGAATGTGATTAGGTGTGTCTTTTTATGGCATAACTCGTCTTTTTCTCCTAACTGATTATCAGATTCATCCATAATTGCAGGTTCACATTTGAATGGAACCGAAATTCACAGATGTTGAGATTTACAATATTAATGAAGTATATTTTGATTTTTCCTGGAAGCAAATGATTGTATATAGCTATTATAGCTGGTTCACGAAATAAGTAAACAAATGGTTTGTTTTGGGAATTGGAGTAAAACAATGCGGTTTCTTTTGTTCTAGATATTTGCTATGGAAGTGTATTTTAAGTGGTTATGTAATGCTATGAAACGAATGCTTTTTTTAGATTTATGATTTCTAAAGAATTTATTTGTTGAGTTTTTGACAGTGAAGTCAAAACGAATAAAAGGACTAATAAGTGGACGTGCCTATGATCAGTCTTCACTATCTAATCGTTTTTGGAATTGACATTAGAAAATGAATATTAAACAATTTAAATCAAATAAAATAAGACTAGTTATATAAATACAATCTATAAAAGTAAAGACTAGTTGATTCTAGTAGAGTTGTTAATTTAACACTTATCAGTGCGAATTTAACTATAGCAACGCACGGTATCCTACGATTACATTTTTATTAAGACTCACAATAGAGCTATGCAAGAACAATATCAAAAAGGTGTCGAAATGATTTCATACCACATTTTTCGCTACTAGGGAAATCGTTAATGACCTATCATAACTTAGCTAGGTTTGTTCTGACTATCAGTTTAATTTGGTTGTTTCTTTGGAATGCTTAACAGCACTTCTTCGTTTTGCAATAATTATCTACAGTTTCTATGAGCGGCTGGGTATGTTAAGTCGCATACAGCCCTTGCCTTGCTTGCCAAATGTCCCATGTTCGGGCCCAAGCATTCCAAAATAACTTCCGCATTATTAATGGTTTTGTGCAGCCAAGAAAAAAAAATACCCGTGTGGACGAAACACACCCCGTGGATAGAGTGCACGTTAAATATAAATGCTAAAAAGTACCCGACACAGCATAAAATCTCCCCTTTAAAAATGCCTACTCTGGTGTCGGTTTGTCACTTGACTGTGGTTCTAAATTAGGACGCCCATCGCCAATTGGTTTGTTTCAGGCGACATATTTCCTTCTTGATTTTATTACTGCCTCTCCTTCGATCCTCTCCTTCGATCCTCTCCTTCGATCGTTTCTCCGATTGATGCTCTGCTAGCACCTGATATTGATTCACCAATCAAGCCCATCTAGTGCGACGATAATTCAACTCAATATAACAGTTGTCATGGTTTTTCGACAAAATTACCGAATGTCAGGAGTTCCCAACAAACAAGCCTCTTGCGCAATGCCTCGTAAACCGTAAACATCACAATTTACAATTTGAAATATTATTTCATTTCGGATGTTTTCACTTTCTCTTGTCCAGCCCCCCTTTTTCTAGGAGGAAGAAACCTTGACACGAAATGCTTCTCATAGTTCAGCACACGAATTTTTTTATCGCCAAGATCTGTTTTTAGAGACACCAACTCGTTCATCTCCAGAAACAAAGAGATGTTTCAAACCTCTTGCGATACGCGTCATTTGGAAAACATCTTTTATGTCTTCCGTTGGGAAACACCGAATTAATACAGTAGTGCGACAAAGTTGCATGTGAAAATTACTACTAACATGTTTTTTTTAATAATGGTACACTATTAAATGAACTTAAAAAAAAGATTATCACATTTGAGAAAAAAAAAACAGCTTGTGCTGAGACAATGAAATGTGTTAGGCAGCGATTTTGTCAGAAAATCAATTTTCTTTCACTAAACAAAAAAGTTTCTCATGTTATTGTTTATGTGGTAACAGCGATTTAAATGACTAAAATGAAATTTACATGCTAGTTAAATGGGTAGCTAGACAGGTAGTCAGATGTCTGTCCAAACGTACAGCCAAATGGACAAAAAGTATTAAAAAATTAGGTTTCTCATGTCATTCCTTTCTAATAAAAAATAATTTTTTGAAGACCCAACGGATTTTACCGATTTTGGAAAGGGGTACGGACGGACAAACGGACATTTAAGCATGGAAATACTAACTTTTCCAATTTTTGAACATTCTTTCGAATTAAAAAAGAAGGACAGAAGGCTAAGAATTGCATTAATAAAGCCGTGTACAAGAACAAGTGCATGTTAAGACTTGTTGTGGTCCAAATTTCTGACTACTATCCCAGTTGCTTTGGGTCTGGCTATCTGAAAAGGTTCACGGAGGTGAAAAGAAGGCCGAGGTAGAATATTAACAAATTGTTTATTGGTTTCTATAGAGCTCTATAAATAAATTATTTAATATATTATCAATGCAATTCTACTTAAAGTAGCCAAATTCTGACACAACTATTCCAAACCAACATCAACACTTTGAAATTTCAGGAAAGTTCTGCAAGTATTCGCCACGGAGGATTTCGGCGGCAATAATCTTCTGGGGCACTCCTAACCCTTCTGGAATGCACAGCCACAGAAAATGCATTGTCTCGATTAAAAACCCCCGCGTGGGTTCGTTCCAAAAAGGAACACCACCAAGTTGGGTAATCAGACGAAACCATTTGTCACGCTGGTGACACGCCTACACGGGTGATCGGGCACCCCTTTCAAATTTGGAACATGAATTCCATCGAATGTGGTATTTTAGAAAGGTGGCGAAACTGTGAACTTCAACCCCCTGGTAAAGTTTTCCCCCAGTTGGGTAATGCTGGGTTTTCAAAATTATTACTAAAACCGCATTCCGATATTTTTACTTTCTCAACTCTTCATACTACCGAAAGTGAAAGGCACGACAAGCAGAGATGCAAAGGAATCAACGAATTGGCCATTTTTACCTGTTTATGAAATGATTTTTACACTCTGGTTTAGAATAAAAATTTTATATTCACGTTCTTTCAAAAAATTACTTCTTGTCTGGCGTATTTTTCTTTGCATACAGCCCTCACACTTTAAAAAAATTAATTTTTTTAGCTGATAAATTTATTTATATTTCTCACGTTTAATTTCCCACAAAACGTGACCGCTAATAGTGTTTGAATATAGTTTTGAATTGACATTTAATTTAAGCTAAGTTTGACCATACAATAAGTGTGCGTTTGCGATTATACTAATAATGTAAGTCAAAAACTGATTAAGTAACTGTAAGTCAAAAACTGATTACCTTCTCCATCCCTGTTATTAAAATTCGACTTTCTTTTATTCAGTATAATAAGGAATTTTATAATTATTAAGCGCATACAAACTATAACAAATAACACAAACCGATACGAACTTGCTTTGCATTAGAACTAAAAGTTAGGTGGATGGGAGCTATGTATAATGAGTAAATCCTTGCCTTATACCTGACGAAATGTCTCAACAACTGATGGATCTGCCGTGCCCGGGACTGATCAATCTTCTTGAGTCATTTCTCTCTGCAAAATTCAGCTTTCCTATTTCCTCCGAGTCCATTACGAGCCAAGCCTTTGACTTACTTCTGTAAGCTGACTTACTTCTGTAATTTACTTCACGTGGGGCTTTGCTTTTTTTAATACACGAAGGAGTAAGATGGAGAGGATGCCCCGATGACAAGTAATACATAAACTGGTTTGCCATATGAAGTCATCAAAGGCTATTGTAATATGCCCAAACTAAAGCCAAACAGACTGTCGATGATTTTTTACTGTAAATTTGTAGGTAATCAAGATGTGATGAGCATGTTTCAGGTTTGAGTGGCAACAGAATTGCTGAAAACGAAAATAAAATATTTCTTGAGCCTTATGCTTGGTGAATCAATGTCACGTGGGGACAGAGCACACCTTTTTTTAAGTGATTACCTTTTTTTAAGTGAAGCAACGTTTGAAGAATGGTGTGGACTAAAAGCTGGGAGGTATTATGTCACCTGAAACAAGCCAATTAGACAATGCACGGTGCAAACGAGGGGAATAAAATACATGATTATATTAATCTGATTCAGTAAAGTAGATATTAGAACCTTAGAACTTTGTATATTACTTCAGATATCTTGCTACAGTCTACAGCTTCAAAAATTACCTTTTTTTTTAATTTTAGCTAAATATTCTTAAAAGAATGAAATTAGAATGATGAAAACACTTGGCGAGAGAGATTTGTCTGGGTCTATTCCAGTCATTAGTCCATATTTTCGATTTCGTTGCATGGGAAATTTCCATTTGACTTAAAATTGCCATCAAGATCATTCGGCATTGTAGGTACGGCGAAAATCACCCCGATACCGAAGCGTGTAAAACGAGTCTAAGTAAGACAAACAAGAAGGTTTGTAACAGAATCTGTCACTTAACCCGCTTCCGCACAACAGTTATGTTTAACAGGTAAAAAGGCGCCAAACGCAGCATTAATTCTATATTAAACATTTACATGCTAAATTTGGCTAGTTTCATTTATTTTATTTCGAAAATTCAGTAATTATTACTTATCGTTTGAAAAAATTAATTTATATTTCAAAGAATAAATATGTAATATTCCTCGCTTTTAAACAGAATAAAAATATTTCATATCAACATACAAAGAATCTCGTAGTGAAATATATTTGACGTCATTTCAAACTGATCGATGCCTCCAAAATATATTTATTTTAATTTATGGTCTAAAAGAATTAAAGTTTCTCGAGCGATTGTTGCGAATGGCAATGGTGATTTAATTCCAATAAAAATGGGTTCTATGCATTTTAAATGAGCATTAAATTTTGCAGTTTTTTAAATAATTAAAGTACTTCAAATTCGAATTTCTTTTATGAAATTTTCAATGTATTCTAATTTCGATGCGCTGAATTTTTTGACAATCACACTTGTCTGTAGAATTTGTAGTTTAGGCTATGAAAGTGTGTGACGGACAGACAGAGAGACGGACAGACGTACAGACGGAATGAACAATTATAATACCTTCCATTTTTTACGTTATAAACGTATTGTGGAAGCTAAAATTACCGGAACTACCGTGTGTTAAACATACCTTATTCTTGCCTCCATTCCTTTTTTAAATGGTTTTCCCCCAAGGCACTTTCCGGTCGGGTGACACGTCTACTCCCACAAGTCAAGGGTTAGGGTCTCGGTGTTAGGAGGTGAAAGATTTCCCAAACTTCATCTGTGTTAAACGAGTGACAGTTAATTTGGTTGACTTTCCGTGTTCTTCTATCACGGGCTGACGCCCACGATAGGAAGTTATTTGACCGATGATATGAAAGGGATATTTTTTTAAAATATGATCGTAATCCTTCCGCACAAAAGGTGAATTGTAAACGGCAATTTGTATGCTGAATGGAGTTTTGAGAATTGATTTGAAATGACTTTAAAATTTATTGTGTTACGGTTTTAAAGAATTGTTGGTGTATCTTATCTCCTTTTTGGTAAGGTGAAGTCAAATAAAGGTCCATAAATTTGTTGACACTAGGAAAATAGATATAAGAAGAAATTAAATTAGCTGAAGGAATGACCATGCATGCAAATTTTTTTTTGAGATTTAAAGAAACGAAATATGAAATTTTTTTGTTTGATGTTGGCGCAAAGCTTTGGTCAATCGATGTCACAGTTGGGAATTATAAGAATATACACCACTTTACAATTATGAATTGAAACGGAAACATAACATAGGAACTCAAATGGTTCACTTGAAAACTTGTTTTCTTGCCGATACGATAATTGTTAAAATACATTTTTTATGTACCGATACATTTGATTAAGAAAAAACGACAACATTGTATTTGTTTGACTGAAAGGTCGCCTAAAGGAAATAAGCAATAACGCCTAATAAAATAAAGGATGTAATTTCTTGTTGACTGTAAATTGACAGCTAAAATTTATCAAAATAATTTTATATCAAAATTGAATTATTCTGTAATAATTAAAAAAAAGGTAGATTGCTAGAAAAACAGCGTTATAGTTTAAACTATTTTTTATTCAAAAGAATGACAATTTAAAATTAAAGATATTTCTTTAAGTAAAATTTATGTGGCAATTAAATTAAATATAAAATTATATATTCTTCCTCTGATGCATTATTTTACAAAAGAAGAAGGCTTTACAAAAGAAATTAGCAAAATAATTTTACTATTAATTGAACAAATAAAAAAAAAAGCTTAAATATCCAAAAGTGTAAGTGAAAGTTTCATAAGAAAAATATATACTGTTTG
Organism: Oedothorax gibbosus; assembly: GCA_019343175.1. Taxonomy (NCBI): domain Eukaryota; kingdom Metazoa; phylum Arthropoda; class Arachnida; order Araneae; family Linyphiidae; genus Oedothorax; species Oedothorax gibbosus. Next base: position 35,031,263 of record CM033277.1, on the reverse strand, counting down.
AAATCTTGAGAGAAATCTTTTTTAAATGTTAGTTCCTTCATATTTCAATTTTTTGCATTCGAAATGTAGTGTTGCACTCTTGCTAAACGTCCACCGGACAATACTGTCTGCTAAATTAAATAGGTCCTTATTTTATAATTTTACATTTTTTTTATGAAGTAACACTGGTACGAGCAACGACATCAGCAAATGAATATCAGTTACAAATTTCACCATACTCGAAACGGTACGATTAGTTCACATCATATATCGTTGTTTTCTAGGTTATGACAAAACAAAACATACTGTCATAACTCATACATAGCATCGCGCGGAAAATTGGAAAAGTGAAACTTTTCCTATTGAGTTGACGTAGCATAAGATTCACTTTTCTTCGTATAAAGTGATGTATTGATAACATAGTATCAGAGTATCACCAAACAGAAGAATCTAATAATTACGTATGCTAATCTATTCTAAAACAAAACATACGTTCTTAGAAAATATATTGGTTGTTCTACATTAGTCACTTTTAAACGGAAGAAACGCAACCGTCTTTAAAACAACCGTGTAATGTTAATAATGATACTCTTTTAAAGTGATAAATGTTTATATTTAGCAGGAAGTAGGATTTATCCTAGATATTATAGATGATTTTAAATTTTATTATTATTATTAAAAGTAAATCTGCCAATTTTTCCATACGTATGAGTGCTAAGATTTTTTGGACTTTTGCCTTATAGTCAAAAGTCCAAAAATATTTATATTACCCTATTTTAAACAATATGAGAAGCTTTTTCAAAAAAGCTGGTTAAAATAGATATTTATTAATTTATTCCTAAAAGCAACCTAGAAGTTTTTCCAACCCCAGGCATTTAATCCCAAGTTTCAACTTAAAAGCAAACTGTATCCATATTTACATCCCTACCCTCAATTAAAAATATAATCAATTAATGGTTTCGCTGTAGTAATTCAACTTAACTTTTGTAAATACAATAAAAACATTTATTTGCATTTTATAACATTTATTAAATTTTTTTTTATTAGAATTTAACCATACTAATCAACTTTTTATTATATAATGAAAGAGAATTAAAAAGTCCTCAGTTCTTCAATTTCTCAGTAGATGATTCTTACAAAAAAGTTCGACCTTGTTTCTAATATTTTGTTGATAGTTTTCCTCTTATCTAAGTGAAATTTTCAAGTCCACAAAAGTATAAAAAGTAAGGATTTTTTTTAGTTCGTTTCGAAGAAGTAAACATATAATTTTTCTCTTTACTCGTTTTACACCTTCATGATATATCTACTTGTTTGTCACTTTAAAATGATCTTTATCATGTTTTAAGTTCAAATAGTTTGGTAATTGTTTTTTAGACATTTGTTATAGGATCTCATGTTTTTTGCGAGTCAACTGTCTTTTAATATATTTTATTTGTTTTTGCGGTTAGCTTTGTGACAACACGAAATGGAAATTTGTTTTACATCTTTAAACTACAAACAAAAACATGATTTTGTTTCTATTTTGTTTTCAATTTAAGGTAAAAAAACTTAATTAATAAAAAATTTCTAAGCAAAATCTGATTTAGTTGCTTAAAATAATTTACTTGTTGATATTTGTATTCCAAAAATAAACTGTTAACTGTTGCAATATTAAAATATATATTATCCTTAACTGTTTTGCTTTAAATAATTGAATACATAAAAAGTGTTTTTGTAATAAAATGTCTTCAAACGACAAAAAAAACTTTCTATTTTTATTACATAAGTAGAGAAAATAGATACAGAAACATTGACTTTAAAAATTTCAATTTTATTGCATAAATTTTCTAAAAAATTTAACTAATATCTTGGCCTGCCTCTATTGGTCTTTATGTGGTCATTATGATTTTTTTTTATGGTTTTAAAGAATCGTCCAGGACTTACGAAAACTTCACATTGCGAAGTATTACAGTCACTGAAAATGGCTGAAAGAGCTCATTTCTAAATCCCGGCCATATTTTTCTTTAAAAATGCTTTCAAAACCGAAGCCTAAAGAACATCATAAATCCTTTTTAACAACTTCTCCACATGCAATCACAAAAAAATTACTTCATCCTTAACTTCCTCCAAAAGAGTTACTTTAAAAAATTCCAACTAAGATCAATTTTAACATTTTTCAAAGAAATTTCAGGAATTTGGAATAAGAATTTGTCCACATCATGGCTGAGGCGCCATTTTGACATTGTCGAAACCCTTCACCTCAGTACATTGTTACGCCCCCTGCGGAATTTGCAACACCACTTCCCTTGGTTGTTCCCCTTTCGCAAAATGTTATTATAATCTCAATCAAGTTAGGAAAAAAACTAATTTGATGGAAGATCCTCAATCAAACCGTTACCTGAAGGTATGAAGACTCTTTGCTCTGAGGCTTTGTCAGAGGTGTAACCAACAGTTTATTCTTTCTTTAGAGTTCTAACTAAACTAATTTTATAAATTAAGGTTACGATACCTCTTTTGAATAAACAAACTTCGGTGGATGGCGCAGAAAAATATATTACGAATAAATATTGTTGTATCTTCACTTATATTCTCTCTTCTTTTAGAACTCCCATTTTAATTGTTTTATAGTTCATATTTTCTGTACTAATAAAATTTTCCAACAAAAAATGAAACACTAATTCTATTTAAGTTTTGGAGTTTCGTTGCCTCTTTTTGACAACTGAATAAAAATAATAAAAACACTAAGTATCAAACGACGCAACCTAGTACCAAGTGATTGGACAACAATTATCATAATTTTGTCATGTATTTTAAGGATTACCAAATAATAAAAAGGATTCCTTAAAACTTATAAGATTTAAACTCCTTTGTCTCAAAATTCACAGTGTCACTTGGATAATGTCCGATTGGATAGAGTTAATACTCAATACCAAAGTCTGTGTGTTTCAATGATCCTTCTCTGGTCAGTTGCCATTCTGGTTTGTAGCCATTCGGAATCGGCTTTAGGCTGTAACTCGGCACTCTCAGAAATGGATGCTCATTTTTGACGAAATAATGCCGTAAAAAAGCTATCCGATTAAACATTTCATCAAATTGACGAAATTTTTTTGGTAAGTTTTTGTTACAAAATAAATTTCTTCCAAAAACATTTCATTAATTTAATTTTTACGTAAATTATAATAACGTATTTGGGACTTTGTACTAAGACGTTAACACATATTTAACGAGCACGTCTGTCTCAGTATAGTTGGAGACCAATTTGGAGAGAAATGCAGTAACTTGGAGTACGTTGGTGAGTAAGGAATTCCGTCTAAATATGGAGAGTTTGAATACGTCAAAAGTCACGTGACCTCGCCAGGAAAGGGTTGTCAAAAGAGACGAAATTCGCTTTGATGATCGAAGAATTCTCAAAAGTGAGACTTTTATTTCTGAGAGCGCTCTCTTTAGCTCTCTTACACTTTTAGTAAACTAAATCAGGCGACTTCTAGTACTTTTCTTCCAGATATGACGGGTTTTCCCTTTCAATTGAGGTGACAACCTAAGGTCAAATGGCGTCGACTGAGGGGAGGATACATACAGGTGAATGTTCTACTGTTTGAAACACGTCCTTTTGGCTCCCCTGCCCCTCATCGAAGGTAAAAAGAGGTAAGAACGTCACCTCAAGTGAGATGGCGTCACGCGGCGATGTAGGTGGTTTTTTCGAAGTTTTCCTTTTCAATGATGGGATGGGAAAGACACAATAATTTGTTCTTGTTCGCTGTGCATAAAAAAAGAAACGTCTGATGTATTACATTGGTAGTGCTCCATTAATAAATCCCTCTGAGGGATATTCAAATTGGATGACGTATAAACTTTTTGAACTTCATAAGATAAGAATTTAATTTTTAATAAAAAAAATTAATTTTTTTAAATTTTTTAAAATTGCATTCATGTTCATTTTTTAAAATTCATTCATTTGAATGATTTATGACTCTTCATCCATACTTAACTTTTTGAATTTTAGTAAAATTGTAAAATTTATAAATTTCTGAAAATTATATGTGTTGCTGGAAAACCTAACAGTCAGGAGACGTCTGTATCCCTCAGATGGTTAAAAAGTAATTAATTATTTGACCTAACGTTTGATGGATAATGAACACTTCCGAACTTCAAGGAATGTTTACACATTTCTTTAAACACAATCGCATCTGATATAAATGACCGAATTTTTTTTCCCCTGGGTTAGAGTTAGTTTGAATTGTCGTCGCACTATAACTACACGAGGACAGTTAATCGGACGGACGTCGTAATTTAGAACCACAGTCAAGTGACGAGCCGACACCTGAGTAGGCACCCAAAGCAAATTTTAAGGGCGACATCATACGCAGCGTCGTTTTTTCCTAGATAAAAGCAAGTTTACAAAACAACTGTTTTTTGCAACAAACCCTACCAACACTACCTTTGCCCAGTTTTCACAGGTAACAAATACACAGTGGCTGTGATGTAAGATGGGTTTAATGGTCGAGAAAGTATTCGACCTTGGCATTTTACAGTTCGTTGTGTGCCGCTGCCGTATTAATTGGCGGCGCCAGATTGTTTGGGCTGGCGATCATTAGTAACGGCAACAAGCACTTATTCCGTCGCCACTCTCACACCAGTCAATCGGATTGTCTCCAACTATTGTCCTTCACAAACGCCAATGGCATTATTTGTCAATTCGCTTATTCAATTCTAATGATTATTGTGTTTCGATTCAGCAGATGTCAATTGCTGTTTTGTTGTTGTTTCTTTACTTAAGACAAAAAAATTGATGAAGTAAAGGGAAATTGAAAAAAGAAGTAGCCAGAAGTCATTAGAGCGAAGATGATAATTTTGCAATATGGCGTCGGATTGTGTATTCCAAAGTAATTAGAAGCCAAACTATATGTCTTTTGGTCGCCAACTGTTTGTGAGGTTGATACTTATTAACGAGTCTTTTTTTCTAATTATGTCATTTATCTATTAATGATTCGACGATTTGTTGTCTAGACGTCTATATGTATTCTGTATGAGTCACTAATGGTATAATTAGTCACTAATGGCACTATGGTCTACGTTTATAACGTAAAAAGCGGAAGGTATTATAATCGTTCAGTCCGTCTGTTTGTCCGTCACCCACTTTCATAGCCCAAACTACAAATGCTACGGACAAGTGTGATTCGTCAAAAAATTCAGCGCTTCGAAATTAGAATACATTGAAAATTTCAGAAAAGAATTCGAATTCGAAGTACTTCAATTATTTAAAAAACTGCAAAATTTAATGCTCATTTAAAAAGCATAGGAAGCCATTTTTATTAGAACTAAATCACCATTGCCATTCGCAACAATCGCTTAAGAACAATCGCAAGAAACTTTAATTCTTTGAGACAATAAATTAAAATAAATTTATTTTTTTGCGACATCGATCAGTTTGAAATGACATCAAATATATTTCACTACGAGATTATTTGTACGTTGATATGAAATATTTTCATTCTATTTAAAAGCGAGGAATATTACATATTTATTCTTTGAAATGTAAATTAATTTTTCCAAACGATAAGCAATATTTATTGAATTTTCAAAATAAAATAAATGAAACTAGTCAAATTTAGCATGTAAATGTGTAATAAAGAATATTGATACTGTGTTTGTCGCCTTTTTACTTGTTAAACACAACTGTTGTGTGGAAGCGGGTTAAGTGACAGATTCTGTTACAAACCTATTTGTTTTGTTTTGGGAAGTCAAACTACAACTATAATCGGCATTTTGTTGGGAAAACAATAAATGTTTTAAGAAATGTTGGCTGGTGAGTAATTTTGGGTTTCTAATCAGGGTTAGAAATAATAAGTAATAATTCAAGGTATACTAATAATGTACTTTTTCTTTTAACTTTTCTTTTTTATGGGCAATGTAATTTTTTATATATTTCCAATTAAACTAAAAAATAAGAAAGCTGTCTTATTTATTTGTTTTTTTTATATTTCCAATTAAACTAAAAAATAAGAAAACTTTTTTTAAACTGTCTTTAATTAAAAAATTGCTTTTCTGTCACCCTTTTCATCTATATTAAGAAGCATGATGCCCTGTTTAAATGAAATTTTTGCACATCCCGGGTGATGATGGTTCTAGTAGTTCCCTATGTACTATTCTGTGAATTCCATCACTAACCAATCTAATCATTGAACAACATGTTCATTCATTAGTCAAATTAGTGATATTTGTCAGTCTTAAATAGCAATAGACATAATATTTTTCTGCCTTAATTTCGCTTGTTTTAAGTAATAGTGCACATTTACTCCTTAGTATTAAGAAGGGTGTTTAACAAGCAAAAATAGAATTTATAAACAGTTAAATATAGTTTCTTCAAAAGCGAGAACGGGACAATCTGCTTCCGTTTTATTTCCCGGTTTGCTGTAGTATCACGTTTTTAACCTTTGGTCTTTCATTTTGCACATTTACAAGTAACTAAAGCTTCCTGGTAGAAAACAATACAGTAGTTTGAAACGCTACTGTTTTTGCAAATGTTGAAAAATTACATTGAAATTAGCATTCAGATACAAGTAGCCCAAAGCACAAATGCATCAACGTAGCATATTTTACACTGTCAAAAGATCAGGCACAATAAATTTAAATTTATTGAAGAGGGAAGTAGTTCATATTAGTGTGAATACACAAATTACTGAATTTTAACGTGCATTTTATGTATTTTTAAATAAAGCTATGAAACTGAAATAATGGTATAAATGAATCACGGATTAGATGAGCATTATTCATTAATAAATAACGTTTTTATATACGTCTTATAATATTGGACAGTATAATATTTAGTATGGAATTAGTATTCCTTGTTTAAGTAAATGTTTACAAAATTTATTATCAATATTTTATGTCGTGAATAATTGATATATTTGAAGATTAATGTATGGGGAACTAGGGACATTTGACCCATAAAGATATGCCTTTTTCTCATCATTGGAAAAGTTTTATAAGTTGGAAGTGGCATCACTCCTTTCCTTTCAGTCAGCTGACCACATGGTGAAAAAAACCAACTGAATCATTGCGTACGTGTTTAGCTATACGAAGAAATTCGTTTTCATGCAGTGAAAGTAAATATTTGGTGGTATAAGATTTTTCGGTCTATTTTTTTTGGTTTAAAGGACAGAATTTTTCAATTAGTTACTTGTTTTGTTTATGCTATTAGCTACAATTACGTACATAATAGTGCTAATGTAATTATTCGCAAATGTCTTTGTTTTGGGGTTAATAAAAAAAAAGTGCAACTAGGGATACTTGTCCCAAACCAATTATTGATACGTGACCCAAGTAAGCAACACAAAAGTAGGCAGAAGTAGACCAAGTAACTTTTTAAAAAAAATCACAGGAGTCCCCCAAAAAATGACTGGGTTCTTCTGGGAGTACATGGTTTGTTGGGAAAGTACAAGGGAATTTTCTTAACGAGCATAAGTATGCAGAAAGAATCGATGGAAAATGTTTTAAATTTCCTTAAATGGATAATACATCCCAAGTTGATATTGATTAAATAGAAGATTCTTCAACCACCTGTGTTTTCTCTGCAAAATAAAAGAATCTACAGTTTTGTATTTAGACAAGATGTTACGTTTAAATTTGATAAGTTCGTTAATATATTGATAAGTCGTTAATAAGTAATAATTTGTCTTAAAAGACTATAAAATCTATTCAACTGATAATATGATGTTAGTTTATTAGTAAGATTTGATAATTTTAAGTCTTACTACATTTGGGTGGGTCACGTATCTCTAATGGTGGGTCATGTATCCCTTTGCATTGGGATACATGACCCAAAACTAAGGTTTTAAATAATTTATATTTTACTAATACTGCAGTACTTCAGAAAAATACTAATACATATTGTGTAATACTTATTCAAGTATAAATTGACTGCATTTGCACATGCATAAATAGTGTTTTTTAAAAGTTACAAGCCAAAAACTACAAGTTGGATCATGTGTCCCTGTTTCCCTCTATATATAGAAATGCTTTTATGTATGGGATATACTTGACATGTATTTGAAACAAAGTACAGGGGTTGGACAAAAATAATGTACACACTTATCAACTTTTACATTTTTCCACATTGCTCAAAAACTATATCGAAACTTGAAAAAATTATAATAAAAAGAATTACAACACACATTTTCTCGTCACTTTTTAGTCATAAAAATCATTTTACATATTTCTTAGAAGTTTGTGCGAAATGTGAAAAATGTAAAAAATGTAAAATGTGAACATTATTTAATCCAAAACCTATATAACGGTCTAGCAAAAAAGAAAATAATTTTATTCTTAACTGCTTATGTTAGAGATTTCCGATAAGCTTTTTTTAAAAACAAAAATTATGTACCTACTTTACACTCTCAACACAGTAAGTCATAACTTAATTTTCAAAATGCACATTTTTACACTGGACAACTCAAGTAATAACAAATTGCAACACACAAAATGATTACACTGACACACTGTAGAAACAACCCCATTATAATAAATCACAAGTCATTTGAAATCTAATGAGTCCCAAAGCTTAATCTAAAAAAATACAAGTAACTTTAAATTGCATCATTAATACACCAGTGTAAATATAATGAATAAATGACTTTGAAAATAATTATTAAAAATTTGTTCTTTATCCCAACCAATCTGAACCTTGCCTTATTATCTGAGATACCTTTTGCTGTCGTCCAATTACCTAGATAATAAAATAATAAAACCTCGCCTGGGAATTTTGCAATTGAATCTTACGCCAAGAATGAGAGATGAATGCAATTTTCTTTTCAGCCATCCTGCATTCATTAAAGACAAAATTATGACTAAACATGTCTTTAAACACCAACCGCTCTAAGAATTCAGCGCATGTATTTAGCAATTCCCATCTTCTAAACACCAACGACGACGTTATGATTGTTATCAATCATCTGCGAATCAGATCTCCATTTTTTATCGCAACCTGAGAAACTCGTTATAAATAATAATGATGAGAGTTTTTCCAAGGAGGCAAGAAGTAAATGTCTGGACATTACTGTTATCTTCTATGGTTTGCTTGGGGTAATAAATAGTTCCATTTTGTTGTTCATCTTCACCAGAGACACTCTTTGAAAAGAAAATGGAGTTGCGCAATTGAAGAAGGGGGTGGGTGCGAACTTTTACTTCATAAGGTTAAACATTGGTTTGTATAGATATAAAAGTAAAATATGTGTGTGAAAAATTAAAAAAGGAACAAAAGGTACTAAGCTGTATCTAAAACAGTTTATGTAATTAATTAGAAACGGTTTTTGCAACTTTAAAATATTTGATAAACTGTAAATTTGTGCCTCTTCACTTATAATGAAATTTTGTTTTTGTGCAGGAACTATTAAATTTAGGGATTTCCAGCTTCTAAATACCAACGACGGTATATGATTGTTACTAATCATCTGCGAATCAGATCTCCATTTTTTTTCGCTACCTGAGAGCTCGTTATAAATAATTGCAATTGAATATTACACCAAGAGTGAAAGATGAATGCAATTTTCTCTTCAGCCATCCTGTATTCATTCAAGACGAAATTATGACTAAACATGTCTTTATAAACACCAAGAAGGATTCAGTGAATGTATTCAGAGATTCCCATCTTCTAAACATCAACGACGTTATGATTGTTATCAATCATCTGCGAATCAGATCTCCATTTTTTTCTCAACCTGAGAACTCGTTATAAATAATAATGATGAGAGTTTTTCCAAGGAGGCAAGAAGTAAATGTCTGGACATAACTGTTATCTTCTATGGTTTGCTCGGGGGTAATAAATAGTTCCATTTTGTTGTTCATCTTCACCAGAGACACACTTTGAAATAAAAATGTAGTTGCTCAATTGAAGAAGGGGGTGGGGGCAACCTTTTATTTCACAAGGATAAACATTAGTTTTTATAGTTCTAAAAGAAAATTTAAGTAAAAAAAAGGAGCAAGTGGTAGTAATCTTTACCTAAAAAATTGCATGATCTCCTATACTATCAATTTTTAATTGAAACGTATGCCTGGCTTTCATTTGAATTCCTGCATTGTCTCTAATTAGGACTTTCAATCAAATAAAGTTAATAGAAATAATAAGAAAATTAATAGTTCCGTTAACATAAAAAAAAACGAAATTTTAATCAATATTTATCAAATTAGGATTTTATGCATTTAGAAGTACGTACATTTATAAGCAGGAACCATTAATTTTACTTTACAACAGAATATAACTATAGTTTCATCTTTGAAATTTTATGTATTAAATATTAAATGCAGCCTAATGAGAATTATTAAACATTGCAAGAACATACTAGTAACCAATATCCCTTTCATGTACACTGTAAAATGACATCACAATTTTAGGCTACTTTTCACTTCATATTATTGTAGTTTTTTTTTTTACAGCAAATTGTTTTTTTCATGATGTACAGAGTCACATGGACAGCTTACTAAAAAAGCGTTTAAACAGAGAACACGGGTGCATGCAATCACAGCCAGCGAAGCAAACGTTTTCGCCCATACCATATGATAAATTTTACATTACATGCACAGGAAATTCACAGTACATTCATATGGCAGAATTTTTACCACTATACTGTGATGGTAAATTAGAGGTATTTTTTGTACAGAATATTTTAAAGGGTATAAGGTTATGAGAGGAACTATTAAAGTTATTTCACAACAGAAAGTAAGTATAGTTTTAATGATGTTTGAAAGTTCATGTGTTAAACATAAATGCAGCCTAATGAGAATTTTTACCCATTGCCAGAAGAATAGACTAATAACCAATTTCACTTTCATGTACTCTATGGATATAAATTGCGATTTCATTCAAGACTTGTTTTTTCCCCTTTAACCTTTTCCAACCAACCCCATTGATTACAGTCACATCTAATTAAGGTTAAGGATTAAAAAGACCTACGGGAACACACTTACCAATCAAATCTTGATTTTTCATTTAGTTTCTGACATCAGGTCACGTTTAGTGATGTACTACAAAATAATAGCAATGCATAGGCTATTGTTTGGTCAAATAGCATTACTCTTCAGTGGGTATTTTTTTGCATGTAAGAAAAGTGTTTCCTCAATTATGTTTACGTGGTAAATTAACATTATTGTTATCAATGTGGTAAAACACGGTGTAGTTTAGTTTTTTTTTATTAAATTAAATACATCATTTTGTACTTGCATGTGTGCCATATTTGTGATAGAAAATTTTCTTTCGTAAAATCAATTAATAACTGTAGTTTTTCTTGACAAAAGTATTTAAGGGCTACATAATTTTTCTTCCTAAAATAGATAAACCAAACGTTTAAAACTTATACAAATAATTTTTTAAGGGGGAGGGGAGGGAGGGCTTATTTCCTCAAAATCAATGAAAATATTAATAATTAAATAATATTTCATAATATACTTTTTAAACTCTGTAGTATGTTTTTCCAAAGTTTCAAAAAATCAGAGAATTATTTACCATATAAAAACCCTCTTATTAACTTTACATCAAAACTTCCAATATGCCATTTAATTCTTTAAATTAATATTACTCAGTTTGTAATATTCGGATACAAACCCGCATTTAAAATACTAAGACTGCAGTAAATGCTTATGGAAAGCGATCAAGTGAGTATATTGAATAGAATTAGGGATGGAATAGCGAAAATATTTGATAGATTTTTTTAATAAAATAAAAAGTTTGAAACTTGTGTTTCTTTGATGTAATTCGAGTGTTTGCCAAATAAAATATTTTTTTCGAAACTACGAATCGCTTGAAACATTAAACACCCAAAGTTATAAGGAATGATTCAATACTGCTTACAAAACTATCACTAAAAATTTAGCTGAAGTAGAAGAAAGGGTTTAAAATATTACAAAGATGAAAATAATTTAAAATATTTAAAAAAAGTTTTTATGCATAAAATCTGTGTTTTGAACCTTTTTATATCTATTTATTAAAAAAATATGTATGCCAATCTCAATTTAAAGTTGCCTTAAGAGTCCGCTAAAATAAGTAATTAAGTAAAATGAAAATTATAATGTTTTAAATTAACAAGCAAAAGACGATTCAAATATGAGTTAAAAGTAAATTTCTATAAGCCAAATAATAAAATATCTCTTTTATAAAAAACAATTAGTTTCATCGTTCAAAGTTTATAAAGATATCAATATAAATACAATATTTTTAAAGTCAATAACTGGAGTTTTCGCAACAGTTCAAGTTTTTAACGAGTTTCAAAGATCATATCTATATTTTTTTTAAATGAACTTTTATTGTGTAAGAGCAATTTGACATTTAAACTTAATTGAAGTTTTATTTGGTATTATATGGGAGACTAAAAAAAATCGTTTAATGTATTTACATGTTTTGAAACTTGAACACCTTGTGACCTTTTTAGAATATTACACTGCATGCTTTTTTTTATCTTATGTGAATCTATCAATCAACTTATTTGAATCTATCAATTATATGGTTTTTAACTCATGCAAAAATAAACTTCTTACTTTTAATTTTCTTAAGCCGATTAATCGACGATTATCTTATTAATGGTATTCCAAACAAACGTCGATAAAAATATTTGCTGATAATAAAAAAAAAAAACTGCACTTGATAAAAAAACTCTGCTCTTTGCTTAACAAGTATAGTACATAATAGTAAGCACACATTTGGTACTCTGTGTAATTTTTGAAGATTTGATTGATTTACTTCTACATTTTCATGGCCAGCACAATTGTTTTAGGATTTTATAACCAACAGAAGTAAAAGTAAAGTCCTGCAGTTGAGTTCATGCACACTTACACTCTTAAAACAAAAGAGCGTTTTTAACTCAGTCTGAGTTAATTTCCACTCCTTTCCGTGCCGAAAATGCACTTCTCCTATAGGAGTGAATTTCACTCTTTTTCGGAGTGGGTAAAAGAAATAAAAGAAAACAATCTGCGTCCTACACTCTTAAAACGAGCGGTTTTAACTCAGTTTGAGTTAATTTCCACTCCTTTCCGGTGCCGAAAATGCACTTCTCCTATTGGAGTGAATTTCACTCTTTTGTTTTAAGAGTGTAGTAGTAACGTGTTTAAAATGTCTTGTGCATTTCTAAGCTACTAAGAAAAAAAGTACGTAATCGTCGACTTTAATGCAATGAACATTCAAAATATATTAAGAGTATAGATAAAAAAAAGTATATCATTTCATCGCTTCAAGTAAATGGTCTATTTTGCATGCAGAAATATTTTTTAGCCTTTAAAAGTGTCTCCTTTTAAATATTAAAAAAATAATTCAAAATTTTGTTTTTATCTGTGAAAACACTACTAAAAGTAAGTTTGAATAACATATACCATGATTATGTGCACTTAAAACTATGGGATGAAAAATGTTCGCACATCTCTTTAGCTTTTTTTCTTTTTCATTTTCACTTCTTTTGTCTCTATAATTAACTATTTTTAAAAACTAAAAACAATGACATTTTTCACAAAAAGAATTCTAGAATTTCAAGGATGTAAATGATTGCAAAAAGAAGAAAAAAAAACACACTTTACTTGATTTATTCAAAAGATCATTAGGGATTTTTTTCTTCAAAACTCCAATTGCACGCTTCAGACAACAACTTTTGAATGTGAACATTCGCTTGGAAACAATAGTCATATTTTGAAAAATACTATAATTATGTGAATACAAAAAATAACACAGTTATTAAGCATAACAGAAAAAGACAGAAAGAAATGTTCGAAGACAATGAGCTGAAATGTGCCATAAAAACGTACGCTTATGCACGTAACACTTTAAAATAAAATGATTATTCACACTGTTTCGTTTATTTCTTGAGTCATTAAACAAAATCTTTTACAAAGTGATGAAATTATTTCTATTTTTTATGTCACTAAAATAGAACATCACCATTAAAAAACTGCTTAAAGGACATTTTAAGGCGTGATTTCGTGACAACATTAATATTTAATCAATTGTTATAAGTGACAATCCCATATATGAAAAAAAAAGGATTTAAAAACTTCTTATTGTTAAAAGGTTTTTAAAAAAAAAAAAAGAGTATTGGAATGTAAGGCACCCTAAAATTATTCAATTTAAAGTGCTTTTGTACAATAAGATGAAGTTTCATATAATAAATCATAAAACATTTTTTAAAAATTCATTAAATTACTAATAAATTATTGAAAATTAGAGCGTGTCTAGACTATTAATTTACGATGAAAAATAAACTTCTTACTTTTAATTTTCTTAAGCCGATTAATCGACGATTATCTTATCAAAATCTTGAAGTATTCGAAACCTCCTACTGAAACACGATGTATTCTTGTTGAACAAACACGATATTGCAACATTTGCTCTAGCATTAATGTTTAAAGGCTTAATTATGTAAATTAAATAAGAAGCAACTCGTGTGGTGTTACGACCAGTTTTCAACAAGCCTCTAACCAAATAGAAAATTCCAGTATTACTATGAGATTAAAATTCAAACATCGTAGGAAGTTTCAGTCAAGTACTTTAACAATATCTTATTTTCATCTTCACATCAAATTAAATAATTTTACACACACAAACTTCTTCAAATCTACGATTATCTCTGTAAAATCTGAAGGCAACACGCCTTAACTTACGAAAGACAAAACCACTTAGCCCTAACCCCATGAAGACGCTAAATCAACCTCAACTTAGGGCAATTAAACCAAATCTGGAATGCGTGTGGAGGCGTTAAGACCCGAAATCGGGCTGGGCTGGGTACACTATATTGACTTTTAAGAGTGTCAGGGGTCAAATGGAGGGTAAACAAAGCCCTTATGCTAATTCCATTGCTGTATTGCACACTGGAGCCCTTACCCTACGACCTCGTGAGTTTTTTCTCTATTTAATGAGGGTCAAGGAAGTACCGAGTCCTGATTGATTTAAATGACAAAACTTAGCATGGGAAGGATTGTGTTAAGAGTTTTTAACTGAAGTAATTATACTCCGTTGTGTTACACCATGTCGTTGCAAAGGAAGGCCAATAGGCCGTAATTATGCATTTTAAGATCTGTGAAGGGGTTGTCATGTTATCAGAGTGGGAAAGGTTTCTTTTCATTTGAGCTGAATACTTTATTTGACCGTTCATTGTTAAACATGAAATGTAGAATTGTTTTTATAAAAAAATAATTACCGGTAGTTTTTTTTTACCTTGTTAAACCTTTTCTTTTATGGCTTTTTAGTTGTGTTCAAATATTCAATTATATTTTTGGTATATGTATTAGTTTTCTTTGTTCAGAATGGGGAGTGTTTCTTTTGAATGGAATGCTTCAAATGATACAATCAATACCGAAATAAAACATGTTTAATAATGTAAAGACAAAAAGAGTTTGCAGTTTTTTTTTACGTTAATGGTATTCCAAACAAACGTCGATAAAAATATATGCTGATAATAAAAAAAACTGCACTTGATAAAAAAACCCTGCTCTTTGCTTAACAAGTGTAGTACATAATAGTAAGCACACATTTGGTACTCTGTGTAATTTTTGAAGATTTGATTGATTTACTTCTACATTTTCATGGCCAGCACAATTGTTTTTATAACCAACAGAAGTAAAAGTAAAGTCCTGCAGTTGAGTTCATGCACACTTAGTAGTAACGTGTTTAAAATGCCTTGTGCATTTCTAAGCTACTAAGAAAAAAAGTACGTAATCGTCGACTTTAATGCAATGAACATTCAAAATATATTAAGAGTATAGATAAAAAAAAAGTATATCATTTCATCGCTTCAAGTAAATGGTCTATTTTGCATGCAGAAATATTTTTTAGCCTTTAAAAGTGTCTCCTTTTAAATATTAAAAAAATAATTCAAAATTTTGTTTTTATCTGTGAAAACACTACTAAAAGTAAGTTTGAAGAACATATACCTTGATTATGTGCACTTAAAACTATGGGATGAAAAATGTTCGCACATCTCTTTAGCTTTTTTTCTTTTTCATTTTCACTTCTTTTGTCTCTATAATTAACTATTTTTAAAAACTAAAAACAATGACATTTTTCACAAAAAGAATTCTAGAATTTCAAGGATGTAAATGATTGCAAAAAGAAGAAAAAAAAACACACTTTACTTGATTTATTTCAAAAGATCATTAGGGATTTTTTTTCTTCAAAACTCCAATTGCACGCTTCAGACAACAACTTTTGAATGTGAACATTCGCTTGGAAACAATAGTCATATTTTGAAAAATACTATAATTATGTGAATACAAAAAATAACACAGTTATTAAGCATAACAGAAAAAGACAGAAAGAAATGTTCGAAGACAATGAGCTGAAATGTGCCATAAAAACGTACGCTTATGCACGTAACACTTTAAAATAAAATGATTATTCACACTGTTTCGTTTATTTCTTGAGTCATTAAACAAAATCTTTTACAAAGTGATGAAATTATTTCTATTTTTTATGTCACTAAAATAGAACATCACCATTAAAAACTGCTTGAAGGACATTTTAAGGCGTGATTTCATGACAACATTAATATTTAATCAATTGTTATAAGTGACAATCCCATATATGAAAAAAAAAGGATTTAAAAACTTCTTATTGTTAAAAGGTTTTTTTTAAAAAAAGAGTATTGGAATGTAAGACACCCTAAAATTATTCAATTTAAAGTGCTTTTGTACAATAAGATGAAGTTTCATATAATAAATCATAAAACATTTTTTAAAAATTCATTAAATTACTAATAAATTATTGAAAATTAGAGCGTGTCTAGACTATTAATTTACGATGAAAAATAAACTTCTTACTTTTAATTTTCTTAAGCCGATTAATCGACGATTATCTTATCAAAATCTTGAAGTATTCGAAACCTCCTACTGAAACACGATGTATTCTTGTTGAACAAACACGATATTGCAACATTTGCTCTAGCATTAATGTTTAAAGGCTTAATTATGTAAATTAAATAAGAAGCAACTCGTGTGGTGTTACGACCAGTTTTCAACAAGCCTCTAACCAAATAGAAAATTCCAGTATTACTATGAGATTAAAATTCAAACATCGTAGGAAGTTTCAGTCAAGTACTTTAACAATATCTTATTTTCATCTTCACATCAAATTAAATAATTTTACACACACAAACTTCTTCAAATCTACGATTATCTCTGTAAAATCTGAAGGCAACACGCCTTAACTTACGAAAGACAAAACCACTTAGCCCTAACCCCATGAAGACGCTAAATCAACCTCAACTTAGGGCAATTAAACCAAATCTGGAATGCGTGTGGAGGCGTTAAGACCCGAAATCGGGCTGGGCTGGGTACACTATATTGACTTTTAAGAGTGTCAGGGGTCAAATGGAGGGTAAACAAAGCCCTTATGCTAATTCCATTGCTGTATTGCACACTGGAGCCCTTACCCTACGACCTCGTGAGTTTTTTCTCTATTTAATGAGGGTCAAGGAAGTACCGAGTCCTGATTGATTTAAATGACAAAACTTAGCATGGGAAGGATTGTGTTAAGAGTTTTTAACTGAAGTAATTATACTCCGTTGTGTTACACCATGTCGTTGCAAAGGAAGGCCAATAGGCCGTAATTATGCATTTTAAGATCTGTGAAGGGGTTGTCATGTTATCAGAGTGGGAAAGGTTTCTTTTCATTTGAGCTGAATACTTTATTTGGCCGTTCATTGTTAAACATGAAATGTAGAATTGTTTTTATAAAAAAATAATTACCGGTAGTTTTTTTTTACCTTGTTAAACCTTTTCTTTTATGGCTTTTTAGTTGTGTTCAAATATTCAATTATATTTTTGGTATATGTATTAGTTTTCTTTGTTCAGAATGGGGAGTGTTTCTTTTGAATGGAATGCTTCAAATGATACAATCAATACCGAAATAAAACATGTTTAATAATGTAAAGACAAAAAGAGTTTGCAGTTTTTTTTTTACGTTAATGGTATTCCAAACAAACGTCGATAAAAATATTTGCTGATAATAAAAAAAAACTGCACTTGATAAAAAAAACCCTGCTCTTTGCTTAACAAGTGTAGTACATAATAGTAAGCACACATTTGGTACTCTGTGTAATTTTTGAAGATTTGATTGATTTACTTCTACATTTTCATGGCCAGCACAATTGTTTTTATAACCAACAGAAGTAAAAGTAAAGTCCTGCAGTTGAGTTCATGCACACTTAGTAGTAACGTGTTTAAAATGCCTTGTGCATTTCTAAGCTACTAAGAAAAAAAGTACGTAATCGTCGACTTTAATGCAATGAACATTCAAAATATATTAAGAGTATAGATAAAAAAAAAGTATATCATTTCATCGCTTCAAGTAAATGGTCTATTTTGCATGCAGAAATATTTTTTAGCCTTTAAAAGTGTCTCCTTTTAAATATTAAAAAAATAATTCAAAATTTTGTTTTTATCTGTGAAAACACTACTAAAAGTAAGTTTGAAGAACATATACCTTGATTATGTGCACTTAAAACTATGGGATGAAAAATGTTCGCACATCTCTTTAGCTTTTTTTCTTTTTCATTTTCACTTCTTTTGTCTCTATAATTAACTATTTTTAAAAACTAAAAACAATGACATTTTTCACAAAAAGAATTCTAGAATTTCAAGGATGTAAATGATTGCAAAAAGAAGAAAAAAAAACACACTTTACTTGATTTATTTCAAAAGATCATTAGGGATTTTTTTTCTTCAAAACTCCAATTGCACGCTTCAGACAACAACTTTTGAATGTGAACATTCGCTTGGAAACAATAGTCATATTTTGAAAAATACTATAATTATGTGAATACAAAAAATAACACAGTTATTAAGCATAACAGAAAAAGACAGAAAGAAATGTTCGAAGACAATGAGCTGAAATGTGCCATAAAAACGTACGCTTATGCACGTAACACTTTAAAATAAAATGATTATTCACACTGTTTCGTTTATTTCTTGAGTCATTAAACAAAATCTTTTACAAAGTGATGAAATTATTTCTATTTTTTATGTCACTAAAATAGAACATCACCATTAAAAACTGCTTGAAGGACATTTTAAGGCGTGATTTCATGACAACATTAATATTTAATCAATTGTTATAAGTGACAATCCCATATATGAAAAAAAAAGGATTTAAAAACTTCTTATTGTTAAAAGGTTTTTTTTAAAAAAAGAGTATTGGAATGTAAGACACCCTAAAATTATTCAATTTAAAGTGCTTTTGTACAATAAGATGAAGTTTCATATAATAAATCATAAAACATTTTTTAAAAATTCATTAAATTACTAATAAATTATTGAAAATTAGAGCGTGTCTAGACTATTAATTTACGATGAAAAATAAACTTCTTACTTTTAATTTTCTTAAGCCGATTAATCGACGATTATCTTATCAAAATCTTGAAGTATTCGAAACCTCCTACTGAAACACGATGTATTCTTGTTGAACAAACACGATATTGCAACATTTGCTCTAGCATTAATGTTTAAAGGCTTAATTATGTAAATTAAATAAGAAGCAACTCGTGTGGTGTTACGACCAGTTTTCAACAAGCCTCTAACCAAATAGAAAATTCCAGTATTACTATGAGATTAAAATTCAAACATCGTAGGAAGTTTCAGTCAAGTACTTTAACAATATCTTATTTTCATCTTCACATCAAATTAAATAATTTTACACACACAAACTTCTTCAAATCTACGATTATCTCTGTAAAATCTGAAGGCAACACGCCTTAACTTACGAAAGACAAAACCACTTAGCCCTAACCCCATGAAGACGCTAAATCAACCTCAACTTAGGGCAATTAAACCAAATCTGGAATGCGTGTGGAGGCGTTAAGACCCGAAATCGGGCTGGGCTGGGTACACTATATTGACTTTTAAGAGTGTCAGGGGTCAAATGGAGGGTAAACAAAGCCCTTATGCTAATTCCATTGCTGTATTGCACACTGGAGCCCTTACCCTACGACCTCGTGAGTTTTTTCTCTATTTAATGAGGGTCAAGGAAGTACCGAGTCCTGATTGATTTAAATGACAAAACTTAGCATGGGAAGGATTGTGTTAAGAGTTTTTAACTGAAGTAATTATACTCCGTTGTGTTACACCATGTCGTTGCAAAGGAAGGCCAATAGGCCGTAATTATGCATTTTAAGATCTGTGAAGGGGTTGTCATGTTATCAGAGTGGGAAAGGTTTCTTTTCATTTGAGCTGAATACTTTATTTGGCCGTTCATTGTTAAACATGAAATGTAGAATTGTTTTTATAAAAAAATAATTACCGGTAGTTTTTTTTTACCTTGTTAAACCTTTTCTTTTATGGCTTTTTAGTTGTGTTCAAATATTCAATTATATTTTTGGTATATGTATTAGTTTTCTTTGTTCAGAATGGGGAGTGTTTCTTTTGAATGGAATGCTTCAAATGATACAATCAATACCGAAATAAAACATGTTTAATAATGTAAAGACAAAAAGAGTTTGCAGTTTTTTTTTTACGTTAATGGTATTCCAAACAAACGTCGATAAAAATATTTGCTGATAATAAAAAAAAAACTGCACTTGATAAAAAAAACCCTGCTCTTTGCTTAACAAGTGTAGTACATAATAGTAAGCACACATTTGGTACTCTGTGTAATTTTTGAAGATTTGATTGATTTACTTCTACATTTTCATGGCCAGCACAATTGTTTTTATAACCAACAGAAGTAAAAGTAAAGTCCTGCAGTTGAGTTCATGCACACTTAGTAGTAACGTGTTTAAAATGCCTTGTGCATTTCTAAGCTACTAAGAAAAAAAGTACGTAATCGTCGACTTTAATGCAATGAACATTCAAAATATATTAAGAGTATAGATAAAAAAAAAGTATATCATTTCATCGCTTCAAGTAAATGGTCTATTTTGCATGCAGAAATATTTTTTAGCCTTTAAAAGTGTCTCCTTTTAAATATTAAAAAAATAATTCAAAATTTTGTTTTTATCTGTGAAAACACTACTAAAAGTAAGTTTGAAGAACATATACCTTGATTATGTGCACTTAAAACTATGGGATGAAAAATGTTCGCACATCTCTTTAGCTTTTTTTCTTTTTCATTTTCACTTCTTTTGTCTCTATAATTAACTATTTTTAAAAACTAAAAACAATGACATTTTTCACAAAAAGAATTCTAGAATTTCAAGGATGTAAATGATTGCAAAAAGAAGAAAAAAAAACACACTTTACTTGATTTATTTCAAAAGATCATTAGGGATTTTTTTTCTTCAAAACTCCAATTGCACGCTTCAGACAACAACTTTTGAATGTGAACATTCGCTTGGAAACAATAGTCATATTTTGAAAAATACTATAATTATGTGAATACAAAAAATAACACAGTTATTAAGCATAACAGAAAAAGACAGAAAGAAATGTTCGAAGACAATGAGCTGAAATGTGCCATAAAAACGTACGCTTATGCACGTAACACTTTAAAATAAAATGATTATTCACACTGTTTCGTTTATTTCTTGAGTCATTAAACAAAATCTTTTACAAAGTGATGAAATTATTTCTATTTTTTATGTCACTAAAATAGAACATCACCATTAAAAACTGCTTGAAGGACATTTTAAGGCGTGATTTCATGACAACATTAATATTTAATCAATTGTTATAAGTGACAATCCCATATATGAAAAAAAAAGGATTTAAAAACTTCTTATTGTTAAAAGGTTTTTTTTAAAAAAAGAGTATTGGAATGTAAGACACCCTAAAATTATTCAATTTAAAGTGCTTTTGTACAATAAGATGAAGTTTCATATAATAAATCATAAAACATTTTTTAAAAATTCATTAAATTACTAATAAATTATTGAAAATTAGAGCGTGTCTAGACTATTAATTTACGATGAAAAATAAACTTCTTACTTTTAATTTTCTTAAGCCGATTAATCGACGATTATCTTATCAAAATCTTGAAGTATTCGAAACCTCCTACTGAAACACGATGTATTCTTGTTGAACAAACACGATATTGCAACATTTGCTCTAGCATTAATGTTTAAAGGCTTAATTATGTAAATTAAATAAGAAGCAACTCGTGTGGTGTTACGACCAGTTTTCAACAAGCCTCTAACCAAATAGAAAATTCCAGTATTACTATGAGATTAAAATTCAAACATCGTAGGAAGTTTCAGTCAAGTACTTTAACAATATCTTATTTTCATCTTCACATCAAATTAAATAATTTTACACACACAAACTTCTTCAAATCTACGATTATCTCTGTAAAATCTGAAGGCAACACGCCTTAACTTACGAAAGACAAAACCACTTAGCCCTAACCCCATGAAGACGCTAAATCAACCTCAACTTAGGGCAATTAAACCAAATCTGGAATGCGTGTGGAGGCGTTAAGACCCGAAATCGGGCTGGGCTGGGTACACTATATTGACTTTTAAGAGTGTCAGGGGTCAAATGGAGGGTAAACAAAGCCCTTATGCTAATTCCATTGCTGTATTGCACACTGGAGCCCTTACCCTACGACCTCGTGAGTTTTTTCTCTATTTAATGAGGGTCAAGGAAGTACCGAGTCCTGATTGATTTAAATGACAAAACTTAGCATGGGAAGGATTGTGTTAAGAGTTTTTAACTGAAGTAATTATACTCCGTTGTGTTACACCATGTCGTTGCAAAGGAAGGCCAATAGGCCGTAATTATGCATTTTAAGATCTGTGAAGGGGTTGTCATGTTATCAGAGTGGGAAAGGTTTCTTTTCATTTGAGCTGAATACTTTATTTGGCCGTTCATTGTTAAACATGAAATGTAGAATTGTTTTTATAAAAAAATAATTACCGTAGTTTTTTTTTACCTTGTTAAACCTTTTCTTTTATGGCTTTTTAGTTGTGTTCAAATATTCAATTATATTTTTGGTATATGTATTAGTTTTCTTTGTTCAGAATGGGGAGTGTTTCTTTTGAATGGAATGCTTCAAATGATACAATCAATACCGAAATAAAACATGTTTAATAATGTAAAGACAAAAAGAGTTTGCAGTTTTTTTTTTACGTTAATGGTATTCCAAACAAACGTCGATAAAAATATTTGCTGATAATAAAAAAAAACTGCACTTGATAAAAAAAACCCTGCTCTTTGCTTAACAAGTGTAGTACATAATAGTAAGCACACATTTGGTACTCTGTGTAATTTTTGAAGATTTGATTGATTTACTTCTACATTTTCATGGCCAGCACAATTGTTTTTATAACCAACAGAAGTAAAAGTAAAGTCCTGCAGTTGAGTTCATGCACACTTAGTAGTAACGTGTTTAAAATGCCTTGTGCATTTCTAAGCTACTAAGAAAAAAAGTACGTAATCGTCGACTTTAATGCAATGAACATTCAAAATATATTAAGAGTATAGATAAAAAAAAAGTATATCA
This sequence comes from Oedothorax gibbosus, assembly GCA_019343175.1. Lineage (NCBI taxonomy): Eukaryota > Metazoa > Arthropoda > Arachnida > Araneae > Linyphiidae > Oedothorax > Oedothorax gibbosus. The sequence goes on along the minus strand of CM033277.1, from coordinate 35,007,910 downwards.
TTTCATCGCTTCAAGTAAATGGTCTATTTTGCATGCAGAAATATTTTTTAGCCTTTAAAAGTGTCTCCTTTTAAATATTAAAAAAATAATTCAAAATTTTGTTTTTATCTGTGAAAACACTACTAAAAGTAAGTTTGAAGAACATATACCTTGATTATGTGCACTTAAAACTATGGGATGAAAAATGTTCGCACATCTCTTTAGCTTTTTTCTTTTTCATTTTCACTTCTTTTGTCTCTATAATTAACTATTTTTAAAAACTAAAAACAATGACATTTTTCACAAAAAGAATTCTAGAATTTCAAGGATGTAAATGATTGCAAAAAGAAGAAAAAAAAACACACTTTACTTGATTTATTTCAAAGATCATTAGGGATTTTTTTCTTCAAAACTCCAATTGCACGCTTCAGACAACAACTTTTGAATGTGAACATTCGCTTGGAAACAATAGTCATATTTTGAAAAATACTATAATTATGTGAATACAAAAAATAACACAGTTATTAAGCATAACAGAAAAAGACAGAAAGAAATGTTCGAAGACAATGAGCTGAAACGTGCCATAAAAACGTACGCTTATGCACGTAACACTTTAAAATAAAATGATTATTCACACTGTTTCGTTTATTTCTTGAGTCATTAAACAAAATCTTTTACAAAGTGATGAAATTATTTCTATTTTTTATGTCACTAAAATAGAACATCACCATTAAAAACTGCTTGAAGGACATTTTAAGGCGTGATTTCGTGACAACATTAATATTTAATCAATTGTTATAAGTGACAATCCCATATATGAAAAAAAAAAGGATTTAAAAACTTCTTATTGTTAAAAGGTTTTTTTTTTAAAAAAGAGTATTGGAATATAAGGCACCCTAAAATTATTCAATTTAAAGTGGTTTTGTACAATAAGATAACGTTTCATATAATAAATCATAAAACATTTTTAAAAAAATCATTAAATTACTAATAAATTATTGAAAATTAGAGCATGTCTAGACTATTAATTTACGATGATGACAAATATTTTGTTAGGGTCGATGCAAACTGAAATTTTTCAAGATTTTTTTTGAAACAATGATGTACACATAAATTATTAATTAAAATTTTATTTTTTTAAAAAACAAAAAGAATCAAGAACATGTTGGAAGAAATATTTAATTTTCTCCGAAATTTTTGAATTATTGAGCGTTTTTTCTTTTCATCCAAATTATTATCCAGAAAAATGTAAATTCAGATAAAAATTAACACACTATAAGTGTTGATATAAGAAATGCTATTAAAAAAACTTAATCGATGTTATCAAAATAATTTGTATCGATATTTTGATTCAATTTCTATCTATTAAACTTTATATTTAAGGCATATTTATCATGAATATCGATCCATAGAAATCCAAATCATTTCTCTATGGTACAGATGCATTAGGTCATAAAAGGACGTTTCAGAAGTAAGCATTATGAAAAGATACAAAAGGGGCTAGAAGGAAAATAAACCTATATTTTTCACTCAATAGACAGTTTTAAAACAAAATTATAATTATCTATTAAGATAATTATTTCTTACAACCTTTATCAATTTTTTACTGCGTTTCACTAATAGTTAAGAACAAAATGACACAAGAATTTTGAGCCAGCTACAAGGAAATATTTGAATCACAATTCGATAAATCATAGGAGTATTTGGAGTATTTTATAGTTATGTTGAATAGTTGAGAATTTTTTTAAATGTATAAAGACAAATATGTCTTGAAGTGATTAATTGAAAATAGCAACTTTATTATAATTCATAAAAAATATAATTTGTTATTGACCATATGAAAATAAATTGCTGATTTTATTTCGATTAATCAAAAGATCTTTAGTTAATCAATTGCAATTTGTCTCTGGAATTAATTACAATTAATTTCTCCATCAATTACAAATACCATCAAACAGAAATAATTGACCAATATCATTTATATTTTAATCAAAAGTTAGCTATTGCTACTTGTATCTTATCAGCTGATAGATACAAATAACTTTTTTACGCAATAGAATGACTCGTATTGGTTTGGTAAATGCAACAAAATATTTATTATATAGATAAACAATTTGAAATGATCAGCTAATTGCAGAAATCGATTTACCACTTACAGGTGTCCTTATAATACAATAATAGTAAATCATTCACAATTAACCTGTCAAAAACTCCCTATAAATGGTTTTCATGGAAGGAAATGGGTAAAAATATTTACCGCGACCATCAAATTTGACCATAAATTGGGAAATAACTTCGATGAATCCCTGAGCAGGCTTTTTTTTTATCTTCCGAATGGTTACTTCCTTTTAATTTGCATAGACTGTTACCCATTCATATCATAAGTGATAGATGATACCAAAGCGAACGAACTTATTATATTCTTTTCCAACGCATTTAAGAATCATCTAGTGTCGTGAACTTTCCAGCAAACGGTTCTATGTATGACAGACCTTTAATTAAATTATCCGAATTCGACAACTAGATGCGGGCATTTTTACGAAGGAAGCGTCTAGCAATTACTTTATTTCAAAGGAAATGAAAGTAGGGTTAGATGTCAAAGAACATTAAACATGCAAATCATTATCTTTATGCTCTTTTATTTTTACTTTTATTTTTAAATAAAGATTAAAAGTTCTCCAAACTATTACTAGCTGGGGTGAAATAGGGAGTGGTTTTCAACTAAATGGAAGAAAATGTTTCTTACTTTTTCCTAATTAAGGAAATTTACTTTAAAATGTTAAAACTTTTTATCAAGGAAAATGGACGGGAACTTTTTACGAAGTGTTACTTGACAAAATGCGCTAAAACGAAAACCTTTTTAATTGACTTTTATTAGCTACTATGTACCCTTAAATTAAAATAAACAATGACTTTTACTTGTCTGCGAACCCGAATCGAAGAAAACCTCTACTGAATTTGTACCGAATTTTGAAAACCTAACTGATTTATGCCACTTGATTACCATTTGGCCCAGTAACTTTAAAGATTCACTCAAATTGACCAGTGTAAATGACAAAATTTAGTGATCCAGTCCATTGCAGAAAAAAAATTTGGAGACTCCCAAGAAGAAATATTTTTTGGCCTTTTTTTGCGTTCTATTTGCAAAGAAAGGAAGTGACAAAAAGTGAGAGTTTTAAAATGTCTTTTCTTTACTTTTTGCTGGGAGCACTAATGAGAAAGTATCACGTTTCCACAGGTTAAGGATTGGAGTTTAGTGCTTCCGGTAAAATGAAGTTTAAAGGAAAAAGAACACTTGTGTAAATTTGATCCTATGTAAACAAGAGGCGAAACTTTTTCTTTACTCTTAATGTGGCATGTACGGATTCTTCAAATAGTTATAGTTCCCCTTGTTGAAGCAAAGATTCGTAGCATATAATATCGTTGATATATCTTTCCGATGTAAATGCAATATCATTATTAAACTTAAAACATATTTGATATCATAAGTTTTTTTGTGATAAATAAAAGCATTTACTCTAAGCAAACGAAAAGAAAAACGCTTTAAGAACTTTCAGACATGTTACCATTAAAATAAATAAAGTTTAAGTTAATCATTGAATTTAAAAGAAACATAAAGAAAAGAAATTAAAATAGTGAAGTAAGAAATTTAAAATTAAATGCTGCGCTTGTTTTTTTTAGCTGAATTTCCTGCGAAAACGGTTCTAAATGACAGTTTATGTCACAAACCTACTTGTTTTAATAAACAAAATGTAATTATTTTGATTAAAAAAACATTTCCGATATTAAAATGCATAATTTAATTATTTACTAATCATTATACATCTAAATATTTTATTATAGTTCTAATAGAAAAAGTAAGAAACTAAGTATAACTTTTTATTGAGTGACTTTATACCACATGAACTAAAAACTTTTCTTAAGCAAATGAAGCAGGCCATTCTCTAAACTCGCGTGAGCGCTGCCATTAACTTGCGCATTTTAATAAGCAGAGTTATTAATTCACCCAATCTTTAATCTTGTTTACTGACAAATTTCCAGCGTAAGGATACCAACCGGTTTCTTTACATTCGGCAACGGGTAAATTCAACAGTTTATAAAAAGTAGGACACACGTTTTCAAATATTTCATTACGCATGCGCGGGTGAAAGCTTCTTTCAAATTGATCACGTGCCGATATACAAGAAAATATAACTCATGTTTATTTTGAAAAAACATTTGTGTGTGTGTGTTTTCTTTTCTTAAGAGATATTCAAGATACTTTAATTCTCGCAGGTTTTTGTTTGACTTTAACAACTATTAATTATTTTAAAATGTTAATTTTTTTTAATAAAGTGTTGATTTATCAGTGTTTGTATCTATGTTATTATTTAAGTTTCCTTTTTATAATATCATGCACGAAGGACCTTAATTCCTACGGTAGTAGTGTCTTATTAGGACAAACTTTTTAAAAATATTCTACAGAACTTATTTCTAAGAATTTTGACAAACAAAATTTAATGTTTCAACCCCTTTCACTCCAATGATTCCATTGAAACACTTTATAATTTTTTTTCCATACTCGAATTAAAAAAATAACCCTTTTTCTTGAAGAAGCGTGAAATAACATGGTTTGGAAAGAAAAAAAATTTTATTTCAATGGTATAAAAAAGGTAAAATAAAACTTTGCAACATATTTAAATAAATTGGCCCTAAAATTTTCACTTGAAAATTTTTTCCAAAATGGTTACTTTATTTTCACAAAAAAAAGTTTCGCAAAAACTATTTTTTAATTTATCCCAAAATGAGATGCCAAATTTTTTTGCTATATTTATTTAAAAAACTTACTTTCCTCCATTTTTAATAATTACATAATCTGGAGCATATGGTGATTTCAAATTTAGAAACAAAATAAAAGGTTGGGTTGAAAGGGTAACCAAAAAGCTAAAAATGGGTACTCAAGGGGTCTTATACATGACATATAAATGATCATATGGCATACTTGCTTACGTTTTTCCCATCCAGAAAATCTTTCTCGAACCCACAAACTTGGACTTATGAGGCGGACAGTAATACCTCTCAGCCACTGAGTCGCTGAAAACTAATTAGATACATAAAATAAGTTTTTAATGACTTGCAAATCGTATTACGGCTTAAATTTTAGAAAAATATCTCATAAATAATGTACCTATCGTAATTAGGTAATAGAAATAATGGTACCAAATATCAAAAACCACATTATTCTCAAAAAGCTATAAAAAAGGCAATTTAACCTTTTATAATGAAGGTACAGATGTGGACAAAAAAAAGTAAACTCTAGTGATTATTTCGGACGTTAGTCATCCTATGGAATCAGACCTTTTTGACTTCGTGAACAAATAACATTTTCAGTTAAATGCGTGACACAAAATTTGCATAAGAGGCCGTCTTCATATTAAAAATATTACCAACTTTAAAATTTTCAACAGGAACACCCCTTTTTGAGTCCAAATTTCAAATTTATGACATATTTAAAACTAACCAACAAGTTTTGTTAGTTATTAAGCCTTATTACGGAGTTAGAGACGTTCAAGTTTAGGGGCCGTAATGTTAAATGAGTTGTACATGAAAAACTATCCCAATCTATAAATAATTAAGATAATAAACAAAATTCTTTACTGGAAAGTAATTATAATAACCCAAACAAACGCAAAACTATTGGGGTATTTAAAACAATTTTTATATTGTTAAATAATAATTATATTAATTTTTAAAAAAATTATGAATAGAAACCCCTTAATATTTTTACAGAAATGAATTTAAGACATGAAGCTTAAGCGAAATCCCAATTTTAAAAACAATTTATCCATAATTTGCTGAGTAAATCACAAAATACTTTTTAATTACCCTTTAGGGGACTGTATATATAAGATTATATGTGAACTTGATAAACAAATACGGCCTTGCAAAAGAAAGAAAACATTAAGAGGGACTGTCAGTCCCATAGAGATAATGCATTAGTTTTGAAATCACAATTTTTGCAAAAGAATAGCTTTGCCATATTATACCATTTTCACCAGGTATGGGAATCATCATAACATCAATTTAAAACAAAATTGAATAGAAAAATAACACCCGGTTATTTAATTTTTAATTGATAAAGTTTTAAAATAGTGTCGCCTTCTGCTGTAATTTTTGGCATTTTAAAACTTCAAAAATATATAATTAAAAAACTAGATAACTTTTTCGTTTCAAAATTTGTTTCATTTCGATGTTATGTTGATTCTCATACCTGGGAAAAAAGGGCTAACAAGGCAAAGCAATACTTCTGCGGAAGTTGTGATAAAACTAATGCATTAGCTCTATGTGACTGACAATCCCTCTTAAACCAACGACCTTGAAAATTCAGATGTATTGCACAACAGGCGCCTTTAAGGTTGATTGATTGATAGTTAATTTGGTTTTGGATTAAATAACGTCCCACTAGAGCTACACAAGGGCTTTAAAATATTGATAGATATACAATATATCTATATAATATATATAAAATATATATATATATATATATATTTTAAAATATATATATATATATATATATATATATATATAATATATATATTATATAATATTATTATATATATATATATATATATTTTATATATATATATATATATTATATAATATATATATATATATATATTATATATAATAAAAATATATATATATATATAATATATATATATATATATATATATATATAATATATATATTATTATATATATATATATATATTATATATATATATATATATATATATAATATATATATATAAATATATATATATATATATATATATATATATATATATATATATATATTATATTATATTATATATATATATAATTATATATATATATATATATATTTTATTGCCGAAGTGCCAGAAAAGCTCTGAATGAACATAAGTTAAACTGTATTTTAATAAGTAACGATAACCAAAATATTTATTTATATTTTAAGCAAGATATAAACTATCGAATTATAAGCTTAATGTCTATCACTTTCATAGTCATCTATAGAATAGCTACTTTTAAATAGATTACTTTTTAATAGTAGAAGGCCTTCTAATATTTCCAAAGTATCTTTAGAAAATACTCCGAGTTTTACTTTAGGCTTTTTGTGTTTGAAATTAGAAATTTATCTATTGTTATTATTATTATTAATTCTTTTTACTCGTAACTCGTAAATATTGTTTTCAAATCGATGTTTAATAAAAATATTTGTTCATCTCGCTCTGCTTTATTCCTCTTTTATTTAAACATGGAAGCGATGCGCGGTATTTTTAAGAAAAATCTACTGAAAAACTTTTAGGAAATTGAATCTAAGTTTTACGAAATTAAATATTAAAATTGTTCGTTTTGTACATTAGATTATTTACATTAGGTTTTTGCTTCACACAAATCATATACACACATGATGAAATAATGTATTTGAGCCTGTATCCGAAAAAAAATATATATTCTATTCATCTTTTTAAATATTTTTTTTATTATATTACAATGCATGCATCTCCAATTAATTTGAAATAAAATTTTTTCAGTGTCTTGTGTTAAAGTCAATTTATTTCGTATATTTAAACAAATGTTTATAATTTTTATTTATTTTTTTAGTAAGAAAGTATATTAGTTATTTAACGTCACATAGGATTGCTTAAAAACACTTTTATATTACAGTTTTATATTTTTAGCCTACTTTTCTTTTTTTAATTCGAAAGAATTAAAAAAAATGAAAAAATAGGTATTGACATGCGACCGATGTCCGTCTGTCTGTTTGTCTGTCTGTCCGTACCCCCCTTCCAAAATTGGTTCTATACATCTGATCTTAAAAATTCTTTTTTTGTTAGAAACCTATGACCTCAGAGACCCAACTTTCACACTTTTTGTCCACCTGTCTGTACGTCCGGACGGACATAAATTTCCCATTGAATTAGCATTGTAATTCAATATTGAGTCATTTAAATCACTGTTGCCACATCAACAATGGCATGAGAAACTTAATTTAAAAATATTTGAAGCAAAATAAATTTTCATGGATCAGTTTTGACGTAATAAAATGTAGCACAATGTGATTCTTTGATTGTTCATTTATTGTTTTCAAGAAAACGGCAAGGCATATTTTTTTGGCATACAATTATGCTTAGCTTTAATTTACATTTCGTATTTTTTTAATGCAGTTTGGAGTAGTTTTCATTACTTTTGTTATTAATATATATTTAATTATTCTTCGAACTACAAATAAATCGAGCAGACGATAATAATATTAAGTTATTTGCGAAAGAATATTAAGGAAAATAGTTGATTTTGGCTTTTAGAAGTTTATGTTATAGTTGGATGCTGTGTTTAGCGATTTTTT